>JASCZW010001175.1:0-600000 GCA_034211315.2 Aedes japonicus
TGTGGCTTCTGGATAAAAGGTAGCAACCGCTTTTGCACACATCCATATTGATAGTGCCGGTAGACACAAAACATTGAGCCAGACCCGGAAGCTGTTTAAAGTCTTCGAGTATGTATATTGGATCATCCATTATGGTTCAAGAAAATGTTTGCAAAAAAATTGTGTAAAGTGAAGTTTTGCCTTTCATCATTGTTGGGCACCTTTTTCACTTTACACGCCTTCATTCCTTGCCTCTGCTTCACTTTTTACGTATGATTTTGACTTTGCAACATTGCGAGTCACAATTTGCGCAGACAGATTGGGATTATTCTTAATAATGGCTACCAACTTCTTGTGCAATTGTCGGGAGCATACTTTTCGATTTGTTCGACCTCCAACCTCCCGATTCACAGTCAAGCGCTGGTTAAATGATTTGCGGACACAAAACACGGTTCTTTTAAGTAATTTTAGTTTCTTGGAAAGATCGCGTACCGATAAATTCATATTTTGATGCCGTTCGTACAAAATGTGTTTGTACACTTCCACTTTATTCGACGCCATTTCACTGAAAGTAACAATAAAGTAAACATGTACCACGACATAAATTTGAGCGTTTCAGCTGTCATATAAGTGATACATTTCCGTGAAATAAAATAAAAATCTTCACTTAAAGAAAATTGTCCGAAATTTAACGTGGACAGTCTTCAAACGCGTCTGTTCTAATACATTCTGATTAATTTACTTGTATGTGTTTGTGTGTGTGCGTAGCAAGGCTCGCATCGGGTTCAGCTAATAAGTAGAAACAATTCGACATGGAGTTTTTATAAGGGCCAATGTCGCAAACGTAAACAATGGCTTCTTTTGCGAATTTCTTGAAAATGCTAACTCGCTCAAGTGAACTACCACTTCTATTGTAAAGGAGAACTCCTGTTCTGTACAATCATCATCATAATTCACTATGATTAAGTTAGCATTCTCGAGAAATTTGCGGAAAAAGTCATTGTTTACGTTTGCGACATTGGCCCTTATGAAAACTTTTTGTCGAATTATTACTGATAATCGCAAAAAAAATAAACAAAAAGCAAATGCATGCCATCATTCGTCCTGGCAGTTTGCTCTTGATGTAGAAGGAGATGTTCGCTCATCACCATGAGGCACCAAGAGTGAACAACAATGTTTTTGGCTAGAATGAAAGATATGAAGAGAAAGTTTTTGATAGTTCCGCTAGTGTGCGGCAGGATTGGAAATGTAACAGATGTTTTTTTTTTATGAAAATTGAGCGAAAAGGGCATGTATACGGTGGTACTCGAACCAACGACATTTTTGCCTAACATCCCACTGCGGGGTAGGTTATATTTTTAAGGGATAATGTAGACCTTCTGTTGGTCAATGGGTACAGTAGTTTCAACAGAGTATTACATTTTGTGACAGTTTTGTCAACCTGATCCCTGAAAATAAGCCTGCTGTATAGAGTGACACCAAGATAGACAGCTGATTTGGTCCATTCCACCGTTGTGTTGTTCAGGCTTATTTTACAATTCTCAGGCGGGACAAGTCTGGGAGAATTAGAGTGTGGAAACAAGATGACCTGGGTTTTCGCTGCGTTGATACAAATCTTCCATTCAGTGAAGTATTCTGACAGACCATTCAGACTTCGCTGCAGTTTCGCGGCAAGCGCTCTTATTACCCTACCATTGTGGACGACTGATGTATCATCGGCGAACAACGATAGAGATCCATTTTCAGGGAGCGGGGGTATATCCGAGGTGAATAGATTGAACAGAAGTGGACCTAATATACTTCCCTGCGGAACACCGGCGGAGATCTCCTGACTACCGGAAACTGCACCATGCAACGAAACACGGAATGTCCTGTCAGAGAGATAATTTTAATAATCTTCACCAGGAAGATTGGAAGATTGTATCGCTTGAGCTTGTACACCAAGCCATCATGCCACACATTATCGAAGGCCTTCGATATCGAGAAGGGCCATAGCGGATGTTTTCGAAACAGACTTGTTCCGCCTGAGGATGTTCATGACTCGATTAAGTTGATGGACTGTAGAGCGACCATGCCGGAAACCGAACTGCTCGCCCAACAGGATATTGAGCTCGTCAGCAGATATTAGAAGCCGACGGTAGATCGCTTTCTCAAACAGTTTAGATAGACCTGAGAGAAGGCTGATTGGTCTGTAGCTTCTGGAACATGAAGGATCTTTCCCAGGTTTCCGAATGGGGATGACTTTGGCTGACTTCCAGCACGATGGGAAGTAGCCAAGACGGAGGCATTGATTAAACACCACCGCCAGATGGTTGTAAAACTGGGGACTCAATTGCTTGAGCTCCAAGTTAAAAATGTTGTCGAAACCGGGGCCTTCATGTTCTTAGAGGTCTTGATATAAGTCAACAATTCGTCAGCTGAGATCTCCAAATCTTCGGAGAAGTCGTTAGGACTTTGGTCAATGTTAGTTATAAGAGCGCTAACGGCAGCTTCGTGTGGACTGACGATGTTTTGACCGAGATTGTGGGAGCTGACGAAGTGTTGACTTATCTCATCAGCCTTCTCTGCAGGTGTTATCAACCGATCCCTTGAGTCATTGGCGTCTAGTGGGATCAACGGTGGAATGGGCCTTGGCTTAGTTTTCAAAATTTTTAGTCATCTTCCAGAACGGCTTAGCACAATCTGGGAGAGAGCGAATTTTGTCAGCGAAACCATTATTTCTAAGGTCTACAATTCTGGCCTTGATAATTTTGGTCACTCGATTACAGTGACGTTTGAGCGTTGGCAAACCAGTTCGCTGGTATTGCCTTCGAATGGCTTTTCGCAGTTGTATTAAATCTTTAGTGGGTCTATCAATGGGTACAGAGTCATTCACCTGATCAATCACCGGTACATGTTGCTCCCGGGCCTGGGAGATCGCTTGCTCGATGCTCTGCAGCTGTCGTTCGATGTCATCAACCGAATCAAGGCGCATGTCGAAATCGATATTGTTGTCAACGTGTTGTCGGAACCTTTCCCAACTGGCGCGATGGTAGTTCCGTCTGGTGATACGATGCCGGTTGACCGAGGAGCCAACTTCGGCCACCACCGGATAGTGGTCCGAGCTGAGCTCCTGGTGTACGATCGGCTGGGCGATGTTGTTCCCCATTTTGTTGAGAAAAATGTCGATTGTCGAATGGACCATGGATCGGCTCAACCGGGTGGGAGTATCCGGGCCCAGGACGGTGTAATGTCCCACAAGTCCCATGTGACAAGTGAAATATTTGTTCGATGAAGTACACTGAAAAAATATTTCACTACTACATATGTAGATATTTTCCAAAACTAAAATAAGTAACTTTCACATGAATATCACATAAAAAAAGAAATTCTACTTGACTACACCCAACACAAGAATTCACATAAGCAGTGGAATATATCCATTAGAAATTCACTTAGCTTTCAGGCAATTCAGCAAGTGAAAAATGCTTTGCAAAATCAAGTGAATCTTATGCGTCCAGTGAAATGTAAATGATTAGTCAAGTAGAATTTCTTTTTCTCTATGATCATGTTCATGTAAAAGTCACTTATTTTGGCATTGGAAAATATCTACATGTGTTTCCAGTAGGAGCTAAGTGAAATATTTGCTCAGTGTAAGCAGTTACATCTAACTGGACACATCAGATTCACTTCATTTTACAAAGTATTGAATCACAAGAAAGTTAAGTTAATTGGACATGTTCCAATGATTATGTAATTTTTTGTTAGTCCTCCAATTCAAATGGGCGAAAATTCACATATCGTCCTAATTAGTTATCGCGAATTTAGTTCATTATTCATCTTTTAGTCTCATCATCTCTTCCTCTCAATTCTCCAACAAGTGAAGACCGTTTAAAATCTTTATTAATCTAGAACATCCTCAGACGAAACGCATCAACCCCGCTCAACTAGGTCAACCGTTGTGCCCCTTCCACCACACTCGAAACATCCTTTGGCTGTTTAGTGAACTCCACTGCGGCAAGCGGCAAGTACTCTACCAAAACTATCACCACTCTCAATCATTGCTATCATCAGCACCACCGTCATCGCCATCATCCATCATTGAAGTCGAGCGAGCGCCGTTCTGTAAAGGCACCATCAAACAAATAATAATAGCAGCGCAAATGAGCTACAGCAGTGGAGTGGTACCTACTCAGCTACCCACTAAACCGAACGACATTGGGCGAAGGAGCGAGCGAAATAGGTTGCTTCATGTCTATCATCTCATTTGGGGCTGTATGCGTGTGCGTGTGGTTAATAAACTGTTTGGGTGTCGGCCACGCCTGCTTAAATATAGCCTATCGCGATTGGACCCTGCTATTAATGCACGCACACATTCAAGGCATGAGAGCATTCGGCAGTACGCGTCTATTGTAGACGAGTGGATCCTTGTTTGGTTGCTTGTGTTGTGTGCTGTGATTTGTCAGTGTGAGTGTCAATGCTCTAGGTAGATTGAAAAAGTACCGAATCATCGTCACTTCGTCTTCCCTTCCTTCACCAAACGTCCCACGAGCAACGGTGTGTTTATACCTATCGCGTAAGCAAAAGCGAGAGATGCGAAGGTCGCCGATGGCACAAATCGATTAGAAAGGAAAGAGACAGCATTCAACGCTGCGAGCAGGATTGTTGTTTTTTTAGGAAAATAAAATAAAATCAAAAATTGATCTCAGTTGAAATTCGTCTGCCGGATGAGAAGGGAAAAACGTACAATCTGTAACCTATAATTATAAGTTTTTTCTTCGTTTCGTGTTCAGTTGGGCTTTCGAAGGCAGATCGGCGGCAGGCGCGCTACGACAACGTGCCTTTGCAAGAGACTGTCGAGCAATCGGAAAAGTAGAGAGTGCTCGTCGGGCGGCTTTTAGTGAGTGTATGTGTGCGCGTTCGGGTGCGCTTCGGCTCGAACCAGCGAGAGTAGTGTGCGAATCGATTTTTCGGGGCCTTCTCTCTCTGTACCTCTCCGCACCAGCTCCGGACCAACCCCGCTCGATCAACACTACGCGTTCAAGTCCGGGGCCTAATGAACGCCAGTGAGAAGAGGACTTAATAATAGTGTTTAGAGTTTAATTTCTGCTTCTCTCATCAAGAGCATCTCGGCAGCCGTAGCAGCAGCAGCAGCAGCTACAGCAACTCTCGGATGCTGGAGTAACCGCGACTAGCCATCCAATTTCGGCGGGTCCCTGCGAAGAAAAATTGAACACCGCGCGCGCCAATCCGCGGACCAACGAGAATACGACGGCGCTTGGACGGACGGACGGACGGAGTCGATTATCCGGCCCCGGGTAGAATTACATAGTGTTAATCCCCTTCGGAACGGATTTTGGCGTGTTTTACGTTTTCGAAAGAGCCCTTTGTCTTACGCCCTCTGCTTGTGTGTGCAAACGAACGAGTGTAGTGAGTTTTGGCCACCGTGTGAACCATACCAGACCCACTGTGCTGCGGTGTGTATTTTGAGTGTGCAGGAAAATATGGTGCGTGGAAATATCGTAATTAATGAGATTAAATGAGCGAGCGAGTGTGGATTAAAGTGATACTTAAGCTTCAAATACAGCACATCGAGATGATCATCGATTGACCTTTAGTGAGGGAGATAAAAAGAAGACTCAGAAGTAGAAGAACAAAGTGTTTTTAACGGAATAATTGCACTGAGGTAGCCGGCGGAAGCAAACTACCCGAAGCCCAGAAGGAAAACCCGTGTGTGCCCTCAAGATGATGGCCTCACCGAGTTTCATGACCCAGTATCATAATCATCATCAGTGGAACAATAGCAGCCATCAGACACAGGTTAGTAGACTACTGGAACATTACTCGAACGTCATCGGATACCAATGTGTAACGGTCGTCGTCAGATGGCCATATTTCTGCAAAGCATTATATAATGAGCTTTATGACAGGGCAGGAGACAATCGAAGGCAGCCCAATCCAATCAAGGGGATTACCGGTAGAAATGGGTTTACCTGATCGAGAAGAGTGTACCTCCGCCAATTTGGGGTGACACCTGAAAGGTTTCCTTTGTTGTTACATGAATGAAGCGTCCGTTAGAATTTTATGGGCTGGCAAATTATGCTGGTGAAAAAATGATCAGTTGAGTTGGATTGGTACGGACTCTTTTTTCGAAGATGTCCCGTGATTTTGTTGTGTTCTACACTCAGGCAAAACAATCGAAATGAACTAGTTTAAAGTTCAAACTAAATCGATATTCAGCTGGTTCACTTTGTATAAATGACCAATTTATTCGATTTGTATAAAATGGGAGACGTAGTATAGTTTTCAAATATACGTGCGTAGTTTACTTTCCATAAAATCATAACTGGGACAGTTATTATTTTATGGAAAGTAAACTACGCACTTATATTTGAAAACTACTCCATGTCTCTTATATTTCTTTTTGTCTTTTTTTTATCGAACAAGAGTTACCCGCTGAAATTTACTGTTCATCATCGATATTTGGCACTTAGCTCTGAAAGTACCATTTTTTGTTCAGAAAACTAGGTTTCCATTTCAATAACAACCTACACAGGAATAAATGTTCACATATATGATATGACAAAAATATGCTTATATTGGCAGTTAACTTGAGATTTATTATAAAAAAAATGAAATGTTTTCTCATACCGGATTTGTTTACGTTTTGTATAAAGCACAAAACGCCCCGAAATTGGAAATCTGGCGGAGATAATAATAGCCGATCAACCGATACCGGATGAGGTTTAGTGGGTCGTCAGTTTAGAACTTCCTTGGGCATAGATTGTGGATGTCACAAGTAGGCGCAGCGTGTCATCAATTAAACTGATTCGATTGGCGTTGGCGTCGAAAGCTGTTTCACTATTTAGAGTATGTGTCCCTTGACTCAGCCTAATATGCAACAATCGATTACATTTTTCATTGTAACTCATAAAGTATTTGAGCTATAAACAAAATTTAACTAGCTATACACTTCCTAAGATATGTTTAATGAGCCATCTGGTAGTATGTATCACGAAAAGCTATACAACTCGTTTTATAAAGTTAGAAACATTTGATTTATATGGATGTAATGTCGGTCTATGAGTACCAAATTGGGTCTAATCATGGATGCAAGATTTTTTATAAAATGCAATCTTCGTACGAATTTCTTCCTGATTTTCGTTCAAGGCGTTCCCAGCTGTATTCGCCCTACCCAACGAACAATTTCACAAATCAAACTATACTTAAACTGCTAAGAAACACTTAAGTGATTTTTACATATGATTTAGTGGTCATTTGACAATCAAAACATTATAATTCACTCTACACAGATTTTGTTCCTTTAATTTGTGTTAAGATGAGCCATATAAACAACATTTAACTGGAACTCAGATATTTGTATTGTAAATGTTACCATTAACAACATTTTTACTACGCTTTTCATGCAACAGGCCATAGTTGGGAACATAGAAAAAATATGTCCCTAACGTTGGGTCCACCGTTTGCTTATTAAATCATTGTTATTTCACCAATATGACCTGTTAGTTTATAACATGTGACTGTATTCTGTACATCTTGGCTGCATTATTCGGTTTATAGGTTCAATTTCGGCAAATTTAGAACATTCGAAGGTCGTATAGATAATCTTTTCAGCTTAACCAGTAAATTCATGGTGTCTAAAAAGTCAAGGTAATCGAAAACTACGCGGAAGTGGACAACTATAAATTGATTAATTATGCCTCAATTGCTTTGAAATAAATCGGTCATGTTGATAGCAACATGATTTTGTTAATTATCGCAGAAATAATTACCTATTTGGTACATAGGCCGAATCAAGGAGCTAGGCTAACATTACATCCCGTTACCCTAAGTAGATTTAGAAGACTTCAACCGTAGGATACAGATAAGCAGAAGGCCTAAACATGGATTTAACCATATTACTCCTTGCTTCTAGCATTTTTACGAACCGATGACAACATGATCACGCTAACGGGGACTAGAATACTAAGAGCAAATATCTTGCAGAAATCGGACTTTATATGGGTCGTTAGTATACTTCGTTAACGTTAAAATTTATAGCATTTTCAACTATTCACGATTAGAAAAATCTGTGAGTGTAGGTTTCTCCAGAGTTGTGGCACTAGGTGATTGGGGATTTTGAAAGACAGTGCTGCATATTTTAGGAAGCTATCCGCTATCCGTCAAAACATCTCGATTCTGCTTATCATAGCAACATTGGAATGATAACTAGAAAACTAAAAGAAAGATTAGTAATTTCAATTTAATTTCAACTATCTTTATTGCTTATCTTGACATATAAGCGTTTTTCGTCTGCAATATGCAGACTTCTTCAGTGTCACGTTCTAATACTCGACATAAGTACACGACACTGAAGAAGTATGCTCATTGTAGACGAAATACGCGTATTTTGATAAGCAATAAAGGTAGTTGGAATTAAATATAAATTACTAATCTTTCTTCTCATTTTCTAGTTACAGGTAATCCACCCATTGAAATATTGTTATGAAAATATGGGTTGTTGACCAATACGAAATAATCAGTATGGTGAAACATAAGTAAAACACTGATGTTGGAGAGCACAGTTTACAGTCATGTTAACTACTAACTGTGCTTCAATGATATTGGGTGTGGAAACGTTGAAAAAACATTAGATTAAATCGACATATATTTTTCATGTTCAAGACCAAACTGACAAAGGTAAACAATGACTTCTTCCATAAATTTCTCGTGAAACAAAGTCTACCCATGTTATCTATCATTTCTATCGGATAGGAGGATTCTTTCTTTTCAAATTGATCTTAAGGGATTATTAAGGCAAGTTTTCAAAGTCGAGAAAATCGAGGAAGGAGCTATTGCTTACGTTTGTCAGTGGACTCCAGTTGATGCCAGTCAGACTCCAATGAAAAATCTTTGCCGAATTGAATAGTACATGCTATTTTTAAACAACCCAAATTTGATTACGATGGACTCCAATTCGTCGGAAGTATGGCTACCCAAAAGTGAGTAAAGATGGTTAGGAGTAACACGTTGACAATTAGTAAACATCGATCGGATTCAAGCCGATGTTGACTGTTTGTCATCTTACCACTACGAACTAAACTACAATAAGCAGTTCCAAAGCGTCTTTACGGCAATCTATCAAGCAATCAAGTCGCCTTGAAAGCTACATAAATGCCGCGTTTTGCCCAATATACGGTTGCTTTACAGCAATGCTATGATAATGCTTTATTAATGCTATTTTGCACTCGGAATGCTTATTACAGGCTACAAGCATTTAAATAGCATTTGAGATCCAACTGTATAACAGATAGCATTCAAGATGCTGATATAATGCTAATATAAGCTTGTAGCACAGAAATGCAAATTTAAGTTTGATATACTGCGTATGCTTACGCTTATTGGTTACCTGGGTAGGACCTCAAAGCCAATTGTAAACAATTACTTTAAACTTTGATCTCTCATGAAATACAAGACTCCTACGCTAACCACATGGCCAGCCGTTTCAACTCGGTTTTGAGTCATTTTTGACTCACTTTCGTCAAAAGTGGAGTCACTCAAGTTTGGGTAAATGTTACTTGCATTGACAAATCGACAAATCAAAAACATCGACTCAAATCAGATGGATGTTTTTGATTTGTCGACTTGTCAATGCCAGTAACATTTACTCAAATTTGATTGACTCCACTTTTGACGAAAGTGAGTCAAAAACGACTCAAAACCGAGTTGAAACGGCTGGCCGTGCAACTACAACATATAGTAGAGCAAACATTACTCTAACAGATGTTGCTCTCAATTCGATAGAGTAATTTGAGATTAGAGAGAAATCGACGTTTAAAGTCATTGTTTACAATTGACTTTTAGGCCCCGCTACCCTTAATTACTCGAGTTTTGATCAATATTGCAACACACTAATTACGAATCCTAGAGGGTTTGAGCTGTTTAGTGGAATACCTGTAGCTAGAAATGAGAAGAAAAATTAGTATTTTCCATTTAATTCCAACTACCTTTGCTTATCTTGACAGATAGGCGTATTTCGTCTAAAATGTGCAGACTTCTTCAGCGTCTTGTACTAGTCGAATTATTAGTACGAGACACTGAAGAAGTCTGCACATTGTAGACGAAATACGCGTATCTGTCAAGATAAGCAAAGGTAGTTGGAATTAAATGTAAAATAATAATTTTTCTTCTCATTTCTAGTTATACTAATTACGTCAGTTGTACCGATTTGACATTAGCAGGCAACAGACTCGGAAAAATCGGGAAATGCGGTAAAAAGTCGGAAATTTCAAAATCCATCGGGAAGGAATCATACACAGAAAAAAATAATGATGCTGGGACCAAAGCTGAATTTTGTCATCACATTGTCATCATATTTTTTTTTACGATTTGACGTGACTTCAGAGCCGCTATGGAGAAAATGGTTAAGTCCGAGCGCCTGACAGTCAAAGCAAAATCGTTAATTGAGCAATGTTCTTCCAGCCCTTAATGTGGAAATCGGGTTTGCCTAAAATTGGCAATCAAGAATGCGAGAGTTTGCAGCAATTGCCTCAAAGACGTTTTGACATTCCGCCACGACTTTTGATTTTGTTACTGTGGTTTTTTTTTGAAAAAGATACTCAACAAATCTCCTTTAACATACCCCTTTAACGCGTTACGTCATCTGCATTAACCCTGTCGTTATAACTTACTTCACGGACATAGCTTAAAAGTGTCTGGAGCTGTGAAGCTGGAAACGTTCGTAGATAAAGACGTCTTAAAAAAAAAACGTTGCTGGCCGGATTCCAGAGGCAAGAACAGCGTTTAGACAATTTTTGGCTAGAACTGATGGCTCATTCCAAGGAGGGCTGCCAAATTTGACAACATTTGTTAAAAGGGTGCCCGTGCTCATCCTGTCGCAAATGCAACGATGGAGCAAGGATTCTCAATAGTTGAAAAGTGTTTGGTAGCTCAGAGGATTGTCTACGAACTGTCAACAACAGATACAATATGGACGTAACGCACGTGAATCATCTTCAAAACTTGAAAACCTCGAATGCTTTACTATTTTTCTTCGATGTTTCGATGCTTCTAGAAACTTGACAGATCAATGACTTCTGTAGAGCGATGTTTGGTCTGGTTTGCAAAATAAGAGACCAAAGCAGGTTACACAATACGCAAGAAGTCCGATTTGTGGCTGTTATATTTTATTGCAAAAATTGCAAATTCAACAGTTCCTTCAAAAAATTTAAAAATATCTATTAATCCAATTTATTTTCGCTGTCAGAAAAATGAGGGAAAAATTCGGGTAAATGTGAGAATTTTTAAATTAAGATTGTGTGGCCACCCTGTTATAGAGTTAAATGAGATCAAGGGTTTAGGTTGCTAAATTCAGCAGCTGTGCATTTTCTGTCAAGCTGATTCATTTCGATTTGCAGCGAATTAAAATGAATTCATCAAATCAAGTTAGTAGAATCCATGTGAGATACCCTTTGATGCTTACGCTAGATGACCATTTAGTTACCCTCAGAAATCTTATCAAAATCCTTTCTTTTTAATCAGTTCGTTTATTTGTTAGGCTCAGGCGTGTATAACACTTTGCAAAGCCGATATTCAATTGTTTTAATTTTTCGGTTTTAGTAAAAGTGAGGCGCCAATTACTCCTGGCTAGCTCGAGGTTAATGGGTCACATTATCGTTTGGAAGGGGCTAGGTAGGTAGCTTATTTTAGGTATCAGCAGCTCACGGTTGCGACATCTTCCAAATCGTCGGTCGCATTATCAAAATCCTGAAAGATGTTCTGTCGACAGTTTATGCTCTGCACAACTAAATTTAATATTGAATTTGACAATTCTTCAGGGAAATCTAAGTTTTTTTTTTAAATTTGATGTTATCAAAATAAGTTAACGAATTGCTATCCTTATGATGTTGGATTTTACCGGGGTATTAAGATTCATCAAACTTGAGGTTCAACCAGGTGTTGCTGTGTGCATCCGCAAAACCTTCCTGTATATTCTCAACAGATTTCAAATAGTATTGTCGAATACATTTAAAATTTAAAACTTGTATTATCAAATAAAACAAATTCCTGCAAAACTCCCTTCCAATTCTGAACATTTTTTCTTGATCTTCCTATCAGCTTTCGATATATGGATAAATGTTTTAGATATTCCGATAGAACTTTCATACCTGCCTTTGTAAGAGAGAGAGAGAGAAAGCGGGATCTGCGTGATCTTCTTCTAGTGCTTAACGTAAACTTCCTTCCTTTTTTTTTAAATAAATTTTCTCAGACCTTCTCAATTACTCTTTTCTGAGTAGTTATTTCCTATTGGGATCTCTTTCTTATATTATAATACCTAAGTATTCAGCAGTTTTCCAAGCAAATTTTCATACGAACTTCAAACAAAAATTCTTTTAAATTTCTTTTAGTACATAATCCTGATTATTTTCTGCCTATTTTCTGAGTCTAGTCTAAAGCGTGGCAATCGACTTCTTCTGGTTCTCTATGTAGATCGGGGTGTTCGACTTGGGTGCCGGTTTGAAAATGGTGTCCTCATCACAAGTGAGTCCATTGCGAATTAAATTCTTAATTGACATCCATCTAGCAGTGGACGATTCGATTGCTGTGCCGTTTGGACGTTTTGAAATACAGCAGTTTTCATTGTTAATCTAGACTGGAAATCAAGATTGTTTGCTGGATGAGAGCTTTACTTACTCTTAATAGGATTTGTCTTCGAATCTAGACGCTAATTATGAGCTTTTCTAACGTATTTGGAGGTGGACTCGAATGTGATTTTTAACTTGAATGTTCTCTAAACATAATCTAAACAAATTAAATATAGACACTTTGAACTTGAAAGGTGTTTTCCACTAACCGAACTCTGCAATAGAATTCTCCAAAAGTTCAATGCCACCTGTGAAGTCGTTTCGGATATAACTCTTTCCCTGCTCATGTTAAATAAGTTTAACGAAGAGTATAAACTTTTATCAGAAACTCTCGAGTAATTCATGTTAAGGGCCTAAAAGCCATTTGTAAACAATGACTTTAAATGTCGATTTCACTAGAATCTTGAACCAGTCTCGTGAAATAAAGGCAGCATCTGTTGGAAGAATGTTAGTTCTACCATATGGAGTAGCTGTATATAGTAGGATTCACGTGGTTCGTGAGAGATCAACGTTTAAAGTCATTGTTTACAAATGGTTTTTAGGCCCTAATCATGAATTACTCGAGAACTGATTCTTAGATAAGGGATTTTATCCATTCGGAGGACACCCAACTAGTTGTCGATTTCGAGGGATCGTGGCGGAGATGGAGGCTACAAAATTGTTGAAACATCAACTCTGTATCTGAATTGGCGTAGATCTAGGAGTTAATTTAGCAAGAAGTGGATCTTTCAGAGTTCAACAAACTTATTAAAAACACGCGTACAGCCTTTCGATTAGCCCTCCGCTCAATTATCAACTAGTTCTATTGAATTTTCACAGCCTGCCGTACACTATCGGAACTATCAACACTTTCTCTTCACATCTTCGTTTTAGCAAAATTATTGTCCACTCCAACACATGTTTATGTATATTCATAGAAAGAAAAACACATATTCTTGAAGTAATTATTTCTTATTTTGAAGGACAGATTATTATCCGTGTAAGCAAAGTCAGCATGTTTTTTTCTCACCTTATATTCCGTCATGATGGTTCTGCGTTTTTTCTCCTGCACAGCTCGAAAAAGTAGCGTAAATTTCTGTTCCATATCGAGCTTCACAAAACATAAAAATTTGCATTATACATCGTGTAAAGTTCTGTGACATTCCATACATTGACGATAATATTGTATGCAAAATCTCATCTTCGTTAGAACTTATTTCATGCAAGTTGTTGCTTCATGTGGAATGAGATATAACATATTTACATAATAATGACAATACAGATTTTTTCTGATTGTGAAGAATGTTTTCAGTTGTTTCTTACCTTGTTTTTTCCCTGTCTTGTTTAAATTAATCAAGCTCTGTTTTAATCGCATTCTGAACTTCACTGGCGCAGAATCACCTCACTGTAATTTTTATTGACGGATACTCTACAATGGGAAAGTAAGGATTAGTTTCTCTACAAGCATCCTTTGTCGTATTATTTTCTGAACGAGATGTTCAGCTTCGGTAGCTTCGATTCTCTGGTCATCGTTATTTACCGGTTTGGACATTGTGTCTTCTTAATCAAGCTGGATTCTTGCATTTTTTAATGAAGTCTTTATCGTCAAGATTTTGGTGTTGGGTTTATTTCGGAAGTTATCAAAACATCCAAACATTGCATATTCTCTCATTTCTATCAAGTCTTGTTTCAACTCTGCTAACTTAAACTAACTGAAACCTTACTCTGCTTTTATCGCTTTCTGTATTACAGCATTAGGACACACTTTCGACCCTTATAGCTGCTCAATCTCTATGAGCATCCTTTGTTGTCTTATTTTCTGAACCATAGCCTGGTATAAAGCGTTGCAATCGACTACTTCGAGTTCTTTGTGTTGATCGAGCTCATTCTCCTCGGGGTGTTCAACTTCGGTAGCTTCGATTCCCTGGCCATCGTTATTTGCCGGTTTGGACATTGTGTCTTCTTAACCAAGCTGAATTCCTTCATTTTTCTTTGTAGAGTCGTGTTAGAGTTTGTAGTCTTTATCGTCTAGATTTTGGTGTGGGGTTTGTTTCGGATGTTATCAAAACACCAAACTATTGAATATTCTCTCATTTCTTTTATGCCTTGTTTCAACTTTACAAACTTAAATTAACTGAAACCTAGCTCTGCTTTTTTTTTGCTTTCTGTATTACAACAACTTTTGTAGACGGATACTAAACAAAGTGAAAGTTAGGATCACGTTCGTCAGGAAACACTTTCGGCCCTTCTTCCTGTTCAATCTCTATGAGCATCCTTTGTCGTCTTATTTTCTGAACCCTAGCCTGGTATAAAGCGTTGCAATAGACTACTTCGGTTCAGGATCTCCTCGGATTCAAATTCTGCATCATCGTTATTTACCGGTTTGGACAATGTGTCTTGTTAACCAAGCAGAATTCTTTCATTCTTTATTGTAGAAACGTGTTAGAGTTCTGCATGTAGTCTATATCGTCTTGATTTTGGTGTGGTCTTTATTTGGTATGTTGTCAAAACAGCAAAATATTGCATATTCTCTTTCTTTCATGTCTTGCTTAAATTTTATTTACTTAAATTAACTGAAGCCTAACTCTACTGTTATTGCTTGCTGTATTACAACAATTGTTGTAGACCGATACTAAACAAACTGAAAGTTAGGGCACACTTTAGACCCGTCTTCTTGCTCAATCTCTATGAGCATCCTTTGTTGTCTTATTTTCTGAACCCTAGCCTGGTATAAAGCGTTGCAATCGACTTCATCGGGTTCTCTATGTGAATCGTGCTTATTATCCTCGAGGTGATCAAATTCGGTAACTTCGATCCTCAGGTCATCGTTATGTATCGGTTTGGATAATGTGTCGTCTTAATCAAGCTGAATTCTTTCATTTTTTATTTAGAGACGTGTTAGAGTTCTGCCTGTAGTCTATATCGTGAAGATTTTGATGTGGGGTTTATTTAGGATGTTTTCTAAACATCAAAATATTGCATATTCTCTCATTTCTTTCATGTCTTGTTTCAACTTTACAAACTTAAATTAACTGAAGCCTAACTCTACTTTTATCGCTTTCTGTATTTAAAAAAAAATGTAATACTAAACGGTTACTAAACAAAGTGAAAGTTAGAATCACTTTCATTAGGACACACTTTCGACCCTTCGTGCTGCTCAATCTCTATGAGCATCCTTTGTTGTCTTATTTTCTGAACCTTAGCCTTTTATAAAGCATGGCAATCGACTACTCCGGGTTCTTCTTGTGAATCGCGCTTATTCTCCTCGGGGTGTTCAAATTTGGTAACTTCGATTCCCTGGTCATCGTTATTTACCGGTTTGGACATTGTGTCTTTTAACCAAGCTGCATGTTTTCATTTTCATTGTAGAGACGTGTTAGAATTCTGGCTGTAGTCTATATCGTGTCATGATTTTGGTGTGGGGCTTATGTTCGGTTGTTTAGCTGAACAAATTTTATGAAAACTGTATCTGAATCTAGACATATTGAACTTAAGAAGTGTTTTACACTATTCCGAACATACTTATAGTACTCACCAGAAGTGTGATGCCACCTGTGGAGCAATCGTTCTGTACGAATCTTTCTTCCTTGTTAGAGCCTTTCTCAAACGTGGAGGTTATTAGAGAGTAGATTAGAGATTTTTGCTCTTAAAGCCTAGGAAGTGGATTTTGTTGAGTTTAACAAACTTGTCATAAATTGTAGAAGCCTTTAATTTTTACATATCTGAGACTTCTTGAGTTCTTCCTGTAGTATACATCGTCTAAATCTTCATGTGGATTATCTCTCGGGTGTTTCGATACTTCTACTTATTTCATCTACACTCATTTCTTTCATGTCTTTTTTCAACTTTGCTAACGTAACTTCTTTAAAGACATACTCTACTGTTATCGCTTTCTATGTTTCGATATTTTTTCTAACGGATACTACACAAAGTGACTGTTAGGATTTGTTTTCTATCAAACGCCGTTACTCAACCATACAACTGCGATTCAAAAACGATAGTTCCCGAATAGTTTCTTCAGAGCCGTCAGCATTACTAGGCACCCAATTTCGAGTAACTGCATCAATTGCCGACAACCTTGCATCATTCAGCGCATTTCTTCCTGCTCCATAACAGGAGGCATCCTTTTTCGTCTTATTTTCTGAATCCGGATATTATCAAAACATCAAAACATTGCTTATTCGCTCATTTTTTTCATGTTTTGTTTCAACTTAACCGCTTAAGCTTCTGAAACCTTCTGACTCTGCTTTTATAGTTTTCCGTAATACAAAAATTGTTGTAGACGGATACTAAACAAAGTGAAAGTTTGGATTACTTTCGTTGGGACACACTTTCGGCATTTCATCCTGCTCAATCTCTATGAGCATCCTTTGTTGTCTTATTTTCTGAACCCTAGCCTAGCCCTAGTGGCAATCGACTTCTTCGAGGTTCTTTATGCGAATCGAGCTCATTCTTCTCTGGGTGTTCAAATTCGGTAACTTCGATTCCCTGGTCATCGTTACTTACCGGTTTGGACATTGTGTGGGACTATCTAAACGAAAGCTCTGAGTGATACATTTTACTATATTTACCCATCTTGCACTGCACATTACGAATAAATTTGTTCAACTGGCACTTATTCGGCAGAATACAATATGGTTGTTAGGCCGAACAAGTTTCAAAAGACCGCCAGTTTTTGTTATCAATCTGAGCAGACGGTAGAAGATTTTCGTTTCTGAAATTGTTTCCTGATTGAAACATTCTCCAACGCTGGATGGGGTTTGCCTTTGGAATTGAGTCTCTAATATTAAGATTTTTACATTCTCTGGTTAATGGGCCTTGTTGAGCTGAACAAATTTTATGAAAACTGTATCTGAATCTAGACGTATTGAACTTAAGAAGTGTTTTCCACTATTCCGAACATAGTTATAGTACTCACCAGTACGAATCTTGTTTCCTAATTAGAAGGCTTTTTCAAACGTGGAGGCTATCAAATTTGTCGAACAATTGTTGTAGACGGATACTAAACAAAGTGAAAGTAAGGATTACTTTCGTTGGGACAAACTTTCGGCACTTCTTCCTGCTCAATCTCTATGAGCATCCTTTGTCGTCCTATTTTCTAAACCCTAGCTTGGTAGAAAGCGTGGCAATCGACTACTTCGGGTTCATTGTGTTGATCGAGCTCATTCTCCTCGGGGTGTTCAAATTCGGTACCTTCGATTTCTGGTCATTGTTATTTACCGGTTCGGACATTGTTTGAGTTTATCTAAACGGAGGCTCTGAATGATACAGTTTGCGGCACTTTTAAGTCATCAAGTTATGAAGTCAAATTGTCGATTGACACTCATGTGGAGGTGGACAATCTGATTGTTCGATCGAACACGTTTTGAAAAGCAGCAGTGTTCATTATTGAACTGGTCTTCCTATGCAAGATTTTCGTTCTGAAAGAGGATTTTCCAACACTGGATTGGTTTGTTTTTGAATTCAGTCTCTAATATTGAGAATTTCCAACGCATTTAACGGTGGCTTCGAATGACATTTTATTAACAAGTCTGTATGAAAACGGCAATCTTAGGTCTGAATCTAGACATTTTTGTACTTAAGAACTGTTTTCCACTAGACGAACATTGCTATACACTGCTGCTAGTTTCTATAGCCGCACACTCGTTTATGGTGTAGCTTGTAAACCGTGTATAAAACTTCATTTCTCCGTGTAATATGTTTTCATTGGATTTGTTTAAGATGAAATTCAAACCTGAATTGATAATTTGCAATAGAAAATCCATTATTGATTCAAATTTATGAAATTTGAGTGGCTATTTGTTATAGCCGCATTATGTATTACGTTAGAGAGTTGTGAATCAAAACAAACCCAAAAAGAAAAAAGTTCCTCTTCCATGTGCGCATCAAAACAGAGTGCATACAAACTACCGCTAGAAACTATCACAAAGCTATCAGTGGTACACGAGCGCGATCAAACACGTTACTTTTGCCTGTTGAGGTGGCGGATTCGTCCGTGCCTCGACCTACCCTGCAGTGGGATGTTAGGCAAAGGTAACGTCCTTGATTCGAGTACTACTTTACCCCATGCCCTTTCGCCCAATTTTCATTACTTCTGTTCTATTTCCAATCTACCGTATCTTTCATTCTAGCAAATATTACTGTCCACGCTTGGTGCCTCATGGTGTTGAGCGAACGAGATGTCTTCTATCTTAAAATATTCATGTTTCTGCATTTTAATAATCAGTTGGTCCTCTAGCACGCTCGATTACATGGAAAATCCGTTTGGGCATACTTCCAACCAAGTTCTTTGAAATTTCCATTTCCAAATCCTCCCAAGCTTCCGAAACTGCCACTTTAGGCTCAGCAATACTGTTGTATTGATTTGTGTTAGTGTAGATCCGTCGAACAATGATTCCCCAGATGTTTTCCACTGGATTGGATCTGGACTTCGGGCTGGCCACCACAGGAGCTCAATTTTTCGGTCGTAAACCAGGATTTTGTAGCCAAACTGGTGTGAATGCTGACATTATCTTGTCATGAAACACGATTTTTTGCGACGATACTTTGCTTAAACGGAACTAAGCTGCTATTAAGAACCTCAATATACTCCGTCGTGTTCATCTTACGAGATGTGAATGCCAAATTAAGCTTTCCTGTAGCACAAATTCCAAGCCAAACCATTAGAGATCCTCCTCGAATTATGTCTGGAGAAAAGTACTCTGGTTCCTTCCGTAGATTTCGTCAAGTAAATCCGTTGGAATTATTCAGACTGAATTTCTTTCATCGGAATAGTTCACCTGAAAAACGAACTCAAATAATAAAAATTAAACAAAATATAGATGGGTTCATCAGTTTTAAAAAACATGAAATTTACAAAGATTTTTCCGTGTCCCGCTGGCGTACCTCGTTAAGTCTGGCGAATTCTATTCGTTTCTGTTAACGCACAGGGTTTAGATTTGGTGTCTTGTTCATTTTTGACCGTAAAATGTTGGAGCTGGTCTTCAAAGCCTTCCGAATTGTTTCTTTACAGACTAGCAAACGGAGAGTAGACCTGAATTTAGACAGTGATATGTTGGAATTTGAGGTCAATTTCACAATGCGTTCGCTTATCCCTCGGTGACAGCTTCAATTTTTTGGCTTTCGCTTGGTCATAGCATATTTTTCCGCATCCTTCAAATAATGTCGTATGACTTTATCTGATCGGCTGCGTCTAAGTTCAATTTCTCGAATCGAAACACCTTCCTGTTGAATTCTAGAGAGTTTGAGCTGTTTAGTGGAATACCTGTAACTAGAAATTAGAAGTATAATTAGCATTTTCCATTTAATTCCAACTACCTTTGCTTATCTTGACAGATACGCGTATTTCGTTTACAATGTGCAGACTTTTTCAGTGTCTCGTACTAATAACTAAGTCGAGCGATTAGTACGAGACACTGAAGAAGTCTGCAAATTGTAAACGAAATACGCGTATCTGTGAAGATAAGCAAAGGTAGTTGGAATTAAATAGGAAATATTAATTTTTCTTCTAATTTCTAGTTATCTTCCTGCTTATAGTTTTTAATCATTCTCTTCTCTCGCTCACACAAAACACTTCCTCTCGGCAATTTATAAAATTCTACAAACCCAAGCAACACTTTATGCGGGGCTATTGAAAATGGACGCTCAAATGAATGAAAACACGTTTATTTGACAACTGTAGCACAAACACTATCAAAATACAGTATGCAAAACATACGTTTTACTAATACAAACAGACACATCATCGTTGCATCCATTGATTGCCCAACGAACATCGCAAGGTGTGTAAAATTAGAGGTGCGGCTAAAATAAACTAGTCACAGTGTATAATTCTCCAGAAATTTACTACCACCTGTTGAGTCGTTGCCGATCTTACTCGATTCCGGCCCACGATAAATAAGTTTTACGAAAACAGTAAACTTTTACCAGACACTGATTCCAAGATAATCGTTTTTTTTTTTTTAATTTTGAGGACACCTTAGTCGTCGAAGTCGAGGGATCTTGATGAACTAAACAAATTCTCCAAATGCAGTTGGAAATGGAAATTAACGCCGTTCGTCGAACGGGAGGCCACCACTTGTGTTGAAACATCAACTTTCTATCTGAATTGCGATGAGTACTAGATGAGATTTTTTGTTAGGAAGTTGATCTAGTAGGAAGTGGATCTTTCTGACTTTAAACAACCTTGTCAAAAACTGTTATTTCTATCAAATGAAAGGGAAATGTCAGAATTCTTTTATTTTTTTCATAGTTCTACACACATTGATACTACATAAAGTGGAATTAAGGATTTGTTTTTTCTAAGATATGTCTCTACTCCAACTACGAATCAAAAAAAAAGTTAAGATCACTTTCGTTAGGACACACTTTCGGCACTTCGTCCTGCTCAATCTCTATGAGCATCCTTTGTCGTCTTATTTTCTGAACCCTAGCCTGGTAAAAAGCGTGGCAATCGACTTGTTCGGGTTCTTTCTTTTGATCGTGCTCATTCTTCTCGAGGTATTCAAACTTTCGGTAACTTCGATTCCCTGGTCATCGTTATTTACCGGTTTGGACATTGTGTCTGTGTCACTTTCAAGTCATCAAATGAGTCCATTACGAACCAAATTGTCTGCAGCTTCTTTCTAAACAGTAAAATCTTAACAAACACTGACTCCTAGTGGAGATTTTTTTACTATTCCGAAGACACCTAGGTTGCCGATGTCGGGGGAACTGTTGTTGAACTTGTGGAACTGAACAAGTTTGCCAAATACAAATTGTCCTGTTTGAACTTTACTTCAAAATAAAGGTTTGTCTTACTCAAACATTCAAACTTCACTCATTTCTTTCATGTCTTGATTCAACGTTACTAATTTAACTTCTCTATGTCTAACTTTACTTCTATCGCTGTGTCGTCTTATTTTCTTTAACTGTGATATCCTGGTAATCATTATTTACCGGTTTGGACATTGTGTCTTTGTCTTTTTTCGAAGTCTTGAAAACATCGAGCTCGTTACGAAGAAAATTGTCAATTGGCACCCATCTGTTTAATGATTGATTTATTTTTCATTGTTAATCTGGGCTTTTTGCTCGCCGAAGCCACCCAGCCAGGGAGTTGATATAAAATAAGTTCAAAAACTGCAGCTTCTATCTGAATCAAGAAAACTGACAGATTTCATGCAAGTTTTTTTTTATTGTCAAAACTTGTTGCAGCATCCGACACTTTTCTTTCAGTGTATATTTTTTATTATTTCACGGATCGCTGGAACGTTTTACTAATATGACAGCTGAAACTATCCACTTTATCTCGTGGTACAACATGTTTACATTATTGTTACAATCAGTAAAATGGCGTCGAACGAAATGGAAGTGCGCAAACGCATTTTGTACGAACGGCAGCAAAATCCGAATTTATCTGTACGCGATCTTGCCAAGAAACTAAAACTACCGAAAAGTACCGTGTTTTGTGTATGCAAATCATTTGACCAGCGCTTGATTGTGGATCGGAAGATTGGAAATGGAACAAATCGAAAAGTATGCTTCCGACAAATGGACAAGAAAATGGTAGATATTATTGCGAAAAATCTTCTGTGTGAAATGTGGCTCGCAAAGTTGTGAGGTCAAAATCATACGTACAAAAAGTGAAGCAGAGGCAAGGACTGAAGGCGTACAAGGTTCTAAAACGTGATGTCAAGCAAAATTTAACTGCAAAAAGTCGTACTTAGGAGCTTTACACCAATTTTTTGTACTCTAGAAAACTTTAAACATCATCCAGCATTCTGACTTTTTATACCGCAATGCAAAAGAACGCGTTTGCCAAGCATTTCCGCACAAAGGAAGACCGAAGAAGTATTTGATTTGGCAGGCCATATGTAGTTTTGATCGAACATCTAAAAGTTTCGTTTCTACCGGCACTATCAATAAGGATGTGTACGAGAAAGAATGTCTGCAAAAGCGGTTGCTACCATTAGAAGCCACGACTCTCCAGCTCTGTTTAGGCCTGATTTGGCCTCTTGTCACTATGCGAAACCCTTCATGGAATGGTATAAGGTACAAGAGGTCAAATACGTGCCAAAAACAGCCAATCCACCAAACTGTTCAGAACTTCGCTCAATAGATATGTACTGGGCTCTAGTTGAGCGAAATTTCTTCGAAACTAAGAAGAAGATGTCACTCGCACCTTTTGGCTTCTAAACCCCTCAATTATTATATACTTCAGGTCAGTCGATCTTCGTAGGGTCTTTTTTAGATATCTGCATCCTCTTGCTTCCGCAATAACCTGCATTTCTCGATCGAATCGAGGGTGTTAGCAAAACCACTCTTCACCGAAAATTTCCCTAATGCAGTCACTACAGACACGGAGAATCTTCGAGCAGGTACCTGATTGTAAACATCGTCCTCGCCATCCTTTATCTTTAAGTTTCACTGTTGAGCTTCACCGATTAAAATAAGCAAAGCGGAACAGTCATCAACAATCTAAATTCTGATGTCCAAGTTGTGAATTCACTACTAGTGTCTGAATTGAAAGTAAAGGGTGAATCGATAATTATTGCGACACTTAAGATGGCTATAGTTATCGAAATGAATCCCAATTTTTACAGTAGGTCAGTACATGTATTTAATTATCTCAGTTTACATAAGTCGATTAAATTTTAGGATGAGTTCGAGTGAAATACTTGAAATGTTCAGGTACTTTGAAGTGAATTTCGACAGCTTCTTCCGTTTTAAATGGTCTTCCACGGCAACCTTGCCGTGACCTTACCCGTGACATATTCTTGTCCTGCTTAAAATCCGCTTCGACGTAGATCCCATTATCAATAATGCAGCACCGGTATTTCGCTAGCAGCTTCGTGTAGCGGTTCCGGGCACGCGTTTTGACGTTGCCCGATTTGGGACCTTCTGTACCTTGTACGTTTTCTATCCGGATCGTTGCTTGGCTCTATGGACATTGCGAAACATCAAGTATTTTTAGCCAGTTACCGCGTTGAAATCATCGAATTCCGATTGAAATTACCGATCGGCGCTCTTTTGTTCTTTTTGGTCCACTTCTATCCCTTCTTGAACCCTTTGAAGGACCCTTGAGATGGTCGAATGATGTGTATGCATCAGTTTTTTATCCAATTTTGAATGTGGGTAAATCGCGAACGGTTTGCTGATTTTCTTCTATCTCGATCGGAATCCCATTGACAACTGCACAACTGAGCGGATGTAAACAGTACACTTTTCAGAGAAACTGGGCAAAATTGAATAGAATTTCAATCGGATTTGATAAAAGTTATGCAACTCACCCAAGTTTGAAAGTGTCGCAATAATTATCGACTCACCCCTCTGGGTTAAAAAAAACTGTTCCGCGATTTTTTAGAACTTTCTGAAATGCATAAGCATTATCAATGTTTTCTATTTTTGCACTTTTGATCATCAGTTGCTTAGCTTGAAATGAGCCAATTATCATGTTTACTGAGTGCTAACATCGATTTTTAATCTCATTCCACTTAAGGGGAGCGACACAGGCCTTCGAAAATTTACAAAAATATCCAACCTGAAATCCACAAAGCGAGCACAACCGTTTAACAAGATTATGTTGAATCATTTTCGAGTTGAGGGTAAGATTGCGCTGACTTCGATGCAGTACACTCAGTAGCAAAAAAAGTCAGGCAAAATTTTGCTTCCGAAGAACGCCATGTTGACCCTTCTCTAACTTTGTCAATTATCAATGTTTTTGGCTTATGAATATATTATGTTATGATAACTTCAAATTTATAAACCTTATCAACATACAATTTTGGCCACATAAGGTCTATGCGTTGGTTGTAGTGTTGTAAGATTTTCAGCCAAAAATATTGATAATTGACATCGGTTTTTTTTTTTGCTACTGAGTGAATATTTGGGATGTTTTATCTTCGAACACCTGTGCCTCTACACCTCGGATCTGGCAATTCCCAATTCGGATTTCGATTGAATTGAAGCTTCAGTGAAAAAGGCTGCGATTGACAGCTATCTATCAGGCCGTGTACTATTTCGTGAATTTTTACTCTAACCTGAAGGTACGTAAATAAATTAATCCAAATGTTCCGAAAATTCCTATGTTGTTAATTGATCGATGTTTGGAAGGCGTTGAGCTAGACTTAACGTTCCACTATCTGAAGGAGTCTGCTGTCTGCCACCAGTAGGGTTGGAAAATTTTCCACCTGTCAAAATTAAGTTAAATTTAATTTTAACTATCCAATGGCAACCAGTGCTGTTAGTAGTATTTACGGCCCAATGCGATTCAACCAAGCGGTCGTACTTCCTGATCAGTTGATCAGAATTTTCGTTCCGATCGTTGAAAAAGATCAGATGCTGTTAGAAAGATTTCAAAACTCTTGATAAGTTGACACCGCAGTTTTATTCGTGTCTTTGAAAATAAAACATATGTCTGTGTGGCAGCACTGCCCTCGTAAGCGGTCAGTACTACCTACAGATAGAGAGCAACTACATCACCTACTGATTGCCTTTTTCTTGTCATTAAAAAGCAAGACACAATAAAGAAACACCCGTTTATATTTATCGTTGCCAACGCGTTTATTAATATTCATTCGGTCGTACCACATTCGTGTTTCCGAAAAGTTGCCGTTAAGTTCCCACACCGGTTTGGTCTAATTTTATTTGGTTTTATATTGCGCCTCCTGAATGGTTATTGTTGTTGTTTCACATGTGAGTATTAAGCTGGCATCGAACATAGTTTCTTTGAACATATTTTTAAAACAAATTCAACACATATTTTTGTATTTTTGTAGTTGTTTTGCTTAATAGAGGACAGCTAAAATCATTTCTGGAACTTGGGATAGTAGGAGAAAGTTTGTCAATCAACTCAATGTGTTAGTGAAGTTACCTTCAAAGACAGTGGCTTTTCATAGATTTTATTCTCAAATTATAGCAACCAATGAAACCCGAACTGGTGGGAAACATCTGCACCAGTTCAGACGATCTGTAATAGTACTGACAGGAGAATCACTTCTCAAAGGACTGAAAGACGAGATTGTTTTTCGAAACGGAATGGCATCAGTCTTGATTCTAGGCTGCCTGAAAAGTCCCTTTAATTTCCTACAGATGGCGTTGGTAATCGCCAATGTGAACCATTTTCTATGAGCTTCACTCCTTGAATGACGGCTGTCAAAATTTCAGCCATTTCTGTCCACGCATTCATTAGTGACAACAGTGAGAAGAGACCGATCAGCAAGTTTTTTTTTTAAATGGAAAAATCCGAGTTTCGAGTTTTGATAAAATACTATTTTCTACGCAAGAAAACGGCTGCCGAAACCAAAGCCAAGCTGGATAAGTATTTTCCAGACTCTGCTCCGTCGATTCAAACGATTCATAAGTGGTTTGCTGATTTTCGTTGTGGCCGTACGAGCACCGTTGACGCACCGCGTTCTGGACGCCCAAATGAGGTCACTACAACAGAGAACGTCGATAAAATCCATGATATAGTATTGGAGGATCCAAAAGTGAAATTGAGAGAGCTAGCTAAGGCTTTAGGCATTTCAATGGAACGAGTTGGCAACATCATGCATTCCGTTTTGGGTATGAAGAAGCTCTGCGCGCGATGGGTGCCGCGTTTGCTTACAATGGACCAAAAACGCATTCGTGTTACAACCTCTCAGGAGAATTTGAGCAAGTTTACACGCAATCCGAAGGAGTTTGTGCGCCGATTCATAACCATGGATGAAACTTGGATCCATTACTACACACCGGAGTCATCGCAGCAGGCAAAACAGTGGGTTTCACCGGGCGAAAGTGCTCCGAAGCGCCCGAAAACGCAACAATCGGCGGGAAAGGTTATGGCCTCCGTGTTTTGGGATGCGCAAGGTGTAATATTCATCGACTATCTTGAAAAAGGTAAAACCATAACAGGCGCATACTATGCAGCGTTATTGGATCGTTTGAAGGATGAAGTCCAGAAAAAACGGCCGCATTTGCAGAGAAAAAGTGTGCTCTATCATCACGACAATGCGCCTGCTCATTCATCCTCAATTGCTCAAGCAAAATTGAATGAAATTCGGTATCAATTGGTTCCCCATCCACCGTATTCGCCAGACTTGGCCCCCAGTGACTTCTATTTGTTCCCAAACCTGAAGAGATGGCTCACCGGTAAGCGATTTTACTCAAATGATGAGCTCATAGCTGAAACCGATGGCTATTTTGAAGGACTTCCGAAGGAGTACTATTCGGATGGGATAAAAAAATTAGAAAATCGCTGGACTCGCTGTATCGACCTAAAAGGAGAGTATGTTGAGAAATAAAACCGAATTTGGCAAAAAAAAAATGTTTTCGTGTTTGATATTAAAGGGACTTTTCAGGCAACCTAGTACCTACGACGAGCAGCACTTTCTGCGTCGTTTCCGAATGACAAGGGAGATGTTCCTGGAAACTGTGCGACTACTGGAGTCATCATCTTTTCCAGGTAAGTTGCAATGCAGCTGGAAAATGGATGTTGTCATACGGTTCCTCAGCTAGTTCTCTCGACGAAAATGTTAGGATTGGAGAATTAACCAGCCTGCTGACGTTGATGTATTTTTGTAAAGCTATCCTAAAGACTTACGGCCCGTATTTGCACCCAACACCGGAGGAGGTAAAGAAACAGATGAATGAAAATGCTTTCCAAAAATTCTAAAAAGAATTGCATAAACTCAGTGAACTTCCCAGACTCTCCAAGGAACTCATCAGAAGTTCAGGATACTTTTTAGAAATTCAGGAAGTTTCCCAGAGGTTTTCCGATTCTCCCTGAGGGTTAGCAAACATCCCAGATAATCAGGGAACTTTTCTGGAAAATTTTCCATAAATTAAGGGAGTTTCACATGATTCCCAGAAGATGAGTGTTCTTTTCAGAAGTTCGGGCGGCTATCCCGAAATTAGGGAGATTTCCAGAAGATCCGAAAACTTTAAGAATCAAGGATAAAAAAATCAACTACTAATCTTAATGTTCAATCAATTTCGCGGATTTTTTAACCGTATCACAATTTTGGAGATTCTTAAAAGTTTTTGTAAAGTTTAACAACACCTCGGAAATGCTATTTTT
Source organism: Aedes japonicus (assembly GCA_034211315.2). Lineage (NCBI taxonomy): Eukaryota > Metazoa > Arthropoda > Insecta > Diptera > Culicidae > Aedes > Aedes japonicus. The sequence goes on from JASCZW010001175.1 coordinate 27,619, forward strand.
TCACAGAAATTCCAACAACTTAGTAAAAGTTTTGCAAATTGCCTAACATCACAGATTTTTTTCAATTTCTCGAAAATTATTAAAATATTTGTGATATTCTGTATTTTATCTTAAAAAATGTACCAGCCTAATCTGCTAAGCTTAAAGCTCCGGTAAATTCTAGAGTGTTGTTTTTATCTCATGGATGATCAGCAATTTTTTGAAAGTTCAGCGAAGTTTCAGAAAGGTTGAAATTTTTTTCAATGAACCACTTATCTTCTCAAAATAGCTCGTGCAAACTTCATGATTATTGTGAAACTCTCAATAAGTTTGTTCAACTTCCGGGAAGCTTGATTAACTTCTGTCAAGTTCATTATATTTCCACCCAATCTTCATAGATATTCCGAAGTTCATAATAATTCAGCAAATAATTTTTAAGGAATTCGTTCAGTTTCCTAGAAGCTTACATAAGCTCTATCAATTCACGTAACTGTGGATAAGTGCAATGGATTCTCTAAAAGCTGTAGAATATGCAATTAAATAATTTACTATTTAGAACCGATTCCTGAAAAAACGAACTTTTCCTTAGAGAAATACGAGTTCCCGAGCAGGAGACAACAACATATAAATACCTAATTTTGACCTTGATAACTGGCCTTGGTATTAAAGAGCTCCGATTAAGAGGTAAAATACCCAAGCAAAATACCTAAGAATTGCAAGCAAAATATCTCACGAACAACAAAACGTGTTATTTTGGATACCTGGGAATACCTTAGAGGTACTATCTTGGTATTGTCTTACCTCAATTTGGTATTCGCATATCATTGTGGGAACAATTTTATGAAGTATTATCCTCAGGTATTTTACCTCTTAATCTGAGCTCATAAATACCAAGGCCAGTTATCAAGTTATTTGGTCCTGCTCGGGTTGAACCTATCTTAACGGTATCGTCGGTGTCCCCCAGAAAAGCTTATCAAAGCCGCCATAGTAAAATGGATCCCCCAGAAAACATCCTGATCCCCAGTAAATCTGCCGATAATATCTACAAAACAGGCTTCTCTGAAATTCATCTGTAGGAGCTTTTTGCGAGTGCTAATCATGACCACTCCATCGATCAACCGATTGTTAACTTTGAAGACTTCGTTACTCTTCATTTCCGAGCAATAGAAATACCAGGGTGGCCACAGACTCAGGAAAATCGGGAAATGCAGGAAAAATGCAGGAATCCAAAATCATCAGGAAATATGCGGGAAAAAATTCGGGAATTTCAAAACGTCATCAGGAATTTTTGTCATATGGAAGCAACCATACTAACGTCCTTTTCAAAAGATAGTAGTGTTTTTGTCATCTACTCGGTCCAACGATCTCATTAACGGAATGAACCAGTTTTTTAAATTGGCATGTGAATCATTTTCTGCTGGCTTTGATCAGTCTGTTCAAAAATGCACCGCTTAGAAAATCTGACTACACGACTGTGACAGGTGAGGTTTCGCACCTTACTTACTGTAGTTTTTATCTTACTTGATTAGACCTCCTTAGGTGATACTTTTGACTGAAGCATCACTATTGTATGTATTACTGAAATTTTAGGGGTAGGAATACGACTGTCATTTTGAAATACCATAAAGTCCCAATACATTTGTATAATAGAGAAATGGTTGTCGCTGCAGTGGACAGAAATCTATTGTGCCGGTCACCTTACAGCAATAACAAAGACACCTAATGCAGCAGACATTTTTTTTAAGTCCGTACATTTAAAGGCTCAGACGTACGTAACACTTTGCGGAGCCGATAATCCATATTGTTATAAACAATGCATTGCTTTATGGTGTTTTTGTTAAACGAATGCTTTTCAAAAAATTGGCTCTACATTTTTCAACCCCTGTGAATTACAAAATCCGGAGAAATTTGCGAAATTAGTAAATCTGATTTTGTAAGCAAACATTTGAATCAACGTTTTTTAGCGAACAAAAAAATCAATTTGAAAAATTACACGATTGTCGGGTCTTAGTTTAAACAAATTGTGTTACGCGAGAAATTGAAGAGAAGATTTGTGGACGAAAGTCCTGGAGAGTAGCAGGAAAAAAATAAAGCCGAAGGGAAAGTCATCCGAATTTCAAACAGCAGCTTTTCGTCGGTATTCCGATTAAACGTGTTCACCATTGTGGTTGATGCGGTAGACGATAAGATGCTGGGACCAAAGTTGAATTTTGTCCTCGCATCGGTCGAGTCGTTTCCCAGACCTATGGCATCATTTCTTTTCAACGATTTGAAAATTGTTAAGCCCGGGCGGCAAAGCAAAATCATTATTTGAAAGAGAATTGACGGAGAGCAATCTTCTGCCAGCCCTTAATATGGAGATTGAGTATACCTCTAAATTGGCAATCAAGAAAACGAGAGAATTTGCAAAAATTTCCGTCAAATACTGTCGATATATTTACTGTGGTTTCCAAATCTCAATTAACATACCCCTTAAGGTTGAAACGGGAGGCAGTCCTTTCTCCATATGAATTATGTGTTAGGTTAACCATCGCTTCACGTTTTTGAGACTAAAAATCACAAACAAAACAAAACTAACAACACTCAAATGGTTAACGAATGAATGCTCCAGTGGAGCAAACGATTCTTGAAATTTCACGCCTGAAGTACTAACAGTATTTGAGGTTTATGCTTTGAAATGATAGTGACTTGATCCCGTAGGTTGAACGCGTTAGCGTCATCTCTATTAACCCTGATATTATAACTCGCATCATCGACATAGCTCAAAAGCGTATGGAGCTTTTTAGATAAAGACTATCTCAGCGGTGCAGTTGCTCACAAATTGAAAGAACTGATTGGCCATTCCAAGAAGGAGCTGCCAAATTTGACAACAATTGTTGAAAAGGTGCTCATTCTCTCGCACGAAAAATGCAACGATGGAGCGAGAATTTTCAATAAATGAAAAGTGTCTGATGGTGAACTAAACTGAAAAGATATTCGGTAACTCAGATAATTGTCTACAAACTCTGAACGACGTTGAAATCAAGAAATACTTGCACGTGTATCATTTTGTAGTCGAAAACCTCGAATGCTTTACTATTTTTCTTCGATGTTCATGCTTCTTGCAACTTGAAAGATCAGTGACTTATGTAGAGCGATTTTTGTTCTCGTTAACAAAATGAGAGACCAAGGCAGGTTACGCAATACACAAGAAGGCTCGATTTTCGGCTGCTTCCCCTACAGTTTGCCAAAATGAAATAAGTCAGAATTTCATATTGAACTATTTCCTCGTAAAACATCAAAATTATCAATTCATGCAAATTATATTCACTCATTTTCCCAGTCAGGAAAATTGGGCAAAAATACGGGAAAAATTCAGGAAAAATGCGGGAATTTAAAAATTAAGATTGTGTGGCCACCCTGAAATACTAATTCAGAATCGGAATTTGCTACCAAATTAGTCGTAAAATCCACAACAGTCTCCCCATATCGAACTAGTCAGCGTTTTTCGGAAATTGCAGTAGCTGTAAAAAACTAAGAGAACCATTCAAAGGCACCGGGAGCAACTTGAGGTTGTTATTTGCATCCGAGGTGAGCGACATTAATTTTTGTCCGGTGCCAGCATCATCCCCACCAAACACGACACTTTTCGGCTCAAAAGCTGAAATTTTACTGATAATTGGTGTTATCAAGCAGCGTGTAATTCCAAGGAACAGATATTTTTTGTTCCAAATTGCGCAAGAATAGATCAAAAATAATGCAAGAGATCCGGCATAAATCAAAATTTTCAACACCGGTGCAGGGATGTTTTTGCGTTTGGTCTAAAAGATACATCCCATCTGCGATTTGGACCTCCATTGAAGATGCCTATAGACAAAGTTGTAGAATTTGTCTGGAGCTGCAATTCTATCATACACTCAAAAAATCGTAACATTGTTTCCACGTCAAACGCACGTAATTTGTTTCCACTTCCAAAATCAGTAATTAAAGCCTTGAATTCACGTAAGAGCTACGTGATTTCCAGGTAAATCCACATTCTACGTGAAAATCACGCGAGATGTTGCATGATTGTTGCATTACAATTCACTGACATGTAATGTTTACCTGATTTTACTGAAGAAGCTTTGGTTACGCGTTCAGGTGCAAGTTACGTGAAATATCACGTGAAAACAAAGTGTCGGTTTGACGAAAATCGTCAAAGGTCGAAAGTATGCAATTGTAAACAAGATTTAAAACGTAAACGTAAATCCACTACCGGCAAGAAGGCAATAACTCCCTTTATCTGTTTCTAGTGCTATTTTGTTTGTGGGAGCAAGCAGATCCCAGAAAAATACGATAGATGTCATTGTTTACAAATGTTCTTCGACCTTTTGACTATTTTGTCTAAATTTATCTAAATGAGTCTGTATCCGTGCGGCATAACGGTCCCATGTTACAAATCGACAAAGATTTTTCATTAGGGCCTAACTGATAAACGTAAACAATTACTTTTCCCTTGAATTTCTCGACCTTGGCAACTTGCCTCATTAATCTATCACAGCCATATCAAAGAACAGGAGTCCTTCTATTCGAAAGAATTGGAAGCTTACATGGGTAGGTTTGTATTAAAGACTGGACTCGGAAAAAATGAGACGTAAAAATGATCACCAAAAATTCATTTTAAATCGGATACTTCTCAAATTTTCAGGGTATCAATAACTATATATTACCTATGTTTTGGCATAATTTTATTATTGAATTTCTTCCCTCAAGCTGAATGCTCGTACATTTCTCTTAATACTGCTCATGAGATCTTGGCGAGGTTTTGTCCATCTTCCTTACACAATTTCTCTCATTTTTTCTTCAGAGCTTCATCGGTTTTGAATGTTTTCTTCAACTTCTTCTTCATTATCGCCCAAAACTTTTCGATCGGACGAAGTTCTAGTGTATTTGGCGGTTTCGCCTCCTTCAGGACCACATTAACGCCCTTCGCTTCCTACCAATCCAGTACAGGCTTGGCGTAATGGCACGAAGCGAGATCCGGCCAGAACAGCGTGGGACCACGGTGAGCGCGGAAGAAGGGCAGCAAGCGCTTCTGCAAGCATTCATCTCGATAAATCTGCCCGTTTATGGTGCCGGTTGTAACGAACGGCCTGCTGTACCGTCCGCACTCGCAGATCGCCTGCCACAGCAGGTACTTCTTCGCGAATTTGTCCATCTCTCTCCGGAACTTTTCCGGACAGCGACGTACCGACAAACCCGAGGCCGGGGATTTGTATGGTGTCCGCCGCTGATATATGTCTCGTCGTCCATGACGGGACAGCCTGGCTCGACCAGCCACTCACGGTACAGCTTCCGCGCACGCAATTTGGCCACCGTGTTTGGCTTGTCAGTCCGGTTTGGCGCCTTCCTGACCTCAAAAACACGTAGCTCAGCCCGCTTCACGGTCTGCTGGACGAACCACTTCGATGAATTGACCTTTTTGGCCACGTCTCGGGTGGAAAGGTTCGGGTTATTCTTAAAATACTGCCTTATCTTCCGCGCCTTTTCTGGGTATTCCGTTTTCGGTTTCCGGCCGCTTCCAGCGCGCTGCTCGATGGTCTTCGTCTCCTGGAACATTTTCACAACGCGGGACACGGTGGAATGGTGGATTCCAAGCCTTTTGCCGATCTGACCAGGATTATCTATCACGGCGCCCAAGATTTGCTGGCGTAGCTCTACTTGTTTCGAATGCATCTTGAAAACTACTTGACAGATCGCGAATTTTTGCACACATAACATAACACTCTAAACTAGTATTACTTAAAATTTCATGAATTTTTACCCATGCGATAAAAAGTTACACACAAAACAAAGTGTCGCATTTTTTCCGAGTCCAATCTTTAGTAGAAATTTACGGAAGAAACCATTGTTTACGTTTGTCAGTTAGGCCCTAATGATAAATCTTTGTCGAAATCATCAATTTTGTAAAAAATGTCAAGTCGATTTGTCGCACTAGAAAATTGAACCCAGTGGAACAATTATGCGTCCATATATCAGGTGGGAAAAATTCGCATATCATGTCACCGATATTTCTAGAATTAACAACATCGTTTGAATTATATGTTGACAGTACATACCAAAGAGTTTTGGTAAGCATAAAACAATTACAATTATCTAATTGTCACATGGGACAGTTATGCTCCCATCGGCAGTGCACTGATTGGAACTCAGTTTGAATTTCACAGCTTCAAGGTACAACTCGTTTTTAGTAGAAAATTACTCAGTTTCGTTAAAAGTGGAACTACCCTAACTAGAGTAACTATAGGGTTACTCATTTTTGATAAACTAGGTCACTTGTCAAAATTAGAAGAAACGCTACTCAGTATCTAATTTTAGCTGACTTAGCAATCTAAGTAAACGCTCCTCATTGCCATTAAAACTCGATGTGCCCCAACGGAATGTTTTTTATTCTATTCTCGAGTACTTTTTCAAAGAGACGTATCTGATTTTGTAAACAAAGGGGGAAATAAAATTCAAACGTTAAATCCGTGAAACCCTATAGCACCTTCATGCAAACTAGGGCCACCAAGACAAAGAATTACAGTTCCTAACATGATGGTAATGTTACTTTCCGTGAGGGTGTTGATTGTTTCGAGAAATTTACGTTTGAAATTTACTTCCCCTCTTTGTTTACAAAATCACATACGTCTGTTTGAAAAAGTACTCGAGTATTATTTATTTATCCTTAATTCCATAATTTATTTTGTTTATTATTGATATTTCCGGATCGTCCGCATACTTGAAGAGCTTGACGGCGATCGTCCGACGGAAATCTTGTAGTATTGATGATACGGTGGTGACAGTTAAATCCTCTAAAGCGCTTTTACAATCAGAGTAGCATTTACTCAGTTTCCTTATTTCAATTTACTCAGTTTTTGACATAGAAAAACGCATGGAAAAACGAAACTGAGTTAAAATTATTCTATTTAGAGTAGATCTGAACGAGCGTGTGAAAGCGATAGTAGCTTGTTTCGAATAAAATTTCGATTGAGTAATTTGAGTTCTAAAAATGATGTTTGTTTGTTATGGAAGAATCCAGGCAACGCAAAAGTGAGGTTGAACTTCGTAGATGACGCTCTTTCAAAATGGGTTTTAGACCTGTCTAAGTAAAGTAATTGGTTATAAAAAGATAATAAAATCAACGCTTATGACGATACTGACCAATTCCATACAGTTTGAAACATAGCTAGAAAGTTATTATCAATTTCAGTTTTAGATACTACGATGTTTAACCTCAATTTAGCTTTTCGTGGATTTCACAATTTGTGTTGAACTTCGTTAGAGTCAAGTTCGAAAATTATCAAGTTATAGAATAACAATTCGATGGAAATCATTATAACATTATCCAATTTGAGAATGATTCGATAACTGGGAATTAAGTTCGTAGGCAGTGACAAGAATAAGGACGACGGATTTATAATGTATCGATACCGACGAGAATTTTTCCACTTCTTATAGTTTAGGTACAGTTCTCAGGTATCCAATCGTGTTCAGTTCTACCTATCCCTGTATAAATACGAAATGTTCTCGAACACATTAGAAACCGTCAAGTCTGACACTTTTAGACCATAGACACGAAGGAAAACTTTTTTCTATCAATTTTCAAATCAAAATTAGCGTTTTTCCATAATGGCTTATGTAAGTTTATTGAGTCAAACAAAGAGGAGTTCACGCCTTTCTTTTGAACACGTTTCGCACATAACGTTTTATCGATGATAAAACGCGAAACAACGTCGACGAAATTTCCATCATTCACACGTTCGGTTTTCTGTCCGTGATCAATATCAATTTCAATAAATCCCCCTTTGAAAACACCTACCTAACTGACACCTCCACCTTAGTATGCAGGCTAATCGTTTCAAATTTGTTTTTTCTCCCTTCCAGTTGTCACCCCTCAATATCCTGCCGTATCAGTATCCTCCACAGCCCCCATCCGTCAGCAGCCTCGGCTCGGTAGCGTCGCTCGGTTCGGCGGGACTTTCTCCGACGCAGTCGATCGCGTCGTCCAGCGGTACCGGAGGGGGTGGAACCGGTGGTGGTGGCGGCGGCGGCGGAGGTGGTGCCAGCACCGCCAGTAGCAGTTTCAGTACAACCGGTGGAGGCGGCTCGAACGCCGCCAGTCCAGACACAGTGACCAGTGCAGCGGCCGCCGCTGCAGCCGTTGCCGCCACTTCCGCCTACGGGTTTGGCGCGATGGTTCAGCAAAGTCCTGCCACTGCGGCTGCATTGGAAATGACCGCACGGTAAGTTCCCACTTGAAAACAATATCAGATCATCAGTTCTAACCCATGAACGATTGATTTTCTCTCCACAGGTCCCAGCAAATGCACTACCCATCCTACCAGTATCCTGCGGCCAGCTACTACAACAACATGGCCGGGAATCCTTGGTTCGCTCAGGAGTCGATGTACCAGGGATGGCACGGAGAAGCCTACGGGCTAAAGCTAGAAGACTATTCTCACCAAACTCAGGCGCAGCGTCGCTGTGCTCGCTGTACCTGCCCTAACTGTATCAACGAACTGTCCGGCCTACCACCGGTCGTCGGTCCGGACGAGAAAGGTAAACGACAACACATCTGTCACATACCGGGCTGCGAAAAGATTTACGGAAAGACAAGCCATCTGAAAGCGCATCTAAGGTGGCACACGGGAGAGCGACCGTTCCTGTGTAAGTGGTTGTTCTGTGGCAAGCGATTCACCCGATCCGACGAGCTGCAAAGGCACTTCCGTACGCACACGGGAGAGAAGCGGTTTACGTGCAGTATTTGTAGTAAGAAGTTTATGCGAAGTGATCATCTAGCAAAACACGTGAAGACGCATGAAAACAAGGCAAAGAAGATTGCAAAGAAAAGTGAGAAAGCAGAAGAAGCAAAGACGAAAAAGGACGATGTGAAATTAGGGAAAGTAGAAGGCAGTGGGAAGCGGTTGGAAGTAGCGGACAAAGGGGGACAATTGACTGTTCCGAAGGTGAAGAAACATAAGCACAGTGAGCAGCAAGAGGATATCAATGCGAACATTAGGATGCCTCAGATTAAGCAGGAGAAAGGGTATGAAAGTGCAGGGAAGACGATGTTCTCTGGGATGGGAGAGTACGGACAGGGCGGAGGTTATCAGTCAACGGCAATGAACTATCATCACCCGCCATACTTCCAGAGTGCGTTTTTGCAAGAAGCGAGTAATCCGAGTAAAAATTTGTTCCATAACCCGTACTGCGATAGTGGCTTCCAAAGCCGATCGAATTTGTTCTCTACCTCGACAAACAGTAGCAGTGGATGTGATTCGATAGATCGACGAAACAACAACAACGCCAGTAGTGAGGTTAGCAATAGTCTAGTGAAACTGGAAGAGTACACCAACAGTCACAGTCTACTGAACAACGACAACGGTGCCAGCGGCCATCAACAGCGAAGTAGCTCCAATAACAATCTACTACCTCATTCGCAAGCTCAAGTGTACCACATCCCGTCAGAAATAGCGTCCAATTACGCGGCCTATTCGAACGTGAAGTTAGGATCGACTCCATACCATCCCGGTCACCATCACCATCATCCTCATTCGCATCAGCATGGTAGTGGCAGTGGTAGCAGTAGTAGTGCTTACGGTGACGTTAATCCAACGTCACACGGTGGGTCAACTGTCAACGAATCAAACAATAACAACAATAACGGTACCTCCTCCTCCGTGGCGGCATCAACCGCGGCAGCCGCCGCCACGTACAACATGATGATGAACAATTACACAATCCATCATCATCACCATCATCATCTCAACCAACAACAGCAGCAGCAGCAGCAGCAGCACCAACAGGAGATCGAACTATTCAAATAACTGCGTAACTGTCAGTGTCAGGCACTGTCTATTGTTTTGCTCGCGCACTTCGTTCGGCTCTGTATTAGAGCCGCTTCCTTTGTTGCCGTCCTGAAGCAACCTGTCAAAAATTGTGAGATTTTAGACGTCTTGCATAAGGTGACGACGAGGAAACAAAGAAGCAAACTTTCCGAGGAATGGCACTGTTGGCGGAGAAGTGAGTCCTGGCCAGAGTGACCATTCAATTTATCCGCATCAGCATCCGTACCCTTCAGCCGTTATTGCATACTTCCCGATCACTGCGCTACGATTGGTACGCGGCGCATATAAATTCTCAACCCACCACCAGCATTATAATGGGTGATGTAATCTGTTTCGTTGCGTTCCATCGAGTGGGGCCCTGCCTGATGCCGGCTTCAGTCTCTCATGCATACCTTCCATACTTTTTCTTTTATGGCTTTTGGATTTCGTGCCCTCGGGGAGGGAAGCGAACGCTTTTTAATATTGAATGTAGAAACAAAGGACTATGAAGCTGCAGCAGTACTGAGAAGTAGGTATCGGTACACCGTTCAGCGCTGGTCTCGTGGGGTTAAGAAATCCTTCCGCGCAGATAAGAGTAACTACCACTTTTCAGTGCTGGGAACCGCCTTGTGAGTACGGGGTGGGGAGGAGGTTATTGTTTCCCGAAATTAAACGGTTCCAAAAATGTGCATCTCAAGGCTCTGGTGCTGAACTTTCAGTGGTACATAGTTTAAAAAAAAACAAGTAGAAACAGACATGCAATCCCGGCCGAAACAAGGGAGACCGACAAAGAAACGATCTGAAGCCTAATGGACGTAACATGATCGAATGTTTATAAAGTGAGCTGCGTGCACTGGTAACAAAGGCGAAGGGTTGTTTTTTATGGCACATGTAAAAAAAATGGGCGGTGGGCGAAAGGTATCGAATTAATCAATTACCGCACACCCGCTGGTGGTTTGGGGATTGTTTGTTTTGACGAAGCATGAAGGACGGTACTTTTATGTAATACACTAGGATATATGGATGATGGGAATTATATGAGTAGGAGTTTTGTTTTCAATTTGGTCCATCAATTATAAACTTATAGAAGTGTTCAAAAATATGTTTTTTCAATAAAACACTCCCCGATCGGACAATCAATTCAAATTCATTCATCACAGCATTCGCCTGTTGCCATACTGATATCCCACAGCTTCGGTCAGCAAATGAGAAGAAGATGACCAGCTTGAATGACGCATCACAATCATATTCAATCCGGCGTCGGTTGGCGGTCAGTCAGTCAGTCCGCATGGAGATGATAGACCAGGAAGGCAAGAGAAGCGGCGCAATATTGTTATCTTCTGACTGGGCGGCTTACCTCTGCCGCGTGAATCAACGCTTTTTGCGTCTTAGCAGTAAACAAGAGGGGGGCTACAAATTTCGTGTGTAGTAAAAATTAAATATGATGACCGCCATCAATGACCGCGTCGGTGCAAAGCTGTGTGAGAGGTCGAATTTTATTGAAAAAGTCAACAATCAACAACAACGACGACGACGGTACGATTGTGAGCACTTGGGAGGAAAACGTCATCTCGAAGGGGATGTTGATGGTTGTCTGATTGCGTGGGTGAAGTGTTAAAAAATGCAATACTAAAGTTTTACTTTGAGGGTGAAAGTTTACAATACGAAATTTTCGTTAGCTGCAGGGGGTAAGGCACTCGGTCACCATGTGTTAACACCCTCAAAAACACACTCCGACACTTCAACTAGCTCGCCACCACATGAAAGAAAAAAATCATTTCTGGCACCACTTACACGAATTGATTGTTTGTTTTCTGCCTGTGTTGTTTCCCACTCGCTTGCACTGATGGGGTTCAGATGATGCGCAAGTGCACGTGGATTAAACGTCAAAAAGGTTCATGGTTGCCAATAAGCATTAATTTTCGATTATAGCTTTGAAAAAGGTACATGCGGAAACACATAAACACCTTCCTACACACCGAGACACAAACTTAGGTTTCTAAACTATTTTTTTATGTTGGTAACTCAATAGATGCATGGTGAAAAAGGTTGTCAACGTTAAAATAGCAACAAACGCAAACACAAATGTTGATTACCGGAATTGGCTTTAAATTGACCGAGATATGGCCATTTTCGTGAAACAGGTTGTTATAAAGGGTCCTGGATGCGGCTAAGTCTAACTTTATTTTACCCAAAACATGCCATGTGACAGCTCTTCCCTTTTGGTTTTTCACCACAAACCTTTTTATAAAATTAAAGTTGATCCTTGACCATATTGGGCACTCCCGGCAGCACCGGAACGTCCAGGGGAGAACCTTTAGTAGGGACCATTTACGATTTTACTCGGAAGCATGCCGTGTGGCAGCGCGATTTTCATGATTTTTCAAAATTATGATTTTGATAGACTTGAGATTCCCATTGGGACATTGGCCATATAGTGAGTTGGTCCTCCATCCACTTCCAGAACGGCTTAGAGAGTTTGAATTACGTCCACTGGTATTTTATAGCACTCGTAGATCAAAGTTGTCTCCAATTCCTTCACGGACGAAGGGAGTAGGAAAACATTCCGAACCCTTGCTTCTAATGCTGACCACAATGGTTCAATGATGTTAATGTCCGGTGACTGCACGGTGACAGCAGGTTACTCAAGGTGATCGAAATTACTTGCGTGGTCCTCATAGCACTATTTAATGGATTTCGCTATCTGGAGCTTTGCTATCCTGGAAGACGCCGTTCCCCGATCGCATCATGGGAAGCACCTAGTAGTAATTTAAAAATGATAATTCTTTGTAGTGTAAGTCGCAAAAAGTTGAAATACCGGTTCATGCAATTTTTTCCTGTAGTGCCTTCATTTTGCCTTTTACGGCAACAATTGCATCAATGCCAGGATAAAATATAAAACCCACTCTTCCCTACACTCAATCGAATTACTGCTTGCTTATCCGAATCAAAGCTAAATGAATTGATCCTCAGAGATACCAGGAAGCTGGATCAGGCTAGCCAGTAAGTCTTACAGTCCATATTTTTTGGTTAAATTGGAATTGATCTTTACTACATGTTCCCTCAAAAAAAAAATCCGGAAGTGGCCAATGTAGCCAATGGCTTTCTCAAGTCTATCAAAATCATAATTTTGAAAAATCATGAAGATATAGCTACCACTCGGCATGCTTCCGAGTAAAATCGTAAAAAGCCACTACTACAGGTTCCCCTGGGACGTTCCGGTGGTTCCGGGAGTGACCAATATGGTCAAGGGTCCACTTTAAGTTTACAATAAGGTTTGTGATGAAAAACCAAAAGGGAAGAGCTGTCACATGGCATGTTTTGAGGAAAATAGAGTTAGAATTAGCCGCATCCAGGATCCTTTATAAGAACCTGTTTCACGGAAATGGCCATATCTCGGTCAATTTAAAGCCAATTCCTGTAATCGACATTTCATTCGCTTGGAAAAAACTTGATCTTTACGTGTGTTTACTAAAAACACAAACTCTGGACTATCAGATAATGAAATCGCACAAAAATACACTGCTGCTCGCAGTACCGTTCGAAGAATTCGTTTGCGAGCAGGATAACGTTCATATCGAGCCAGCAAGCGACCAAACGTTGAAGCAAAGTTTCGTCACCAAACTCGAGCTCGAAATTGTACCAGCAGGTTTTGACAAAGTACCAAGGATGCGTGCTCACCGACGATGAAACCTACGTCAAAATGGATTTCTGACAGCTTCCTGGCCAAAAATTGTACATGTCGATGGCACAAGGAGATGTGCCTGTGAAGTTTAAGTTTGCTTTTATGGACAAATTTGCCAAAAAAAACTGATGATTTGGCAAGAGATATGCAACTGCGACCAAAGTGTTCGTGACGAATAAGATGATGGACTCGAAGCCGTACAAGGAAGAATGCCTCAAAAACCGCGTACTACCTTTCATTAAAGCCCATAAACCTCCCGTGAAGTTTTAGCCAGATTTGGCGAGTTGCCACTACAGCCGGGAAGTCATCCAGTGGTACCGCACCAATGACGTAGATTTCATCGATAAAAACATAAATTCACCCTACTGCCCGCAGTTCCGGCCCATCGGGAGATTTTGGGCAATAATGAAGCGGAAGCTGAAGAAAATAGAAAAACGGCTCGAGACGTGACTCAGATGATCAAAATGTGGAAAAAATGTTCCAAGGAAGTTGACTCCGGAGGTGTTCAGCGTTTGATGGGAGGAATAAAGAAAAAATGGCAAATTTTCAATAGAAATGAAGAGAAATGATTTGTATTGATATTTTTGCCTTAAACAACACTAAATTATCTTTGTTTTGATTTATTAAACTTATTTGTAGGTCAATCCGTTACCGAGATACAGATGATTTTATTATTCCGGATTCTAAATGGACATAGCATTAAAGGCTGACTCTCATCATATTCCTGATCATCAGTTCTACTCTACAAGAGACAAGTTCGATTTCCCAAAGCAACAGAAGAAGCAAACAATCTTGAAATTTTTCAAGCAACGCAAGGGATGCGAAATGTCGACTTCAACCATGAATTTCCAAGTGTACGTAAAAGAACGGATACCAAAATGTCATCTTCCGTTGCTGAGGTCACTCAAAAGCCCACCAATTCTTTGGTCTGACTTGACAGCATACCGCTTTTAAAAAAAGGTGCTGGATTGTACAATAGATATAACTTTGTACCCAATTATCATTAACATTAACATTAAGGTTATACTTGAAAAAAATGCATCAGACAAAGATGATCTCCATAAACTTATTTTAAGTCGAATTCATTAGAAAAACCTCAAGGTATATATAAATACATATTGGCTATGTTTGAGCAAAAGTTGGTTTATTAAACCTCCTCTCCTACGCTTAATGCCCGCACCTTGAACCTAACACTACCCATCAAATCCTGTGCAACACTTTCATACTTTCACCCACTCCTTCTGCATAATCAGCCAGGATTTTTCTATTGGGAGAAGTTCTGGCGAGTTTGCCGGATTTATCTCCTTTGGCACAAAAACATCATCGTTGGCGTCGTACCACTCGTCACCGGTTTTCCGTAATGACACGATGCCAGTTCCGGCCAAAACAGAGCGTTACCTTCGTAAAACCGGAGGAAGGGAAGCAGGCGCTTCGGGAGACATTCTTCTATATATATTTGGCCCTTGATAGTGCCGGTCGTTGTGTACGGCTTGCTGGATTCACCACACCCACAGATTGCCTACCACACCAAGAACTTCTTGGCAAATTCGTCAACCCTTTCTTTCCGAACTTCTCCGGAACATTCAGGTGGGACTTGTCGACGAAAAAAACCCCGGCCACACGGAAAACAATCCGTGCCCGGATCCGTGAACTGCAGTCATGAATTCGAGAACAAGCAAAAATACACCGTGAACTGAATTACGTAATAATGAACTAAATCACGTTTTTAGGTAAAAATCCTGAAAACGTGAACTTGTTCACGGTCCGTTTTCATTTTCGTGAACGCTTTTGTTTCTGTGCAGCTATTCGCTTTAATTTATGAATCGTCATCCATTACGATGCTTTTCAGCAACACCAACCACTCGTGATACAGCTTCCTGACGCGGGATTTGGCCACCGTATTCTGTACATCGGTTGGGTTATGCGCCTTTCTTACCTTGAAGACATGAAGTCCGGCCCGCTTCATTATCTGCTGGACGATCCAGACGGAAGAATTGACGTTATTGGCCACGTCCCGAATCGAACAGTCGACAAAATTAGTCAAACAGAAGCTCTGTTTGGTGTACAAAACAAAATTGCATTTAAATATGGTCGTTGGGAGCATCTAGTCTAAGAAGGTTCTGTGATGCTTCATTTACGTTGAAACGGTTGGGACTTAAAAATTAGCTTATGATCATAGCGCCATTGCCCGCTCTCCGAAAAGAAGAGAAAGTCTGATAATATGTTTTGCCTCCTGTCACCATTTTTGTCTTATGTTCCCAAACAAGTTTCATAATATCTAAATAATTGTTCAGAAATACTTCCAAAATTGTTTTCCAAAAACAAAATGAATCGTTCTGTAATGCTTGCAATATGATTTTGGATTTATTTAGAGTTGTTCTGAGATACTTACATAGTTGTTTAGAAATTATTTCTACATTAATTGTTATGTTATTTATTTATTTATTTATTTATTATTAATCTCTATCTGACACTTTAGTCTTAATGAAGATGGACAGGGAAAAGACAATTTGAGACGGGAGAGGCTCAAATTGGCATAAAAACCCTGTCATATTCTTAAATATAAATAACATAAGATACAAATCAAACATTGACATGAATACAACAATGAAGGAAGAGCAAAATAACTACAATATACATAGATCACAAGTTACAAAACCAGGTTAAGATGATAAAAAAAAGGAAAATCAGTCGTTTTTTCAATTGTCGTTAACATCTAGTAGATCAACAAATCATCTCGGTCCATAAGTCCATCGCATTTTATGTCAGATTCCTTAAATGATGTTGCATAACGGCAGCAGGGACGTGAAAATCAAAATGACTTGAAACGTCGTTGAAGCGAGATGCCATGAAGCGTATTGGGTCGTGTTGGCCGTATCTAGTATTGCGGGTTGCCAAATGCAAAAACTCCGCCGACGAAGGGAGCGTTCTGGTACATATATATTAATATCCGCAAGAATAGCAGGTACATCGATATCTCCAACAAGGACCTTGGCAACAAAAACTGCTTGCATGTCAATCCTTCTTTTCTCCAGGGTTTCAATTCCTATAAGCATACAGCGATGTTCATATGGCGGCAGATTAAGGCGGTCACGCCATGGTAGATGACGAAGAGCTAGGCGCACAAACTTTCGTTGGATCGATTCGATACGGTCAACCCACATAATGTTGAACGGACACCAAACTAATACAGCAGATTCCAGAATCGATCGCACCAGAGCACAGTACAATGATTTCAAACACAGAGGATCAGTGAAACCACCGGTAAGCTTAAATATGAAACCGAGCTGTCTGTTCGCTTTCGAGATCACATCGTCAATATGAATTCGGAAGTTGAGCTGGGAGTCCAAAATCACACCAAGGTCTCTAACCTTTTCCAGCCGTTCTAAAGCATGCCCATTGAGACGGTAGTGAAAAATGATCGGCAGACGTTTTCTAGTAAACGAAAAAGTGTTGCACTTCGTTACACACAGCTCCAAGAGGTTCCGTTTACTCCAATCCGCAAATAAATCCAACAGTTTCTGCAGGTAGGTACAGTCCTCGATACACGTGATAACCTTGAAAATCTTCAAATCGTCGGCGTAGAAAACACGAGTTCCAGATGGTAAAATGAACGCAGCGTCATTAATAAACAGCGAAAACAGTAGCGGGCCCAAGTTACTCCCTTGTGGAACACCAGATGATATAGTAAACACATCTGAAAGCGATGAGCCTATTCTAACTCTCATAGACCGCCCGGACAAGTATGATTTGAACCAACCTACAAGAGCTATGGATACTCCGAGTTTCTCGAGTTTTCGAAGCAGAAGATCGTGGTATTCTCCGTGCGAGGAGTAACGATTATGATGTAGAAGGAGATGTTCGCTCATCACCATGAGGCATCAAGAGTGAACAACAATGTTTTTGGCTAGAATGAAAGATTTGAAGAGAAAGTTTTGATAGTTCCGCTAGTGTGCGGCAGGATTGGATATATAACAGATGTTTTTAGGAAAATTGAGCGAAAAGGGCATGTATACAGTGGTACTCGAACCAACGACATTTTTGCCTAACATCCCACTGCGGGGTAGGTTGAAGCACGGACTAAGTCCGCCACTTCAACAGGCAAAAATGTCCGGTTGGAAGACGCTCATGTACCACTGTGGCTTGTATAGTTATTCTAGCGATCTATTGTGTGCACTCTGTTTACTGATGCGCACATGGGAGAGGAACTCTCTCCTTTTTTGGGTTTGTTTTGATTCGCACCGACTGACGATCACACACACGATTCAAAATGAGTACAGTATTCAAACGGTGCACCGTCAGTGGTCTTGCGATCAGAAAACTGGCTAAGGAAGATGGTGTGACCGGAGGGAGATGAACCAGCCCAGGGCTGAAAATATCGATAATAAATGAAAAAAAAAAACCCGCATTAATCCACCGATGGTGAGACTGAACCCTTCTTACACTTCACCAGAATTCAAATGTGGGCAATATTGCACTGGATACATATTTTCATCAGAAATTCCAAGAAGATTCAGAAATATTCAATATGCCATACATTCAGTTTATAAAATGAACTATTTGTCAATCCTGAGCGTATTGTTCAGCGATGTGATTAAAATATTACCATTAATAGTCTTTAATGACCTGTTTATGTTAGTTATATAAAAGGGGAAATCACATAAATATTAGAAATTTCATAAAATCAGTCCATAAAATGAATTATTAGACAATCCTAAGCGTCAATTTTGATTATCGATATGGATTCAATAAGCTTAATAAGTACATTTTAGTTGAAAATTGGTAATAGTAAATGGAGACAAATTTTCGAATATACTCGTTGTAGTTCAAAACCAGACCACTCGAGCCAATCGATCCTGCTCTAATTCTATACAGTCGCATAGTGTGGCTAGTCTGCTGTATGTGCTATACAACGCACCAGATGCGACACAATAGAATGCAAGCGGCATCGATTGGGGTGAGTGGTCTTGTTTGGTTTTGAACTGCTACGAGTATATTTTCATCTCACAATTATGTGCTCTCAGGTATTGTTTTGGTCATATCTCCATGAAGGATTATCCAATCATAATGAAATTTTGACCAGTTATTTGGAGATTTGATAGCTTCAATTTGGCATAAAAAAAATTAAACTAAAATCGGTACACAAATAGCTCAGTATGTAATCGGAGACTAAACTGTTTGATAACTATTGTAATAGGCCGTCAAGTACTGTTTCGTTCATATCTTCGTAACAAAATGTCCGAATGAAAAAAATAGCGTTCTATGAGAATGTTGTAGCTTTCATTTGCCGTCAACAGAACTGAAATCGGTTCACAAATGGCTGAGAAACCGATGTGACATTATTTGTAATGAACACACACACACATACACACACATACATACACACAGACATGTGCTCAGTTCGTCGAGCTGAGTCGAATGGTATATGACACTTGGCCCTGTGGGCGACGGATAAAAAGCCGATCTTAATACCCTTCTATTGATGTAAGAAGGATAGAAAAAGGTGTGAGCGGCAGAGTAGTTGAAACCGCATTACGGAAGAATCAACAACAGTGCTCTTTTGTAGATTCCTCGAGACGGTGTATAAAACTGACTCCGAGATGTGGCGAAAAAAGCTAAGTACTTCGGCGACTTATGTTATGCGAGCCAAGGAGAGAATGGGCTTGTAGACTCGTCGGAAGCAGAAACAGCCAAACCGAAGCACCAAATAGGCTGAATATGTGAAACCGAGGGCTCGAAAGCTGTACGACAAACTGCTGGCCAAAAAATCGGGCTATCATGAACGATGAAACCTACATAAAACTTGATTAGAAAACTCTGCCGGTACCACAGTTTTATACCTCGCCGAAAAGGGAAGAATGTTCCTGGATCAGTGAAAGCTATTTTCACCGAAAATTCGGCATGCAGGTACTGTTGTTGCAGGCCATATGCGGATTTGGAAAAATCTCCGCCATTCATTACGACAGACACAATGACTGGTCAAATCCACGTGAAGAGTGTCTGCAAAAAGTTTGCTACCCTTGATCAAACAGCATAACAAGCCTGCAATCATTTGGCCTGATCGTGCTTCCTGCTATTACTCTAAATATGCACTAGAGTGGTACAAAATGAACAATGTCTGTACCAAACAACTGTACCAAAGGAGATGATCCTACCAAACTGCCCAGAGTTTCGTACTATCGAAAGTTTCTGGGTTTTGACGAAGGCGAAACTGAGAACACATGAAACCACGGATAGTGTTGAAAAATTTAAGAAAGATTGGCCAAATGTGGTGAAAATGGTAGGCGAAAGCACTTTCAAGCAAATTGAAATAAAAATCAGAAAAAACATGGTTATTTACTTTGTATGAGAATTAAATAATCAAAAATCACAGTATAGCCTGTTAAATTTGAAAGAAGAAAGTGAATTTATATTTTTTGGAACAGTCTTTAGCACGATTAAATATATTCATTCGTACAATTTCAATTTTCAATTTCAAAATTGAAATTTCTTGAAACTGTTTTATTTTTCGCATATTGTTGGCTCACTGATTGAGAGGCAATCAGATTAATATGTATATATTTAGTGAAGTGTTTGGATGGAAGAATGTCAAGAATTAAAGGCTTAAAAATCGATTGCCGAGAATAGAGAACAAAGCCAAAGCCATCAGTCCACCTATTTGAATTTTTTTAACCGAAAAATGTCTCCTTAAAGACGAGGCACTTGATTGCTGTCCGAGCGGGTGTCAGTTGACGCTTAGCTTAACTTTAAAAACTTTATCCCTAGAATAAGATTGCAGCTTTCAAACTTTTTTTAATGAAGTTTTTCGAAAATAGATTAGAGAGCTTTTTTGAACAAATGTTAATTCTTAAATACAATACTGCATTCAGCCCACGTGAGAACACCGTCATGAAAGCCAAATTTTTGTCGAATTTGTAAAATGACACAGCAAGCATACGTTAAGCCATCAAAATATCCAAATAACACTCCGTAAACATCTCCACTGTTTACATTTCTCTCAAGCGAACACTTGCTATTTGTCGTAGACATTGGTACAAGTGAACAAAGGTAAAGATTGAAGCTTAGATTCGGTATCTGCATACGGCACAACGAGTCGCAGCAGTGGACCTACCCAGTAAGCTTACTTTCTATTGCCATATACCATCACGCTAAACAAATCAAAACAAATCGAGAAAAGTGAAGAGAAAAAAAACGAGCACATGTAAACAATCAATCTCGTGTGGTCATATTCGGTCACGAAACCGGTCCGCACCCACCGACGCTGTGTGTAAAATGCACATTATCAAGATTCTGGAAAGCCGTAGAGTAGTCTCAATGGCGTCAGCAGCAGTTTCCATCCGTCAATCAGTCAATCTGCTTTAAAAAGAAAAAAAAGAAGCAAATAATAGAACGAAGAAACCGCACTAAACAGCATAATTGAACGAAAACCTGAAAGGACCTGGCTTTTGTTTAGATAATTGACGGCCTCAGATTGCTAGGTTAGTCGATCTTTTCGCCGCCACAGTTCGTGCCCCTAACAACCTTCAACTTGGCATCTTCAGTCCGAGCATGACTTTTGCTCTTGTGGGCCACGTTGGGCTGTTGCTGTTGCTGATATTGTCGGGGAGGGTTGTAGTTACTGTTGGCTAAAGGAACCCGTTCAGTGAGTCAGGCGGCGGTGGCGACTTTGGCGTCCATCGTCGCGTCGGTTTGTTGTTATTTTCCGGAACCGGCTTATGACGACAAGAACCTCCATCAACCGGGTCGGTTGGTTAGTGTTGGTGTGGTTTGCTGGGCTGACTACAAGCGGGCTCTGGAAGTGTTGGTGATCGTGGAAGGAAGTCGCATGGTGGTAGAAATTTGTGTTTTCAAATTAACATTTCAAGTTATACGAGTTTTCCGAATCAACCACGTGGTAATTTGTTCTTTTTCACACACCACGATCGTGACAGTAGTGAGTGGGGACGCATTGTGGTTGCAGGAATGTTAAGCAAATGCAGGGATGGGTGAAAATATTTAGGTTAAGGCTTGTTCTGTTGCTGAATTTAGATGATCTATTTAGCATCTTCTTCAAATAGTTCTGAAAGTTAATTGAATGTGCCTAATGCCATGAAGTGAATCCTACAATTAAAATATAGAACTGATAATTATTGTGCATTGAATTTGCCAGGCACCGAAAACTACGGCCCGAAAGCCTTTGAACGCGTCCCTACTGATGCGGGTTCGAGAGTTTACATCACACCCGTACATAGAATCCATATAGCAGATCGAGAATCCGTCCAACCACCAGCTGATCGTCCGTCAACTCAACCCAACCTGTTCAACCTACTAACCTGTCTAACGGTAAACAAAGGCAAACGACATGAAGTCTCTCCTTGGTGGAGTCCGTCATTCATGACGAACAACTGGTTGTGCACACTACGCGTGCTCTTTCCCGCGCTAGCCTGCACTCACCACCATTTGAAGTTCATGTAAACCAGTTTTTGGGGTTCAATCAAACCAAAACAAAACAACGACGCCGTCCGTACCGATACGAGTTTATTTTTTTTTATTTTTCGGGGGCCTGCCGGGTTGAACTGGAATTTGCTCGCAACTGATCTGGTTCCATCAGACGGGCGGGTGGTGTGCTTGGTTGTCGTTGCCTGTTTTGGAAGGCGTGTGTGCGCTGTGCATCTTATCATCAGCTGCTGCTCTGCTACGAGACACCCTTTTCAGGTTTTGGGCGAGTTCATAGAAAAAAAAAGAGTGAGATGGAAAGAAACCAGAACCTGGCGGTAATTACACACTCGTACTCGAGGATCAGGTTTCTTTGTGGTGGCGGTGGCGATCGATGTTTACGGCGACGACGCACGCAGTTGATTCTTGTTGCTGTTTTGAACCTGTTATGTGAGCCGTGAGGTCACAAACGTTACTCGCAGTCTGGTGGGTTTGGGAGCTTTGTACTTTACCTACACACACTTTTTTGTTCAGTACGTATGCACATAACAACAGGTATAAAACCGCAATCAACGTCTTTGGTTTATTACTTTCTGTTGTTCAGAAGGTGGCATCAATTTACTACACTCAATGGAAATATTATTTCGGTTGAAAAAATTGCAATATTCAATACAGAAATCGTGAAGGTTGTAAATTTGTATTACCTCATTCAACAATATGAAAAACGCTCATTTTTTCAGAATGGTTCAAAACGTTCGATTTTTTCCCCCGAATTAGAAAAAAATCAGTGTCGCTAGAACATTCATCACACCACTTCCATTTCGCCTTCGTTTCAAATTTTTCTAAAAAAAAAATATCAAATCATGATTTAAGATTAAGCCCCGAGTACTTTTTCAAACAGACGTGTATGATTTTGTGAACAAACAGGGGGAGTAAGTTTCAAACGATAATTTCTCAAAACTCCCTGCACCCTTACGGAAGGAAGGATCACCACCATGTTAGGAAAATCTAATTTCTTGTGTTGGTATCTCTAGTTTGCATGAAAGTGCTAATTGAGCTGCAAAATACAGCTGAATTACTTACAATTTAGATGTGAGAATAAATGGTTAATTTTAAGTTGAGAATACGGTATTTACGATGGCGACAAAACGCTATCTTGAATTGTCACAATCAGTGTGTCAAATATTACCTTTTTGTACCTATAAACATACTATTATTATAACGAGTGATACACCCGTTATTCTTTCACTCTGCAACAATGATATGTTGTAACATGAATGTATTACAACAAAACTTGAATGTATTACAACAAAAGTTTCTGTGAGAAAATTTTGTCTTGAATTTTGTGATTTGCACACATGTTGCAATGTTCTTCTTTTCATGTAACAGCGATAAAAAAACGTTGCAACATTGTTTTATCAGTAACATGAACAAAAGAGACAAACAAAGTACTGATCTGAGCAATTATTCAATTTGTTGTGGATAGACTTCACCCTGGAGAAAAATGTCTGTATAAAATCACACACTGAACAAAAACAAACATCTTGTTAAAGATTGACTACTCTATCAGGGAAATATAAAAAATAAATGCGTTAAGCCTCATTCTAAATCATATCTCAAGACCATCCTCAATATGAAGAAGTTCGTAACTACAGTTGTAACTGTAGCTTTTTCGATTATGAATGGTAGCGATATCGTTTGAACCGTATTCATTTATTCTTCTGAAAGATCAACTTCAGAACTTAGGATCTATCTTTCCCAATCACAATCGTTCTACTAATACGCTCAAAAAAGTATTTTTTTAAAATTGTGTTTTAAAAAAAAAGTGAAAGATAGGACTTATAGTTGAAACAGTAGTTTTTTTTTTGGCATTACAGATTTAAGACAAGTGTTCAATTATGTTCACTGAATCCTTAAGGAGGTCAACATGTTTTTTTGAGAAAATCTGGGATATTCCATCCAAATTTTCCAATTTTTGAGTTCATAACTTAGGATCTACAGTTGCTATTGTAACTTTTTTAGTTATACAAATAAGCATATATATATATATATATATATATATATATATATATATATATATATATATATATATATATATATATATATATATATATATATATATATATATATATATATATATATATATATATATATATATATATATATATATATATATATGTATATATGTATATATATATATATATATATATATATATATATATATATATATATATATATATATATAATCAATAAAGTAATTTGAATCTTTTGAAAGGTCAACCGCCACTATGACATAATCAGGGAAGATGATTTAAACTTAGGATCTACAATTGTAACAGTAGTTTTTCAGCTTTCCTAATTTATTATATGTATTCAAACATGTTCATTGAGTCTTCTGGAAAAACTGGAGATAATCTGGGATGTTCTAGGTCATCCAGACAGCCATGGAGCTCAAAACATGCGATGTACAGTCGTAACTATAGTTTTTAGGCTATACAATTTTACAATACGTATTGAACGATGTTCAATGAATATTCTGGACGGTTAACCGACATTATGAAGAAATCTGGGATATTCTGGGTTATACCAGACTGTTCATTAGTTCTTAACTTTGGATCTGCTATTCAAACTGAAGCTTTTTCTGATGTCGAAGGCGTTCTGATGTATGATATGTATTCAACTAGGTTCATTGAATCTTATGGAAGTGCAACCTACTTTATGAGATAATCTGGGATGTTTTAAGCCACCCAACCTGTAGTGGAGTGCTGAACTTAGGAACTATAACTATACCTGTAGCTTTGTTGGCTGTACATCGTTACGATATGTGTTCAATCAAGTTTATCTGGAGTCTTCTGGAAGGTCATCAGATATTATGAAATGATCTGGGATGTTCTATATCAGCCATACAGTTTTTTAGAGCTCAAACATAAGGACCTGTAATTTTAACTGTAGCTTTTCAGGCTTCGAAAATTTACGATATGTACTCAACCATGCTCACTGTACTTTCGGGTAGGGTTCTAGGTCATCCAAACAATTATGCAGTTCAGAACTTAGGATCTATGATGGGTCGGGTTTCTGCCAGATTGCACCAAGTGACATATGCGTCATTCCTCGTAACTGATCCCCATCATCACTTAAATTGGTTATTGGTTACAATTTTCAAGAACCACTGATCTGGTTCATCTTCAAATTCAAAAGTTCGGTTTGAATATGTCGGACAAAACTGATGATTTTCGATAGGCGCTTGGTGCGATTAACTGTAACTGTAGCTTTTTCAGCTGCAAGGCTAATTTAGAATGACCTAGATTATCCCATAATATCGTTTAAGTTTCCAGAAGGTTTAATGTACATGGTTGAATTCATATCGCAACTTTGTACAGTCGAAAAATCTATAAATACAATCGTAGATTCTAGATTTTTAACTCAAGAATACTTTGGTAGCACACCTCAGGCTATCTCATATTGTCGGTTGAACTCTTGAAATATTCGATACCCAAGTTTGAACATTTTCGCATTATTTTCTGCCACACCCTGCATAACAACTTGTATGATATGCTTTTGCTCTTGTTAACAGAACAAAATGAAATTTATTGCAATCGAATGTTTCGCTTCAAAGCTGTAAATATCCATCCATCTTCACCAACTATTCCCTATCATTCGAAAAACTTTCCGTTAGGTCGAGAGTGACAAATTCAAACAATAACATAATAACATATTTTCTTTCAAAAGAACTAGCTCGCCCACGCGTTCCAGCACCACCAAAAGATTTAACAATAATCACCTCCTGATGCTGTGTGTAAACAAGCTAGAAATTCTCGAAAAAATATGTTTGAAGTCAGATTTTGGGGAAAATGATAAAAAGATGCAAAATTCAGACGTAGATGGCCACTTAGATCGATTGAAGATTAAGTCAAATCCGACTTAGCAAAAAGTGGAGTTACTCCTAGACTAAGGAAAATAGCACATATGGGTAAATGTCACTCATACTTAGGGAAGGTCCATTAATTATGTCACACAGTGAGGGGGGGGGGGGGGATATGGGAAAACGTAATGCTCCAAACAAAAAACGCAACGAGGGGGGTTGGGGGTGGGGTGTAAAAAGTCACTTTTTGCGTGACATAATTAATGGACTTTCCTTTATATTTACTCAAATATCAAACAATTTCACGCAGTATATGCGTAACTCTACTTTTTTCAATTTTCAATTGAACTCGACTCAATTTTGAATCAATATCAGTATACATATAAAAAAAGGCAGCAAAGAAAGAGGCACCAAACATTGTATCCAAATCAAACATGTATCTTTCCGGTAGATGCAGCATGTGACATGATTGAATGTATTTTTGTTGCATACAAAGCAATATACATACAAGGCTATGTCTCTCTTACCTTATTAACAATCGGATGTTATGAAACATTTTAATCTTGATTCTAGTGCCCTGCAATTTATCATTATTGTTGTGAGTATGTAACGATGATAATGATACATTATTTTTTGTCCCAACATTGAAAAGTTAGGAAAATGTCTTTATCATTCATGCATTCGCGACTATTCATGCAACTATGCCGGCATGAAACCAGAGGACTGAAGAGAGCAATAGTTCTTGAAGCCAGCTACTTTTGGTGTGGCACTAGTGACGATTTGAACATTCTAAGCTTGGTTCTCAATGGTTTATATTTCCTTATAATATTTCTCCTACCAAACTACTAGAAACAGTAATTAAGGTAAAACATTATAATACCTGGCTGATAAACAATCGATATTGTCTTTTTAATAACCACTGCACTAAGTACAACACGGAATTTCTTTTTTCTCGAATCAAATTAACGACAAAACACGACAACTTCTGCCGCGACTATTGTGTTTGCTGCATAAAGCCTTCAAGAAAATCGAGCTGTCAAATCAGCACCACACGCAGCACCAAATTTTCGGCTTCACGATTATTGTTTGTGGATGACAGCCGCATCAGTCCTGTGCATAAAACAAGCAGGAAACTCTGGAGCAATATTTCATGCTTTATTATGTCACCGTCTTCGTATTGGCGCACAGACTGAATTATTTGACTTACAAACTATTAGTGTGACTACTAGACGTTTTTTGACAAATTAAAATCAAATTCAACACAGACAACATTGAACGCGTGAAGACATGAATACAGCGGGTTACTGTAGCCGAGGTATGTTCTATGATATGGAACTGAAAATAAAGAAGAATTCCGGAGCCATCGAGCAGGATTATTGAACGGGATCTGTGTGAGAAGTTCAAAGCAGTCTTTAAATCCCACAATTAGATCTGCATCGTAACTCCTCTAATTGATAGTGGCTCCAATCCTATGAGCCTGCATCGGTCTGAATAGGGAGGAAGATTGACGGAGTCGTTCCATGGCAGTTGTCTCAACGCAAAACACACAAAATTCTTCTGCACCCAAACCGGGGCAGCGTACTCAAGGATGCTACGAACCAACGCGCCATAGAGTGTTTTCAAGGCGTAGATATCGATGAAGTCGAAGGCGTTACGACGAATTAATCCGAATAAAGAAAAACCATGGCATTGTCCCAAGGAAAAGATTTTACATTTGTTGTTGTTTATTTGCATTCTTTTGGTGCCACACGATGTTAACATAACATCAATATCTTCTTGTAGGGCTGCGCAATCAGTAAGAAAAGCTGTGACTCGAATAAAATTTCAGGTCGTCAGCGAACATTTGAATAGTGGCACGAAGCTAGATCCGGCCAGAAGATCGTAGGGCTCTCGTGCTGCTTCAACAGAGGAAGAACACGCTTTTGAACACGCTTCTTGAGGTAGATCTCCCCTATTACAGCCCCGGTTGTCACGAACGGCGCACTCCGTTTGCCACTTGAGTAGATCGTTTGCCAAATCGTGTATTTCTTGGCAAACTTTGAAAGTTTCTGCTTCCTAACTTCCTCCGGAACATCAAACTTGTGCTGGTCGGTGAAGAACAGTAGCCTTGGAAGCAGCCGGAAGTCTGCCTTGACGTAACTCTTATCATCTATGATGAGACAATGAGCCTTCGTCAGCATGTGGATAGGCAGTATCCAGGCCCGTGAATTTTACACCGTATTTTGCCGTTCGTCGGGATTTTGAGCCTTTTGCGCTTTGTACGTAAGCAGTCCCTCCCGATCGTTTGCTCTCTGAACAAAAGTCTTGGACAGATTCAATTTTTTCGCAACATCCCTGACCAAAGCATTGGGATTCGGCTTAAACGCTTTCACGGCACACTTGTGATCCTGATCACTAATAGAACATCCATTCTGACCGCATGTCTCCTTCCGTTTGATGCTCAGAGTTTCGTAGTAACGTTAAATTACACGACTCACCGTTGACTTTCGAGTTGTTTTTCGAAGTCCCGGTGAGAAAATTGAGGATATTTTAGATGCTTACGCAAAATCAAT
The DNA here is from genome assembly GCA_034211315.2 of Aedes japonicus. Classification (NCBI taxonomy): domain Eukaryota; kingdom Metazoa; phylum Arthropoda; class Insecta; order Diptera; family Culicidae; genus Aedes; species Aedes japonicus. Next base: position 55,939 of record JASCZW010001175.1, read on the forward strand.
TCGCGACGTTGCTTTTCGGGTGACGCCTTTTTTTTCAATTTTCTAAAAACTGACAGTGATGAAAAAAAAAGAACACTCTAAACTACTTCTACCAAAATTTTTCCGTGCTTAAATTTGTTGTGAGTCACCCTGCATCCCATTTTCGGAAAATGATGAGACAATTTCAAGAAAGTCTTAATCCAATGTTCCTAAAATATGTACCGAGGAGCGATCGGAAATCCGATCCTGTGAGTCCTGCAATTGACAAGAAGATCGGGAATGCAACCATCGGCGTCCGCCGGAGTTCGACAGAGATGTGGCGAAACAGATAGGGACCTCGACGTCTACGGTGATGCGTGCAAAACATGCTGCAAGACATGAATCCGCCAAATTGCCTGGACGATGTCAATTTTGTCACCTTGGGACCTCGACTATCTTATGCTGGTGATCTCAAACTCTACCCTCGTATCTGTTCCATTGCCGATTGTCACACTCTTCAGCGTCAGTTTCAAGTCTTCGCTGACTGGTGCATCGTTAGCCGAATAGAAGTGAACCCAACAAATCGCTCAGTAATCTCCTTTCCTCGAAAAAGGACCCGATAATCTTCAACTGTAACCTATTGGGGACAGATATTGAACGGGTGAGCCACGTGAAGGATTTAGAAGTTATCTTAGATTCGCAACACATATTGCATAGCTCATAACGCGTTTTCATATGAGGTCGATAAATAATTTATCTTTAGAATCACCAAACGTTTTACCGATATGTATTGCCTGAAACGGCTGCGAAACGGCTCCTTCCAACTGCATGGCACCTGTGCCATTAGTAAAGTTTATTCCACATCATCCACCTCTGCTTGTTACAGTTGCGAACAACGTTGCTCAGGATTTCGTCCGCACTTCAACTGTTGTGTCGTACGACTTCCGAAGGGCCGACCACCAAAGTATAGACATTTTTTTGTCTCAGTTAGAATGGGAGCGCATTCTAGATCCCGGAGATATTAAAAACCAAGCTGCACAAACGTTTTCGCATGTCTTGGCCTATATCATTGACATGTACATGTCCCGAAAAAGACCGTCCGTGCTGATTCTCGTGTACCTTGGATGACCAACGAACTTTGGTCGCTAAAGACTACCAAGCGAGTTGCCTTCAAGAGGTTCAGTAAGTACCGTACGCTTCCGCTAAAACAATATTACGTCAGGCTTAACCACGAGTACAAGCGCATAAGCAACTTCTGCTATCTTCGTCACCAAAGAGATATACAACGCAAGCTTAAATCGCATCCAAAATCATTCTGGAATTACGACAATAAGCAACGCAAGGAGTCCGGATTACCATCCTCTATGGTGCTCGATGGCATAACAGCTTCGTCACAACCCGATAGCTGCCATTTGTTCTCCATCAAGTTTGCCAATGTTTTTACAGATGAGCTACTCTCATCTGACCAAATCTCGCGTGCTGCGCAGAATGTTCCGGTATACAATCAATCGATGAGTGGTGTGACCGTAACCGATGCAATGATTTCCAGCTCCGCGTTGTGACTTAAGCCGTCGTTTAATCCGGGACCAGACGGAGTTCCATCTGCAATAATGAAGAAACACATTGATGTCCTATTCTACTTCATGTGGTACGTTTCCTCGGTGCTGGAAATCGGCTCATATGTTTCCAGTTTACAAGAAGGGTAGTAAGCGCGATGTCAACAATTACCGGGGCATCACATCGCTGAGCACTGTTTCCAAACTGTTTGAGTTGGTAGTGATGGATCCAATCGTCTCACATAGAAAGCAGTATCTAAGCACTGATCAACATGGATTTATTGCCGGCCGCTCGACCACGACAAATCTGTTATGCTTGACATCGTATGTTACCGAAACTATGACGGAACGGACTCAAACGGATGCTATTTACACCGATCTATCGGCTGCTTTCGACAAGGTGAACCACGCTATAGTGATAGCCAAACTTGACAGGCTCGGAATCAACGGTAACCTTCTAGATTGGTTTCGATCATATCTCACTGATAGGCTACTTATGGTTGCTATAGGAGATTGTCATTTTGCTAGTTTCTGTGCCTCATCTGGCATTCCACAAGGCAGCCATCTGGGCCCGCTAATTTTCCTACTTTACTTCAACGACGTGCATCTTATCATTAAAAGTCCATGTTTATCTTATGCAGACGATCTCAAAATCTATCTGAGGATTCGTTCAGTTAATGATTGTATTCATCTTCAACAACAACTTGATGCAGTGGCCAATTGGTGCACGATTAATCGGATGGTGATCGCTCCTGCAAAGTGTTACGTCATAACGTTTTCGCGGAAGAAGCAGCCGATAACCTTCAATTAGGAACTGCTTGGATCATCAATAGGCCGAGTGAGTCATGTGAAGGATCTCGAGGTGATTTTGGATACACAACTAAATTATAAGCAGCATACGTCTCATACGTCGTTGCTAAAGCATCAAGAGTGCTAGGACTCGTCTTTAGAATAGCCAAAACATTTTCCGACGTTTATTGTTTAAAATCGCTCTACAGCTCTCTTGTGCGGTCCACGCTGGAGTACTGTTCTGCCGTTTGGAGCCCTTATCACAACAACGGTACGGAACGAATTGAATCGGTTCAACGTCGCTTTCTTCGTTTCGCTCTCCAAAGACTACCTTAGAGGGATCAGTTCCGATTGCCCAGCTACGAAAACCGTTGCCGTCTGATCAACCTGCGAACTTTGCGAGTGAAAAGGGACGTCAACAACGCATTGATCATCGCGGACGCCCTACAAGGCAGAATTGATTACGGGGCGATTCTTGAAAATATCGGCTTGAATGTTCGTCCTCGGCCACTGCGAAATAATATAATGCTGAGGCCTCCGCTTTGTCGTACGAACTACGGACTAGAGGGTGCGATCAGCGGTTTGCAACGAGTGTTCAACAGAGTGGCTTCCATGTTCGACTTCCATCTTTTGCGTGCAGTTCTCCGTCGAAGATTTGCCGCTGCCTTCGAGCATCGCGGTAGCTGATAATGACTACGAAAAAATGTATTTTTGTGTCTATACTAGTATGTTTTTTTTTAAAGACTTGACTAATTCTAATTTGCTCGTTTATGGATGTTATAATTTTTGTAACATTGTTTTTTTTTACATGCTTTACCAACATCATTGGGGCTGCTGAAAGCCTGTTGATGTAAATTTATAAATAAACAAATAAATAAACAAGTCATTATTAATACTCCTCATTGGTCCGATCGGTCCCCGAACAATGCTCTGCAGATTGGAATCCAAGCTACATCAATGGTGATGAAAGAGTCGAATCCGTCCATCACCGATTCCTGCGCTTTTTCGCTCCAGCTATTACCTTGGAGAGATCCTTTCTGTTTGCCTCGCTTCGAGGATCATTTGGAGCCTCCTTCTACAAAAAGAGACACTGCCAGAGCATTATTTATTGCCGATACATTGCAAGGAAGAGTGGATTGCCTAACCATACTGGAGCAAATCAACTGGAATGTTCGACCGCGTGCATTAAGAAACAATTTGATGCTGAGTCTACACTGAAAATCATTCGTTATTCAATATATTTTAAAAATCTACTTAATCGCCTCTAAATTTAAACAAAAAAAAATAAATCCACCGTCAGGATTCGAACCTATTGTGGATATGAAGAGCTGCGATAGTTCATGGTGGTTTTACTAATTACGTTATTGTTATTCTTGATTAGATTCCTGATTAATGAAGCTGATTACACAATTTTAGATTATAGGCAAAACAACCTTTCCAAAGTACATGACTCGTATCTGTCATTTCAATCATGAAATCATGAATCAGAGCCATGAATTCACAAAATAAGATAAAAGTTCGTTTCAAGATTTTTAATGCATGAAAACAGAAACGGATTTGTTTCCGTGTACCTTTTTGTCGAACAAATCACTGAATAAATAGAGCAATCAACGTTGAAGTCCGAAGACTCTTTAACAGGGTTGCCTCAGAGTTCAATTGCAATGTACCACGTCAGACATTTCTGCGCAGTTTTAGTCTGATTTTCTCCGACACAGTTTACCGTGGACATCAGTTTTATGTTTAAAGTTGCAAGCAATTACTAGTGTTTTAGTTAAAATATAAATAAAACACCATTGGGGGTAACTGAAGCCTATTCGTGGGTTCAATTAAGTAAATAAATCTTAAGATTACTATCGTATTGGCTCGAAGTTTTCGTATGTATTTGCCAACTTTAACACACATATTGTTTCATAGAGCTGCACATTTTCTAAAATCAAACCGTAGTGATTCATACATAACGTTTCTATCCATCTTACCGATATTCAAACCGATAAAGTAATAAAAAGAACGTCTGATTATTTCAGCAGCATCAGGCTATGTGAAAATGTAAACTGATAAATATTAAACCGAAGCTACTTTGATGGCGGAAATATTTCAGTGATCATGACAGTTGATAGCCAGCATTGAACGATTGCCTACTTCGTTCCGCCTGATTCAATAAACCCGTTGAACTCTTCTAACCTTCTTGGTCAGGTCAAACATCGGCCGAACAAACGCTTGCGCAACACTCTTCAAGATTTCGCCCTCTGCCCACCCGACTGCCTTTCGAGTTCGATCCTTAACGCGTTGATCGAGCTCGAAACGGAACCGCAGTAGGTAGGTGGAATGTGGCAGGACATCAGCAGACATCAGCGGGGTGTGTTACACTCTAACAAAACACCGAAGTCGTGGATGAATGAAATTGGAATTGCATATATGCAACCATGCACCGTGACATGCAACCAGGTAGACATTGAGAAGGAAGAGGGAGAGGAGGATCAGTATTGAATTAAGATTATTATGAGATAGTGTCTTAAATGTGTTTCAATTTTTGCGAAAGGAGGGTTGGACGATTTGCCTAGCGCGAGAAGGCAGACGGAATCTCTCAATTGAAATAGTATATAGGAATAGAACTTCAGAGCCTGGCAGCTTGTAACTGCGCTGTCTCCGTCTGTTGTTACAAGGTACAAAGTGCACGTGTTTTGATCAATTTATGAAAAACCAACCTCTATAGCTGTGGCGTGTAAACCGAAGCTTGGCAGCCAAGTGATCGAGCGGAGCTTAAGGTGCGCAAAACTTCGTATGGTTATTATAGCGAAATGATTGAGTTAAGTGTTTCCCAACTTGGTGGTTTGAAGTCGCGCTGCGCTAGCTCTTGTTGGCTTAGGCGATCGTGTTTGCCAGCTTGTGTAGTTGCCTGCTGCTTGCTTGCTTGCTTGAGAGCGCACAGGAAGGTCTAGAATTAGAGGAGCACATTTAAAGCTCCATTAAATTGCGACACAGCTATATTGCTGTTGCTTGTCCGAAGCTAACGATAATTTTATTTTGTCCAATACCCCTGCATTGGCCAATAAGTTTTACATGCATGTTGACGGAGGAAAGGATCGCTTGCCGTGGTGCTATTAGTGTGTACATTAGCGAAAGTGTGACGACTGCACGAAGCGTTGACAGAAGAAACGCATAAATTAGGATTTTGTTCTTTTATAATCATTCGATTAAGCTGATGAGTGATGTTGTATATGGTATTCAATGTCTAATTATGTGTTCTGAGGTTGACATGTGCACTCGCGGCAAGCTCAGTCCACGCTGATGGCATCGATTGAGCTCAGAAATAACCGAGTCACGTTTCAGCGAATGGAAGGCATTCATTTTTAAGAATTGAATATAATAACAAAATCGTGCATCCATTCAATATAGAAAACGGTGTCACATAACATTGATAATCGATAACCACAAAAACGATAAGCCGCTCTTTGCCATCAAGTTGACCTTTTTTTTCGGCATATCGGCGTGTCAGGTGCCAATCAGGGAGAAACGATATAATTTTTTGTTTGTTGTTTTGTTTTCGTTTTCAGACCGGTGAAATCAGATCCAAAGCTCGCTTCGAATTTCGGTAATTTCACAACCACCGAATAGCGGTTAATATATAATGCCAGAGCTCCCCCCTCAAGATGTCGGTTGGAAGGATTTCTTTTTGTTTGGATAAAAAAATGGTCTGAACGAAAGGAAACAGCGAACCAAGAGCGCCTTTTTTCGGACTAATGAGGAACATTAATTTTAACGCCGCGAGAGATATTTTTTCGCGAACGGCCATTTTTGGAATTCTCACAACGATGTTGGGTTTCAGCTTCGTTTTGTAGAGCTCATAAAGGTATTAAAATAAATATTGCATTTATTACAGCGTACAGCGAATGTCATGTTTTCGGATGCTAATGAAGTTGTTACATTTTTGCACAGTGAGCCATTGGCAATTTATGTGTTTGACCTCAACACGCCTCCTTCTCCGTCTGATGGTTTATGAGGCTCTTTATGTAAACAGCCGGGATGAATGATAGCAATCACCCTTGAACGGGCCATTTCACACAACGATGCGACATGATTGCCTAGTTATTTTGTAGCTGCCACTAATCGCCTATTCCATTTTCATCTCGATTTTCAATTTTACAACCAACCACCATAACTCTAGTCTCGTCTCGAAGTCTTCAATCAGCGCACACTCATCGTCTATCAGGCGTTTTCAGGTTCCATCCAAGCCTCTGAAGACGTAGCCAGCAAATTGTTGGAAATCTTATGACTATCCCTCACTTCGTTCGCTTTGGCTCCGATGAGGAGGCGGGCTGCTTTACAACCATCGTTTGTTCGTCTCCCGGTGAAGGGATTATGTTTTCAAGAAATTAATTATGATTTTGATCGATGATTTCTGTGCAGGTGTCTATAATCGTTTACAGTGTTTAACCGAGTGCTCTTACTTCGGTTGCTTGTGGGCGGTCTTTTCAAGAGACTCAGTGGCGTGATTCTTGGTAAAATAAAAATACAGAAACCCGCAGTTGAGTAGCGAGAAGGGAACGTGCATTAAGTATGTCACGCAAAAAACGCCTATTTTGAACCGCCCCTCCTCCCCCTTTTCACGTATTTTGTATGAACATCAGTTATTTTGGGTATGGTTCATTACAGATTCCAAACACCCTCTCCTACCCTGAAAGTTGTACTTAATTATAAACATTCATTAAGGGAACATTAAGGGCATCTTCAGCGGTGATCTATTTTTGGAACCACGTTATACTTGATTTTCCATCAGCAAAACTTGAATAGAACCAGCTCAAATAGACAAGCTTTGCGTTTCCCACACAGGTGTTGTAATTCTTGATGCATTGCATGCATTTCATTTAAACGATATTAGAAAATGCTGATTTGTAATTTGGCAGCGGAAAAACAAGAGCCAAAACGGAAGGGGTCACGTCCTGGAAGAAGTCCCAACGTCGACCTTGATTTCCGCTTTGGTCATCAGACACGCCAACCTACGACGACAAGCCCTTTCTGGGTCGTTTTCGAATGCCAAGAGAGATGTTTCTGGACATTATGCGACACCCAGAGTTATCTGTTGGCTTTCTCCAGCTAAGTTGTGATGTAGCTGGAAAAGTCGGCCTGGGTCCGTTACAAAAATGCACTGTAGCCTTATGTTGACGTACGATTCCGCAGCTAATTTTCTCGACGAAAATGTAAGGGAGTCAACCAGCCTGCTTACCCATAGGAATATTTGCAAAGTTATCCTGAAGAGCCACAGTATTTGCGACCCTCAATAGAGCGAAAATGCTTCCAAAAAGCTAAAAAAACTTGCATAAATCCAGTGAACTTCCCAGAAACTCAGGGATTTTATCAGCAGTTCAGGATATTTCTAAAAAAAATTCAGGAAATTTTCCAGAAGTTTGGCGATTTTTTGTGAGTCAAATCAAAACAAAAAGATTGCAAATTTCCAACCCGACCAAAAGGGAACAACAAAATTATTTCATGTTTTGTTATTCAGTTACGCTGTTTTCATAACAGAGGTTGTTAGAATTTAGATCGCGGATGTTGTTAATATAACTGAAATTCTAACAAAACTCCTCTAGAGATAACAAAATTATAGCTAACTATGATATACATATAACATAAACAAAACAAACTTTGTAATAGTTTTGTTCCGATGTAGCAAAATTATATCAGCTAGTGTTAAAATTAATTTACTTTATTAACGCAGCTTGTGCCTCCCTGGGCATTATATCATAATTTTTTATAAGTATGTTTGACAATTATCCAGATGAATATGTTTTCAACAAATTTATATCATAATCAGTTAGTCGTAACAAGGTTTGTTATAATTTTGTAATTTTTATGTTATACGCTTCTGGGCGGGAACGAAGTGCGTGCAATTATTATTTTCTAACGCTAGACAAACTTCACTATAGGGCTTAAAAAAGTATTCGTACCTTATTCTAAATTAAGTGCCTGAAAGTATTAAACGAAATTCGGTTACCTCAAATTTGACCTGTCACTTACTGCTCTAATCTTGCCCGGAATTGCTAATTAACCATCAAAACCGAACTTATTCACCAAATTCATCCACTACGGTGCAAAGAGCACTAAACGAAAATTATTTTATTTAGATTTCAATCAAATGGGCGGGCGATTTCCGAACCAATTATTCTCGACCGTTACGACCGGACTACGACTTATTACTTTTGGCTGAGAACAATAGTTTCTGAAATCTCCCGCCCATTGGATTAAATACAACACTGGAGGATAAAGAACAACCCAGACAATCAGGGAACTTTTGAGAAAATCAAGGAACTTCCCAGAAGTTAAGGGTTGTTTCTAAAAGTTTAGATAACAGATAACGCTGATATTCAGGGTATTTCACAAAAATTCAGGGAATACTCCATGAATTCAGGGGGCTTCACATGAGTTCTGGGATCTTTTCAAAAATTAAGGGTTGTTCCCAAAAGCTTCTGCAACTATCCAGAAACTCAGAGAGTTTCCCAGAAATTCAGAAAACTTATAAAAATGTTTTCGATATGTCTCAAAAGATCAAAGAACTTCCCAAGATGTTCAAGGAATTTTCCAGAATTTCAGGGAGCTTCCCACAAATTCAGGAAACTTTCCACAAAATCACACATCTCATAAGCTAGAAGAGCTTTACAAAAAATTATGAACCTTTACAAAAGATTGCGGATCTTTTCAGAAATTCTGTGAATTTCTCTAAACTTCTCTTCTGTGATGAAGCTTCCCAGAAGTATAGGAAACTTTGCAGCTGTCCAAAGACTTGTAGGAGTTCAAAGAACTTCCTTGGAATTCAGGGTTCCTCCCAGAATTTAAGGAAACTTCTCATAACTTCAGGAAACGTCAACAATGATTAGAAAACTTACCAAAAGCTCAACGTGCATCTCAGACGTTCAGAGTACGTTCCAGAAATTCAGGGAATTTCCCAAAAGTTCAGGAAACTTCCTTAACGTTCAAAAAACATTCCAAAAGCTCAAAGAACTTCACAGATGCTTAAAGCGCTTCAGGAGTCTTAGGAAATTAATCAAAAGACCTGGGATCTTCAAAAAATTTCAGAAATTTTCCCCAAAGATCGAGGAAGCGAGCTTCCAAGAAATTCTGAAAACTTATCAGAATGATTTGAGTATTTCTCAGAAGTTCATAGAACTACCGAGGATATTCAAGGATCTATCCAGAATTTCAGGGAACTTTTCAGAAAATTAGGAAACATCCCAAAAGTTCGGAGAGCTTTACAGAAATTCATGAATTTTTACAAAAAATGGCGGATTTTGCCAGAGGTTTTGAGAACTTCTTAAAAATTGATGGAACTTCACAAAAGTATGGAAAAATTCTCAGAAGTTCAAAGAACTTGTAGGAATTCAAGTAACTTCCTTGGAGTACAGGTTACTGCCCAAAAACTTAGAAAACTTCTCAGAACTTCAGGGAACGTCCTCAGTTATCAGGAAACTCAGTGTACGTAGCTCAGCGTACATGTCAGAAGTTCAGAGAACGTCCCAGAAATTCATAGACTTTCCCAGAAGCTTAGAAAACTTCCTTAAAGTCCAAAAACATCCCAGGTGCTCAAAGAACTTCACAGATGCTAAGAGCACTTCAGGAATTTTAGAAAATTTATCAGAAGACCTGGGATCTTCCAAAAATTTTAGAAACTTTCTAGGATTTCAGCAAATTCAGTAAATTTCCAAGTATTTTTGAGCATTCTCAAAAATTTCTGAAACATTCCACGATATTTTCCTTAAGTTTGGAGAGCCTCCTTGAACTTCAGGTATCTTCCCAGAAGCTGGAAAATCCCAGATGCGCAAGTTACTTCCAACAAAATTCAAAAAATTTCTCAGAAGTCTTGGGATCTTCAAAAAATTTCAAAGAACTTCCCCAAAGATCGACGATTTTTCCAGGATTTCAGAAAACGTTCTAGAAATACAGGAAACTTCTAAGAACTTTTTGAGCATTCTCAAAAGTTTCTGAAACATTCCAAGAATTATTCCTTAAGTTTTGGGAGCCTCCTAGAAATTCAGCGATCTTACCTCGAGAAACTTTTCAATAGTTCAGGGAACTTCCGAGACCTGAACATCGATCAGAATATTTCTTAGAAGTCCTGGAACCTTTTAAGAATTTCAAAAAACTTCCCTAAGGTTCGGTAAACTTTCCAGGATTTCAGAAAACGTCCAAAAAATTCAGGAAACTTCTAAGAGCTTTTTAAGCACTCTCAGAAGCTTTGGAAACATTTCAAAAAGTTTTCTTTAGGTTTGAGAAGCCTCCTAGAGGTTCAGGGATCTCACCAGAAACTTGAAAAACTTTCCAATAGTTCAGAAAACTCCCAGATGCTCAGGGTACTTCCCAGAAATTCAGGAAATTTCTCAGAAGCCCTGGGATCTTCCAAGAATTTCAGAAAACTTTCCCAAAAATTGGAGAACTCTCCAGGATTTCAGAAAACATCCCAAAAATAAAAGAAACTTCTAAGAATGTTTTAAGCATTCTCAAAAGTTTAGGAAACATTTCAAGAAGTTTCTCTTAAATTTTGAGAGCCTCCTAGAAGTAAAGAGATTTTCCCAGAACTTCAAGAAATTTTCCAATAACTCAAAGAACATACAAGATACTCAGTGTAGGTTTTTGTGTTGAGAAGAACTTAAACTTCTTACTTCTTGATAATTTTTGTTTCGAACCAAAACGAGAATCAAAAATCAACTTCTTTTTTAATGTTTATTCAATTTCGTGGAATTTCTGCCGTATCACATTTTGAAGGATCTAAAAAGTTCTGATAAGGCTTTACAAAATCTCGGATATACTATTTATTTCACAGAAACTCTACCATATTATTGAAAGTTTTGCAAATCGACCAAACTCCCGGACTTTGTTTGAATGTCTCGTAAATTATTACTATATTTGGGATATTCTGGCTAAATCTGATTTAAAAGTTCAGGTAATTTCCGAAAAGTGGCTTCTGTTTCATGAATGATCAGCCAACTTTTTGGGAGTTCAACCAAGTTTCCGGAAACGTTGAGAGTTTTTCGGCAATTTAATGGACTTCTCTGATGTTCCAACACTTCTTTTCTAGAAAGACGGGTTTCTTTTAAAAATTTACACAGTGAATCGGGGAAAAAATATTGGAGCTAGTTCTCTGTGGCTGCTTGTCCGAAACGAAGCAAGTTTTGCCTGAACCAGTCATGGACAGACAGCAACTGCGTAAGGTGGAAGTTTATCTTGCCATTTCTTTTGGGGGATCTGGTATGAGCAGGTGCGTTTATCGATCGTTCTCCCCCATGTCCCATTCTCACTGCCATTTAGCTGTCGACTCCGCTCTCCACAGCCTCCAAAATCCTCTGATATTTTTGCGCTGATAATACTCAATGTCTTCCACCAAAGTACTGCCAATTGGGATCAGTCCTGCAATGAAGCACACTGCATCCGATGATATTGTTCTGTACGCACTCACGACTCAAATGGCTAGGAGCCTGGACGCACTTCTCAGCTTCACCAAGCTTCTCTTAAATCCCAGCGCTGCGAGCCAGGTAGAACCTCCATATCTTAGTTAGTAGACACCGCTTATTACTTCACGCTTATTAGAGCTGTTCGGCATGATTCTGGCAGCCCCGATGATGACCTTTACCGTCTTCTCGCAGGAATGATCTCCATGGCTGCTGATTCTTAGTCGGTAGTCGATTATCACAATCCAGATACTTCAGCTTGCGCTTCGAGACTATGGCATGTACTCCGATGGTAATTTCTGCCCAATTCAGCTTCAGCGTCAGCACTCTATTGTTTATTTTGTTCCGAAGTGTTGGGCGATGTGGAACATCTACCGTGATTTCACCGATTTCCGCCCTACGGAAATCTAGGTTCTTAAAGTTACCCGTCAAAATTCAACACAGGTAGTAAATGATGAAAACAGGGCAATCAACTTGTTCTTGAGTTGAGGGGGGATGATGAAAATACACTCTTGGATCAGACAAACAAAGAAATTCGTAGATCGCTTGCATGTAGGGAAGATCACGCATTCCTAAAACATCTCTTACCTCGCGGAAGGGTTGTCTATCTTGGGTCACTAGGGTATCCAACTGCGTGACCGATGTCATCATAACCGGTTCCGTACCTACATATATTGCTTTCGACGAGGTTAATTCTGTAGAGATGTGCATCTACCGAGTTGTTGTTAGACATAAGCCTTGACAACACACGAATCAAACCCCGACTTATATTCAGACCTTTGAATCATGATCTCGACACATCATTTGGAATAACGAAAAGTAGTCAACTTTGAAATTCTTCTTTAAAAAATCTCGCCTTCTTGTGCGCCCACTTTTGCAAGAAAGTCCGCCTTCTCAGTGCCTAGAATTGAGCAATGTGAGAGGACCCACACAAAGATAAACCTAAATGATCTTCCGACCAACGCACTCATCGGCTCCTTTATGTTTGACAGAAAGTAAAATGAGTGCTTCATTGTTTACATCGACCGAGGGGCCTTAAGAGAACTGAGACTTTCCGAGAAGATGAAATTATGGTCTATGGGCATGTCGAAAATTATCCCCACAGCGAAATTAATTGCTGCCAGCTCGGTAACGTATACAGAACAAGGTTCCTGAAGTTTCCGGAAGGCAGATGAGTATTCACTGTAGACACCGAAGCCTGTGGATCCATCTATGCGCGACCCATCAATGAAAATTCTTCTATTGCAATTGACATTTTAATGTTTGCTTTTTAGTAAAAATAAGAGGCATTAAAAAAAAAAGTCGAAGATGATCTGGAACTCCATGAATAGCCTGTTTCATGGAGCGATCATAATCAATGGTGAAACAGTGATAAAGGAAGTGTACACTAGGGGAATAATAGCTTGGAAGACTTATATCGGAAGACATATAGTAAATATAGGTAGATTCGTAAAAATCTAGATTGGGTTCTCTAATCGAGCATTTCTTCGAAGTTTTCAAACACAAGGTTATTACTGATTCCACACTTAATCAGTGTTCTAGATGAGAGCTCTCAGAAGCGGGTCTGTAAGAGTTTCACTCCTGCCAGAACCTACAGACTCATATTATGCGTTGAATGCATATAGTCAAGGGCAACACGTAAACAACGATGATTGCGTTCCATGTTGAATGTTGACACTTCTGTTTTGAATGCGCAATGTGAGTACTCCTATTGCCTTTTAAATAAAACATGACTCCAAGGTGTTTTAAGGTCAAAAATTGGGTTATGCTCTTCCCAACAGCTTGAGGTGCAGTAGAGCTGGGAACCATTTTCTAGTAAAGGGTGTTCCGATCAAAATTTGGTCAGACAGTATTGTGTGTAAGCCGATCAAAGATTTTAATGTAAGTTAAATTTTTTATTTCTTTAAATCAGTCAATACAGAATACAGGAAATTTTTTCAACTAAGCTCCCTTTTTTTCCGTTTCCGTCTTCCGTTTAACACCTGCCATAAGATTTTGTACAGTCTTTGTCCATTTTAGTCGCTGCGGAACGCCAGTTTGCCTTGAACTGTTTGCTCGCTCACAGCAGCTTTTTGAGTCTTCTTAAGGTTCCGCTTGACGATTGCCCAATATTGTGCGATTGGGCGGAGCACTCGCGTTTTGGTTGGGTTTTTGTCCTTAGGCACCACTTGAACGTTATTGGCAGCATACCACTCCATGGTCTTTTTTTCAGTAATGGCAAGGTGGCAGTAGACGTTTTTGTAGGCACTCGCTCAGATAAATGTCCTGGTTGACGATTCCGGTCGCAATGTAAACGTTGCTCTTCAGGCCACAGGTACAGATGGCCTTCCACAATAGATATTTCTTCGCAAACTTTGATAGTTTAATGTGCTTGAAAATATCTGCCACCTTTCCCCGTCCAGTTTCCGTGTAAAATTCCTGTCCAAGAAGCTGTTTAAAGGCTGCCTTGACGTTAGTTTCATCGTCCTGTACCACGCAATCAAACTTCATCAGCATCGTCGTGTACAACTTTCGCGATCGTGCTTTGACCGACGTGTTTTGTTTATCGTCGCGATTTGGAGTTACCACTTTCTTGTAAGTCGACAGTTCAACTTCTTTGCGACATCACGGACAGAGAGGTTGGGGCTTCGCTCGAAATAGCGGGCAACTCTTTTTGGTTGTCGCTGTGACCTCCAGTTTTCGATTCCCCCCCCCCGATCCAGCTTTCCTGGCCGTCGACAAACGTTCACCGAACACTTTTAATACATTGGTCATAGTTGATTTAGCCACAATCAACAATTTCGCCAACTTGGCGTAAGAGTCGTTTGAATTTCCGCCATGCACGTGCATAATTTTCATGCATTCCTTCGACGATGTTTTGATAGAGGCATGATGCTACACGCACACATCTTTAAAATGTGGGGTGTGCAAAAATGTTAATGCACGATGAAAGGAAATGTGTCAAGTTTATGTCTACCAAGTTTTGATCGAAACACCCTTTTAACACTACCGATTCGGTTTTATGCGGTGATAACTCGATCTCCAAATTTCTGGCCCAGATAGACAGATTATCAAGGGAATTTTTCAAAGGTCTTTGCAAGATATCCACACTACCTTCAACCTTGAGCACTTATTTGATTTGCAGAAATCTTTTGTATCAATTCTAACATATATAAATCACAAAAGCATTTCGATTTTTTGCTGCTTTGTCTCAAGTTCCATCTCAATGTTGAACGTTCTCTTCAATTAAACCCCACTGTCACGTGCCTATACCTGCGAGGAGTCCACCGCCAAGTAGGATCCATTTAACAAACGATTCAAATTAACGAATCCGCAAACGCTCATTTCCAGCCTTTAGATGCATTAGTATAGCACTTCAGGAGAGTCAGTGCAAATCGCTTCACGATATGACCTCATCTAATCATTATTTTATAACAACCTGCCGTAGCGTTCTTCGGTTACGACACCCAATCACCACCACTGACTGCTGGCACCAAAACGCTAGCTCGGGCAAAACCGTCATAATTAATGGTCAGTAATTACGTTTTATTCTCCGGTCGCTGGCTGTCGGTCCGCTAAATATTTACTTTGACTAAAACCCCTACGAGCATCAACTTTAAGACACGGCGCAGCCAGGATAGGCACATTAGAAAAGGCCTAGCTGAAATTGCTGCAGCGATAGGGCGAGACGTGCGGTAGATACCTGATCTTTCTTCAACGACTGACAGCTGTGGTTTCTTTGAAAGACGTGGGCCCTGCTCTGCTGAATTACATGATGATTGATGAATCCGCGAACGGTGCATTCCCCGAGCGGCGAACGATGGTGCAATGGCAGTGGCGATGCCTATCGCATTTAATTCAATTTCCTCGATTCCCCGCTTGATGTGCAAGTGATACTTTATTTTCAGAAAAAAAAAAATGATCTGTAAACTGTCTCTTTGGGGAGCACCACTCAAGTGAATTAGCTATGATTGATTTATTTTGGTAATTAATCAAGTGGAAGCGAATACTTTTTCCAAGTCGCAGGTTCAAAAACTTTCACCCAAATATCGCAAAGGGGATTAAAAATATCCAATTTTCCCCACTCCCTCCTCTCCATAAGCTTTGCGTCATTCAAAAGCTAAAGCTAAGCGGTCGTACACATGTCGCTTCAGATCATAGCCCAAAATAGCACACACACACAAACACACACGACACAACCACGAACACTGTCCGGGAAAGAGATGTGAAATTCGAAAATGACTAATCGTCGTCGGTGATTCGATGGCGGCTCTCAAAGGCAAAAAGGGGATACAACAAATACCGAGCTGAAAAACATGTCATTTATTCATAAATGAAACGGTCATGCGTGCAGCCCGTCAGAGCGCTCTTTCCGATGATGTCGAAAACCAGGGAGGAGGGGATAAGTTGTACAATAATAACAACAATATGTCAGTAAATTTTTGCTGGCTGCCTACGGCTATGGAGATCATCGAGGGCCTGGGTGCTTGTTTTGACCCCGATTCGGCACGGTGGCGACTTTTGACCACTCGACAGAGCAGGGAGCAGCAAAGTGAGATGCGGCGTCTAACCTTAGTTGATTGGATGTTTTTTTTCGTTGATTGCAAGGTGAACGGGAAATTATGGGACAGCAAAATAAAGGCACAACCATTTTGATAAACCCTCAATTATAATCGCCAGAAATCATGTCAAAGACTTCACAAAAAAAAAAAATATGCTGAGAAAGTCTTAGTTAATATGATTGCATAGAAAATATTCTGGATGCGTTTAGAACATTTCCTAAAGATTGTGCGAGGTGCAAGAAAACTGATAACCATTCAAAAGTATACTACTATGTACAAATATGAATGAGACTTTATTTATAATGCTTGAAATCGTAATTTATTCTTCAAAGTTCTATTTATCCACCTCAAAATAATCCCCCCAAATGCAAAGCAAATATGCCAACGCTTTTTCCAATTTTCCAAACATTTTTTATATTCGTCTTTCGGAATGGCCATCAGTTTCTTCTGCGATTCGACTTCTTCGACGTGGTATTTTATGTTTGGCCAGAAGTCACACGGTGCTAAATTAGGCCAATACGGTGGTTGTTGAACGATATTGTTTGAATATTTGGTGAAATGGCATCGTTTCACAGACCTCCATGCGACGTCGTTTGTCGAAAAAAATCATTGTTTTTGGCACCAATCAAGATTTGACTTCTTTCAGGCATAAAATGCCTTTTAGAGCGCTGTTTACTGATCCATTTGGATTTCAAACAATGTCAGCAAGCTCTCTAGTAGTAAATCGACGATTTTGAAGCACCATTTCTTTGATTTCGTTGCGTGTAGCTCACCAGTAGATTGGTCTTTGAACAATTTGTGCAAATCATTTGACTTCACACCAAAGGCTTCCTACTGCAACATCCTGAACGTTTCGCCGACCGATATGGTAACAGAATATTATGTCAGTGTAGCTTCTTCATTTGGCCTATCTATCAAAAATCAAAATTTAGGGGGCTATCCCATATGGCATATGGTCGTAGGCATAAGGTCGTTTGCCATAAGTCGTTTTTTTTTCTTTTTTTTTTTTTAGACGGGATGGAAAATCTGCAATCAGACACCTGAAGAACTCAGGGTGTGGGGATGAGGGTGCCAACTCCTCGACCCACTAAAAATCCACCCGTGCCTTAAGCCCCGGCCCTCCCCGGAACCACCTTTCGGTATTACTTCGGGGAGGGGGCTCTTGTGCTTATTCAGCACCCACTATGTCTAACTACTTAGGGCTTTAGTAGTTAGGTGGTCCCTGCGACATGCCTTTGGTCGTTTCGCCATTTTTGTTGGAGATCGAGGACGATCTGGGAGGCTGCTACGCATACCGCGTCCCAGACGTCCCGGTCCTGACACATCCTCGGGATCAAATTGTCCGGAGTCGTGTCGTGACCGCTTACGGCAAACATGCCTGATCTCGCGCCGTCGAAGCGAGGACATGCGAAGAACACATGTTCCGCAGTTTCCTCAACTCCCGCGCATTCGCTGCATGCGGAGGACTGTGCATGCCCATATTTGTGCAGGTATTGTCTAAAACAGCCGTGGCCAGACAATATCTGCGTTAAGTGGAAGTTCACCTCCCCGTGTCGCCTACCGACCCACCCGGTTCATTCCGTTAGTCTTTGGTGGAGTTATTCCATTCCCTTTGCCACTTAACCATGGAAACGGCTCTAGTGGTCTTTCGAATACCTCTTGTTCCACGTTGTTCGAAGCACTCTACGTCCTCTTTTATGACCATGCCTATTGGCATCATCCCCGCTAGGACGCAGACCGCGTCGCGTGATACCGTTCGGTAAGCACTAACCACTCTTAGGTACATAAGCCTGTGCGTACTCTCTAGCTTACTTACGTAGCTCTTGGTACTCAAGGCGGTGATCCATGCCGGCCCGCCGTACCTAAGTATGGACAGGGCGACGCTGGCCAGGAGTATACGCTTACTCCCTTGCACCGCCGAGCTATTCGACATCATGCGGGATAATGCCGATATAGCCATTGAGGCTTTCTTGCAAGCGTAATCGACGTGACTGATAAAGGACAGCTTGTCGTCGATCATGACCCCAAGATACCTCAAGAACCTCTTCCATTCTACTGTGCAGTTACCTGCACTGATCGTCGCATGCTGCTCCAATTTCTTATTGTTCACCACCGTGACCTCAGTCTTATGGTGGGCTAGCTCCAAGTGCCTGGACCTCATCCATCTCTCCACTGCCATAAGTCGTTTGGCATAAGTCATTTGTAATAGTGCCATTTGGCATTAGATGTTGGATAATAAATGTTCATTTGGAATAACGGCCGTTTGGCAAAACGACCATTTGGCATAAAACAGATTTTTTTTAAATAGTAAAAGTTCAAAGTAATTTGACATAAACACCATTTGACATATACATCGGAATACGAAAGCTGCTTATGGCTCAGTGGACTATGATTTGCCATAACTCAGGCATTCAAAATTCAATTGGTATAAGGGTTTTTTGGCATTGGCACTAAAAATTTTGAAGAAGATTATTTAAAATGAAAATCTATACATTAACGTTTCATCAGAAACATTTGGCATAACGACAGTTGGGCATAAATAAATGAGATCAAATCAAATTCTAAATTAACCAATTTCATTTGGCACTAGCTGAACCCTATGCGAGCCTTGCTAAGCTTGAAACTTAATCAAAAAATAATAATAGAAGTGGTGCTTTTATGGTTTTATTTTAAGAATAAGTTTCGTTAAAATATTTTCGTTTTCTTATGTGTAAAATAAAATGTTGGTGTGTGCTTTTAATTTAACCCTCGGTTCATTAGTTTCTACCATGGTTTATCTTTCTGTGTAAAAGCATTTCATAGACAAAACATTAATCTTCAAACTACGCCGTATCCTGTCAGTTTGACGTAATTTTCTCCAGCATTACCTAAGAATAACTTCTTGTGCATAATGTAGCACTGAAAGCATCCTCCATTCTTGACTAAGGATGGGTTCAAACTTCTGTCAGAACATGCTGCTTACCGAAGAAATACACATTTTGTGGTTTAGTTGTTTGGATAATTCTCATGTTTGATCGAAATATCTCACATAGAGGAGGGGTCTTGAACCACCGTAGAAACATTTCTTGTATGTATGTATGTATGTATGTATGTAGGAAGCCACCATCCTAGCGTGGGTCTTGCCCTGCATGCGGTTCCACTTAAAAGAAAGATCATGCTTTGTTACCGTTCTAAATTCAACATACTGCTGTATGAAGGGCCAAAAAGGGTTGGACAGGCCCGTAAGCAGAGACACTTACGCAAAACCTGCGGGAACAAGAGAATCTCCTTCCAGCAATATGATCCGATAAAACGAATAACAAAATATGCAATTCAGTTAAGCTTTCCACTAGATGGTTTGTTTGAGAAAGGCGCGTCAAATTCATTACAATTGTCGGAGTGGAATGTACCAATCATAAATGATAGACACATCCCCTCCTTGACTCCGGTTGGCCATCCACTCCATTGTCCAATTGTTACTTCAATGATGCCCTGATGCACCCACCCCTCCCAGTATTTAAATATGTTTAATCAATAAAATATAATTAGTTTCATGCAATATATAATTCAAATATAAAACATATATGAACGGCAACGGCAACGTGAACATATATGAACGGCAAAATGGGTAGCTTGTGCTGGATAATGTTTCAAAAATTATATAATTTTCATGTCGAAATTTCCTTTTCGAATTGCCATCCCTTGCTGTTGAACCACCGTAGAAACATTTCTTGCCTCAAAAATACCCACATGCCAAATTTGGTTCCATTTGCTTTATTAGTTCTCGAGTTATGCAGAAATTTCAGTTTCATTCATAAGAGAGCCCCTCCTTCTGTATAAAGGAGGGGTCTCTCACAGCCATAGAAACATTTTTTTGCCTCTAGAAATAATTAGTTTACGAGTTATGCAGAAACTTCTTCTTCATTTGTATTAGCGCCTCTCCTTATAGAAGGAGGAATGGTCTCAAACCACTATAAAATCATTTTTTGCTCTTAACAACTCTCACATGCTAAATTTGATTTCCTTTGCTTGATTATTTCTCGAGTTATGCAGACGTTTGGTGAAAGGAGGGGTCTTTTAATATCATAAAAACCTTTTCCGGCCCCAAAAACCCTTTTGTACATATTTTCACGCCGATCGTTTCAGTAGGTTTCGAGTCTATAAGGTTCAGACAGACAGCCAGTCAGACAGACAGAAATTAGTTTTTATATACATAGATAAATTATAATTTTGGAACATGAATTTAAGTTTTAGAGATAAATAAATTATTTAGTAAAATAATTGTACCACAGATTGTAAAAATATAAAAGACATTCAAAAGAACAGCCTACTAAATAAAGAAGGGAGATTTCAATCCTTCCCAGATTGGCCTATTTTTGGCAATTACGTTACGGTCGGTAAACCAGTAAAAATTGAAAAGTCTTACACATGTTTGTACACAGTAGTTTACACCGTATTCAATATACACTCATACACTTTTTCATCTCGAAGTAATTGTGAAGCTACAGTTCATACACTATCTATGTATTGGTGTAATCTTGCACTGTGTGTACACAAAACATTGACAGTTCTGGTTGGTTGGTATTGTCCAGTTTTTTGGAAAGGAGAGCACCCCGGCATTATTTTTAAGAGCTTGCAAAACTTAGCAGTTCAGCAAGGACTGACCGAGTGATTAAGACTGTCAAGGAACGAATTCGACGAAAATCACAACGTTCTGTAAGTAAAATGGCTGCTGATCTTAATGTTCTAAAATTGACCATGCTCAATGTACTTAAACAGGACCTGGGATGCCAAGTGTTCAAGAAAGTTCACGGAGTTTCGAAATCTGAAGACCAGATGAAATTTAAGTTATTCCTTCACGAATTTTCGAACTTTGGATCGAATGCTCTTCATCAAGTTCCGGACAAGTGTTGCATCGCATTTTTTGGACGCTTGAACCCAAATTTTTTTGAACTCCTGCATGTTCCCAGCTGCCTAACCAGTCTTCTTGAAGACCCTCTTCACGATTGCCCAGTAACGTTCGATGGGTCGAAGCTGAGGGCAATTTGGTGATGACGCTAAATCCGGCCAAAACAGTGGAGGTGTACTATGCTTCTTATATAAAGGCAACAATCTCTTCTGGAGTCACACAGATCGATAGATTTCCACATTTATAGTTCCGGTAGTATAAAAAATGGTTGACTTCAAACCACAGGAACATATTGCTTGCCATACCAGTACCTTTCGACCGAATTTCTCCACTTGAATCGACCTGTCCGCATCGCTCACATCCTCCCCAACGACGGCAGTAAAGTATTGTGGACCTGGAAGGGTTTTTGAGTCCTCCTTTACATAGGTCTTATCGTTCATCAAAACGCATGCATCCGGACGCTGCAAAAGACGCGAATACAATTTCCAGGTCCTTGTTGCTGCTCGCTTCTTCTGTTCTGCACTTTGTTTCGAGATTTTCTGCTTCTTGTAGGTCTTCAGGTGGTTTCGCCTCTTGATACGCTGGATCATTCCGACACTCATTCCTGCTTTTTTGGCCAAATCACGTATTGACATTGATTTGTTCTTCATGATTAGAGATACCACTTTCTGCTCCAGTTTCGGGTTGGAAGAACCGGGTTTTCTGCCTCTTCTTGGTAGCTCATCCAAAGAATAGTGTTCCCCAAACTTATTAATGATGGTTTTAACACTCGTATGATAAATTCCAAACCGCTTCGCCAATTTTCGCATAGTAATACCCTTCTCACTTAGCCATGTGTCCAGAACCTTAATTTTCACTTCCTTTTCAATACGCGACATTTTGAAAACGCAGAATTTGAACCGCACAAACAAGTAAACAAAAGAAAGCTGACAGTCAAACGCACAGCATGCAGTGTTCAGAGCATAAAAAACCATCACAAATACATGCGTACAACGCAAATGTATGTGGATAGCTTATATTCGATACACTCCTTAAGCTGACTAAGAATACACGAGGAGGATTATTACCTGTTTCAGCAGGACGAAGCGCCTTCTCATACAGCGCATTTTGTCCAAAACTGATGTTCGGCAAATTTGGGCTGCACAATAGGGTGGTGTTTATCGTTTTGCATGGAACTTCAATCGAATGATTAGCTACACTGTAAGTGTTCCGAGATAGGGAATAAAAGTAATCTGAGAGTGGATTTCTTCGGTGATTTCTTCCCATTGATGTCGATGAAGAAAACTTGCTTCTCCCTATGAAGTAGCCTTTTCCGATGAAGTATAGCGGCGGTTTAAGTGCATTGATCTTCACAACATGCTGCTACAAGTTCTTCCTGTAGGAATGTTGCTGGCTTGGGATAGTTGGACGATGTTGTCGGCCGGAGTTTTGCCATCTGTTTTTTATTCAGGTTGATGACTAAATCAGGCGTCAACTGCGTGCTTGATGTTTTGGCGAAGAATTCAATCGAAGTGTTGTTCCATAGGTTTCGTTTGCCACTGATGCTTGCAGGTCTTCCTTGCAGAGTACAATAGGCAACGAGTCGATCCCCTCCAGGTAATTGTGGAAACATGGGCGAGACCTTGAGTTGTCGGTGAGTCCGTCCAATCCATCCGTTGGATTGTGTATGGTACAGTTTCTTCTTCAAATGGGTGATACCCATGGTTCTTATAATTCTTGGGAAAACTCGAACTCGAACTGTCTTCCAAGATCGGTGGTCTTCTTTCTCAGCGTCTCAAGCTTGTTGCTTTTGCAATTGGCTTATTGCTTGCTCTTAACTTAGTATTCTTAAATGCACTTCTGTTCTCCACAGTTGTTAATTAAGAGCTTTTGATGTCAGGTACCATTTTTGCAGCATTGTGTAGCAAGTATAATCATACCCTAGGAATAACTTTAGACCCATGCGTACACTTGCCTATCATTATGAGGCAATACGTGTTCCCGTCAGATGGTTGCAATAGCCCAATGAAATCCATGTGGATGTGTGAGAATTTTTCGCCATGACGATGAACTTTTAATGTCTGGCACGTAACGCACAACTAACGAAGTTAGTACAAGCGTATCATACCGACGGCTATATGCAAAGGTCCCTTACGAGATGGGTAGTGGCTTCGAAAATCAAGGACGAACGGTCCAATCGCAGAAGTAGAGTTGTTGCAACGTAGACAACTGGTGGCTGGTCTGGTTAGGAACGATTTGATATCTCGAGATCGGATATTTGCTGCTTGGCAATGCCTTCAAAGTCGATGACTTCGTTGCTGGGAGAGTTGTTGGCGACTTTGTTTGCTTTGTCGAGCACGTGCTGAATATCCATTGTATATTCACAGATGAAGCTGAGACATGTCCTTGTGTTGGACTTGCTCATCCTGGACGCTGTTGCAAAGCAGTGGTGAGAGGTTTATGGTCTGTATAAACGAAGAGCTCACAAGCGGAAAGACTGTCCCTGAAATACTTGACCGCTTCGTACATCGCAAACAGCTCCCGATGATAAGAGTTGCCTTTTTGTTGCTGTCGCCACGTTCGTTAGATTCTACTGACACTGCTCGAAGAGGCCGATCATTGTTTAATCCTATTTCAATGATGTTTGGTCGTTCCGGACATTGCTGTGGGTCATCGTTTGACAACCAGCTGATTTACAGCTGCATGTGGGATGGTGGTAGAAGTTAATGATACCTAGAAATTGCTTCAATTTCTTTTCCACGACCGGTCGTGTAAATTGTAAAATAGCTTTGACTTTAGTTGGTGTCGGTTTGAAGCCATCTTGAGTAACAAAATGGCCGAGGAATACTACCTCTGCTTGGCCGACCTGACACTTGCCGACAATGATGGTGTGTCCATTTTCTCTCAGCCGATCGAATATCAGACGAAGATATTCCTTGTATTGTTATATGCTGTCAGATGCAATGCAAAAATCATCGACATATGGGAGAATGAAATCGAGATCACTCAATATATCGTGAAGATGCCTCTACAAAAGTTGTCTTGCGTTGCGGAGTCCGAAGGTCATGAATTTTAATTTGAAAAGCTTGAAAGGCACGGTGATCGCAGATTTTGAAATGTCCTCTGGTGTAACGGGGACTTGATGATAGGCTCGATGTAAATCAAAAATATCTTCTTATTGGGCAGGATATTAGAGAAATCCTGAATATGCGGTACTGGATACCGATCTAGAACTTTGATTGCATTGAGGTTCCAGTAATCATCACAGGGGCGTTATTTTCCCTTCGATTGCTTGACCATTTGGAGAGGGCTTCCCCAAGAGCTTCATTCATTTCTCGTGCAGGTGCAAAGGATTTCTCGGCATCATTCGATGCGAGTATCACGTCAACACATTCCTACTCATTCCCTACTTGACCTGCATTCGGATAAGGCCAGCGCCGGTATTTTCTTAATTTAGGATTGCCAGTTTTTAGTTATCAAGGATGTATGCTAGCCCCAAGCGTCATCTTCTGGTTCTTTGTGTAGTAACAGCTGATCTGGCGATAACGGAGTAGAAACCTCGGGCGGTCAATCATACACATGCTCATGCTCATTTCGAATGTGACTGATTTCCAAAGGAGGCGTAAACAACGAAATTGTTTGCAATATTTCTTGCCCCATACAACAATGTTTGCAATCTTTCACACAACAAACTAGATTCAGGCGTTTTCTGGCTTAAATTTACATGAAATATCCCATTATTTTCTGACAAAATCTAGAATTCCCTTTACGTGCCTTTTAAGCAGACAATCCAATGTTTCTTTTTATCTGTGTAGCCACAGCTGACAGGAGTTAAATAAATCATCGTCAGTTGAATTTTGCGTATACTGAACTCAAAAGAAATTCACCGGTATGAAAATTCACTTGGATGGAAAGGTAATCGCTGAATCTGAAGCCTTTTTTGAGACTAAAGGTAAATCTACTAAAGTGTTACACTTACACTAATATACTATACACTTCGTCAACTACATGTGTCATGATTCTGAACTACAAGTTGAAACACAATGAAACACAATTGTCTGCGTGACATTGAATTGACCGACATGATTGATGTCCCTTTACTGTGATCCCTGGTTCATTTTTATTTATTTTTTGTTGAGTGGTGTACCATTGAGCATGTGGTTTATTATGATTAGAGTTTAATCCAAGTAGAATAGATTTCAAAAGCAAGACAAAATTGATATACTTAATTAATTAATTTGGTAATTTTCATGAAAAAATTGAGTAATTTAGCGTAAAGCATGATCATCATTTGCATTGAATTACCCTTCTTCAGGAAAGGAAAAAACTATTAAATATCAAATCAAAACAGCCTTGAGATGGCCTTACCATGTCATTCAGCAAGAAGTCACCCTTGCATCAAGTTATCATACATCAACTGCAATCTATATACATGAACACTAATTACAGCTTCACATGATTCAACTCGTAAATCACAACAAACATTGATCTGTAACTACTACATGCCACCGCTATTTGATTATAACCATTCATCTTGCATCGAAAGTATCTCTTCACCCTGCTGGAGGTGATATATATTCGAATTTGTTTTAATTAAAGCTGTCGATCTGCCTCATTCTTAACCACCAAGCACAATGTGTCAGTGTCATTCGAATGGGCATGCTGTGGAATGCTCCTTAACGAAATAAGCGCAATTCGAAGCCTTTTTTTTGCGGAGGTTTATTCCAATTTAAATAAATAAAAAAATAATGCTCACACAGTAAAACCGCTCGTTCAATCGGCAGAGAACTAAATAATAAACACGGAATTCGCGAGTGTAGTCATTCCGTGAGCGAGCCGAAACACACGAACCGAATCAAGCCAACACGCCAAAGTGTCGCGTGGGCGAACCGAAAATTTACGTGTGCTCCGTTTAATGCCTTTGTTTACGGCCTGTCCAAATTATTAATCCTCGAAGTTTCGTCGTTTCCCGGGTAGGGATCAAAGCTGGAGCTTCGTTTCGGAGATTTTATGAGCCCCTGGCCTTACGTTTTCGACTTCATGCTGATTAACTTGTCTTTTTTCCATCCACACCAGTTGGGGGCTGATGATATCGAATGGCTCGGATTTCATTTGGTTTTTCGGGGCGGTTCACCAGAGGCAGTAGTTTTATTGCGATATGCTGTATGGGGTGCAGGAATGCACTTTCCAAGAAATGATTGAGATGATTGATTCCGCGTTTGAGTAACGAACTGACAGAAAGTGGATTGTGATTGAAAAAGAGCGAAACGGAGTTTATGATTGGGCTTACTCTTCTAGCAGGCTTTTGTCAACGATTTTTCACATTCTATCGACTTAGTATTCTAAAAAAAAGTTAATAATTAACCGATGGCAGTCGATTCTGCTGCCAGTCACATATAGTAGGCGACCGACGTTGAAATGTTTGAGCTTGGTAGTATACAGAGTGAGGAAAAAATGTCCTTGACTTTCTTTTCAGTGTAGTGCTTGAATTTGACACATGCAGGCATGAGCACACCTATGCCAATAGCTACCTTGGTGTTTAATAAACCAATAGAGTTTTAAATTTTCGTTGGAATCGGTACACGTTTCTTGTTGCCATTGCATTGGGCAGTAGTTGAGCTTTATAATCAAAATTCCAATTTAAACTGTTAACGATGCTTTAAATGGTACAATAAGCTTTTAAATTTGATGGATCGTCTGGAATGAGACGTGAGAAATTAGAAAAATAAACTGCGAGGACCACACGGAACCAAATTATACTTTTTCAAATGATAAATCGAGATTCTAGATGGCAAAATTACTTAAAATCTACCCATGCGCTCCTACAGATTATCGAAGAACCACTACCTTAACAAAAATATATAAACCAATCAGCACCGATAAACAATAATTTCATAGAAAGAGTTTGACAAAGGACGCCGTCGCACGATTTTGTTTACTGATGTGAAAAGGTTCTTCTAACCGTATCAAGGAAACTGTGTTCGGCAAAATTCGCCCGTTCAACCTTTCAAACTTTGAGGGAATACAAGTAAACATGTTATGCATATTTTCCCATGTTTGTTTTATTCAACTTCAATTCCATATCCAAATGCACGAACCTTCTTCTTCATACTACTCACTTCCTGCTGATGGCACGATGCAAGAGATCCGGATTTTCGAGGTACGTACGCAAAATTTCTTTGCACCGCTTCTGTTCTTCCGGCCCCATCTTCGCAACGATTGCACATCTACTAGTGAAACTAACACAGCGTAAACAAATACACATTGAACTAATTCCACCCAAAATTTCAATAGAAAATACCCAACGGGTAAAAAGTTTAAAAGTGGTGCAATTTGATTCCGTACAAACTTGAGCTAGATCGCATCATCCAGCTTCGGTGATGATTTGGGCTGAAAGTACGGCCTCCAGTTAAACTCCCTTAATGTTCATCGAAAGTAGTATCAAAATCAACCAATAAACTAACCAAACGCTTCTGATGGACAATGTTACACCTTGGGGACATGTTAATTTCATTAAAATGCAATGAGCACTGCATGGCGTGCAACCATCACCCATGAAACATTCTGATACCTTTGTACAGCTAATCACAAGGAATATAAGAAAAATTTGCTACATAAACCGGATCATATTGCTGGTGGTGGTGATCCTTTAGCAGGAACAGTTTTTCGACCGAAAACAGAATTTTACAATCACAATGAGCATCTTCCGAAGTGTTTCAACTTTGGCAACCTTCTACTGTCCAGTATAGTCATGCACCTGTTATTTTGGTAATCTTTCAAACTAAATCTGATCGTTGGCTGGCATTCACAGTTTAAATTTCTAGAACAGACTCATCAAGAGTTCCCTTTTCGCGTCCATGATTAACACGAGTCTCAAACAAATGAAAACAACTCGAAACAAGCTTGCAAGTCGTGTTGACATTTGAATACACTCGAAACGAAAAATATTCAACAGATACGAGATAAACCCATCCAAAGTTACACATGTTTAAAAAACACTAACATGAATTATCACTCACCCTGTACATCATTGCACCTTCATTCATCTTAAGTTTCCTCATGCGGAGTTTATTTAGGATCTTTTTTTTTCGGATTTTTCAACTTTGAGAGACTCTAACAGCTGTTATGTTTAATGAATTTCCGATAATTTCATACATGTTAAATGTAAATTTGGGCTTGCTTCCCCGTTCTGCTGAAATTTCATCCGGCTTGGGTGTTTTTTGAGGAATCAGCTTATTTATCGGCTGACGCCCTGCTGATAAGCGGGAAACGTCGTGTTGGTGCTGTTTTATAAACTCGTTGAACGAATCCCCATCCATTCGATTTTCAATTCTTAGGCAGCTAACTAACAAGTTCAAGAGAGTTCCATGGTACGATTCCACACTTCGTGAAGTCTGACATCAGAATGCGGCATGTATTTGGAGCTATTGCCTTCACTAGTTCGTTAATAAGAAACTGTTGCATTCCTACAACCTTCACTGGAGGGCCACCAGCGTCCCCGAATCTTCCGCCACTCTCTTTTTATTCGGCTGAAGTACACGACGTCCAATGGTTTTGTCAAATAGTTTGAGTTTGGTGGCAACCGTCTTCCCTAGATCATCCGACAGATTCATCTCATCGTAGTTGAATACGTTGGAAGCATGAAATCCGTCCATGTATTACCTGGGTGTGTCTCATTTTACTCCTGCCCCTAGCAATAAGAACTTGAGTTTTTATGCAAAACCTTTGCTTAGCTCCTGATAAGAAGGAATTAAGCAACTCAGTCCCAATACGGTTTGTTGTCAACGAAAACTTGGACGTTTTGACCCTGATTCTTCAAAAAGATCCGAGCAATCTCCCAATGAAGATCATCCGTTCCAACGGGAACAAAGAGACAAAAAGAGATGATCCGAAAAAATGCTTTTTCTGCTTCTAAGCAAACAATTTGTTGACCAGGAGCCTTCGGGTACAATTAGCAGAGCTTTTTGCCGATTATATGTCGACCACACTTCAGTTTTTTTGGTGTTTACTGCCTGAGACATTGGTTTTCACTTTATGGAGGCTTTCATTCTGATCCGGAAACCACAATGTACTTTATCGGCTCTCCAATAGTTATGCACTATTTTGAAATCTAAATAAAATGTGAACAACTGTTTGTCATAAAAATTCCCCTGAAACCTGATTCATCATCAGATTTTTGATGCATATGTTGGCTGATTTATGGATATCAGACGCGTGACCCATAAAGGGTTTTCTCGTTTTGACAAGCACAAGCAGTGGTTATCCAGTTTTATAAAGGGCCTATGCAAAATGACATAAAAATTAGTATTTTATAAAAATGCCAAAGTAAGGATGTGTTTATTACCAGTATTTCTGTTAGAAAATGTATTAAAATTTAAGTGTACAAAGTATTGGGCCACCATCAAAGCAAAACATCGCAAAGCACGTAGAGATGTTGAAGCATAACCTCGATTTGAAGAGAAAATGGTTTAAACAGTCGCAACAAGCAGGCCTTACCATTATCCGAAATTTAATGAGCAGTGTCAATGCATGGTTTCGACAATTCTTTTAATAGCAGAGGTTAAAAAAAGTAATGATTTTGAAACTTAATCCGAATTTTGTACCCTGAGGTTTGAAGCTATGGTTCGAGCTTCAGAATTTTTGATTGTTTGTCTCATTTTTTTATTATAATACAGTTTTCGGTAATAACATATCATCGGATAGAGGTTTATTACTGATTTCACCATAGCTACTGCAAAACAGCTGAGACAACTACCACCGAACCCTAGTCCAGGCTACTTCAAACTAGGAGAACAGCATTTTTTATGGTCAAATAAATTCGTCTATTCGACATTATATGTCTTGTTAAAAATGACAAGACTTGAATTGAGTCATTCAGGACGAGTTCAAAATTAGTATAAAATAAATTAAAAACTGTACTTGAAAAAAAAATAGAAGAAATTCTAAGCTTGTTACATAGTAGCGTGTTAGTGGAAATTGATGAAAGTTTGACTAAAACTAGCTAATGGTTTAATGTTTAGGATGAAAAGATTTCTTAAGTCAAGCGGTTATGGAGATGGCATCGGAACAAAAGCGAATCCGCCTATAAAATATGTGCGCCATCGTAGAAAATTCGATTCCCACAGATGGAAAACGCCTGTTATTCCATCCTTCGACGGTGTCTTGGGATGTGAAGTCATTCATGGAGACTCAAACGACGGAAGACAGCTGGCAAGGAAGCAGTTGAATTTTTGCAAGCGATGACCGAATATTTCGATCCGTGGTGTGGTGAAGATGGCGAAGGTTTCCATCTGGTTTGTCAAAAACACGTGCTGGCGCCCATGTCTGGAAAATACGGTTGCCAAAGCCCACACCAGGAAACTGTACCGAAAAGGACTGGCGAATCCAAGGTGCGTCGTGGTGGACGACGAGACTTTTATCAATTGCCGGGATAGGGTTTTTACGTTACCACATGACGGTTTGCAACGGCAGGAACGCCTAAGGAAGTGAGGAGGTAGAAGCTGGACAAATTCCCCAAAAAGTTCTCGGTTTGGCAGGCCATCTGTGGGTATGTATAACAGTGTTGATTTTGTATCAAAAAGACTTGAACCCGCCGAAGCTTTGAGTCATCACGAAGGCCAAACTTCGTAAAACGCCTAACATATTCGAGAGCGTCCTGGCTTTGAAGAAACAGTGGGTGAAATTATCAAAAAAAAGTCGGCCCACTGTTGCCCAAACCTTATGAGGGCAAAATGTGGTCATTTATGCATGGAGCAGAGATCTAATTACCCAATGAATTGAAACCTCACCTTAATATTGCAGTTTATTGCTTGAAAGTTTGAGGAAAATGTGACGAAAAAGTAATTTTTGACAAACATTTTTGTAAGGAGTGTATCGACAAACTTTCTTTCAAATTATGTTGAAAACCGATATTTTATTCATACAAAAAATTGATCCTTTATTGTACGAGGTTAAACTGGAACATAATGAAGACCGGATGAAATTTAAGTTATTCCTTCACGAATTTTCGAACTTTGGATCGAATGCTCTTCACCAAGTTCCGGACAAGTGTTGCATCGCATTTTTTGGACGCCCAAATTTTTTTGAACTCCTGCATGTTCCCAGCTGCCTTACCAGTCTTCTTGAAGACCCTCTTCACGAAGTAACGTTCGATGGGTCAAAGCTGAGGGCAATTTGGTGGATTGATATTTTTCTCAACGAAATCTATACCCTTTTCCGCAAGCCAATTGAGAGTGGTTTTGGCATAGTGAGCCGACGCTAAATCCGGCCAAAACAGTGGAGGTGTACTATTCTTCTTATATAAAGGCAACAATCTCTTCTGGAGACACTCAGATCGATAGATTTCCACATTTATAATTTCGGTAGTGTAAAAAATGGTTGACTTCAAACCACAGGAACATATTGCTTGCCATACCAGTACCTTTCGACCGAATTTCTCCACTTGAATCGACCTGTCCGCATCGCTCACATCCTCCCCAACGACGGCAGTAAAGTACTGTGGACCTGGAAGGGTTTTTGAGTCCTCCTTAACATAGGTCTCATCGTCCATCAAAACGTATGCATCCGGACGCTGCAAAAGACGCGAATACAATTTCCGGGCCCTTGTAGCTGCTCGCTTCTTCTGTTCTGCACTTTGTTTCGAGATTTTCTGCTTCTTGTAGGTCTTCAGGTGGTTTCGCCTCTTGATACGCTGGATCATTCTGACACTCGTTCCTGCTTTTTTTTGACCAAATCACGTATTGACATTGATTTGTTCTTCATGATTAGAGATACCACTTTATGCTCCAGTTCCGGGTTGGAAGAACCGGGTTTTCTGCCTCTTCCTGGTAGCTCATCCAAAGAATAGTGTTCCCCAAACTTATTAATGATGGTTTTAACACTCGTATGATGAATTCCAAACCTCTTCGCCAATTTTCGCATAGTAATACCCTTCTCACTTAGCCATGTGTCCAGAACCTTAATTTTCACTTCCTTTTCAATACGCGACATTTTGAAAACGCAGAATTTGAACCGCACAAACAAGTAAACAAAAGAAAGCTGACAGTCAAACGCACAGCATGCAGTGTTCAGAGCATAAAAAACCATCATAAATACATGCGTACAACGCAAATGTATGTGGATAGCTTATATTCGATACCCTCCTTAACAGCTGACGAGTGACTGTTGACGCAAAAAGAAAGAATTGAAGGTGATGTGTCGATCATGAAGATCGTCTTACATTGTGCCTTTCTTTACAAGAGAGTCCGCTCTTTCATTGCCCAGAATCTAACAATGAAAAGGGATCCATACGTAAAGATAAACCACTAGTTTTTTCATGAGAAAATACAAGGAGTGCTTTACCGGCCTCAAGGAGCGAATAGTCTCTATAGAACTGAAACTATCCTTAAAAACGAAACATTTTAGTCTGACAATAATTTATAGCGCAAAATGTATTCATACATGGAACAAGGAGCTTGAAGTTTAGGATTGAAGTTATAATTTTTTTTGACATACCATAGCCTGTGAACTCCTCAATCAATAAAGATCGCCAAAGAACTTCAAAAAAGTTAAAAAAAATCAATAAAGATCGATTTGACGGAATCAACTTGGCCAAACTTTGCCGGAACAATTATAGGACGATGTTGCTGTGGGACTCCACGAAACTCCTACTTCATAGAACAATTAAAATGAACTGAATTGTCGAAGTCGGAGAAGCAAACACGATTGGGAATATGCGGCAGAGTGCTGACAAAAAACTTCTCTTTGAATTGCTTTTGATCATCGATAGTTAGGCTCCAGTTTTTATTTCAAGCAACGACAACCACAAATTTAATGTTAATTGCAGCGGTTCTTGAAATCATGTGTGAAAATCGTTCCTGGTTAACGATTGTTAATTCGTATGCTGACGACTCTTGCGAGTTCCGTGAGATTTTGCATCTCCGATGGTGAAGTCGTAGAAACTTAATTGAGACGCAATTGACACACACAACCCAACATCTTATCCATAATTTTCCATCGGTCATTTATTTTGTATCGCATACTTGACAAGGACACTGCTGCCTGGCGATCCGAACTGTCATTGGTCATGCAAAGGTTGTACCCCGGGATTGCAATTAGCATTTGTAATGTATTCACATTTCATCACAAAACGTATCAAACATACAGAGACGGCAGCAGCGCACACAGCGACAGACATACACAACCGCCACCGGAATGCTCTTTAATTGCTTGTAATCTGTTTGCATATGTACGGAATATCACTTTTCGCAACCAGTGCAACTCTAAATTATAATTTAATATTCATCAACAATCTAACTAACCTACCGGCATTCTGTTTCTCTTCCACAGTGACCCTTCCCTTCCCGTACCCGTCGCCGTCCTTCGCTGTCCAGCTAAACTCAGGACAAAGCAAGAGAGAGACCCCCACACGAACCTCCCGGCCACCATCACAGTGGCATTAGTGGACGGAAAAAGCACCGTTTGAAAACAAGGGAATTAATATGCAAAAGCTGATGGAATTAATAGCAGCCCCCTCGGCCCCAAACAACAACAGCAGTCGCCAATGGAGCAACTAGACGCCTCGAAGAATAAGATGAATGAGTAAACGTTTGTGGAAAATTATAATTGCCAATGAATAGTCCAAGTGCCAATCGTGCCAGATCGCAAGAAAAACGAAAAATCGAAAGACAAGGCTTCCAGTTTTGAGTATTTTAGCTAAGGATCATATTTTTTTTTAATTCAATTCGATCAGTGTTAACTTTTTATGCTGTTTTAAGAAATTGCATGAATTTCAACCCAGTGTGATATTGAGTGGAAAACTGCAGAGGGAGAAATTTTTGAGATTCTTGCAGCTGTTATTATATTATTTAAGATTGTAACGACATCCGTCCAACTTCCATGTGCCATAACAAAGTTAAGTGCATCGCCATAGTAGTAGTTTTAAAACAAGAAGTTAAGCCTTCGGTGAATGAAAAGTGAAGGAAAAGTAAATAATCATAAATTTTAAGAGAAACGTGGAAGCCATCAAAGCCAACCAGTTAAAAGTATGTGTGTTTGTGCAAGATGAAGAAAAGATAAAAAATTGATAACAATTTAGCAGGCGTGTAAATTGATTGTCCGCTCCGACCGATGACAGTTTTATACACACTAAAGTAAGCAAGTGTTACAAGTAGCAGCCAGCGACAGCCGAAAGAGGAGAAGACAAAGAAGCAAAGTAAGAGTACAAATTGTCAATCTGTGTGAAAGAAAAGGAGTTTCTACAAGTGCATGCTCGCGAAGAGAAAAAAAAATACAACCGTTAAGTGTGCGAATGCGGGAGTGCTCATTAAGTGATTATGTAAAAAAAAGGTGTATATAGTACCCAAGTGTGCAAGGAAAAGAGCAGTTCAGCAACCCGAACCAAACATAAGGATTTTAAAGAAAAAAGAAAAAGCAAAAAGATTAAACTCAACTGACATCGACCAAGTTTCAGAGAGTGCGATTCAAGATAAATTGATGGGACAGGTAAAATCGCACGAGGCATTAGTGTTGAGGAAAATTAGTGTTGCTACTTGGCTTGAGCTAAGTAAGCGGAGTGGGGTCATATGCATCACTGCCATAGGAGTTGAATAATTTTGAACGGTGTTTGACTACGCTGCTGTCCGCAAAATCCAATCGAAATAATCGGAGATGTTTTGGAGTTGAACGAATTATATTACGAAAATCACTTAAAAGACACGAGTTCTATATTTTGCCAAATGTTTTGAATATTAAATTTTAATAAATCCGGATGATCTTGTGAGGAAAAACAAATCCGAAGCATTTATCTCAACAAGGGGTACAGCAAACAACCACGAAGACCACAACCACGAAGACAAGTAATGATTTTGCTTTCAAGGTGCATTTGAAATAGTGCTACTTTTTTGCTAAACAGACTAAAAATTATTCTACAAAATAACGCTGAAACAGTTATAAAACCATTTTAAGATGAAGGGCCATACTAGATGAGATCTTCTGGAGTATATTTTTTTCTTCTGCAAACCAGGCTTTTTTCACAAATTGTTTTATCAAACTGGCCCACAATATCCCAGAAGGTCACACTAATAGTCAAAAATGATCCTCTTACCAATTTGGAGATAATCTTTGCATACCAAAAAAAAACTTCCATTAACACCTTCCTGGCCGATTTATGAACACGATATCGCTTCGGAGCCGAAGTGCCTGCTTCACATCACTCCTTAGTCCTTTTGGTTTGATTCAGGATCATGGTGGTAAACCCTAATCTCATCCATAGATAGAAGAATCAACGTAGAAAGTCCTTTTTATTCTTTCGAAATTGCTCCAAATGTTGCACAGAAAGTCGCTTGTTTTTGTTGCTTTGTTAGCAACCATTGTGCATACAATTTTTTGAAACCCAAAACTTCTGCCAAAATATGCCATGTTGTTTTGATTGAGATGCCTTTTTTTATTTTTGACGGGATGGAAAACCTGCAAACTCCTGAAGAACACAGGGTGTGGGGATGAGGGCGCCTACTCCTCGACCCACTAAAAACCCACCCGTTCCACGAGCCCCGGCCCTCCCCGGAACCACCTTTCGGTATTACTTCAGGGAGGGGGCTAGTGTGCTTTACGCACCCACTATGTCTAACTACATAGGTCTTTAGTAGTTAGCTTCGCCGACCTGACGCTGATTCGATCGAGATGCTCCTGGATCCAAGCAGGGCTCGAGACGTCTGGTGGTCAATC
This sequence comes from Aedes japonicus, assembly GCA_034211315.2. Taxonomy (NCBI): domain Eukaryota; kingdom Metazoa; phylum Arthropoda; class Insecta; order Diptera; family Culicidae; genus Aedes; species Aedes japonicus. The sequence goes on from JASCZW010001175.1 coordinate 91,790, forward strand.
CAGATCGTCCGCGATCTCCCTATCCGACCACTTACGGTACCTGCCGAACCTCGCGTCGTATGGTGCCTCCTCCGATCGAGAAAGCCAGGGCCAGGACCGGGGTTAGAACGTCTGGGAGTGCGGCATTACCCCTGTTCCCCGTGTCACTACCGCTAACGACCTCCTGCCGGATCCCACGCCGTATGGCGCTTCCTCCGTTGTAGTTCGTTTAGCCGTTAAGGGGAGCTTAACGTTTCCAGGGTGCACCGCGGGGAGGCGAACTACTTCCACACCCCGGATTGAGATACCTATGGTGTCAAGTTCGACATCCACAGTCAATCGATGATCTTCCAAAACCATATTCTGTATTTTCGCTATGATTTCGGGTGTAGATGCACTTTTTGGATGTTCTTTTTTTTTAAAAGAGTAAATATCAAAAGAGCGTGCAAGTTTTGATTTTTTTACTGCTTCATAGATATCGCTTTCAAAACTGTTTGTCCAACTTAGTACTTGAGAAGTTTTCCATGTGAAGTTTAGTTTATTTAGGTTTTGTTACATGAAAGTTTAAAAATGTGAACGCATAGCAATTAAACAATAGGTTTAGGCTTGTACAAACTACACACAGTAGCAAAAAAAGCCGAGCAAAATTATGCTTAAAAATACGCGATGTTCAACCTTCTGTAACTTTGTCAATTATCAATATATTTGGCTGAAACAGTTATCATAACATATGTGAAAAAAGTCGTTTTTGGACATACCAATTTCAAAAATCCGTATTTATGTGAAAAATTAATGTAGCATATTTAAAATTTCTACATGGCTTAAAACAATACAGAAATTGATGTGGACAAAATTTGATCTGTTTCCATCAAGCTGTTTGGACTACAGCTGGCGTCAAAGTTGACGCTCCAACATGAGTACCGTAAAGCTGGGAGACTTCGACCGCCAAGTCCGATTTTTATTCAATTTAAAAGTATCCTTCTCCAAGTGCCTGAATTTTTTAAGCTTTGAACCATATATATTCAGCATTTATTAGGGTATACCAATGCATTTTTTTTATAGCGTTTCTCTATTTCCTTCGCTCTAAAAAATATTTAAAAAAAATGCTCCTTATGGTACTTTTTACCAAGCTCAACAACAATGATATATTCAAACAATAAAATGATTTAAAAAAAAATCGACATTCGTCTCTCTAAGCTAATCGAAAAAATATTAATTTTGTATAGGGTATGTGTCCCTTAACTCAGCCTAATATGCAACAAAAAAATGTTATTAAATGTCTAGGTACGATGTATTTGCTGATTTTCTGATTCAAGGTGTTGCCAGCTGTATTCGCTCTTCCCAACAAACAATTTCATAAATCAAACTAAACTTAAACTGCTAAAAAACACTTCAGTAATTTTTACATATGATTTAGCACCCATTATAATTCACTCTAAACAGATTTTGTTCCTTTAGTTTGTGTTAAAATGAGCCATATGAAAAACATTCAACCGAAACTCAGACATTTGTATCGTAATTGTTCCCAATAACAACATTTTTACTACCTTCTAATTTTTACTACGCTTTTCATACAACAGGCCATAGTTAGAAACATAGAAAAAAATATGTCCCTAACATTGGGTCTGTGGTTCTCATGTTAAATGATTGTTATTTTACCTATGTGACCTGATAGTTTATAACATGTTACTATATTCTGTACATCTTGGCTGCATTATTTGGTTTAAAGGTTCAATTTCGGCAAATTTGGATCATTCGAAGATCGTGTAGATAATCTGTTCAGTTTAACCAGTAAAGTCATGCTGTCTAAAAAGTTAAAGAAATCGAAGGAAATCGTGGAAGTGAACAACTATAAATTGATTAATAATGTCTCAATTGCTTTGAAATAAATCGGCAATGCTGATAGCAACATGATTTTGTTGATTATCGCCGAAATAATGACATATTTGGTACAAAGGCCGAATGAAGGAGCTAGGCTAACATTACATCCCGTTACCCTACATAAACGAATTAATTAATAGAAAAAAAAAATTTGATCGAAAATCAAGAGCAAACGAATAAACACGACAACCCTCTCGAAGTATTGCACTACCTTCCAATCTGTCAAAGGGTCAAATTTGTTTTGTTTTGTTCTGTGTTGGAGAAAATTCATTAATTACGCCACGCAAAATGGTTCGTTTTGCTGCACAAAGCCCCACCTCCACCTTGGTCACCCTTTTTGTTTGGTTCTTTTGGATCGGGACGGTCTGTAAAATCCCCTTCCTCCTAAAAATATGATGGTTTTAACGAACGTTTCCTTAGCTGTTAATGACTCGCACTTATTCTGCCGTGAATCGCATATCAGTACCATATTTTCTTGATTTCCTATCCATATGGGACAGAAATGCGATTCACGGCAGTGTTGGCGTCCTTACACCGGTGTAGTACCGAATTAAAAACGACATGAGTGAGGTATTTCTGTTTGTCTAATATTATGGAGAACTACTGAAAAATAGCAATGGATGGGTCGCTCATAAATTATGTCATGCTTTTAATGGAAGGGAGCTTTGGGAATTGTGATAATCTGTACACAAAGTTTAAGGTCCATAAAAAAACATGACAAAGGGGGAGGGTTTTGAAAATGGTCATTTTTTGCGTAACATGGTTAATGAACGTTCCCTTTGGGGAATGCTCCACCCCTGTGTCATTCGTGAGACATCGGCATCAAACGGTTTGCATAAAAATTTAGTTCTTTTTTTATTCATTTAAGCACTTCAAATGGATAAAATTGATTTTGATCGAAGTCACCCCATTATTGAAAATTGGCCGCGGGAATTAAACAATTTTTTTAAAGTCCATCTGACATAATAAATTATCAAAATTTCTGTGTAGTGTTACACTACCGATACCAGTACTGGTTTTAAAAATGTAAAACAAAATTTTAAAGATAATTGTCATAGAAAATTTTAAGAAATAGTTCAAAAAGTGATCGAAGTCACCCCGTTATACGGTATTTTCCTTTTTCACCCGATATTGACCATTCTGAAATATTGGTGCAAACAAAAAACATATGTTATGATAACTTCAAATTTATAAATGTTATCGACATTAAATTTTGATCACATAAGGTCGAAACATTAGCTAAAGAGTTGTCAAAACTTCAGCCAAATATATTGATAATTGACAAAGTTACAGAAAGTAGAACAACGTTTAACCAAAATTTTGCTCGGCTTTTTTTTTGCTACTAAACGAGATGTTACAGCACCCCCCCCCCCCTTCTCTGTGAAACAATAAATAGTACGGAACACGTCCCCCCCCCGCCCTCCTTTTAGATACGTTAGGCTCACAGAAACCAACAACCCCATACTTCTCAATTGTTATGAAAATAACACAAAAAACTGTTGACATTTTTAAGTGAAATTCTCGTTGTTTTTTTTTTTTCAAATTAAAACAGCACAAACAATTCAAATTAATTCAAACAACTTTAGAAACATTGCAAACAACCATTTTACCGTTTTACAATTCATAATTTAAAACTATTTAAAGATTGCAATCCTTCTCTTTAATCTTCTTTTTTTTCTTTTTTTAAATCATTTTGTGAGGAATAAGGTGTTTGAGTCATATTGACCTGGATTTCAAGTTCACCTTGTGGAAAATGTATGAAACCAAATTTAAAGTATTTGCAGTCAAAATGCCTATTAGAGTCCGAAATTTCACTTTCTGGTATATACTGCCCTTTCAAACTCGATTGACCACAAGGAATCTGTGCCGAAAGAGGGCATGTTTTGCCTCAATCCGTGAGGTGGCAACAGATAAAAATTGTCAACGAATGATGCTTGTCGACGGTTCAAACTTGTGATTTTTTATGAATAGTTTACTTTCAGCCTTGAAATGTACCAATGGCCATATTGGCTATTCCAATACAATCTGGATGTCCCAGGGGAGCCTTTGAGGAGGGGACAATGCGGATTTTCGCTGAAACCTGCCTTTCGACGGCTCAAAATTCATGATTTTCGATAAGTAGTCTACTTTTAGCCCATAAACGGTTATATTGGCCATTTCAGGACAATCCTGATGCCACGGAAGAGCCGTTTTGAATGGAACAAATACAGATTTTGGCCGAAAAATGCTTTTCCACGGTTCAAACTTCATGATTTTTGTTGAGTAGTCTTTTTCTAGCCTTAAAATGAATCAATGGCCATATTGGAAATTCTGAGACAAACCGAATAGCCCAGAAGAACCCTTTAGGAGGGGAAAGAAACGAATTTTTGACGAAACATGCCTTTCATTGGCGCAAACTCCATGATGTTCCATGAATTGTCTACTTCTATCCTTGAAATGGACCAATAACAGTTGCCTTCATCTACATACCCAAGTAACACACAAAACATCTTTTTAGAATGATTTATAATTGTTTGTATTATAAACGTATTCTAAACGTATTGCAAATCTTGTCAGGTTTGAAGCGGTTTGTATGTCTCGTATTCTATATATCACTCTGACAAACGGTCGAGCTAAACATAATGTTTCAAATGCTGCAAGAGATTAATACTTTATTATTGTTCTTGAAAACATGGTTCCATACATTTACAAAACATAAACTGGACAAGTTTTTATGGGCAGTTCTATATACTGTTGAAATGACATTACACCAACCATGTTTTGCAAAACCTGTTCTTTTTTCTCATTACGATGAATTTGTTGTACAAAATCGTGGATTCACTGCCGACGGGAGGCATATCATAGATACTCAGAGTTTACTTCTCAACAATCTGAGTTGGCTTAACAAAGAGGCTACAAACCTAGCACGCCATGGGCTAGTGTTCAAATCCCACGCTTGGCGATGTTATATTTTCTATTCGGATAATTTTTTTTCCATTTTATGTTTTATAAGGCTTTACTTTTTGCGCTTTTTGCGTCATAGTAAAGTACGATATTAAGTATTATACACCTAAGTTTCTAACCTATTTTTGTCATTTAACAGTACTTTCAACTTGTTTAATACAAGCTGTGTTGCTTGGGTACCAACTAGGATTGAGTAAACTTGGATTGATCTTCACGAGATCGATCCTTTTGATGTCGATTTTCGATTTTTTAAATTGATCCTAAGACCTGAAGGCAAATCGGAAAGATCATGCTTTGTTTTGATCATTATGGTCTTTGGAAAATGAACCATAATTAAAACCTTAATTGTATATGCCTAACTGATGAATCCACAAAGTAGAAAAGGAACAAAGGTAAATTTGGCAAAAATAGCGTAATGAAAATACGTAGTGTAAAGTGGCTTATTTAGTAAACGTAGAGGTAAACGTAGAAATGTAGACGGAGTGGAGTAAACGTAAAAATGTAAATATGCTGTGAAAACTTGAAACCTTGGCTACAACTTCATGCATCATATCGTCAGTCAATAGGGGCTGATTACTGGTAAATGTGATTGCTTTTCTATTGTTGTCAAATTGTCAAATCAAATTGAAATATTCTTAAACGTCCTAACGTGCTTATAAATGAATAAAAATATTAAACAATGAAAGCTATGTCAATTAGATCCGTTTTGCTGATTTGGGAAGCTCACGAACTCGATTATTTGGCAAATTTGGTAAACCCCACGGTAATATAATTCCTGAGATTCCAAAGTATAAATATAAAAAACTGGTCCAATTGACAAAGCTTTTCATTTTTGAGCAATAGCGTGGTCGGCGAGGAGGCGGTTCACCTCGGTTGTTAAAGACAGTTGAGGAAGTGAATGCTCGTTCGCTTTGCCGGCTGAATGGATGTATTTAACTGAATTTGTTTAATCCTTTTCTTTCTTAGCGTTGCAAGTTTATTGCAGAGGACTAAAGAGAGCGTTAGTTCTTGAAGCCAGTCACTTTTGGTGTGGCGCTAGTGACTATTTGAACATGTTAAGCTTCGTTCACAATGGATTATATTTTTTTACAATATTTCTTCTAACAAACAACTAGTAACAGTAATTAAGGTAAAACCTTATAATACCTGGCTGATAAACAATGAAAAAATACTGTCGTTTTAATAACCACTACCCTAAGTACAACACGGATTTTTTTCTCGAATCAAAATAACGACAAAACACGACAACTTCCGCCGCGGATATTGTGTAAGCTGCATAAAGCCTTCAAGAAAATCGAGCTGTCAAATTAGCACCACACGCAGCACCAAGTCTTCGGCTTCACGATTGTTGTTCGTGGATGACAGCCGCTTCCCTCCTGTGGTTTATTGCTTTCGCAATAAGCATATTGTTTGCTCTCAACTTAGTGTTGCACTTAAATGCACTTCCACAGTTAGTAATTGAGAGCTATGATATTGTGGCAAGTACTCTATTCCGAGGGAGTTGAGACATTTTTTTAATGAAAAATTCCTTGATCTGGCCGTGAATCGAACCCAGCCAACTCCAGCAAGGTGTTGCTTTTGAAGCCGCGCCTTTACCGACTGAGCTAAGGGCGGACCAGAATTTGTTCAATGCTGTTAATGGTTGACATGGTTGACTTTGACCAGATAGTAAATGTGAAATTGACATGGTTTCCTTTGACAATGACTCTTAGCTTGGATGAGTGACCAAGACCAAAGCTGCTTTGTTGCATGTTCGAAATTAAGGAGTATCGGCACGTTTCGGCGAAAAACCATATTTGTCTGTATTTGTTCCGTAATGGTCAATATGGTTATTCGTCCATTTTATGACAGGAAGTAGCTTGATTTCAATAAAAATCATGAAGTCTGAGCCGTCGAAAGTCATGTTTCGAAAATATGTATGTGCACCATCCTAAACAGTTCCACCGGGGCATTCGGATTGTGCCGGATTGGCCAATATATTCACTGGGCCATTGCTAGGCTATAAATATAATACAAATATTTAAAAAAAAACATTGAGATTGAGCCGTTGAAAGGCATGTTTCGGGGAAAATTCATATTTGTCCCCTTTAAAGGGTTCCATCGGGACATCTGGATTGTCCCGCAATGGTCATTGGAGCATTTCAGGGTTAGAAGTAAATTATTCATGAAAAATCACGAAGTATGAGCCATCGAAAAGGACCCTAGTATAACACTTGTTGCTATTCAGTTAAGATTACATAAATATGACTTTCTCAGTCATAATCAAGTTGCTAAAACTAACTATGATCGTCGTGTGTTTCTTGAGGATGTTCCGAGAAAATGTGTATCAGTCGTCTCACGGAGGGTGGCAAAACATGCCCTCTTCCAGCACAGATTTCTTGTGACCAATCGGTTGAAAAGAACATTAACGTTTTCATTAAAAAAATGACTTTTTTCGGATGGTGATAAAAAAAGCTAAGACAGATAATTATTTTTGATAAATTTCCCACGGAAGGTAGTTATTTAAGCTTACTTGCAAAAAAAAATCTACGTCCTTGCGAGCGCCATTTCCGCCATTTCTATTCTCCGAGATCTATAAGTAATAGTATGACGAGAAGAGCAAATGTGTGAAATAGGCAGGGCATGCTAAAAATAAACCCAACATCGGGAGATAATTTCTCACCCGTGTTAGGCAGTATTGGGAGAGGGACAAATCGCTAGAACCAGAAAAAAGCAATAGGTAGTATAAGAGCTCGATCAGTTGCATAACCTTTTACCAATCAAGGGGATTTCCCCTCCCCTTGCCTACCCTGTATGGGGTAGTATGGTAAAGGGTTATGTGCCTGATTCGGATATTACCGCCCAATGCCCTCCGCTCGTTTTCAAACTTGTAACTTTTAATTTCAAAGCCTGCCATTGCCCTATACGGAACTATCAATACACTTTCTCTTCATGTCTTCATGTCGTTCTAGCAATAAATTACCGTCCCCTCCTAGCGCATCGCATGGAGATGAGAAATTATCTGCTTCTGACAAACTTTATCACAGATCGTTACTTCCGCGCATGGGAGAATACAAAAAAATAACAATCAAATTGTAGTGTTTTTTTTTTGCAAATCTAGCATTACAGATGCTGTGATGAAATTCGAAAATGTGCAGTCGATTTCCAAATTAAACATACTGCACTCAATGCTAAAATAGTAGTGGGAAAAACATATTTCATATTAATATAACTATGCCTTCTAAGCAGTGCAAGAAAATTTGAAAGCTAGAGCTTTATCTTTCACCATGAAATTTGATGCGCATATGAATTATGACTTAAAACTAATGTCCACGGTATTCACCTTTACATTTATTTTTTGCAGAACTTAATAATTGACCGTCGTTTAAAAATAGAAATTCCACATCTTTTTTGATTGCCACTGAAAAAGGATTTTGTACTCTTATTATTTAAAAAAAAAGGTTATTGTCAATTATGAGACACCAAGATAGCGTTTTCTGTCGATATAATATAACTTTTTTTGATCTTAAAAATAACATTGTTTTCTTACATATTAATTTCAAGTTATTGAGTTGTGTTTTGCAACCTTATTATTACATGCTGTTTTGTTATTACGTTGTTACTCCATACTTCTTATACTACAATAACTTGTTTTATTAGATTTGATTTTTTGCGCTCTTTTGGTAATTGAAAAGTAACGATACAAGTAATAGTAACCTAATTTAATAACTGATGGATGTATTAAGAAAGTATTTTCAACTGGTTTAATACAAGTTCGGGTATGCATCTTTAAAGCCGAAATGTGCACAAATTGGCCCACTTTATAGACGATTGTGAACACAAATTAATAAAACCTTCATAAACCATAAAGGGTTTGAAAATGTTCTAGTGAATGATTAGGTGACCAATTGAGATTCTTCATAAAACCTATTGGCTGCCATGAAAATCAGCATAGGGCCAAATGACCACAGCTGTCAAACTTCACGGTGATATCATGTTAGGTCACTTTGTCCGCTTCGCTTTTCTTCTTCTTCTACCGTGTTGCGTTTCTCTCATTCACGATGCCTTTTTCTATTTAACTTTTTTATTTTGCTTCTTTCCTACATTGTGCCTCCTTCAATTTCCTCTGCTTTTCATTTTCTCCTCCAACCGCTTTGGCTTTCTTTTTCCGCTGATTCCGTTACGCTTCTTTTCTTTGGCTATCGCTAGGGTTTTGTTTCTTCGGCTACTGCCATGGCTTCTCTTCTCCGGTGAGCTGTTCTTCTTGAGTTTTTAATCTTCCGTAGTTGTTTTCATCATTGTTTCTTCTTTCGCAACTTATTTCCCGGGGCGTCACGTAGGCTGTTCGAGGGTGATGTTGCCACGATTCTTTACAGCCAATCGGATGGCAGTCCGCGCTATAGACTGTGCTGCCAGCAGTTCGAACGGTAGGGTTCCCGCTTCGGCCTTGATTAAGAGTGTCGGACTGGTCACGTTAGCTTTGCGGTTACAATGGTCGATTCCACTTGCAGTAACGATGTCTGATTGCCACGCGGAAGCTTCATACCGGTTATTTTTAAAATCCGCAATCGAGATTTACATGATTTCTTCACCATCTGGTAGTGTGGTTTGAATGTTAGGGTCCGATCCAGGGTTACACCCAGAACCCTCAGCCGATTGGTCCTTGGAACGGCGTCTCGCTCGATGGTTATGTCATGTCCGGGTTTCCGACGTGCATTTGGACTGCAATAAAATATGAGTGACTTCGTTGCTGCCATGGAGAATCCCACGCTCTGCGCCCATTTATCTACGAACTTGACCCGAAAGATGGGCTGAATCGTGGGGAACAACGTCACGGACAGAAACGAACCTTGTGGCACTCCATTTTATAACTCATATTCCCGGGACATGAGTCCTTCTACAGACACCTTAAACGTTCGTTCCAAAAAAAAAGCTCCGCAACATGTTTATCATGCGACCACGTACCCGAAAAGTCTTCAACGTGCGCAGAATACCATGTCGCCAGGTGGTATCGTATGCCATCGACAGACCTAAAGAGGCTATTAGTGCGTGTTCGCCTCCCGTTGGCAAAGATCTCTCCAGTTCTGCAAAGTATGTTTCGGTCCCGCATCCTGCTCGAAACGCGTGTTGGCGTTCGTGAAGCCGTCCACTCAACTCTAGCTCGTCAATTAGTCGACAGTTGAACAGCTTCGCCATGCAGCTGGTGAGAGAGATTGGTCGGAAGGTATCGGGTCCGGAATCGTGGCTATTCGGCTTCGGAATGGGAATAACAATAGCATTCCACCAGCTGGTGGGGAACTCACCACTGCGCCAAATTTTGTTCAGCAGTTCAAGGAGAGTAACTGTCACAGACCGAGGAAGATGTTAAAGCAATGGATACCCTATCATGTCCGCACCAGTCGAAGCTGCAGTTGGTCACAGAGTGAAAGAAGAATATGGGCAGCTGTGCTCAATACCGTTTTCAAAGACGTTGGTTGCCGGGTTCCAGAAAAAAGAACATCGTTTGGACAAATTTTGGCTAGAGCAGATTGGTAATTCCAAGAAGTAGCCGCCAAATTTGACAACATTTTTTGAAAAGGTTCTCATGCTGTCGCACGAAAATGCGACGGTGAATCGAGGGTTTCCAATAATTGAAAATTGTCTTCAATAAATAAAGATGTTCACCAAACTGAAAAGGTTTTGGTAGCTCAGATAATTGTATATGATACCATACCTCGAATGCTTTACTATTTTTCCTTGATGTATACCCAACAAACATCGGTGTTGAATTAGAGCTTGTTCAAGCAAATTTTGAGAAGCTATTCAGCTGTTTCTTCTAGAATAGCTGAATAGCTTCTCCAAATTTGTTTGAACAAGCTCTAATTCAACACCGATGTTTGTTGGGTATGCTTCTAGAAACTTGATATATCAATGACTTATATAGAGCGACTTTTATTCTCGTTTGCAAAATGAGAGACCAAAGCAGGTTACGCATTTGGGACTGCTCTATCGTTTTGCCTAAATGAAACAAGTCACAATTTCAGATGGGACAATTTTCTCACACATTTCAAAAATATCTATTAATCCATTTTATATTCACTAATTTTCCCATTAGGGAAAATAAGGCGAAAATGCAGAGCAAAATCGGGTAAAATGCGGGAGTTTTGAAACTAAGATTGTGTGGCCATCCTGCATCTGCCAGTGTTTCTCCTATCTAAAGGGCGAACACGAAATTATTGCGACACCGAAAATGTCATGCCAATTTTCTTATAATGTTTAGAATCAAACCAAAATTTTAGGGTAGTTTTATACATATATTTATTTCAAAAATCAAAAGAAAAGTTAGTCGATGAAGCCTTGAGTGTAAAATTGAACGCATTTTCACTTGATGCCCTCCATCAAAGTCTTTACAGTGTCATCCGGTACCAGTTTCTCAGTTTTTTTTTTTTTCATTTTCTTAACATGTCCTTCTCGTCTTTGACTGTCTTTTTGCTCTTCCGAAGTTCCCGCTTCATCATTGCCCAGTACTGCTCCACCGGGCGCAGCTCCGGACAGTTTGGCGAATTCATGTCCTTTGGAACAAAATGGACAGAATTGGCCTCATACCACTCCAGGACACTTTTAGAATAGTGGCATGATGCCAAATCTGGCCAAAGTAGCGGAGCTTCGTCGTGCTGCTGCAAGAACGGCAAAAAGCGCTTCTCGAGGCACTCAGATTTGTAGATCTCGCCATTTACTGTGCCCTTTGTCACGAAAGGCTCACTCCTCAGTCCGCAAGAGATATTTGGAGGCGAACTTCGACATTTTCTTCTTCTTAAATTTGTCGTCCACATAGAACTTGCTCTTGCCGGTGAAAAACTCCAACCCCGGAATTTGCTTAAAATCGGCTTTTATATACGTTTCGTCGTCCATCACACAGCAGCCATATTTTGTCAGCATCTTCTCGTAGAGCTTCCGTGCCCGAGTTTTAGCAGTCGATTGTTGCCGCTCATCGTGGTTTGGGAAGTTTTGTACCTTGTATGTATGTAGTCCAGCTCTCTTATTTGCATTCTGGACATGCCGATCTTTTTATCCAAATCACGGCTTGAGACGTTGGGATTTGCTTTAATCATCCTCTTCACCTTTCTCTCCGTCTTTTTGTTCTCCGGTCCCGGTTTTCTTCCAGCTCCTTTGCCGTGGTCCAACGTCAACCGCTCCTGGAACCGCTTCAACACTCTGGAGACGGTTGAATGGTGAATGTTCAACATTTTTACCAACTGCCGGTGCGACAGGTCAGGAAATTCCAGGTGTTTGGAAAGAATTTGTTCTCTCGACTCGCGTTGGTTCACCTCCATTTTCGTTGAATCGGAAAACACGACTTCGAGTTTGACAGCATGTAAACAATACACATCAATGAGAAAGTTTGCAAAATTTGGTTGATTTTTACCCAATGGTAAAAAAGTTATGCCCTGTTGAATGTGTCGCAATAATTTCGTGTTCGCCCTTTACGTACATGAAATTCTTTACCTCTAGTGCGATCAGATTGAAAAAAAAATATTTTATGGTTTCACGATTCTTGAGATTGTTTATGATATTCGAATACCACTCACTTATTGTTGACTTTACCTTTATGTTCAATGTCTGAGAATGAAAACATCCTCGTACATGGAAATAAATTCTAATTCCTTGTTGATGCATACGACCCCTCATTCGCTCTTGCCAAACGCCGTTTTATTCATCATTTTAGCCAACACCGCGCAGTGTCATTCGCTACACTCATTGGTTTTGCCCACGAAGCACAATCTCTAAATTGCAACCTCAAACTAGTCAGTGGCCAACTAACCACCGGTGGCAGCCAGAAGCAGCAACACATTCGTAAAAGGCTAATAACCTCGATTGACACTCTTCGCCTGGCCGTCATCATCGGCGTCGTCGTCGGTTTTACAGCATTAATCATAAAACAAGCACACTTATTCAATGTGATGTCTTGACCGAACCCGCCGGCTGGTAGCCGCCAATGACAACTTTTTATTCGAATTAATAAAGCATGGATTTTTGTTTCGCACTCTTTGAACTTTACGAAGGATCGTTAATTATACATAGTGACTAATCTGGATGTGCTGATCACTAACGATGACAATTTTTATTTTCCTCTTGCAGATTCAGCTATGGAAGCGTAGAAGTGCAATTGCCGGTATATTCAAGAACGAATCCGTCCAGATATCGTGAGATTTAGCAAACAAAGAATGTGATACAAGCCGCCTTTTCGGCTAGAAATAATACTCAACAGTGCTTCCAGTAATCACAGTATTAGACTAGTAGTAAATAAAGTGCAATCTCTCTCCTCGAGGCCAACAAATCAGCAGGAGAAAGCTTGAGTAAAAATGTCTTCCTCCCCTGAAATGCAACAACAACATCATCAACAACAACAACATCACCATCAACAGCCACAGCAGGCACACAGCGAGATTAAATCGAACCCACCCACGCCACCACCGGAGCTGGCGACAATGACTAATGTCAGTGTGCTGGACCTGCACAAAGACTATGCAGGGGATGTGGGTCAAACAAAAGTTTACGACAAAGAAACCAACACGGTGTACCTGTACGCCAACCCAGGCCATAAGATCAACACAACAGTAGCATCCATACAGGCTCCTCAGCAACTGACCACGATCGTTCAAGCTGGTCATCCTCATCAGTTGGACTCACCCGATCATGATCACACTGAACAGAACATATTGCACTCTAGACTGATTCAAGAACACCACCACCAGCAGCAACAACAACAACAACAACAGCAACAACAGCAGCAACAACAACAACAACATCATCATCACCACCAGCAACAACAACAACAACAACAACAACCACAGCATACCCATCAATCGCACGAAGAGGATCAACACGTACAGCGGCTCTCACCAGGCGACCAGGTAATTGACGGAAGATTAATACCGTCCGGTCTGAATGGTGAAGTTCACCATCAGCAACAGCAACAACATCAGTCACTAGCCCGTCTCTCACCGGACGATCAATCAGTGCGTATGCTGGACAACGCACACATCCAGCGCCTCTTGGGCAACCAACAGATCATCAGTCGCGAGATCATCAACGGCGAGCATCACATCATCACGCGCAACGAGAATGGCGAAACGATTCTGACCCGGATCGTGAATGCTCCGGCCACCACCACCGATCAATTAATCAACAAACTCCCAACCGACCCCAATGCCATTTACAGCGGTCATCACGCAGCAACAACGCCCGGTGGTGGCCCTTCGACCCCAACCGGTGAACAACTTCCAACTACTGTCCTTCAGTATGAGAAAGAAAGCGACGACAAACAACCTCACCATCATCAGCAGCCGCAAATCTATGGCAATCCGGCAAACGATCCCTCCCCAGATCAAGCGACCGCAATCAATCAACCCAAACAGATCGTCTACACTGTTGGTGGTGAGCCTAAGAACGTCATTTACGGTGATCCCAAGGCTGCCATACCGCACTTTGAACCGATGAATCAGGACCCGAATGACCAAGAACCGAAGTCCCAGATCGACTATGTGTACAACGATGGCAACAAAACGGTGATCTACACCGATCAGAAGGGCCTGGAGAGTTTGTACGCCAATAATGAGCTGGGTCTGATGGATGGAACGCAAATCGTGGTCCAGGGAAATCTGCAATACACGCCCCAACAGGGGCCGGATGGAACAACAGTGTACGTGGTCGCATCCGATATGAACCAGGACGATGTTAATCAGCAGATTCAAAGGTAAGTCAATTTTTTATTTCTATTCTTTTTCTAGGACCTGAACTCATACCTATCTCAAGTATCCGAAAACGATTACTTCTTCATAATTTCCCTTTTAAAACAGCAAAAACCACTTCCCATCATTAACGGATTGGATCTAATTTGGCGTCATCCTGGAAAATTGTCCTCTTCCAGGAGAGGCAATCGACGACGTGCCAAGAATTCCAACTTCTGCTTCTCGAAACTAAGACCCATTTTATGTAATGCATAAATTTGTCCGAGCCCTTCCCGGTCAATGATGAGAAGAGTCGTACCGTATCCATTAGGCGCATCTGTTCTGTCCCCGGGAAACGAAAACGGACGAACCAAACCCGTGTACATAAATTAAAATCCTTGTTCGTCACTCTCCGGCTGCGCGACGATGCGACGAAGGAAAATCAAGAATCTTGTAATGGTCTTGCGATGTCATTCTGCCTTCCTGCCTGCGATCGGGTTACCTTTCCTTCCGCAATTGGTGGTCATCGATGGATGGATGATGACTATCGATCCCCGTGTGCGTTGCGGTCAATCAGTCCGTCTGTCTGAAATTAAATTAACATCAAATTAGTATGCGTAAGACAATGGTTATTATGGGAACGTTAACGACGGAACGAGGCATGAATGTTTAATGATTGCATGGCCCTGGTCGACCGTCCGCAGTGCATGAACCCAACATGGATGGCTCCGCTGGGGGAAGAAGGCATTTAGCAGAGAAGGAAGCCATTTTGGGTGTTGATGCTGTGGAGGTCTCGAGGTGGGTTTATGAGGAATCAAATGTTCTGCCATCGTGGTAAACAACATTGTTGTTCGAGTGGAATTGTTTATTGGTAGGTAATTGGACTCCAAGAGGTGGAAGTTAAGTTTTGGAAGCAGGCTGATTTCTTCAAATGGCATAGATGCATTGACGATGAATCAGTTATTAGGGTTTAGGTAGAGGTTTCCGATATTTCACTTCTCCTAGGATATAATGGACTTTATTTCTAGAGGCTTGAAAAGGAGTCACCCGTAATGGAGAGAAAATCCAGCTGCTATGTGGATATACAAATAAGCAGATTGAAATTTATCATTGAAGTGGCATCTTTCGAGTTTCTCTATAGTTACTTATCTTCCGGTTTAGTACTTCTTTGCTTGTATCTTGAAAAATAGTCGACCTTGTTTCATTTCGTACAAAGTTTGTCAGTAGTTATGAATTAATGCATGATGTTTTTGTGAAATATTCCATAAAATATCTAGCATTAATCATTCAATTAATTTAAATAGCATTTCTTTTTCATATATTCTATATTGATGGATCAAACTGACCAGTCAGGTCAAGGCATGTTTACTTGTCCTGACATCTATTTAGGATACCTAAAGCTTATATATTTTTTTTGAATAGTGTTTGAAAAGAATCTCAAGTTTAAAAGCTTTTTATTCTCGAGAAAACTGTTATTTTCAAGCTAAAATGGCCATGAAAAATGGCATTTTGGAAAATGTTTTAAATTAGATGGACATTTTCAGATCTTCTGAGTCGGGTTCTGCAGTTATATTTATATGTCTACTGGTAAAATCGCTTTTTCATTTGATGCAACATTTACGGCATATTGCAACTAATGTTTTTCGGCCCCACGGGTAGCGGCAGCTATATTGCCACCAACGTTTTCAATAATTTCCTTATTAAAAACAACATGCATTCATAGTTTTTCTCTGTTTCAAATGATTATTGTTAATATTGGGAACTCTTCTACATATGTTGAAACCCTACAAAGCGGAATTAACAATTTGTCTTAATTTTGTGTATCAGCAAAGTGCAATATTTGAAAGGCACAATAAAATCAACTAGAAATAGCAGAAAAAAACATCAAACTAAGTAAATATTTTGATATACTGGTGCTCTTTAGATCACCTGCTGCTCAATGAGGTATTTTTTTTGAAAAAATGAACAAAAATATCGAGTTTAATTTGGGCAAAAAATTGCTTATAATGTCACCTTTTATAACGCGCAATTTCAAGTTTTAACTAAAACAATGCCGAAGACAACACCGAATCTATATCTGAGCATTATAGAATAATCTAAGCTAAATCAAGTGCAATTGTGATCGAAAACTATATTACCACCAATGTTTTTGGACCTAACGGGCAGTAGCAACTATATTGCCACCTACAATTTTGCATATTTTTTTAAAAGAAAAATATACGTATTCACTAATCACCATAAGCACCATTGTGTTCCAAAATAGTATGTGCTAATTCCTTGCTTGGTTGTCACGGCCTTATAAAGGGTTAAACTGATGATCTGCTGTAAACCATTTAAGTTCATTCGAGACAGCTAAAGACCGAGTCTACGAGAACTGCTGAAGACTGTAGATGTTTATCACTTGAAGCAACTATGATAGACTTCAATTCTCCCAATTAGTGAAAATTCCATAAACCTTACGGTTTCGTTTATTTTACGGCAGCAAAAAGGTTTGCATTAAAAAAGGGACTTTTTCGGAAGGTTATTGAAAGAAGTTTAGGCAGATAATTGCTTTTGATAAATTTCCAATGGAAGGTAATTATTTCAAGTCACTTGCAAAAAAATTCTTCGCCCTTGCGAGCGGCCTTCCGGCAGTTACCCGGAACATTCACCATAGCGAACGAAAACATGCGTGTACACTGAAAGTTAATTCTAGTTTATATTACAAAATCGAAAGTTATACTCACTAATCCATTCGTTGTTTTCAGCAACGAAACTGATTTGTTCTTTTTATGAACATACATTCGTAATTAATTGCACGCGCAACTGTCAAAAGCACGAAGCTTATGTTGACACAGAAAGAACATTCGTACATTGTACGAAAACAATGCAAAGAGCTACGAATATTTTGTCACAAATTAAAAAGAAACGTCTCTCTGGTGGTTGCATGAAGGACTGACAGATCTACTTTATCGACTCAAAATGTAATTGATATAAAAAAACGCAAGCACGTGGAATTTTCCAGCGTGTTTTTTTATTGTTTCAGAGGGGGTAGGGTTCGAACCTGAATATTTGGAAAGTGCCGATTCTAAATCCGTGGTTGATCTCACTAGGCCACACTGACTCGTGAGAACATATTTGATTAATGAGCATGAAGTTATAGCTCACGACAGAGATTTGATTTTTATTTTGGGATAGTTTAATTATTTCCGCCCATACCAGCAGCAACATCATCATACATGAGTACGGTATAAAAGAGAAGCAGCAATTGGCTGGTCATCACGAAGGTCATTTCGTGCATTCCACAAAAAGGTGTAATGATAGCATTTCACCAGACAAAATGCATTATGAATGTTTCATACAATATACGAGACATTTGTTCTATGTATAAAATCCATGTTTACGAAACGCGTGGAAGCTACTTTACGAAAATAAATTTTCAGTGTAGGCATGTTTTTGATTTCTTTCTTCGTTTTATTTATCAATTCCTCCTCACTTTTCGCGACAAAAATGTTGAAGTAGATCTTACGCTTCAGGTTGACCCAGAAATTCTCGATGGAACGCAGCTGGGGGACGTTTGGCGGGTTCGCTGACTTGGGTACCACATCGATGTTCAGTCGCTCCATCTCCTCCAACGATCACTTCGAGTAGTGGGCCGACGACAGATCCGGCCAGAACACCGCGTCTTTTCCCTTATGGTATTTCTTGATGAACGACGCAACATTTCGGCAGGCATTTCGTACTATAAACTTACCCGTTCACGGCCAGTCCGGAGCGAAAGAAGAGCGGCTTTGATATCCCCTTCTCGCTGATTGTCAACTATAGCAGCACCTTTTCGTTGAACTTGGTGTGTGATACAACTTCACCTCGGAGCTCACTTCCTTCGTGGGGGAAGTAAAATACGAAGTGACCTGCAAGTCGTCCATCACCACCGCCACGTCGCGATTCGTCGGGAAAATTGAGTTGGCCATCTTATTCAGCCGCTGCCGCTGTAGCCGCCTGCAGCTCCAAAACCAGTGGACGTGACTTCCGCTTCCTGATATGTATGTTCATGTTTGCCAGGTACTTTTTCACTGTTTCGCCGGTTGAACCGACCTTCCGGCCAAGCGCACGCAGCGATGTAGCCACTTTTCCCTCGGTCTTCCTCTTCAGCATCCTTTGACCTTCTTGTCGCTCAGGGTCGTCGGCTGTCCGAAACCGGGCTTTTTTTCGATGCTCTGATTGTTGTCTAAAAGTGCCATGATGTTGTAGATGCCGGAACAGGCGTATCTGGCGTCCGCAAAGTGCCACACGATGTCCGTTTTCGACGCGGCGGGGTGTCGTTCTTTGAACGCGCACACTTATGAAAGGAGTTGCTTCACTGTTTTTGCCATCACGGTTAGAGTTCGACTGATAGAGCTGTCAAGTTTTGTCTGCTGACTCATGGGTTACTATGATAGATGCTGTATGGTTCGTCAATGCGGGTGAAGGTAAATCCATGAAAAATCGGCAATTTTTGTCCATTTTTTCAAATGCAAATGTAAGTGAGCTCTTCTGTACATTTCTTCCTTCTCTTGTAATCCTACAGACGATAATCGACTTTTTCATCGTTTATCTCGGATTTTACAGAGGCTGTCTTAGGTATATCTAGTTAATCGTATAAGCGTTCCGCCCTAAAAAAAGATGTCTCACATCAAATTGCATCACGGCAATAAAGCTGTGGAAAATTACCTAGTTTCAAACTTCCAGACAATAACCAATCTTGTAACCCATAAATTTATTCCATTTAAATACCATAACCGTACGCCTGCACTTTACGTTTAACTTAACTGATTAGGTTCTGTAAAACATCTGGCTTCAATTTCTTCTGTACGGAAACCCATTTTTTCTTCATGTCTTCCTCAGATTTGACCTCCTTGGGATGTTTCCGTAGTGCCTGCTTCATAATAGCCCAGTATTTTTCAATGGTCCTTAGTTTCAGTGATTGGGGCTCCCGTTGGCTTTGTCCTACTCCAGGACAACATTTGAATTGTGGCACGAAGCTAGATCCGGTCAGAAGATTTCAGGGCCCTCGTGTTGCTTCAACAGAGGAATACGACGCTTCTGTGAAGATCTCCCCGTTTACAGCCCTGGTATTTACGAACGGCACACTCCGTTTTCCGCATGAGCAGATCGCTTGCAAAATCATGTATTTCTTGGCAAAGTTTCTGCTTCCTTACTTCCTCCGGAACATCAAACTTGTGCTGGGCGATGAAGAACAGTAGCCCGGAAGCTGCCGGAAGTCCACCTTGACGTAAATCTCATCCTCCATGATGAGCCAATGAGGCTTCGTCGGCATCTGGGTGTACAGTTTGCAGGCCCGTGACTTTCCCATCGTATTTTGCCGTCTGTCACGATTTCTGCACTTTGTACGTATGCCGCCCTCTCTCTTGGCTCTCTCAACGAAAAACTTGGACAGATTCAACTTTTTGGTCACATCCCTGACCGAAACATTAGGATTTTGCTTGAGTGTTTTCACGACACGACATCACTAATAGAACATCCATTCTGACCGCATTTCTCCTTTCATTCGGTGCGCAGAGCTTCGTACTAACGTTTAATCAGACGACTCAATTTGACTGCACAATTCCGAGTTGTTTTCCGATGTCCGGATGAGAGCGCTAAGGATTTTCCAGGTGCTTGCGCAAAATCGATTCGCGACGTTGCTTTTCGGATGACACCATTTGACAGCGATAAAAATACAAAAAAATAAAATTCTTAACTGCCTTTTACTTTAATGGGTAATTTTCTACAGCGTTTTTTTTCCGTGATGCAATTTGATGTGGGACCCCCATTACAACAGTTTCCATGTGATGCCTCCAACATCCTGCCTCAGTTATGCTGATGTAGGCAATCCCACTAATAGATCATTAAGGTCTAATTTGGAACCACATCCTTGACAACAGGCCACACTGACGGTAATCCGGAGTCTATGAGAGAGTCATCTCTGTCCTACGCTAAGTTAAGTAATCAAATTCTGATCTCAAGGACAGGGCATACCCTTCTGTTTTTGGAAGATAATCCAATGTAGGAATCTTTTATCACGGTTTTTATGTCAAGATTTCATTGAAAAATAGACAATTTTATGATGGATTAAAGATTAAAGATATCATAACAAAACAAAACGATTAAAGATATCACAACAAAATAAATTCTATTGTTCAAGAATTAAATCATAACTTTATTCTAATGACTTCACTTCCTGTCGGGCGGCCTCATGGAGTTGGCCAGAGCTTTGGTCAAAGTCGTCCAAAAAAGATGTTGGCGTATTCTTCAACTTTCGTCTTATTGATCAATTCGTTGCCCCCCTAACTTTTGAATCAATTTTTATAATTTTAGTGTTTGCTTCAATTTTTTATTATTAAGTGTTAATGTTTGATAAATTGCCCCAATGAAATCAATGAAAAAACGCGAAGTTGCCTCGATTTTGTGACAAGATGAAGCAAAAAAGTGCAAAAAGTGGACATCCATGAGATGTTTTTTTAAATAGTATAGACTGAACTTTTTCTAACATATGATATTCTACGGGCGAAATAAAACGACTCATATCCCAGTTTCAGAGACAAGACAGCAGTTGTTTTATTCGAAGATTTTATCCGTTGCTATGAGTATGAGTAAGATAATAAACATGATTGACCACCCAAAGCTGCTACTCCGTTGTTTCCAGATGAACTTTTATTACACAAAGAATCACCAGATGATGTTTGGGACTAGCATACATTCTTAATGTGAAAAAACTGGTGATCTCAAACTAATGCAATAACCAGCGCCTGCCACGTCCGAATGCAGGTCAAATAAGGAAAGGAAATTTCATAAGAAGGGAAACACCAACGCGATCCTACGTTAAACTTTAATCTTCGGTTATATCCTAGTTATAACCCACCTCTATTTTTTTAATATTATTACCTATTTCCTGAACCTTTTTATACAAATAGTACTATTGGAGCTAATCACAAAATGGGATAGTGGTTTATTTGCTCCAAGAAATGGTGGTACGGCGAGCATGGCAAACCAACATTATGCATCACAACTAATTGTGATCCCTACCAACGGACTACCAGCCCGGCGAACCCCCACATCTCACCAGTAAGCATTTTTGTTGTTTATTTTTCTGTGCTCACTCGATTACTCACATCGCTGAACTATAGATAACCGAAACAAAACGAAACGCGCCATATAACAAAATAGTGCGTAAAAAAGCATCGACACAACCTTTCACAGCGGATGCTCGAAGCAAACTTTTTTTTGTAAACTTTCTATGCGAATCCATTTAAAATTGCGATTTAGGGACTTGGTAAAAGTAAGAGTGTGTAGATGCATTTCGTGCCTTCTGGCAACTGTATGCTTATATTGATGTCTAGGCTCATTGGTTTAGCATCAACCGGGGGAGACTTGATCCTATACTCAATGATATCATTATCTCCAATCCGCTCAATCTATTACTATGTTTTGTGATACATTGGATGGATTAATATTGTTTGAGATAACTCAATACAGACGTCATTCAAATTTTGCATTTTGATATGCAATCTGTGAACACCCACCTATTACCGTATAGTAAGATGCTTAGAGGTGGACCGGAAGATTCGATGAGCTACCTCAAAGATTTCTCGCGTAACAAATTGAATTAATTAGTGCACACTATTGCTATTGCACTTATCAACATTATGTTAAAACACGCATTTTGATATGTTTTCATAATATTAAGACAATTGAAAATCAACAAATCGTCCGATGTCTGATTTGGCAATAGCGATGCTCTACTGTTTGAAAAGACGTTTCAGTTTACCTGTCGCGCTAATCGTCTGAAGTGTCATAACAAACATAACAAAGGAAGTGCATTAGTTCCTTAAAATAATGTTATATAAATCAAAATATATCTTGAATATTGGTCATTTCTTGCAGCCGCAGCCACAACAATATTTTCATCACATCCGGATCAATCATCAGCAGCACAATTTGAGGAAGTTGCTATATGTGGTCGCCAGCAAAGTTGCGTTGTCGCCAATTATGGTTCAGATCCTTCGCGGGATCCTCTACAAGAAGACAGCATCGAGGAAGTGTATGTAGAAACTATCCGAAGGCACGTAGAAGGAATAGAAATGTTTTCACCAGGAAGCAAATGCGTGTGTGAGAGAAAGCAATCTATATTGCTATGTGTTATGTTCTAATTTACTAATAGAATGATAATAAAAATTGAAATGACCTATGTAGCTATCATTGGAATACAATGTCCTATGTGGCACGACCAATGTACAGTTCGGATAATGTCCTATCTAACATTTTTGATGTTTTCGTTGTTCTTTTCACATAAAATGCTACAAAGACCATTATTGTAGCAAATTCAACAACAACGCTTGCCCTCAAAAGCAATTGCATTTGTAAAACTTGATCCAGTTTGAAACATTTTCAAAAAATATTTTCATATTCGTCAACCTCGTTTTCCTCGGGATAAGCAAATTGTTGGATAGGTCCTTTTGAAAAGTTACGCGTGATTTTTTTCTGTTTCTATGGTAGAAAACCGGTGTTTTTGCGGTGTTGCTTTGTAAATATATACACTGAAAATTTATTTTCGCAAATAAGCTTTCACTCGTTTCGTAAACATGGATTTTGAACATAGAACAAAATTTAATTTAATGTCTCGTTAATTGTATGAAACATTGTTAATGCTTGTCATCTGGTGAAATGTTATCATTACACCTCTTTGTACAGAGCACGAAATGAATTTCATGAAGCAGCAACCAATTGCTGCCTCTCTTCAATCGTACTCAATGAGTACTACTCATATATGTTGGTATTGCTCCTCGGGTGTGCTGGAATCATAGATTTTTTTTTCAATTATATACTGAGTCGATATAGAAGATCTGTCAGTCAATCATGCAACCACCAGACTTTCTTTTTTATTGATAACAAAATATTCGTAGTAGTTTATTTGTTTTCGTACAATGCACGAATATTCTTTTTGTGCCAATAAATGCTTCGTGTTTTAGACAGTTACACGCATGGCATTGAGTACGAAGGTAGTTTCTTGAAAAGTACAAATCTGTTTCCAACGAATACTACGAATAGATTTGTTAGTCTTACCTTCGATTTCGTAACAAAATCAAAATTTAATTTTCAGTGTGGGTGAGAGGGTCGTGGAGGAAAAGTACATTTTCAGTTCAAACAGTGAACAAACTCGGTGGTTATTCTATACAAAAATCCAACACGACTGTGTTTCGACATATGACAGTACCCGCTAGATATTACCATAGTTGCTATTTAATGCGGCTCGATTTTTAAACATGTGAAAAACCTAAGGTTTTAAAATCCTTTTTGTTTTTGTTAAATTTCAGAATAAGCCTAGAATTTTTGAATCTTGTTGCCAAAATTTGACGGGTATTGTAAAGTACTTTGGGTGAGCGTAGAGAAGATAATCCACTCGTCGTTCAAGCGGATTGTCACAAAATGAGTGCTCGATTCCTAGCCGGTGGAACTTGAAAATGTCCCTTCTCTACTGGTCCACCGAGCGTTGTGTTGTCCGTTGTATAATGTTATGTGTGTTCAGTGTGTGCAACCACTGGTTGAAAACGGTGTGATTCTCTCTCTCTCTCTCTCTCTCTCTCTCTCTCTCTCCTTCTCTCAAAAAATATCTTGCCCCACCCTATCTGAAATCCTGGCTA
Organism: Aedes japonicus; assembly: GCA_034211315.2. Lineage (NCBI taxonomy): Eukaryota > Metazoa > Arthropoda > Insecta > Diptera > Culicidae > Aedes > Aedes japonicus. The sequence continues at coordinate 115,941 of JASCZW010001175.1, forward strand.
CGCCTATGAGTAAACATGAAAGTCCTGCCTTTAGCCCATTTGAGGCTCAAGAGAACTCTAGAACGAGGCACATCACATGATCCATCGTTGGCTTTACCAATCTTCACAGTTTATTTGGAAATCTATATTCGTGTATAATCTGCCATAGATCTGATCTAGACTATTATCTTAGTATTTAATTAATTACTATGCAGGCATTAGAATTATTGTACAGTGAATACTACCATTTAGAAAATTGAAAACCCATCCCAAATTCTGCCAAAAACGAGTACTTTTGATCTCACCAAAATCACACTTGTTCAGTAAGGCAAATCTGCGATATTCATAGCTCACTGATATAAATACAGCCTTTTGGCCAGCGCAGTAATCTCGTGGCCTCACGTTTTTCCGCACATGAGGGGCTTTATAGAGAGCGCGAGATCATAATAATCATAAACTGGGCAAATATCTATAATTTTGCTCTGACAGCGGGTAAGATCCGGCAAAGTCACCACTCATCGCCAAACACAGGTGTTGAAATCATTCCGAGAAGTGTGCTGGGGGCCTGTTAGCGTAAAACTCAAACCTCAACCCACCGGTGAATAAGCATTGCTATTCAGCAACATTTTTATAGAAAACAACTCGAGCCGTAATTGCATGCTTTATGAAAAATCTAATTTATACTTCCTTTTGTTTATGCATGGTGTCCGTTCATTTCGACGTTGTTTCCTTTTTATTTCGGGAATACATCGTGCGCAACTGATGGATTTGATTGATTGAATTCGCGTAGCGTGAATTGAATATTTCCATTTTCTGCGAAGATACTCAGTCCAAAACGTCCCGAAATATTTGCCTTTCGCTTCTTAAACGAACAGGCTAGTTATTAATCATCATTAAAATATTATTCCATTCCAGCTCAATTTTGATTATGTTTTCTCTCTCTCTCGCGCGCTTTATATAAACCACTCGAATCTGACTAACAATTTTCTTATTAAGCCCCATTAGCAAAACACCATTCAACAATAAACGTGTGTATAAGGAATTATTTCATTTCAATGCCCATTCCATTCGCCAAATAGAATAATTTATTTACTATTACCACGTCCCACCCACTAGTGCCCTACTCCTCCAGCGCGAAGGTAATACCAATCGTTCACTTATTTTTTCCCCCCTCCGTTCCATCCCTCGCAGCCCCAACCAAGGTGCCACCTGCGCGAGCTCCGTTCGCGCCTCATTGAATCATGTCTCGAAAGGCTTTTGGAACTTTGGCTTACTGGAAAGCACACAAAGCCGATCGGAACGTGTGCTCAAACGATTTGGTTGAGCCAGTCGCGGTTGGTCGTCGCGATCAAGCGTGGGAGCAATAAGTTCACATTTATTATATTTTGTGTACCGTCGTAGTCGTCGTCGTCTTATAGTTTGCTATCCTGGTCGCTAGGTCGATCTCAGACGATGGCAGCGGAATGGAACAAATTGTTTTCCTTTCCAAGTTTGGAACCATAAGTGGTTGATGGAGTTTCTTGACTAACTGTAATTCCGGAATACAAGTCGTGGTTTTGCTTCTTTTTTTTCGCTGGTTCCGTGCCGCTCGAGAGTCAATCCACCCCTGTGTCAGCCTTAATGGTACGTACGGTTGACTTGAGGGTGAAATATTTACTCTTGAGCAACGCAGTGGAGCATGTTGCGAATGGATAACTCTGTCTACAAATATTTATCCTGCGTGCCACTTGTTAGTTGAATTCTGTTCCTCGGTTTGAATGTCTATGCTTACAAATGAGATATTTGTTCCTTCAAACAGATAGGGGTCGAAATTGATTGTGGCAATAGATCTGAAATCTTCAGCATTCGAAGGTGAGATTGTACTTCTGTTTTAAAACTCATCGTGAAAAAAAATACTGACGTCCACTCGATTAAAAACGACTTCTAGCGCAATATTGAACAAAAGCAGGTTAATTTAACGCATAAGATCTGTTTCGTTGATGTTTTCAATGAAAATTTCCATTAGAGACTTTATCGTAGACGCATTTCCATAGCATGGTCACTAGTAACTGATTTTTTTCGTATTTTAGTACCGTTCTCGGCTTTGAATTTGGTAAATAGGGTATTTGTAGGAACTTAATATTTACGGCAATTTTATTGAACCTTAGCTGAACCCGATACGAGCCTAAATGAATGAAAAATTATTAAAACTGGCGCATTTATGGTTCTGAATGAATCTGTTTAAAATATTTTCGTTTGGTTGTGTGTGTTATTTATGCAAAAAAAAAGGTTTGTGTTATTAATTTAACCCTTAGACCGGTTGTTTCTACCGGTTTTGCTTTCTGCGTAGAAACATTTCAAAGACAAACGAAGCCGTATCCGGTCAGTTTGTACGTTGTTTTCTCTTGCAAAACCTAAGATTAACTTCTTGTGCATAATGTAGCACTGAGAGTAACTCAACTAATTCTTGAATTATATGGGGTTCAAACTTCTCTCTGCTTCTTACCCGAGAAACACACATTTTCTGTTTTAGTTGCATGGATAATTCTCATGTTTGGTTCAAATGTCTAATTCATTGATTTGAGAGCCCTCCTTCTCCTCTCAAGAGGGAAGCCGTCTCAAACCACCTAAGAAAAAAAATCCTGCCCAAAAACCCCCACATGCCAAAGTTGGTTCCATTTGAAGATCTCCAATTCCAAGAGCTCGAGCTTTGCTGAAATTTGTGTTCCATTTGTATGGAAGTCCTCCCCTTCCAGGCGGGGAAGGAGCTTCGAACCATCATAAGAAACTTCTCCGGCCTCAACAACCCCTACATATTAGTATTCAAAACAGTAGGTATAATTCTCATGTTTGGTTGACATTTGTGTCTAATTTTCATGAGAACCCACCCTTTCCAGAGAGGGGGGAGTCTCAAACCTCCATAAAAACATTTCTAGGTTCCGAAAACCCCTACAACCCAAATTTGGTTCCATTTGCTTGATTAGTTCTCGAGTTATGCAGAAATTTGTGTCTCATTGGTGTGGGAGCAACCCTTCCAGATGCGAGAGGGATCTCGAACCATCATTAGAACCTTTCCCGACTCCAAAAATACCTGCATAAAAATAGTCATACCTGTTAGGATAATTCTCATGTTTGGCTAAAATTCGTGTTTCATTTGTATGAGAGCCCCTTCTTCCAAAGATGAGGGGGTCTCAAACCACCGTAGAAACATTTCTTGCCTACAAAAACCTCCATATGCCATATTTGGTTCCATTTGTTTGATAAGTTCTTGAGTTATGCAGAAAATCGTTTTTCATTTGCATGGGAGCCCCCCTTTCTAAAGGCGGGAGGGGTTTCGAACTATCATAAGATCATTTCCCGGACCCAAAAACCCCTGCATAAAAATTTGCATAGCGGTAGGGATAGTTCTCATGTTTGGTTTAAATTTGTGTTTCGTATGTATGGGAGCCCCCTTTCCAGAGTGAGGAGAGGTCTCAAATTACCATAAAAACATTTTTTGCCTTCAAAAACTCGCCCATGCCAAATTTCGATTCATTTGCATGAGGGCCCCCCTTTCTAGAGGCGGGAGGGGTCTTGAACTATCATAAAATGCTCTCCCGGACGTAAATACTCCTACACACAAATTAGCATAGCAGTAGGGATAATTCTCATGTTTTGCTTCCCCGGACCCAAAAACAACTGAATACAAATTTGCAAAGCAGTAGGCATAGATCTCATGTTTGGTTGAAATTTGTGTTTCATTTGTATGAGAGCCCCCCTTCTTAGAGGGAGGATGGGCTTTGAACCACCATAAAAACATTTAATGCCAAAAACTCGTCCATTCCAAATTTGGTTCCATTTGCTTTGTTACTTCTCGAGTTATGCAGAAATTTGTGTTCCATTTGTTTGAGAGCCTCCCCCCCCTCCTTTCCCCTCCCTCTTCGTATGGCAGAAGAGTCTCAAATCACCATAGAAACATTTCTCTCCTTCAAAAACTTCCACATGCCAAATTTGGTTCCATTTCCCTGATTAGTTCTCGAGTTATTCTTTCAGAAAGGGGAGGGTTCTCAAATCAACATAGAACAATTTTTTGTCTTTAAAAACCACCGCATACTAAGTTTGGTTACATTTGCTTGATTAGTTCTCGAGTCATGCAGAATATTGTATTTCATTTGTATCGGAGATCCCTCCCCCCCCCTTTAGAATGAGAAGGAGTCTCAAACCAACATAGAAACATTTTTTGTCTTCAAAAACCACCACATACTAAATAACTTTCCGTTGGCTTGATTAGTTCCCGAGTTATGCAGAATATTGTGTATTATTAGGACGGGGAGGGTTCTCAAATTACCATAGAAATGGTTTTTGCCTTCAAAAACTCACACATGCTAAATTTGTTTTCTTTTGCTTAATTAGTTCTTGAGTTATGTAGAAATGAGTGTTTCATTTGTATGGGAGCCCCCCTTTCCAGTGAAGGAAGGGGTCTCAAACCATCATAAGAACCTTCCTCGGCCCCAAAAACCCCTGCATACAAAATTTCACGCCGATCGGTTCAGTTATTTTCGAGTCTATTAGGGTCAGACAGACAGATAGACAGAAATCCATTTTTTTTATAAATAGATTACAATTTTTAATCTTTTTCATTTTTTCAACCCCTTCGATGATTCTTCCTGTTTCTTCAGATTCTTCCAAAGTTGGTGTAGACAATTAATACCGCCTAAATTCCAATCTGATACTATTTTTTCCAGACGCTTTTTTGCTAGATAGACTTCCATTTTTGTGGAATCTGTTGATTTTTTGTTGAATTTTAGCGTTTTTAAATACAGCTGCTCAAATTATTTGCGCTCCAACTTCTTACCTTACCTTACCAATCTGACCAAGGCTAGTGTCGCCTCTGCTGGACACAGAAGTCGTCTCCATTGTAATCGGTTCATAGTTGTACCTCGCCAGCCTCGCTGTCTGCGGAGAGTCCAGGTGGTGTTTTTTTATTCCGAAAAAGAGGAATAGGTACTTTAGTACCTGTTTGTACCACTCGGCATTTTGAAGAATCGTTTTTTGCTGCATCATCACCAACACTCCTTTTTTCCTCTTAATAAACAATCTGTTAGATGACATGTTAGATTCGCCGATGTTTACTGTTTTCGGCAACCTATTTTCAAGCCCCTTATTTTTATATTTTTCCATCAAAACACTGCACTAAATATATTTATATAAATTTGGTTATCTTTTGAAGAAACTCCGAAACGTGGAAGTTTACCTCTCCATGGTTCTATTTCATCCAAATCAACAGATCCTCTAGGAGCTAGTACGTCAATAAAACGTTCATCCTCACTGTCATTTGGCCAACGACTCCACGACTTCACGACTCACCAGCTGCCGAGCTCCTCTGATACTAATCCGCTGTTACACTCACTGACCTTCGCAAGATATATGCCAATCAGGACACATCCAATGAGCAGGTATAAGCAGGTGCGTCCTTCGACCGTTTCCCCCGTGTCCCATTCTCGTTGCCATTGCGCCATTGACTCCGCTCTCACCAGCTTTCGAACTTCTCCGATATTTGTCCGCTGATAACAGTAACTGTCCGCGAGAGTGATACCAATCGGGATCATTTCGGCAATAAAGCATACTGCCTCCGGTGAAATAGTTCTGTACTCACTCACGACTCAAATGGTCATTAGCCTGAACGTACTGTTCAACTTCGCCCAGTTTCGCTTGGTTTCCAGCATTGCGATCCAGCCTGGACATCCGTATCTCATTATTGAAGATGATCCATTAGCCAGCAGACACTGCTTACAACTGCTAGGTCCGTAGCTATTCGGCATGATTCTGGCTTCCTAAAGGCATAATCTACGACGCTGTTGAAAGTTAACCGGTCATCATATTGCTGACCAATAGCACCTCCGTTTTGTACTGGGCTATCTACAGCTTCAGCACTCCGTTCAATATCCCGTTCCAAAGTGTTGATCCAAGGACGGCATCATGCGGAGCACCCATTTTGAAGTTCTACGTTTTCTGCGTAATGGAGGTTTTGAAAGTAACTCTTCAAAATTCTGCACAGGTTATCAAGCACCCTCATTCTCTGCGGCGACTCGGCGATAGCCTTCCACCTGGCACTAATGAAAGCTTCCTTAACGTCAATCAATACAACAGCACAATATCGATCGCCTTTCCGCTTCTGTTTGGACGACTTTAGGGTTGTCTCGACCACTGTCCGAATGGCATCCACTGTAAACTTTTCTTTCCGGACACTCAATTGTCACTCTGAGGCTGCACTCTATAGAATTAGTTCATCTGCTGTCCTTGCGTGGCGACCTGCGGACTCTCCGCCGACAGCGAGGCTGTCGAGGTACACCCATGGGCCGTATACATTGGTAAGGTAAATACATCTGCTGCCCCACATCACAGCCCAAGCATTGAAATCTATTCCGATGGTGACCGGTCTTCTTCCGATGAACTACTCGGTCAATGCATCTAATGAAACTGCTCCATCTTAGGGGTGCATAGCAGGTGCATTTTTTTTATCCCTTCTATTTTGTTTAGCGCTGTCCAGGTGACGTACCACTATTGCTAGGAGTGGTCGAATGAATTGCACTACCGTACTGGGATTTGTTCTCCAAATACCAAATGGGTATATTAGCCCTTTGTCGAAGAACTGGGTCTCACAAATGCTGAGTAATTCCAATGAATCGTCTTCGGCTTCAGTCCCCATTGCTTCCAAAATGTTATTTTGCTAATACATAGAGCATTGGTAGTTTTGGTCATCGTCTGCTCTAGCAGCTGCATACAAATATCCCGTTGATTTTGGCGTTTACGAACGCTTCGTATGAACTGGACACTACTTTTTGCATAAAGAATCAGCCCATCACTGGTATGGCAGCCATTGCCGTTCTATCTGCCTTCCAGTTACCGTTAGCTGTGTTCTGTGTCTGTTGTTGACTGCCACAACATATGCTGTGCTATGTCACAATGAATGAGATTAATTGTCCACTACTGCCGACCTTCCGTCACTTTTTTATATACTGGGCGTCCAAAGCTGAAAATGGGGCATCATCCCTAGTAGCACACATGTTTCCATTTAGTTGAGAAAACATAAATGAGCCTTTATTAGTCATAATCAAGTTACTGCAACTAATTATGATAGTGGTGTGCTGCTTGGGATGTGGTCGTATCAATCCTCCTTTTTGCAAAACAAGCAGCTCGGTTGATTCGTAAAGTCTCTTGCGAAATGATCCTTCTTGCCGCACAGATCAGATCTGTCAGGACATTTAGCGTTCCTCGTCTGGTGACCAAAACCCACGCACTTGATGCATCTTTACAACTCCTTTGCAACTCAAGGGATGACTCTCTGTGAGCGCACCGATTATTTAACTTTTGACTCTCACAGCTTGTTGGCTGCAGCTTCCAGCAGAAGTACCGCCGCCGTCTGTGTGCCTTCGTTTACCTTCCTCAACCGGATTGTCATTTGTGGATCTCCAAGATCACAGATTCCCTTCAGCGCCCTTCCTTAGCTCGCCTTCTGTTGTGATTTCGTGCAGATCTCTACCATCTATCACTGTCATCTGGGATAGAGCTTTTACTATCGCCTCTTCACCAAGAGATTTTTGAACAATCGTCTTGAAGGTTGTGCTCTTGATCGCAGGATCCTTCTTTAGCTTAAAGAGTATCTGACCTTTTTGGAAGCACCTGGTTTTCACCATATTCTTCCCTAGTTTCTTCACCGCTGGATCAGTTCTCACTTTTCGGAGGGATTCATTGTACGTCATTCAACTTTTCACCTCAACAATCAGAGCGTCACCCTTACTTCGCACCCGACGAGGCCGACGCTTGCACTTGTTGCTGATTTTCCTTCGTTTCCTCTCAGGTTGCTGACAGTGCGCCATATACTAGCCCTTCCTTTCTCCTCATCGTTTTGTGCCTTTTCATATCCTCCTCCTCTTCTGGTGTATCTCTTCTCTCCGAGCGTGGAGTCTGGGGTTCATTCGCCGTCATCAGTGCTTCAACCGTAGTTTCAGTGTCCTCCAGAACCTTTTCGGCGGCCTCTTCTCTCATCCTCTACAGCTTTCTGCTCGCGTTCGTCTGTAATCATGGCCAAATTGACACGCGTCACCATCTCCTAGATTTCCTTGTGGGCGTTGTGGCTGACCTTAATATAATCATTGAGTTCATCGACCAGGTTTCTGACATCTTCCATCGTGCTTTTCTTCTCAACACTGCACTCTTGCGATGGCCTGTGTAGATTTCCACTTTTTTGAGTACTTTTGAATTACTTAAAAATATTTCTTGTAAATTTATGCCAAATATGGTCTGAATTAGGTCTATTGTATAAAAGACTGCCAAAAATGTCATTGTTTACGCTTGGGCTTGCAGTTCAGCATTTTTTTCTCTGTGTGACTCGGCTCGCTTCTATAGGAAATTATCTTCTATAGGAAATCTCTTTCAAGCGAACAAAATGATCTCTAACAGATAATCGCATAAAATTAATATTTATAAAATTATATGTAACTATTTCCTTTTTAGCTTTTCAAAGATGAAGTTTACTAAAGACTGTATTCGATGAAATTTGGACACACAAAATAGGTCACCAAAAATTTTCCTTGAGCCCGATTCTTTTCAAACTTTCAGGAAATAAAGTACTACTAAATGGTTAAATTTTGACATCATTGGTTTATTAAACCTCTTCTCCCAACCCAAATGCCCACACCTTTGCCTTGACCCCTTTGATCAAATTTTGGGCAATGATAAGACCGACTTGCTTACTTACTTTTAACCACACTTTCTTTAGTTCAGGTTCATTTTCTATCAGTTTTGGAGTTTTACCAAGCTTTGCCTTCATGATTGCCCAAATTTTTTCAATTGGGCGAAGTTCCGGAGTGTTTGGAGGGTTGACGTCTTTTGGTACAAAAACTACATTATTATCTTTGTACCAGTCTAAGACGGGCAAGATGCCAAATCCGGCCAATACAGTGTCGGGCCATCGTGAGATCTCAAGAAGGGCAGAAGTCGATTTTGGAGGCATTCGTCCTTGTAGATTAGTCCGTTGACGGTCCCAGAGGTGATGAAGGCCTGACTCATTTTAACACATCCGCAGATCGCTTGCCAGACAAGGATTTTTTTGGCGAATTTCGACAGTTTCTTCCTCCGTACACTCTCCGGAACGGCCAACTTAGAGGTGAAGACGTAGTGTTCCTGTCCTGGCATTTGTTTGGCGTCGGCTTTAATGTAGGTTTCATCGTCCATCACAATGCAGAACGGTTTTGTGAGCCACTCCCTGTACAGTTTTCTTGCACGAGTTTTGGCCACCGGGTTCTGTTTATCGCTCCGGTTCGGTGCCTTCTGGACCTGGTACACATGTAGTCCAGAACGTTTTAATGTATTCTGCACAAAACAAACTGAAACATTCGCCTTTTTCGCAACATCCCTGATCGAAATGTTGGGATAACGTTGAAATTGGTTCAAAACCATCCTGGCCTTCACCGGATTTGATGTGCCACGTTTTTTGCTTCTACCATTTTTCCGCTTGGTTGTCTTACGGTCCTTGAACGTATTGATCACATGAGATACGGTTGAATGTGCGATTCCGAGCGGTTTTCCGATCCATCGATGAGAAGCGTTTGGATTTTCGAAGTGAGTGCCCAAAATTGGTTGGCGCACTATTTCTTCATTCGAAGCCATCACTGAAAACACTCGATCGATTTTCACGAAACTCATTACATATTGACACAACACAATGAAATACATTCAGTTAAAATTTCAATAATTTTTAGCGTGGGTACACGCTAAAAAGTTACGAACAATTGCGTGTGTCCAAATTTCATCGAATACAGTCTTTAGTATCCATTCATCACATCATTATATTACGTTGAAAAAATGATGGAATAATCCACGCACGCTTATATGGAGCGGCCTACTATTCTGAGTGATAACTATTCTGAGTGTACACAGAAAAAAATAATGAATTTTAACAAGCGTGTAAAATTTCGCTCTGTTTAATTGCAAGCCAAAGGAAACGTAAACAATGTTTGCATTCAACAATGTTTGCAATCTTGCATACAACAGGCTTGATTCAGGCGTTATCTGACTTAAATTTACATGAAATATCCTATAACTTTCTGCCAAATCTAGCATTCCCTTTATGTGCATTAGATAACGCAGAAAATTCAATGTTTCTTTTTATCTGTGTACAGTGTGTCTCACAATAGGTGTCACCTTTTTTCAGTCTTGGTTTATTTCAGCTGGGTAATTTTAACAGTGGAATTGATTATACTCGTTTTGAGTGTAATTTTTCGATAGGTCATCGCTGAAGATAAATAAGCGATTCCATTTGTTTATATTTATCAGCTATCACGGAAGCCATACGGAAGTAAGTTTTGAAATTACATTTGCAAAAGTTTAGACCGTGTCAGATATTCAATAGCCTTAAGCAGTTTGGAGTGAGTAAGCGTTTTGCATTCCGTACCTTGAAACGGTTCAAGGAAATGGGAAATGTTCATATTCAACACAAAGGAAGTGCCAAACGAACTGCCAGAACGAAGGACTCAGCTCGAACTCACAAGGCAAAGAAGGCACAAGCATAGTGCGCGGAAAATTTGCCCGATTTCATTACAACCTAAGGATGACCTGCATCTTCACCGGACCTCAACCCACTTGACAACTTTGTTTGGGGTTACATATAGGCCCTACGAAAGGGCTTACTTAAGATCGATTCAAGAAATTTTGGTTGATATTTGGGACCAAATTCCTTCGGAAATCGTGCGTGCCAGCTGCGATGTTATCAAGAAAAAGGGCGAGAGATCTGAATTGACTTAATATGGTTTATTTCTATAACATGTATCTTTCAAATGAAAAATTGATGCTATGATTCGGTTGATTTGTTTTGCTGCAATCCCATTGTGTTTTAGTGACACCCATTGTGAGACACCCTGTAGTATTGATCGAAACTGATTTTGTCGTCGGGTCTACGCTCGGTCCCATCTCCAATCGACGTTTGGTAAACAAATCAGTTAGTATATATGTGATCGCCAGCCATCAAAAAATGGCATTGAAGATTTTTTTAAAATTCAAAACATTTGCAAACAACGTGAAACTCAGTCCGCTTCACTCAACTGTTTGCATCAATAATGAAAGTCTTGCGATCTATTTTATCATGTTTATTCAAGATAAGACTCTCAATATGGAAATTCGATCTTTAAGGAAGCCACAATAACTGCAGTGAACGTCCTTATGTATGCCGTCAAGTCGAGTTCGGGAGCGAAAACCGAAAACAAGCCGCAAAACACGAGCAGTGCACCATACCTGAAATTTATGTTTATTATTTTTTACGATTATTTTAATTGAGTATTAACTCCATATTTAATTGCTGATAATTTTCCAAAGCTGGAAGGTTAAAAGCAAAACCATGAAAGCAGACATGTACTTGGGTGCGTCGTCGACATGTGAACATGAGATACCGGTGGTAAGTCGGGCATTTTTGCTCCACTTAACGATGACGACCAATGATCATTCAAAAGCTGATTCTGAGGAGGAAATTGCTAAAAGTCGACGAATTGCCACAGCAGAAGGAATAAATTATTGGTGGAAAGTTAAGTCCAAGCGCGCGATGTAGTGTTTTCCGTTTGTCAGCAGCCGTCAGAGAGCGCGACGCAAAAGGAGCATCGATAATTAATGGCAAATCATCGCTCAAAAAGATGATGACGGTCGAGATGGGATCCAGCCAGCTTGCGCGGTTGATTTGTTTGTTTTGGTTCCGAGAGATGCGTGAGCGTGTTTTGTTGCATGTAGGCATGGTGCATTAAAATTCATGATAATGCGAATCAAACTTTTTGTACGCAAATGGAATTTATATTGAAAAGTGTATTGTTATTCGGAACATTCGTTTATGCGAAGGTTTTAGGCTATCCGAAAATATGACTTAAAGGGTCTTAAAGTTATAAAAGTTTGCAGAAAATTTTGGTTTACCAAAACCGCCCTACAATTTCGTTACGCTGATGAAGTCATTAAGATTGACCGCTCATAACAGTATTTAATTCGAAATGTCCATTTCAGATATAATTGCCGTACTTATGATTGCACAAATTGCAGTGTAATTTTGATCTCCGTTTAATACCCGCGAATAATCTACCCCCAATCAACTCGTAGCTCATATTTAATGCTTGGAACCGGACACACCACTGCCGCAGCCTGCCAGAACCAGTCCCTTTTAAATCAATTCCAAATAAACCGCATGTCGTTACTGATAACAACAGATTGCCATCGATGAATGCCAATGGCCGATACATTCACTCTCGATTTCGTTCATTCATTTTGCTGGCCGCAAAAAAAACAACAGTCCTCGAAACACGTCGTAATGCGGATCGATTGGGATTCGGTGTTTGGTTTCCATTTAAGGAGATTCCGTTCGCCCAATCATTCCGAACAGCAGCAACTCAGCAGACGACTCTTGCCAAGAAACCTTTCAAAAATCGAAATAAGTCCCCTTGAGGTGGCGAGTGAAGGAGAAGATTAAGTTTCCCCGCCTGCGTTCCCGCCGCCTTGGAATCGTCAGTCGTGCTTTAAGTAGGCAGCGGTCAACCTTTTCGGCGAATCGTTCCTATATTCTTGTACACATGCTAAACCTCAAGTTTTATTGCAATCGCTATCGTCAATGTGGTTGGATTTTCACAGAGGTGTGCACCAGGATGGGTCATCACGAGAAATTATATTTTCAGGATAATAGTAATTGGGTTCAATTTAGAGTCGAAGACCATTCAAAATGTGCCAAATTATCGTTCGATTCGTTGCAGCACCCATTGCATAAGAATTAGTATGGAAAAACCTAGTTTCGGGTATATTTATTCCTGATTTAGGTTTGAATAACGTTTACATTAAAAAAATATGGACCTTTTTTTCGGATGGTTATAAAACAAGCTACAAAAGATAATTGCTTTTGATAAATTTCCCATGGAAGGTATTTATTTAAGCTTACTTGCAAAAAAAATCCTGTGCCATTGCGAGCGACCTTCCGGTAGTCAACCGGAACATTCCCCATGGCGGACGAAACATGCCTGAAGACATGTTTTTGAGTTCTTTCTTCGTTTTATTTATCAATTCTTCCTCAATTTTCGCGACAAAATTACTGAAGTAGATCTTACGCTTCAGGATGGCCCAGAAATTCTCGATAGGACGCAGCTTGGGGACGTTGGGCGGGTTCACCGACTTGGGTACCACATTGATATTCATCCGCTCCATCTCCTCCAACGATCGCATCGAGAAGTGGGCCGACACCAGATCTGGCCAGAACACCGCGTCTTCCCCTTCATTGTATTTCTGGATGAACGATGCAACTTCCAACAGGCATTTCGTACTATAAATTTCCCCGTTCACGGCCAGTCCGAAGCGAAAGAAGAGCGGCTTTGAGGTTTCCTTCTCGCTTATTGTCAGCCACAGCAGCACCTTCTTGGGGAACTTGGTGTGTGAAATGAACTTCACTTTGGAGCTCACTTCCTTCGTGGGGGAAGTAATGTACGAAGTGCCCTGCCAGTCGTTGCCTTCCAGGGTGAGTTCGTGAGTAAAGTCTCGTCGTTCATCACCACCGCCCCGTCGCTATTCGCCGGGAAAATCAAGTTGATTATCTTATTCAGCAGCTGCCGCTGTGTCATTGCCTGCAGCTCCGAAACCAGAAGACGCTACTTCCGCTTCCTGACATGTATGTTCATGTTCGTCTGGTACTTTTTCACTGTTTGGCCGGTTGAACCGAACTCCCGGCCAAGCGCTCGCAGCGATGTAGCCACTTTTCCCTCGGTCTTCCTCTTCAGCATCCCTAGGAGCTTCTTGTCGCTCAGGGTCGTCGGCTGTTCGAAACCGGACTTCTCCAACGATCGCATCGAGAAGTGGGCCGACACCAGATCTGGCCAGAACACCGCGTCTTCCCCTTCATTGTATTTCTGGATGAACGATGCAACTTCCAACAGGCATTTCGTACTATAAATTTCCCCGTTCACGGCCAGTCCGAAGCGAAAGAAGAGCGGCTTTGAGGTTTCCTTCTCGCTTATTGTCAGCCACAGCAGCACCTTCTTGGGGAACTTGGTGTGTGAAATGAACTTCACTTTGGAGCTCACTTCCTTCGTGGGGGAAGTAATGTACGAAGTGCCCTGCCAGTCGTTGCCTTCCAGGGTGAGTTCGTGAGTAAAGTCTCGTCGTTCATCACCACCGCCCCGTCGCTATTCGCCGGGAAAATCAAGTTGATTATCTTATTCAGCAGCTGCCGCTGTGTCATTGCCTGCAGCTCCGAAACCAGAAGACGCTACTTCCGCTTCCTGACATGTATGTTCATGTTCGTCTGGTACTTTTTCACTGTTTGGCCGGTTGAACCGAACTCCCGGCCAAGCGCTCGCAGCGATGTAGCCACTTTTCCCTCGGTCTTCCTCTTCAGCATCCCTAGGAGCTTCTTGTCGCTCAGGGTCGTCGGCTGTTCGAAACCGGGCTTTCTTTCGATGCTTTGATTATTGTATAATAGTTCCAAAGTGTTGTAGTTGCCGGAACGAGCGAGATGCCGTTCTTTGAACGCGTGCACATCTGATTGGAGTTGGTTCACTGTTTTGCCATCACGGTTAGAGTTCGACTGATAGAACTGCCCAATTTTGCCATGGCTTAATATGATTGATGCTGCATAGGTAGTTTCGTCAGTGCGGGTGAAGGTAGTCCCATGAAAAATCGGCAATTCTCGTAGATTTTTAAATGCAAACGTTTATGCAACGAATTATGATAAAGTCAGATTTAACTCATGAAAATTAGATGTCAAAATTCCAACATGGGGCTTATTGAGGTATTCAAACAGAAGCAAGAGGGATAGTAGAAGGGGTAGTGATTATGAAGCTGCTACTCATTTATTTCAATGTACAAAAGGAAAAATTGGACCCAAAAACCTATGAATTAGGTAACCAATCCTGAAATTTAAAGGGAAGAGCGGTAAAAATTCGTCATAGATGATTAAATCGATGAGTTGAAAAGTTAAAAATCTAGCATGAGCATGAGCATGATTGACCGCCCACAGATGCAACTCCGTTATTGCCAGATCAGCTGTATTTTTACAACAAAAAAAACCAACAGATGATGTTTGGGACTACAAACATCTTCAATGAGTAACAACTGATGATCCATTATGAAGCAATACCTGCGCCTTCCGTGCGCAAATGCTGGCCAAGAAGGGAATGGGAAGGAATATGTTGAGATGATACTCGCTTTGAAGAAAGCCGAAAAATCTTCGGCACTTACACGAGAAATCACTTGGAGGTTGGGTAGTTGGGAAAAGGTATGCAGCAGAGTTCTTTTTGCTTACCGATACGCTAAAAATATGGAACGACTCCAATGAGCAACAGAACATCAAACGCCAGTTGCACCGCACCCCAAATAGTCCAGCGTGACCTAACCACCGTAAACTACCGAAGACAGTAAAAAGACAACAGAAGAAATAAGAAAAATAAACATATAGCCCACACCTACATATACCAGTCTATTCTTGATCAAATTCTTGATCAAAGTCTTGACTGCAAATTGGACAAAATAAAAGAATGGCACAAGTGACCTTTTTTGATTAAGCTTTTTCAACGGACAATTTTGAACTCTGACACACTCGAACATCGACGTCAGCGTCCTCATCCAGGCGGCGGCGGTGGCAGCTTGGACGATCGGCCAATCACTTTATTTCCCTGGTCGCTGTACCTACAACACTTTGGCGAACTTAGGTTGTACGGTGGATTGTTCGTTTTTTTCGTTACACATCCTTACTCACTTACTTGCTTATGCTGTTCCAACGTACTTTTAGGACCGCACCTGCATCACGATATTTCTCCATAAAACTCGGTTGAGGACTGCTGTCTCCACTTCCTCGAATGTCTCACACTTCCAAGGTCATGCTCCTCTTGTTAAAGCCACCTAGCTTGCTGTGCTCCTCTGCGTCTTGTAACGGACGAATTCGAGGCGAACACCATTTTTGCGGGGTTGTTGTCCGACATTCTTACAACATGTCCCTCCCATTGTAACCTTCCAGCTTTAGAGACGCCAGCTCGTGGTTTATCGTTCTCTTTCATACGCGGTTTTCACAAACACCGCCAAAGATGGTCCTAGGCACGCGTCGTTCGAAAACTCCAAGTGCTTGCAGATCCTCTTCGAGCATTGTCAACGTCTGATGCCCGGTGTTTTCAGCGTTTTCTACATGGTACACTTTGCACGGGGGTGAAGTTTACCAGACCTCCAGGTCTTGTGAAGTTCATAGTAGGCACGACTTCCCGTAATAATGCGTCTCCGAGTTTCTCTGCTGCAGTTGTTAGTCGACGTCTCCAATGATCCGAGATACACAGCTCATCCACCGCCTCGAACTCATCACCATCGATTGTCACAGTTCTGACTATGCAAACTCTATCACGCTCGGTTTCTCCAGCCAACAGATACCTGTTCCGCTTCACGTTTCAGCATAGAATATAATGTCCACGTCGTCAGCGAATCAGATGAACTGGCCGGATTGATTGGAAATCGTACCCCGCATTTTAAAGTCTGCACGTTTCCTAACACCTTCTAGCGCAATGTTAAAAAGGAGGCAGGAAAGACCATCGCCTTGTCGAAGTCCATATCATCACGTAACACTGTACACCATCCATGGTAGCCTTGATCTTTCTGGGCAGTTTCCCGGGGAAAACGTTCATAATCTTCCATAGCTCTTCTCGATCAATAGTATCGTATGTCGCCTTGAAGTCGATGAATAGGTGGTGTGTAGAGACTTGATATTCGCAACACTTTTGGTGGATCTGCCGCAACATAAAGATTTGGTCAGTTATCGATCGATCGTTCCCAAAACCGGCTTCATGACTTCTCACAAATCTGCTTGCTAGCGGCGATAGACGACGGTAGATAATCTGAGACAGCACTTAGTTGGCCGCGTTGAGAATAGTGATCGCTTGATAGCTCTCAAATTCTAGCCTGTTACCCTTTTTGTATATTGGGCATATAACTCCTTCTTTATATTCTTCCGGTAGCTGTTCTGTAGTCCAGATCCTAACTATCAGTCGATGCAGACCAGTCGCCAACTTACCCGGGTCCATTTTTATGACCTATGACTCAATGCCATCCTTCACAGCTGCCTTGTTATCCTTAAGGTGTTTGAAGGCATCCTTAACTTATTTTATCGTGGAAGAGGAGTTCCTCATCCTCTACGAGGAAAATGTTTGAGAAAAAAATCTAACGATCCTCTGTTTATATTATTGTCGATTTGTAAAACGGGGCTCTCCGAGTCAATTCCGATACCTTCACTCGAACTTTAGCCTACCTCTTCGGTATTTAAATAGCTTTTGAAACCGGAAAATATCAGCATTTCACCTACAATATAAATTCCAGGATCATCTGTTTCGTCGCGATCCATTTCCATTGCCAATTTCATCAGAAGCTATCGCACTTTCACTGGCGACAAATTCTCAAACAAAAATTTCGCTTCGTAAATTTTAGAAGAAAACTTGACAGGTTACAGGACAGGACAGCTAACAGCAAAATCTAGCCAAAGAAAAACCTGCAGCTTAACATTATTTTCTATTTTTTCTACTCTTAAAAAATCATATCAACAAAGAGTTAACTTATTACTTATAACAGCATCCTCAGTTACATTTCGGGAAGCATTTCCCGACTTTTTAAACAAACCTTTCTTGTTATTTGCCTCTCCTATCGATTTCCCAAAATTTCGCATCATTATGGAGCATTATCTTTCAATTGGACGAAGTTCTGGGGTGGTCAGAGGCATATCACTCCTGAGCCGCATTACCAGAATGGCAAAATTCCAAATCAGGGCAAAACAACACAGAGCTTGTGAGCTTTTGGATTAATGGTAAAGAGTGTATCGAATATAAGCTATCCACATACATTTGCGTTTTACGCATGTATTTGTGATGGTTTTTTATACTCTGAACACTGCATGCTGTGCGTTTGACTGTCAGCTTTCTTTTGTTTACTTGTTTGTGCGCTTCAAATTCTGCGTTTTCAAAATGTCGCGTATTGAAAAGGAAGTGAAAATTAAGGTTCTGGACACATGGCTAAGTGCGAAAATTGGCGAAGCGGTTTGGAATTCATCATGCGAGTGTTAAAACCATCATTAA
Organism: Aedes japonicus; assembly: GCA_034211315.2. Classification (NCBI taxonomy): domain Eukaryota; kingdom Metazoa; phylum Arthropoda; class Insecta; order Diptera; family Culicidae; genus Aedes; species Aedes japonicus. The sequence continues at coordinate 133,991 of JASCZW010001175.1, forward strand.
TAAGTTTGGGGAACACTATTCTTTGGATGAGCTACCAGGAAGAGGCAGAAAACCCGGTTCTTCCAACCCGAAACTGGAGCAAAAAGTGGTATCTCTAATCATGAAGAACAAATCACTGTCAATACGTGATGTGGCCAAAAAAGCAGGAACGAGTGTCGGAATGATCCAGCGTATCAAGAGGCGAAACCACCTGAAGACCTACAAGAAGCAGAAAATCTCGAAACAAAGTGCAGAACAGAAGAAACGAGTAGCAACAAGGTTACCACAAAAGTTCAACTCAGTGGACGCAGTGGTTCTACGCCCCAACAAAAAAAACAAGAGCCCGGAAATTGTATTCGCGTCTTTTGCAGCGTCCGGTTGCACGCGTTTTGATGGACGATGAGACCTATGTAAAGGAGGACTCAAAAACCCTTCCAGGTCCACAATACTTTACTGCCGTCGTTGGGGAGGATGTGAGCGATGCGGACAGGTCGATTCAAGTGGAGAAAACCGGTCGAAAGGTACTGGTATGGCAAGCAATATGTTCCTGTGGTTTGAAGTCAACCATTTCTTACTATATTAGCATAGTACACCTCCACTGTTTTAGCGTCGGCTCACTATGTCAAAACCACTCTCTTTTGGCTTGCGGAAAGGGGTATAGATTTCGTTGAGAAAAACTGGGCAATCGTGAAGAGGGTCTTCAAGAAGACTGGTAAGGCCGCTAGGAACATGCAGGAGTTCAAAAAAAATCAAGGCTCAAGCGTCCAAAAAATGCGATGCAACACTTGTCCGGAACTTGATGAAGAGCATTCGATCCAAAGTTCGAAAATTCGTGAAGGAATAACTTAAATTTCATCCGGTCTTCATTATGTTCAAGTTTAACCTCGTACAATAGAGGATCAATTTTTTGTATTGATAAAATATCGTTTTGCAACATAATTTGAAAGAAAGTTTGTGGATAGCTTATTTTCGATACACTCCTTTGTAGCCGTTTTTGCAGACAGCCGTTGACGTTAACTTGTTTGTTAATCATATCTGTAGTTATGAAGATTTTGCTTCTTATGCCTTGTTCAGACTACAGAGTTATAACATGTTATAATTATTGTCAAATAATTTCAGGTCGATGAAATCTGGATTTTTTACCAGAATGTACGTGGTGTAAGAACAAAAATTGATGAATTGTTTCTCGCCACCAACGGCTGCCGGTATGATGTCATCAACTTCACTAAGACGGGTAGCTACCTGTCTTCACCCTCTCTCCAGATTTTTGGTACCTCTTACAATGTGTACCGTTGGGACCGTAGTGAAAAGAATGGCAATAAGACTTTGTTAAGGGGGTATTCTCGTTCCTGTTGTACCCTAGCTCGATGATTGAATTGATTAATAGACCAAATTTGGAGTAAGCATACGTTTCGTGTACTATAAAGGACCAACAACTGTTGTTACTGGCTGTCTACATTCCACCAGACCGAATCCAGGATGTATTGCTATTGCATATTGCTTACGCGCAAAAGCTTTTTAACAAAGGACCCTCCAATGATTTGGTTCTGGTTTGTGGAGATTTCAACCAGCCACGACTATCTTGGACGAGAGGAGATGATGGGGTTCGCTATGAAAACTCTTCTCCACTGCCTTTCGCAGATGCTAGTCTGATCGATGGCTCGACTTTCAAAATATGTCTCCAGCTCATCAAAATCGCAATTTTCTTGATAGAGTGCTTTACCTGAGGTACTTTCCTTCTGAGAATGATGATGTTGTTTGAGAAGGAAATAATTTCTCATCACCATGAGGCAGACTTTCTCCCGCTCATTTGGGTTTATTTTTGGCATACGACTTCTGCTTTACCTAACACCCACCAATTCTCAAGATCTACCTCCATATCCCGAATGTTGCCGGCTTCTAGGACTTGACACGTTGCCGAAATATTCAACAATCTACCTTTATCGCGAAGGTAGTAAACGTTGAAATCGACGCACCTGCACTTTAGTCTTGCATTGACTTTCGAGTGGGACTTTCAGACGGTTTTAATGAGCCACTTCATACGGTTTTAATGAGCCACTGAAATCATGTGTTCGTACCATTTTCGTTGGTTGACAACCTCTTCGGCTTTGAAGAATCTTCCAGATCTTTTAAAAATAAAATAACTGCACCAAGACTGTTATTGAGGTTTTAAAACATTAATGAAGACGAATAAAACAAAATAAATAGTTAAAAAAATGGGGCTGGGAGTAGTCTTAAGCCAGCCTTCACATAGGTTTCATCAGATAAGACGCAGACCACGATGTATTTGAAAGGTGGCTGTGCATGTTGTTTTTTTTTCGACGATCCTCCTACATGGTGACTATAAATGTTTTATTGTTATTTGTTATTATTAAATAATGGCCGACAAAAGCTTACAAAAACGCGCACCAGGAGCGCTGTAATAAGTAAAAGTATTTGTTCCAATACTAAGCTGGCCATGCTTTATTTGATACTCTACTGATTCAAATTTTCAACTATTCTCTAAGTTTTTACAAAACAACTGCCCAATTGGATGCGACTGCTGCGAGTTTGGACGAGTTTTGCCCTTGTGTGCGATTTGTACGTTGCTGGCGGCATACATTTCTTCACTCGTTTATCGATAATGCCACGAAGTGAGCCAACATTTCTTAACATAAATATATTCATTGGTTTTGCTAACTGCCACAAAAATATCATTTCTACCCTATTCTCATTGCTTTGACGTCATTTTCACAACTTCACAAAAAATGGCAAAAATAAAATAGAGGCAAAATTTTGAAAAAAAAAATCTCAAAAATCACCAAAATATGTGTCTCTTCAACTTATCAAGAACATGGCATGGATGGTTCGTTTATTCAGCTGAGTTTATATAGACGAATAACTAAAAAAAATCATCAGCAATAGCTTCATGAGGTTTGAAGATATTGAAAATATTTTAAAATTTCACAGAGTCTTAGAAAACTGCAAGGAAATTGAAATAAAGGGTGCTCACATAAAATTACATTACGGAAAAAATGTTGTAGAAAATTACCAAGTTGTTACCATATTTATTTCATTCAACGTCTATACCATAACCCTACGCACGCTCGCACCTTATGCTTAACTCCACTCATTAGGTTCTGTACAACATCTGGCTGCAGCTTTTTTTGTATGGAAACAAACTTTTAATCATGGCTTCCTCAGAGTTGACCTCGTTGGTACACTTCCGTAGTGTCTACTTTAAGTATTTTTTGATGGGCCTAACATTCGGTGCATTGGCGGGGTTCATGCTCTTGGATACGAACACTTGGAGAAGAAGAACACTTAAATAGTGGCACGAAGCTATATCCAACCAGAAGATCGTAGGGCTCTCGTGTTACTTCTTCAGAGGAAGCAGAAGCTTTTGTAGACACTCCTTGAGGCAGATCTCCCCGATTACATCCTCTGTAGTCGCGAACTGCGCTCTCTGCTACATGAGCAGATCGCTTGCCAAATAATGTATTTCTCGGCCAACTTTGAAAGTTCCTGCTTCCTTACTTCCTCCGGAACATCAAATTTGTGCTGGGCGGTGAAGAACAGTAAGGTGAAAGGTGACGGTAGTCCGCCTTGACTTAAGTCTCTTCATCCATGATGAGACAATCATCTGGGTGTACAGTTTCCGGGCCCGTGACTTTCCCACCGTATCTTAGCGTTCGTCACGATTTTGAGCCTTCTACCTTTTTGGACGTATGCAGTGCCTCCCGGTCCTTGGATTTTTGAACGAAAGACTTGGATAGATTCAACTTTTCGATCACATCCCTGACCGATGCATTGGGATTCCGCTAAAACGCTTCACGACACGTTAGTGATCCTGATCCCTAATAGAACATCCATTCTGACCGCGGTTGTCCATCCGTTCGATGCTCAGAGTTTCATCGTATCGTTTAATCACACAACTCACCGTTGACTGCACGGTTCCGAGTTGTTTTCCAATGTCCCGATGAGAGAATTGAGGATTTTTCAGGTACTTGCGCTAAATAATTTCGCGACTTTGTTTTTCGGGTGACGCCATTTTTTCCAATTTTCGAAAAACTGACAGCGATAAAAATACAACAACAAAAAATCACTCTTAACTACTTCTACCCAAATCTTCAAGAGAAAATACCCAATGGGTAATTTTCGGCAGCGTCTTTTCGGTGATGCAATTTGATGTGGGACACATTTTAACCATAAAGCAGATCAAACATTGTTTCCATTTATCTATTTTTATATGTATGTTGAAAATGATAACAACATATGTTAACATAATAAGCCAATTGTGATAACTATGCGATAACAGTGGAAATAAAATCGATATCTGGGATAACAGTTCTTCTTACTGATACGATACCAGCTTGTTATTTTACTTTGCTAGGGAAATCCCCGCAGGACATTCGTAATATCACTAAGAAATGATCACAACAAACGTCGCCTCATCGAGGGAGGAGGGGTGTCACAGCTATCTGTGTACGCATACGTATTTCAAGTGTTTCAATTAGGTTCATGCTCGCCAATTTGCATTGCCTTTACCTCAGCCAAACAACAAAAGTGATCGTCATCATCTTCGAATTAAATAAGATCACTGATGCATTCCAGAGGTTTCCGGATTGGGTGATGATGTTATTGAACATGTGATTGCACGTTTTAAGTGAATCGTAAAAAATGCAACCGGCGAACGGCTGTCGATCGTCTCGTCCTATTACCGATCTCCAATGACTGCCTATAGATACTTAAATATCCGACGGCATGTAATCCCAACCAATCGGCAGCCAGCTGCAGTAAAGGGCATAAATTTTAACCATAAGTAAATCAAATTTTTATCTCTCATGTCGCGGTCATTTTGATTTGGATCCGGATTAAATGAAAAATTACTGGAATTTATGAAAGTCTCTTTAGTTGGTTTTTTTTGTGTTCCCCTTGCTGCATGAAACCTGGAAGAACCGTTCATATCCTGGGCCTGGGAACTGCCAGGAGTGAATAATCCTTTCACTTTGACCTCTGAGCTGAGGGACCCAACAAACGAACAACGCGGCGCAGTAGTGATGTGAGCTGCCTGCCGGTTGGAACGCATCATAAAAAAAAGTGCCATCATTCATGATAATTTAATGCACATCCACTCGAATTGATAGACTCTTCCGAGTGGTAATGTTCGTCCGCAATGGCAAACGCAACGAGGCAAGGATTTATGATGTTCAACCGATGGCTGCTGAATGCTTAACTGTGCGGTCGCCGGTCGCCCAGCCGAGTGCATGTTTGAGCAAATACAACACACTTATCCCGATCTGCACACGTTTGCTGGTTGGGTGCTGGGCTTGGAATTTGCCAGAGAATAAGGGAGGGTTTGTAAATGAAAGCATTTGTGTAATGTTCTTCGTCTCGATAACAAATGGGATTCGATTTATCACCTTGCTTATTAGGGAAAAGTCACGAGAGTGACTGTGGGATTAAGTTATGGTTTACGGGAGAAAACACGGAGAAGCGTCCAGGGCTCAGCTTCTAATAAGCTGGGTGAGAATTATTACTATCAGCGTATTTATGTGCTGCTATAAAGTTCGACATCGTAAAAGTACTCATTTAGCAGGAAATTAACTTTGAAATGAGCATGCGAATTTCTTTCTGGGTTATTACCGTAATTAACAGTCAAGTGAATTTCTTTTAATGTGCGTCCTAAGGGAAATTTTAACTGGAACCGATGATTTATTTTGACTGTTTATTGTAGCTTGGTGAGCTGTTCGTTCCTCGGGAAATAAACTACTGTTAATTATAACCACTTGTGTATGGTTTTGTGGGTATCCCATGTCGATCAAATAAGCGTCCACAAATATTCTGAGCGTTATTCGATTGATTCTGGCTTGATTATGTTAGAATAAAATAAGATTATTTTTAAGTAAGGTTATTTGAAGGCAGTAGTTTGTTATGACACGAATCCCTTCTCATTTTCAACATTTTTTAACGATTTGTAAACCTCCTTCTGAAACGAACATTTCAAACAATTAAAAGGCGCCCTATGGGTAACCCCCTTTCTCCTTTTCTGAGCGAAATCTTCATGGCAAATTTCGAAGAACACTTGCAAGATCAACTACCTACCGTTTGGTATAGATACGTTGATGATGTGTTTTGCATTTTAAAGAAAGATCTCTTACCTCTCACCCTAAAAACCTTAAACAACACACATAAAAACATAGAAGTCACTTATGAAATTGAAAAAAGATAATAAATTATCATTTTTGGACTTGCTCGTAATGAAAGAACAATCTAAACTCACATTTGAAATTTATAGAAAACCAACAAACACACAACGCACAATACCACATACGTCTAACCACTCATACCAACACAAAATAACATCATTTAACCACATGATACACAGAATACAAACATTACCCCTAAGTCCAAAGATATGCCTAAAGAACTCGACTACATTTTTGACACAGCACACTTGAATGGTTACTCCCGAAAACTAATACAAAACGTAATCAACAAAAAAAAACACAAAAACAATACAAACAATCACTCACCACATTAACAGATACACAACCCCAACTTAAAAGAATAGCAATTACATACGATAACCACACTACACAATTACGACCAATCCTACGCAACTTCGGTTTTGAAATAGTTTATACTAGTAAAAATAATCAACTTAAAACCCTCTTAGGGTCGGCTAAAGACCCCATTAACAGTCTAAACAAATCCGGGGTCTACAAAATAACTTGTAACCATTGCGGCAAAATTTACATTGGACAAACTAAACGTAATCTCAATATTCGATTCAAAGAGTATATTGCAGAAGTCACTAAAGCAAACAAAGACACTGAGGAAGGGATCATACACCATTTTAAATCAAAAGTAGCTGAACATATATTCAAAGTAGAACATTTTTTAAACTTAAATGACATACAAATCTTAAGACATATCACAAACCCCTGGAAACTAAATGTAGCGGAAAGCATAGCAATCCACAAACAAAATTCCAAAAAAATGCTTAAGAAGGATCAAGGAAACTGATATTCGTGGCTGTTTAAATTTATACCTTCACACAAAAACAACTCACTACACAACACAACACCAATTTGACTAACTTCAAACGAAGTAATAATGAATAACCTTGTAGGTATCAAACAACATTTCAGGTATACAAACAAACACATAAACACACTCAAGAAATTCTCTACCCACCCCTACCTCACATACCGCGGTACCAACAAACCTACTATAAATACTAGACCTACTGTGATGTCTCCTTCAAGTCGTGCACTCGACACTGAAGAAGTCTGTAAGTAGCAGACGAAATAGGCTGTCAAACTGTCAACTGTCAAAAGATAAGCTGGTAGTGGAATTTAAAGGAATTTGCTCGCGTTTACTAGCGAAAATTTGAAAAAGTGTTTCAATGTTTTATTTTTTTTTTTTGACGTAGGACTACGTCTGTGTTTTCAATACTGGGGTACACGTTCGAATTGCGAAAATTTGGAGCGTCACGAAAAATATATAGGTTTTGAACGTTAATAACTAAGTCATTCCGCGATTGATTTTCAAAATGTTTGCACCAATCGATCGGAACATTTTCTACGCTTCGATTTAAATATTAAAAACTATTGATTTTTAACATTCAACTATTGAAATTAACGCAAATATAAGGTGATGTCTAATAATGCCGATTTTTCAGAGTAAATTTACCAAATACACAGTACTTTGCACAGACTTCATATTTAAGTAATGAACGTCTCCTATGCATCAGGAAAAGATATTTAAGGGAGACACGTTGAAATTTTCCTTCAGTCTTTCAGCGATCTCAAAGATGTTGAGTCTGTGCTCGGCTGCGCACCGTCACCGGATTGCAGCTCCCACTCGTTCGCATTCACTGCCTGCTATGGAAGGTCTCTACACCGAGTGCGTTGGTGCTGGAGCCCCCGTCTATTTCGCTGCGGTGGCCGATGAAGTGCTCGAGATGGCAGGAAATACCAACCCGTGACAACGCGTCGATCAAAATCATACCACGTCACATGCAGCTGGCCATCCGCAACGACGCAGAGCTGATGAAACTTTTCCGGTGTGAACATTTCACAAAGTGATGTATTTTTCAGGCTGTCCTGCTGTACAAGAAGACCGAGTGAAAAGCCCAAGTTCAAATGGAACCATGTTTTCCCCGTCAACTAAAATCCGTCCTTTTCAGGACGAACAACATAATTTGCCCATCTAAAGAGTTTTAACGTAGGACTACGTTTTTCTTTTCTATACCGGGTGCCGTTTCAAAATTTTGAAAAATGAGAGCGTTACGCAAAAGTGAAAGGTTTTTGAACGCTTATAACTCTCGTTCGACTAAAACGAATGACTTCATTCATACACCATTTGATCAAAAAGACTCACAAATGTTTTGCATTGAAATTTGAATGAAGTTCAATTAGTATAAGTAGTTCAATTTTTCATTTGAAAATGACCTTCTTTTGCTCCCATACAAATTTACATATCAACAGGTTGAAAAATGTGCTATCCCTAGCAAGGTCATAGGAAACGAGTAACAAATGTCTTCTTCTTCTTCAAAATAAATTTTCCCCGTCCCACAAAAAATTCTGAACGCACAAAGCTATTGGTCGAAAATGACATCATATTTGCGCTACGCTCTGATTGGTTCATACTGCCACATTAACCGGGCCAGCAATTATGAAGCATGTGGGAACGACCAACCAATCAGTTCACTCTGTGCATTCGTAAGCGACAGAGGTGTTCGACGAGCACGTCGATAGAAATCGCCTCCCGCGAAAAGAAGAAGACCAGAATCATCTCACATCACCTGCAGCTGGACATCCGCAACGACGAGGAGCTGAACGAAGAAAGAAAGCCAAAGAGGAATTGCAAACTTTTACTCCCTCGACAACTATATCCGTCCTTTTCAGGACGACCAAATAAGTTTACTAATTAAAGAGTTTGGATGAAATTTTCTCTTGTGCTATTTGTAAATCAATTACCGCGTCACGTCATGGCATTCATTAAACGCCGCGTCCCGGAGAGACGCAGGACGAATTCTAGAAAGGATAATTCGAGCCGAATTGCGACACGTCAGAGACCGACCATGTTGGGTTCGTCGTAGTTCCTAGTTGTGCTTCGCGGTGTAGTTGTTGGCAGTGGCAAGCAAATTAATAATATTTCTGTTAAGACTAATTAAATCTAATTATCGTGGCACAATAATAGAAGTTCGTCCCCTTTGATGCAATTTGTATCACATTGACTTCGTTGGTACCGTCTTCTTTCGTGCAATAGCGTACGACGCCATTACCAGCTTTAAGCAGAAAATTTAATTCAGTCTTACGGTAGTCGTAGTTCGGTGCAGAGCTAAATCTGCCGTTGCAACGCAGTAGGCAAGCAAGCACACTGTAGGATGCACTGGTGAGTAGTTGTTATCCAGAGAGGTTGGTGCAGTTGGCTATTTAGGCCGATACTCCCGTCAACCTCCCATCAATCAGTTGATGGAAAAAGCCGCCCGTAACAACAACGGAACAGGAATCATCCCTCGTCACCTGCAGATGGCCACCCGCACCGACGAGGAGCTGAACCAAGAAAACCCAAGTTCAATCGCGAACAATGTTTCTTTCCCGTCAACTATATCTGTCCTTTTCAGTACGGCCAAATCAGTTTGCTTTTTAAAGGGTTTGTTTGGTTGAATTTTTCTCTTGTGCTGTTTGAAATTTCAATCATTCGAAAGGAATCAAATAATTTTGAGAAAGTGAAATGTCGCAGCATATGGCTGCAAGTATGTGATTTAATAATTTTCTTCTACGCGTTAATGATTGTTGCCCTCTTTACCATCGTAGAAAATAAAATCGGGGCCGTATCAATATTAAAATCAAACGGTCCTTTTTAGGGCCACCAAATGTTATCTAAAGAGATAACAATAGAATTTTCTTACATATTTACTTCCTAATGCTGGTCTATCGTTCAATTAGCACTATTTCGACCTAGACGTCTACCGGCAATTATAGACTTTGAATGCCCAAACAGACCACAACCATCTGCAGCAAGGTTTGGAAGAAGAAAATGTATAGCACTTCATCTACCGGGTGCTGACCCATTTTAACCCTATTCTATCGTTTTCTGGAAAATTAAACCGCCTTTCGATCATGCTGCCGGGAGAGCTAGCTAAACACAAGATTTCTGAGCGAACCGAAGCCGTGGTCAAGTAAACCAGCTTCATGACGAAATAAGGTGGTAGCAGTAGCTGTTCCCTTGAACCCAAAATGGCCCTGTTCAAAACAAGTGGAAAGAGAGTTGACATGTCTTTTGGAGTACTTGGGGCTTGGTTTTGGGGTGTTTGATTGCGGAACATATCTTTCGTGTGCCGAAGCCGTAATGTTTTCGACATTAGCAGTATTGTACACACATAAGCCCAAGAAACCAGCCTCTTGGGTAAAAGATTCCCAAATGATCAATAACTCATTTGCACTACTAGGTATATTACGTGATATAGAGTATCTTGATATCATATGTCATACATATTATTTACAGTGAAAGCAAGATTTATGAATGTAGATACCAAGATCGGCTATATCAATAAAGGTTGCAGTGTGAACGTTTAGTGTATGGGAATTCGGTTTGGAAGGAAACCAATTCCGGCCACTCTTTAAACAAACAAGCGATCTAGATTCCACATTGCTTCGTAGTCCTACGTCAACTTTGCGTACAACCCCATAGGGCTGTCCCTTCTAGTTTTTTAATTTGAAGTTTCTCTTGCGTTCATCAACATTTACATTCCCACGCACTGGCTCAACATGGCATAGCTTTAAAGGTCGCGTCTCGGAGTAAATGGCTAAACATGTTTAATAACCAACAAACGAAATATATGTCTATATCTCGACTCTCTTTGGTTGGGGGGTTTGTCCCTGAAAAGGGCATTTTTCTTTTACATAAGGTGATGTGAATTTAACATCCGAAACCATACAGCGTGATGATTTCATTTCCTCGCTGGTGTCTGCCGCAACTAGTGAGGCCCGTCCCCTTTTGTAAAATTTGTTTCGCATTGCCTTTGTGTTACCACCTTCCTTCCATTCAATGATACCCGATGCCATTATATAAAAAACAGCACTTACATTGCAATGTCACTACGTAGTCCTACGTCAACTTTGCGTACGACCCCATTCAAATAAAGTGTTAATTTAAAATTCTCCTAGTTTCCCAATCAACTTTCAATTAGCTCGCCAGTATTGGGAACGGCTAATTTTTTGACTGATTAATAAAACAACACCAAGGCATAAACAATCATACATCAACAAAAAATCTTGGTGGTCGGTCATTTGTTCAAGAGTTGGGACGGAATCATTAGAGAAGTTTTTAACAAAAAAAGGTGATTTTCTCCATACCAGAATGGTTAGTCGTTCTTGTACTACAAAAGGACACCTCGTAGTTAATTATCTAGAGATTCAAATAGTCTTACTTTTCAATGAAATCCAAGCAACACAAAGTTGGCACAATTGGTTGCAGTTAGTTGATTGTGACCTAATTAAGTCACAGTCAAGTTAATTAAACACATTTTCAACAAGTGTTCTGCTAGGGAAGCTGTCAATTTATAACACATATTTCTGGAGTTACATATTTGTGAGTTGAAAACTCAGTGTTTAAAGGACGACAACTCAAAAATAAGAAACGACTTTTCATTTTCTGTTGAACTATATCAACTATATTAACTAACTATACTAACATCAAACCGAATAATTTGTTTACACTAGTAAATTTTTCGAGATTTGCCGGAATTTCCGTTAAGGAAAATGGAAGTTTTACCGATGAAAAAGCGTTGAAAACAAAATACATGAAGGGAAAAGGCTTACGAGAAGACAATGGTAGGAGACTAACCACGAGTTCAGATCGACGTTGATGAAACCGAGGCAGTAGACGAATTCGTGTATCTGGGCTCGTTGGTGACCACCGATAACGGCACCAGCAGAAAAATACAAAGGTGCATCATGGCTAGTACTCGTGCCCACTTTGGACTTCGAAGGACGCTAAGATCGAACAAAGCTCGCCGAACTACATAGTTGACCATCTACAAGACAGAACACAGATACAAAACAAGTTATGCAAAAAATGCATTAATTTTTTTTTGTGAAATATTGTTTATTTAGATTGAATTTAAATAAATTATAACACTAGACCATTAATCAACTAGCCTCAAAATAAAGTCTAGTTCGCCAACATCGATTCTATTTTTAACATTTAAATTAATAAAGCTGATGTATTTTATAAAGATTTTAAGCATATCTTCTTAACTACCAACTTTTCTCGCTGGTTCTATGTTTCCCAAAATGGGTCGCAGAAGATCATCGAAGCTTAGCTGCTGCCACCCGCTAAGAATCATGGTCAGCTTTCGTTTGATGTGTGCCCATGCTGCAGCTACTCGAGGGCACTCGCTGAATTTATGTTGTAGTGATTCGATGATGGGCATCAGACAAAACTGACAATAAGGATCGCTTGCACGACCGATTTTGTTAAGTAGCCTACGATGATCCGTCTTCTCATTAATTAATAGGTACAGATCCATGCACAGGTTGGACGGCAGCCTTCGTGACGATATGTTATCCAGATTTTCTTCCACTCGATGTCTGGATGGTTTCTTTCCACTCTGGGTTGCTCCGTTTGAGATCACTGGAGGGGTTTTGCTGGATGTTGATAGGAAGTAAGGGAATTTTCTGAGAGAGGAGTTTGAGGCAAGTAAGATCGGCGGGGGGAGGTATATATTGGGCGAGAAGGAACTGGTAATGGGGAAGGGAATTTATCTCTTGAAGGTGACGGTTGATAAGAAGCGCTTTGCACTTGAATGCTGGCAGTTGCAGCTTCAGTCCTCCTTGCTCTTTGCTACGCGCTAATTGCTGCTAAATAGGGACGCATGCATCTAGTCCACGAAACAAGAAGGTCCTCATTGTCGATGTCAGCTTTGCTGTGTGGATGCATTGCGGTGGTAATATTGACGACAGGTACCACACCTTCGCCGTGATAAACGTATTCAGCAGGATGATTTTCTGCTGCAGGGAAAGGGAGCGCATGTTGTGCAGGAATATCATCTGCCGAATTTTACCCGCTAGTGTGTCCCAGTTCAGCTTTGCCATCAGCCGCACTGAGTTGGCAAAAATAACGCCCAGCACCTTCACTTCTTCAGCAATACGAAGCCCTGGTATCGATAGTGCCCTGATCGTTCGATACGGAACGGCTGTGAGAGGTGTCACAAGCTGTCGGGACGAAGAGGTAGCAGCCACTCGAGAAAGCCAGCTGACGAGATCCTGGTTGATATCAAGAGAGAGCAAGGTCCGATGCAGGAACTCATGAGAGACCCGATCGAACGCGTGGTCGAGATCGAATGAGATTAACTTCTCCTTCTGCTTTCTCGTGATAAGCTGTGCCACACGATCCTTGAGCGAGAGTGTAGCTTGAAATATAGAGCGGTCGGTGTTGGCGCATTTTTGTGCGTCACTCAAACCACGATGTGATCGCAGTACCCGTTCCAGCCGGGCTTTCATCACACGGGAGAGAATCTTGTTGTCAACGTTGAGCAAGCTGATGGGACGGTATGCTCTCGCAGTGCCATCGCCACCTCTTTTTACCATAACAACACTATGGTACCATCGGTGAATGCTGTGGGGAGCTCATCCGTCGCGGCTTCATTCATGACGAAATAAAGCTCTCGATAGATGATGTCGAATGTACGGTGGTAAAATTCTACCGGCAAGCCATCGATGCCCGGCGACTTTCGTTTTTGCGACGTACGGATAGAATTTTTCAACTACTCGTATACGCTGATCTCTGCCATTAGAGCAGCATTTGCTTCGTCGTTCTCCGGCACGACTCTCTAGGCTTCGAACGTTTCTTCCCCGTTTCGCCTCGTCTCTTCCGCTGCGTATAGGTCCCTGTAGTATCGAAACATGTGGTGTTCGATCTCTCGGGAGCCTTGAATTTGTTCTCCTTGCTCAGTCTGTAGTCCTGTTATCGTTGTTTTTTTTCGCCGTCGGTCGCCAAGCTGAAAAGTTGACATGCTCTCCCCCGCAACGAACGTTTCATTGAGGCGGATGAAGTTTTGCGCAAACTGTCGCTGCAGCGTTAGCATTTGCGCTTTTATGCGGTTGATGGTTACCAGCATTGAGCGATTCTGGAAATAGCCATCATACGCGTGACGTAGCTGTTCGTAGAGCTTTTGTTGTTTCGCGTGGAAAATCTCCTGAGGGCTTCGCTCGACTTCCAACGGAAAAAGGATTTAATCTTCGGTTTCGCGCATGAGATCCACCATCCCATCCAGGTGGGGAAATTTCTTCGCTGACGGGTCCAGAACTGCCACCGGACTTGAAATTCCTCTAGATTTTCTGTCGTTAAGAGGTGAGGGCGGAGAGACCAGAATCCGCGTCCTTGTTCTCGGCCAAGATGTGGAGGGCAAACTGTCAGAGCTTTGTGGTCGGTTAATGAGCATACGTGCGTAGCTGCGCATCGCAGGTGCTCGAATAGCCCCGTGCTGATGCACATGCGATCGAGCCTGGATGCCGCGTTGTGTGTGACGTAAGTGGGTTCGGGAGTAGTGGGGTGCAGTTTCAGCCACACATCATGCAGCTGCAGCTGCCGTACGGTCGCCAGAAGAGCCGGTCTTGTATTTGTACTCGTGGAGTCGCTCGAGCGAAGGACACAATTAAAATCGCCAGCGAGGATGACGTTTTGCGTATTGTACCGACGGTAGTATGCGATCGTGTCGTTGATAAATCTTTCCCTCTCCGCACGGAAAGCTGACTCCAATGGCGCATATACATTGCACAGCGTCGTGTTTTGTATCCTCACAGCGATGAGGCGACCATCTATGCTCTTCTCCACATGCGAGAATTGGATGTGGTCTTTTATTGCGATTGCCGTTCCACGCCTTGCATGATCAACGTTGCAGAAAACGTTGAATCCAGGCAGAGAAAGCTGCTCGTTCTCTACCTCCTGGAGAAAAACGATATCCTACTCCATGGTTCGAATAAAGGTTCGGAGTGCGTCGATTTTTGTTGTGTTCGTGATGTTGTTGATGTTGATTGTAGCGAGGTTATAGCTGGAGAACTCAGCCATTACGACGGTTGTTTACTCCCATCTCGCATACCATCGTCGTCTTCCACGCAAGGCTTCTTGCCTGGTGGGCAATTACGGAGGTGCCTTCTGGAGCTGGTGTTTGAGCCGACCAACGAATCAGTTTCGTTGCCATCGGACTTGCCACTTGCAGTTTTGCGTTCCACTCCACTGCTAGCAGGGGGCTGTTGACCTGTAAAGGGGGCCAACGACCCGCTGCCCGATGGGACAGTCGAAACCGAGCTGGAGGCTAACGGGTTGAAATTTTGTTCGGTCACGATTGGTACTGGCAGCAGCTTCTGTTGCCGGTGGGGAATTGGTTTCGGCGGTGGCATGGTCGTTTTCGCCGAGTGTGTTTCGGACCGAGGCTGAGCAGCTTGGTTCGAGGTGATTTTTGTTTCGTTCGCACTGTGTGTGGCCTGGATGGGAGTCGGAGCTTGAGTCGTTTTTTGCGATGGGGTCTGCTTTGCAGCATCGGCGTACGACTTTTGTACGAGCAGTTTTTTGTTCTGCACGCACGTAGCCCCGATGAAGATGTATTCGTGGCAGTGGCGGCAGGTTTGACGCTGTCCGTAATACGCCAATTGCGTCATCTCGCCGTCGATGGTAACCCACGACTCGATGTTTCGTTGCACGATCATTTTGGCTACGCGGACACCAGTCGAGATGCCAGGGAAATTGACATCGGCTCCGTTTCGTTTCTCGCGTATTGCGTTGACGTCACCGTACCTTCCTAAGAAGTCGGTGATTTTTTGGTCCAACACGTCTTCGGACAAATCGAGGAGCCTCACCTCCACTGCTCCATCCTCCAGAGTAATTCGCAACGGATATTTCTTTACGTCGACAGTAATGTCGTGTTTGCCATCGTGTTCCTCGCAAGTGCGATGCGCCAACGCCAGATCGATGACTTTCACGAATGACACTCCTAGGGTTCTGCTGTTTTGTATCCGAAGCACTTCACCTTGCTTCAGACCCAGCACGGTCGCACAAAAACTATGCTTTTAAGCATTGTTCGGTTTCTTCGGCACGTTCGCAAAATCTATGCGAAAGGTGTTTTCTCGACAGCCCATCGCGGAGTCGTTTGGACGCACAGCGACACTGGACGGCTCAACGATGATCAAGAAGAGAGAAAGAAAAGAAAAAGTAGTTTGTGTTCGACTTCCACAGAGCAGTAACGAAAAACGCGTTTGTTCAGCTCGGAAGTTGAGCGCTCACTATCGAAAGATGGGCCAGCATAACTTACTTATCACTATGTCTACTAAACAAGTTAAATCTCGCCTAAAAAACAACAGAAATAATGTATAGCATGTAAGTAATAAATTGTAACCATTGTATGTAGTCTACATTGCTTGATGAAATGAATAAATTAGCCATTAATTAGACCGGTTGTTCTCTACGGCCACGAAACATGGACATTGCTAGAGGAGGACCAACGCGCCTTTGGTGTCTTTCAACGGAAAGTTCTGCGTATGATCTATGGTGGAATGCAGATGGAAGAAGGAACGTAGAGGAGGCGAATGAACCACGAATTGCATCAGTTGCCGAGAAAACCTCCTATCGTACACATCGCTAAAACCGGTCGACTTCGATGGGCTGGGCGTGTCTTATAAATGTCGGACGACATTGATGGTATATCCATCGGTGTATTCATCGCAAATAGCCAGGTTATGCATCGAAAAAATTAAATACAGATTATCAGTGGCCATGGCGAAAACGGTCAATCAACTACGCTCGATGGTTTGTTCATACTGTCAGCTTTACGCGTAGCGACGAAGTAGGGCATTGTGAGGTATTTAAACAATCTCCCGCTTCTGGAGAAAGGCTAGAGCGTCAAACGGAAGCCTGGTTCCAGCCGCTCAATAGTGCTACGGGATCTAACAGCGCAACAGAATGGTGTGAATAAGAGTTATGTGGTTGTGAGGAAAACGGACATAGTTATGCAGAAACGTCAGCCAATTCCGGCCGTATCTAAGCAGCAGACAATTATCCGGAAGGAGTGGTTGCTGGTGCTGGTGAAAATTATCTTTCCGGGTACTTTACGCCCCCACTCACAGAGGTAATTGTTGACGTCAAATGTATTTCCAACACAAAGTCCCCAGAGTCCTAACTGTGCCTAACGACAAGCGACTAGGGAATGTCCAAGCCGCTGTTCTTTCCTTCTGGGCTTGCAGTGAGCGGGAAGATATATAGTACGAAGTGCCTGCTGTGTGGAGATTGCTATCTTCATCGAAAAGTATCTCGCAAATAAGGATGAGATCTTTTGGCTGAGATAAACGTTGTACCGAAGACCACCAAACCTTCTATTGTCCCCTTGATGCAACCGATAGATTTTTTTTGGGCGAAACTCAAATGTCATTTATGACTTTAAAAAGTAACACTCAAAGTTTCTTTTGGGCAGATTCATTTACACGCAAAGTGATATTTGTTATGATCAATTTGAAAAGCTGATATAGGGTGTCCCAGAAAGTATAGGTATGGTTAAATACCAAGATAAAAAAAACCCTGAATTTTTTTTTCTTTTTCTTTTTAACGTTCTCTGTCAGTAGCAGATAAAAAAATATTACCGTTTTACCTCACCACTGCTACAGCTACCGTTTTTTTTCAGTTCGTTACAAACGTTTTGATGGTATCTGCTGCTTTGATATATTTCTTTAGATATGCCTTGTTCATCTTGCCCTTCATAATCGCTCAACATTTTACTATTGGACGAAGTTCTGCCGAGTTCGGCAGATTTCCCAGACAACCAAAATGCACGTATATTGAAAGTTGTTTTTATGATATACAAACGTATATGTAAGTAAACAAATCGTATAAAATGCAAAAAATATGGCTTATATGTGCAAAAATGGAGGCCATATACATGCAAATTACATTGTTTTCTTAAACGAGTTGATTTGATATTGTATGCGATTGAGTTTGTAATAACAAATTCGATTTAAAAAGCTAAGCGATGTTTATCCGATTTAGTTTGGTACGCAGTACGATGAATAAATGACACATCGTATAGGAGTCGAAAATTTGCACTCTTTACGATTAAACTTAAACATAACACGATAAAGGCCACAATTAATTGCGATTTTGACTAACAATATAGGAATATACGATACTATTCGAACACTGTTATGCGACTTGTGGTTGTCTGGGTTGCCTCATTCAGCACAAAAAAATATAAATCTTGATAGATTTGTCGACCTTCTTCGTTCAGAACTTCTTCCTAATATCCAAGCGGGAGATGCCAACAAAAAACTTTAGACCCAGGTTCTTCGTGGCGTTCGCTTTAATGTACTTCTCGTTATCAATTACGATGCATTTAGGCTGCGCCAAACAGTCACGGTACAGTAACCTGGCGCGGGATTTGGCCACCGTATTCTGTTCATCGGTTCAGTTAGGCGCCTTCCTTACCTTGAAGACATGTTGCCCGGTCTGTTCATTGTGTGCTGGACGAACCAGACCGAAAAATTAATTACCAGTTGACAGACTAAAACCGACACAAGAAAATACAGAACAAAACTGCTGTTTGGACTTCTCAAACATCTAAATATTCTGTTCCTAACTAATTTTACCCAAAATTTCATCAATTTTTTCCCATACAATAATCTAATCTAATCTTATCTCACACTAACGCAGCCACTTCTTGAAGGCATCCTGGAAAATGATGGTTTCTTGAATACATCATTTTTCTTGTCATCGGCCAGGCCAACTGCGTAGTATGTGCCGCAGAGAGGATTCCAAGAAATAGAGCGATTCCAGAATGATCTGAAATCGCTCTACTACTTTGAATCAAGCGAAGGAAGAAAGCGTGGACCTCCCGTACCAAACGCTTCCATGTAGAGTTAAACAGTGTGATAATTTGTACCTTATCGTTGGGAGCATAGATGCTAAAAAGATTAGTTTATGCATCTTTTGCCTGTGGGTGAACTTTTGGTATTTGAAACAAAAGCCTGGCAATAATTGCCAAGGTTATATCGCCTTATCTCGCTCAATGGTGGACTAAAACTTACGGATAAACTCGAAACTGAAAATAGCATAAAAAATATTGTGATGGGATGTTATAATATAAAATGAGAATAAAATGTGTAATGTAATGCAATTGTAGATGGACTTGCATTATCATTGCCATGAAGGAAAATTGAAAATAAAATTTTCATACAATACTCGAATATTCCATGGATGATCCAAAATTATATACCGTATAAAGAATACTTACATTTTTCGTGGTAGGGTAAGATTTCAGCATACTCAGTTGACAGCTCGGTTTCGTTACAAACGGTTCACCCTATGTACGGTCCGCCGTTCGAACGTTTTCGCGCATGAAAGCAGTGTTTTTTCTTTTCCTTTTTTATATACAAGTGCTCCATACAAACAGCCGTACCTCTACGGTGTTGTTGATGCATCTCCGTTTCCACATACAGCCACCAGATAAGTGGGAACAGTGGTTTATTGTGTAGTGAAAGCGAAAGGACGCTACCGATCGCCATCGCGATTCCATTCAGTGTGTGTTTCTATCACCACTCTCGCGTGTATGAATTGGTTACAAGTTGGGGTTTGTAGTGCGGCGGTGTAATCTCGCGCGTTTGGCTTGCTTGCAAGCCGAGACTTCTGCACAAGTGATCGTGAACTTTCAGTAAAGAGCACACGGTAATAGTAAGTCACCCTCTTTCGAGTATCAACACGTTGACTGTGAAAAACCCGGTTGGTGTTAAATTTAACCCTGCAAAGAAAAATTAATTAATTGCCGGAAGGAAAATCGGTGTAAATTAGTGTTGATCTAAGCCGCTGTGGGATTAATTATTTCAGTGACGGGGAAGAAATAATAGTGCAGGTGATCGTCTCCCGGCATGTTGTCGGGGGATTTCCCCCCCTTCCTCCCCCAAGGGGTAGGAGGGCCTTCTAACAGGAGAGATGGACGATATGCAGGACAATCATTCCCCAGCTGGGGCGACTCAGAGGGGAATTTCGGCCAACTGACCATCCTTAGGCTTGAAGCAATCGATGGAGATCTCCCGAGGAACCCTTTCCTGATCAGGAAATCCGTCGAAAGTTTCCTGGGCCTGAAAATCGACGAGGCATTCCCCGAGAAGCGTGGCCTCAGTTACATTATAAAAATGCGGAACCAGAGACAAATCGACTCACTCAAAAAGATGAGAAAGCTCGATGACGGGTTTGGAATAAGGATTGTTGATCATCCGATTCTCAACTCTAGTAAATGTGTCGTCTCGTGCGTCGAGTCGAAAGACTTCTCGGAAGAAGAAATAAAGGCGTACCTGAAAGACCAAGGCGTAACTGATCTCCGCCGCATCACTCGATCCGGTGGTGAAGGGAAGGATCGCATCCCCACTCCGACGCTGATCCTAACAATCAATGGAACTGTCATTCCGGAAAACATTAATTTCGGATGGATTCGTTGCCGCACCCGTCCGTATTACCCGTCCCCGATGCTCTGCTTCGGGTGCTTCGAATATGGACACACACGCGCCAGATGTCAGAAAACGATCCCAACCTGCGGTAACTGCTGTGGTGATCACTCGAATCCCTCAGGTACGCAATGTCAAGAGGGTAGATATTGTAAACACTGCAAGGTCAACGACCATTCGGTCTCCAGCCGTAAGTGCCCCACATACGAACGCGAAACTACTATTCAGCACATCCGCGTCGATATGGGTGTTTCATATCCGACAGCACGTCGTAAGTTTGAGGATAAAAACCGGCAGCAGACGATGTCCTCCGTTGTCGCCGCCGGAAATGACAAGCGCTTCGAGGAACTTAATGCCAAACTCGATCGAGTCTTGATCGAGCTCGGCAAGAAAGATGAAATCATCGGCTCGCTCAAGACCACCATGAGTAAGAAAGATGCGGAACTAAGCGATTGCTACCGCCGGATTGCCGCCCTTGAAATGAAACTAGGAACAACTTCTGAAGCGCCTCCGAAAAAACAGCCACTGATCGAACCTATAGCTATCTTCCCCCAAGCCGTTCAGCAGTTGTCCAAAACCCACCGCTCGGGTAAAGTGAGCAAGGACAATGCTGGAAACAGACCGGAGCTCGTCCGCCTACAAGGTGTCAAAGGCTCCAAAGGCACTAAAGGCACTTATGATAGCGCTAAAGCGATAAGCGCTGAACTTAAAGAATTGTTCCGGAAGAACCCGCCACAGCAAGAGATCCTTGAAGAACGCCAACAGACCAACACCCCCCTAAGTACTACCACGATAGATAATCCAAGGAGATCCAGTAGAATTGCCGCCAAGGCCGAGAGCTCTGACAATTCCAATAACCAAGCAGCGAGGCGGAGTAAGGTAACAGCCGAAACCCCCGCCGCTGGCACCAATGACATCAGCGACACTGAAATGACAGAAAATGATCAAACGAACACAGCAAATGAGACATCTAGACGAACCACAATCGATGATTCGTTTTCATCCGATGGTGAAAATCCGGTAGGGGTACCCTCTAACCAACGCCAAATTACCCGTGACACCACCCAGCCAGCTCATACATCGTACTATTAAGTTATACCCAGCTCAATGGCTACCATTAACGTCACTACTTGCGACGAAATAAAACATAGAGATATTATCAAGAAGGGTGGTCATACCAATACTACCAACGAATCTGAAACCAACCATCCAACGAATTTATCAAACCCAACTGGTCCGGATAAGGCCTCGGGCAGCCGAGGCCCCCTCGGTGCGGACGCCGATCAAGAACCGGAACCGGGGAATACCCCTCGGCACTCGTTGGCAACCTCCGCAGAAAGAACGCATACTCAACACCTAACGACAAATAAAGAAACCGACACGAAATGCGAGACGCAAAAGCGGGATCACCCGTATCCCTCGCCGGGCAGGAGGAGAAGTTGTGGGACGGACAAGCGGTTTCCCCCGTATCCCCCACCGGAGGACAAAGCCACCAAGATTAGGAAAACGACGCATTCAGGGACGGACAAGCGGGTCACCCCGTATCCCCCACAGGAGGACAAAGCCATCAGGATTAGGAAAATGACACATTCAGGGACGGACAAGCGGGTCACCCCGTATCCCCCTAGGAAGGATGAAGTTCGGGACTGGGAAAGGGATAAGGCCTCGGGTAGTCGGAGCCCCCTCAGTGCGGAAGTCGTTGGAGGACCGGAACTGGGGAACACCCTTCGGCACTCGTTGGCAACCTCCCTAGGTCCAGTCCCACCGCTGCAAAGATCTGCCAGGATACGGCACCAAGGCTGTATCCCTCTCGACGGAAAAATAAATGCCGCCAGCTACGACAAATGGAGAGCCAGCTTGGGTGACTCTGTAACAGCATCTGCCGGCCCTTCACGGCCCCTCGCGTGTAAGCACAAAGCCGCAATTTCTGGTTTGGTAGCAGGCGCAAACAACCCCATCCCCATAAGTAGCTCCAATCCTACTCCAAACACTCCCCCACACAACAATCCCCCTGCTACCACTTCCCCAAACCCCTCCCAGGCTTTACCTCCTCAGCACTCCGGATCTGTTTTTGCGATTCAGTGGAATGTAAATGGATACTTTAATAATTACGGAGACCTTGAACAGCTGGTGCGGAATCATTCCCCGACGGTACTCGCAATCCAGGAAGTACACCGAGCAGACGTCGACAGGCTTAACCGCTCACTCTCTGGAAGATACAGATGGATACTCAAGAGCCGTCAAAACATCTATCAGTCCTCGGCAATCGGTGTCCGCCTTCCTGTGGACTTCGAAACGATCCAGCTTGACACTGATCTCCCGATAGTCGCCGTTAAGCTGACATGTCCGATCGCTGTCACAGTAATATCTGCATACCTGCCGGCCGGAATCCTTGTCGACCTTCGAAACCAATTAACGGATATAATAAAGAGCATCAAAGGCCCCATCCTACTTCTGGGTGACTTCAATGGTCACCATGAAGCATGGGGCTGCCGTTCCAACAACCGTCGAGGAATCTCCATTTACGAAGCCACCCAGGAAATGGATCTTACCCTTCTAAACGACGGCTCACCCACCTACACCAGTGGGCAGAGATCATCTACGATAGACCTGTCCTTCTGCAGCTCCAGCCTCCTCAAACAGATCTACTGGGAGGCACGCGACGATCCGATGGGAAGTGATCATCACCCAATCCTAATACACAACAACAATGAAACCGCACGTACCTCACGCAGACCGCGTTGGCTTTACGACCAAGCAGACTTGAATAACTTCCAGGCCGCAATCGGCGAGGTGTGCGTTGAAAACCCTACTTCGATCGGTGATTTCTTCGCAGGGATCAGTGATGCCGCTGCTGCGAGCATCCCCAAGACCAGCCCGAAACCAGGTAAGAGGCGCTCCATTGGTGGTCCACCGAGACTAAAGAGGCCGTCAAAGCCAGGAGAAAAGCCCTCCGAGCCTCAAAACGACTGCCAGTAGAGCCACCCCGATAAGGAAGAAGCCACCCGCAATTACCGGGAGAAGCGAAATGAATGCCGGAACATCATCCGATCAGCCAAATCCGCTACCTGGGCGGAATTCCTCAACGGGATCAACCCTAACCAGACCGCTGCTGAGCTCTGGGGAAGGGTGAATGCACTCAGTGGGAAGCGAGAGCACCACGGAATTTCCCTAAAGATAAACGGACTCACGACCACTGATCCTACGTCAGTTGCCGACTGCTTAGGGAAATATTTCTACGGGTTATCCGCGCTAGATCGATACCCAGACCAATTTCGCCGGAAGATCAGCTTGCCAGGTAACTCCATCACGGACATCAACATCCCTGAAGACGTCCCACCGCTTGAAATAAACCAACCATTCCACATGAATGAATTGATCTTCGCCCTCTCCCGAGCCAAGGGAAAGTCAGCAGGCCCCGATGACATTGGGTACCCCCTGCTGCGGAACCTACCTCCCGCTGGTATGGTTACACTCCTGCACCTGCTAAATAAGGAATGGTGTGAGAACACCCTTCCGCATTCTTGGTCTCACAGCCTCGTCGTCCCTATCAAAAAAGTCGGCAAGTCCGGTCACTCACCAGAGGACTATAGACCGATCTCCCTTACGTGCTGTGGGTCAAAAATTATAGAGAGAATGGTCAACCGTCGGCTGTGCGATTTTCTCTACAAGAACGAGCTGATTGACAACCGGCAACATGCATTTCGACCAGGATTTGGCACGAACACTCACCTCGGCACTCTGGGACAAGCACTGAGTGATGCAATGGAAGATGGAAAACATATCGAGCTCGCCACACCCAACATTGCCAAGGCCTACAACCGGGCGTGGATGCCCGAAGTCCTGGACCAGCTCATCGCCTGGGGCTTGAGCGGGCACATCATGCATTTTCTACAAAACTTTCTCCGCCGTCGGACTTTTCAAGTTAGTATAGGCAACCATCGGTCTAACACGTTCAGAGAAGAAACAGGTGTGCCGCAGGGATCGGTGATTGCTGTCACCCTTTTTCTAATCAGGATGAACGGAGTCTTCTCAGATCTGCCTGCAGATATCCGCATATTTGTGTATGCGGACGACATCGTCCTGATGGTTGTCAAAAGCACCCAGCTAGCCTTACGGAAGAAGCTGATCCAGACGGTAAGGCATGCAGAAAACTGGGCCCTAGGCATCGGATTTGAACTGTCTGCCGAAAAGAGCGCATACATCCACATCTGCAGCAGCAACCATCGACCTCTCCCTACACCGGTACCTCTTGGGGGCAGACCCATCACTCGAAGCTCCACCGTTAAGGTCCTCGGGATCCGGATCGACCGCTCTTTAACATTCCGCCCTCATTTCGACGAGGTAAAATCCAACTGCCGTACCCGAATCAGCCTTCTTCGAACCATCGCAGGACGTCACCCAGATTGCAATCGCGCAACAAGGCTACGAGTTGCCTCTGCCATAATCAACACCCGTATCACGTACGGAATCGAAATAACGAGCCTCGCTAGACAGTTGCTTGAAGACAAACTAGCCCCGGTCTACCACACCGCCATCAGAGTTACCTCTGGACTCCTTCCGTCCACTCCTGGGATTGCCGCTTGCGTCGAGGCAGGAGCACTCCCCTTCAAATATTTCATCGCATCTTCGTTGTGCAGGCGCACTGTAGGTTTTCTCGAAAAAACAGCTGGTCCGAGCAGAGAGTCTTCCTCCTTGAGGAGGCCAACCAACTCCTCCACAGCCTTGTCAACCAGGAGCTCCCTCAAGTGGCCAGGATCCACTGGTGTGGAGCTAGAGGTTGGAACCTACCCACAGTCAAGATCGACAACACCATAAAAGAGCCCTTAGAGCGGGATCCAACCCGCATTTGGCCATGCAGACTGTCAGAGGTCATATCGCAGACCGATACAATGGACACTGTATCCGCTACACGGACGGTTCGGTCAGGCAAGGCAGAGTCGGCATAGGAATCGCTGACGGCAGTTTCAGCCAATTCCACAAACTCCCAGCACAGTGCTCCATTTTTTCCGCTGAAGCCCTAGCTGTAAGTATCGCGACAACCGTATCAACCGATCGGCCTCTTCTCATTCTCACGGACTCAGCCAGCGTTGTGGCGGCTCTCGAATCAGAGACCCCATCTCATCCATGGATCCAGGCAATAATGCGACACGCCCCCCAGGGACAATTGTCTCTTGGATTCCAGGGCACTGTGGCATCCCAGGTAATATTGAGGCAGATAAGCTAGCCTCCATGGGCAGAATGGGTAGACTTGTAACCCACAGCGTCCCCGGTGAAGATGCCAAAAAGTGGATCAAGAACACACTTCGCAACGCATGGTCCAGGGAATGGGCTCAGTCACGCACTCCTTTTATTAGGAAAATCAAGGGGTAACTCACCAGTGGACGGACCCCACGATCACCGAAATCAGCGTATTATTTCGCGGCTACGTTCAGGGCACACCAAGGTCTCTCACAACCTGTCCGGCAACGGGCCGTTCCACATTAACTGCCCAATATGTAGTGTACAGCATACCGTGGAGCATTTTATTTGTTACTGCCCCCAGTATGAGAGCCCACGCCAACTTTGGGGTATCCCTAGCAGCATAAGAGACGCTCTCTGTGAGGATACCACAAGGGAGGCGGCATTAATATGCTTCCTTAAAGATGCAGATCTGTACAACCGGATATGATCAATGAACTCACCAACAACAACAAACAGGACCACAAACACCATCCGACAGACTGATTACGATAAGGACAACGCAAACTCTCAATACTCTGTAATAACGTGTAATTAATTAAAACTCCGATATGAACCACTCTGTAGGGGCATCCCTTCCGGACCCTAAATTTACGGAGGGGGCCCTTCTGGTCCCCCCGTTTATCTATCCTTTAAGTGGAGCTGAACCAGCTGTGGCTGAAAGGCTCCTAAATAAAGATAAATAATAATAATAATAATTTCAGCATACTAGCTTACCGGGGTCGTGCTGCCTACATTGCGTTGGTGGGACTGCCTCCTAAGGTATAGCTGATGAGATACAGCGTTTCTTACTCAGCCGCTGTTTGAGCCGCACCTCCTTGGTGGACAGACGCTCGGCACGCACCTCCTCAATCTAGCTGAAGTCAGAAGGACAACAGTGCCCAGGCTGCACTACCAGCTAAATACGCAACCCTTAGCTGGCGGTCTTTGTCATCTCTTGACCCGTGGAAGCATGAGGTAAGAACTTGTGTGGACCAGAGCTATGTTGCGGGGACGCACGCTCCATCACATTTGTCGACTCACCATTTTGCAGCCCTCATCAATTTTTTTTCCAATGCAATAAGAAGTTAAACACAAAAGAAAGTGTTGCGTGTTTTTTCGAGTACAATCGTACAGTATCATCAGTACAGAGTACAGTATCATCGAATCGCAAAAAGTAACAATCTTTGAAATACTTTTACTACTCATCGGTACAATAAGAAAAATTGTCGAGGAGGTTAAAAAGTTTGTTTCATTCAGCCAATGCAGTGATCTGGTCGTGCGAGGAAAATTTCACCAAGAATCGATAGATCAATTTTGAACATGGTGAAGCAAAACCGGGATTTGAAAGTTTTTAGGTCACCAAAGCAAGTGCAGCGTGATTCCAATATTCGACTTACCTTGCAAACAATTAATTATTGGTTCAAGAACAGAGTTGGATTTATTTTGTCTTATTAAGTTGTGTACCTTGTACTCGAAAAACATATATGCATACACTCTTTTTTTTTAATTTTCTTTATATTTACCAAAAATCCTGAGTAACATGGCCAGTTTATCTTTTTTCTTAATATTCGTCACAAACAACCATCGCTTCTTCTGTAAAACATTGCCCTTACATCTGCGTAGATGAGATCGATAAAGAATTGTTTGCGATGTCAAATAAATACATGCATCGTTCTGTACTTGGTTCGTTTGACTAGGAACTGATGACTCTCCGTGGAGCTCCATCATGTTCAAAAAAGGTCTACACAGCAGAAAATAATGAATTTTACAGGCGCTTTAAATTTCCCACCGTTTAACGTCAAGCCAAAGGAAGCGTGATCAACGAAATTGTTTGCAATCTTTCATACAACATACTAGATTCAGGCGTTATCTGGCTTTATTTTGTATGAAATATTCCATTAATTTCTGCCAAATCTAGCGTTCCCTTTATGTGCATTATTTATCGCAGAAAATTACATGTTTTTTTTCAAACTGTTTATAAATCCTTGAACAATTTTAACTCAATTGCCATTTGTTAAACATTACTATAAGCAAAATATTGTCCTTTAGAAAAATTAGTTGGGCTCTTCTTGAAAAATATAACTAAAGCTTGAGTCATCTAATATCTGTACGCAAAAAAAGGAATCTCGGAACCACGTTAATGAAAGAAAAATTTTGAGTACTCAAAATATAAGTCGTTTTGCACCTCAAAGAAAAAAGTTGCGAACAAATTATTCCGATGTGATTTTGATGAGATCTCGAACTTTTCTTCGAATATAAACAGACTAATTTGGTGTCCAAATGTAAAAAAAACTATCTTAACGCTAACAGTATAGTTTTGCGACGTGTCTAAATCGAAAACATACGACACACAGTGCAAGGCACGTTGCAAAGCAGTCATTCCAGAATGCGTCCCGTAGACGGTTCCCCTGTGTAGAACTCTAAGGAGGGAGTTGTTTCGGAATATACGGCTAGGAGCTTGGAGTGGAATATCGGCGAGCAGTGAAGGGCAGTTTATCGGATCAGACCTCACATCCACGACGATATGTGCCTTCGCGGCTTCACGGTGAATTTAACGAGTGTCTAAATGAATCATAAGGCTTCATAACTCGGAAGGTTGAAAGGATCCCTACAAGGCAGTCTGCGAAGGGCGTATCGGGGAAACGTCGTTGAATAGACTCAATACGTTCAAAACCATTTTGGAAATGAGGGTTCCAGAGCGGAGAAGCACCAACGAACACGTCTAGAAATTCTCAAGCCACACGAAAAATGAAGCCGAGATTTTGGAAAGATTTCGTTATGATGAAGGACATGTGAGGTTTGTACGTGAATTTATCATCGAGTATCACATCAAGGTCCTTGACCTATCTCTATTGCATCCCAAGTCACCTTTTCGCTTTTCTTCAACTTCTGTTTGACAAGTGACCAGTATTGCTCATTCGGGTGGAATTGAGGGCAGTTGGAAGGATGCATTTCGTTTTCAAAGAAATCCACCCTGTTGTCTCGATACCAGTGTAGTACATTTCTGCCACAGCTTGTCAAATCAAGCCAAAACATTACAGGTCCATTTTGAGCGGTAATGTACGGAAGAATACGTTTTTCAGGGACTCCTGCTTGTGCATTTTGGAATACATAGTCACGAAAACCTTGTTTGCAGCTGCAAATACCTTGCACGATTATAAGCTTCCTTGCGAATTGGTTTGCAGAAACGAAGTTGAACTTCCAAGGAACATCACCTTGACCAGTAGCTTTATAAAACTTTTGTCTGGGCAGCGGCCATAATCCATCTCCACGTACGTTTTGGCGTCCATGAGGATGTATGCTTCGTACTTCTTAAGCTTATTGCTTCGTACTTCTTAAGCTTATTGTAAAACTACCAGGCTCTTTTTTAGGCCACTAGATTAGCTTATGTGACCTGTTAGGTTGCTAACTGGCCCGATACGATGGAAATCATTCTTGCAGACGAATAACTTTGGCGGGCATTGAATTTCTTGCCGATATCATAGTCCGAGGGCCCTGCGTTTGCCCTTATCGTTCTCAACACCTTCAAATGCCACTTCTGATCAACTATGGCGCTTGCGATGATCCCACCGACAAACCGATTTGAATGTCAATAGAAAATGTCTTAATATTTCTGTTCAAATCATATTACTGACATCTATCCTTGCGTTCGCTGAGAACGTTAATTAAAGCCATGAACACGCTTGGGAATTTGATAAGAAGGTTCATGTCTCAGCAATTCTAAACACATTTATTTGATCTTCTATACACGGAAGAAACAATGTACCTAGAATCAAGTATTTTGAAACTTAAAATTGAGTACTGCTGTTAAACTGGAAATATGGGTAAATTTAATTCTGCACATTAGGTAAAAATTACTCAATGGGTGAGTACTTCATTGACAACCCATTTCTGAGTTAAAATGGAAGTCATTTGCATACTTTTATTATTTGAAGTATATTAGATTTAAAAACCGAAAAACAATTAATATGTTACTATATTAAAGACTGTATCCGATGAAATTTGAACACACAAAATAGGTCACCAAAAATTTTCCTTGAGCCCGATTCTTTTCAAACTTTCTGGAAACAAAGTACTACTGAATGGTTAAGTTTTGACATCATTGGTTTATTCAACCTCTTCTCCCAACCCAAATGCCCGCACCTCTGCCTTGAGCCCTTTCATCAAATTTTGGGCAATGCTAGGACCGACTTGCTTACTTACTTTTAACCATACTTTCTTTAGTTCAAGTTCATTTTCTATCAGTTTTGGAGTTTTAACGAGCCTTGCCTTCATGATTGCCCAAAATTTTTCAATTGGGCGAAGTTCCGGAGTGTTTGGAGGGTTGACGTCTTTTGGTACAAAAACTACATTATTATCTTTGTACCAGTCTAAGGCGGGCCGGGCATATTGGCAAGATGCCAAATCCCACCAAAACAGTGTCGGGCCATGAGATCTCAAGAAGGGCAGAAGTCGTTTTTGGAGGCATTCGTCCTTGTAGATTTGTCCGTTGACGGTCCCAGAGGTGATGAAGGGCTGACTCATTTTGCCACATCCGCAGATTGCTTGCCAGACAAGGATTTTTTTTCGCGAATTTCGACAGTTTCTTCCTCCGTACACTCTCCGGAACGGCCAACTTAGAGGTGGCGACGTAGTGTTCCTGTCCTGGCATTTGTTTGGTGTCGGCTTTAATGTAGGTCTCATCGTCCATCACAATGCAGAACGGTTTTGTGAGCCACTCCCTGTACAGTTTTCTTGCACGAGTTTTGGCCACCGAGCTCTGTTTATCGCTCCGGTTCGGTGCCTTCTGGACCTTGTACACATGTAATCCAGAACATTTCATTGTTTTCTGCACAAAACAAACTGAAACTTTCGCCTTTTTCGCAACATCCCTGATCGAAATGTTGGGATAACGCTTAAATTGGTTAACTACCATCCTGGCCTTCTCTGGATTTGATGTGCCACGTTTTTTGCCACTACCATTTTTCCGCTTGGTTGTCTTACGGTCCTTGAACGTTTTGATCACATGTTTCACTGTTTTCCGATCCATCGACGAGAAGCGTTTGGGTTTTCGAAGTGAGTGCCTAAAATTTGTTGGCGCACTATTTCTTCATTCGAAGCCATCACTGAAATAACTCGACCGATTTTCACGAAACTCATTACACAATTGACACAACACAATGAAATACATTCAGTTAAAATTTCAATATTTTTTACCAACACGCTAAAAAGTTACGAACAATTGCGTGTGTCCAAATTTCATCGAATACAGTCTTTAAACTAGCCGTTTTTGTTAAAAATCGCGGAAATTTAGAAACAAACAAAATGCATAAAATTATCGAGTAAATTTATGTTTTTATTCCATCATCATGAGAAAGGCACTTCATTTTAAAAGTTGTATAACATTTGCTAACTAACCGTGCGGAAAAGTGCGCTTTTTTTGGTTTTAACGAGTTTTATTGCATTAGGTTAAATTTACCCACCATAAACTTTGGATACAGTTACTCAAATTTAGCTTCCCGCACCAAACTCCAGAGTTGGGTGAAATGATTTTAATTTTGAGTACTGTGTTTCTTTCGTACATGTTTTGACAGATGAGATCGCTGCACATTTGAATCGGTCGTTATGAATTATTGATCAAGAGTGAAGATTGAGCCTCATGTCGGTTTGTCGGTGATGATCCTGCCGATCGATAGTATTTCGCTCACGAAAGGTTTGAAAACGCTGCACACTGTTGATTTAGCCAATTTCAACGGCTTCGCGATTTTTGAACCTAACCAAGTTGGATTTATAAAATGAGTGTGTTCTAAACTAATTTTCGGTTCGCGTTTTCCATAAAATATTACCTTTTGAAACCAAATGAATCCTGATGAACTTTTCAACAATGCAAGAGGAAACATTTCAAATTAAACTGCTGTAAGAACATTCCAAACCCAATCACTAGGAGCACTGCATTGAAATAAACAGTTGGTCAATATATTAAATGACTCAAGCTTTCATATAAGTAAGAATCAATATGAGTTTGATGTGATGATTTATTTGACCAATGTGGAAACTTACACGTTTTTTTTTTTGCTTTTGAGCAATCTTACTTTACCAAATAAGAACAAAAAAGAAGCAGATTTGTTCCGAGATATCTCTTACTCAGTCGGTATAGAGGTTCTGCTACAAAGGGCAAACATACTTTTGCATATAAAAACTAATAAATGATACATTAAAAACTTAAAATCGTTCCACAAAAAACGCATTCATGACCCATAAAACTCTGGTCAATATCCATAATAAAATGAATATGATTCATAAAATTTATCAATGTGATCCATAATTTATACAAAATTTAGCAATAAAATGTCAAAAAAGTACCGTTATATATCTAGGGTATGATCAATAAAATTGTATGGGTTACCCATAAACATATAGCGAATGTTCCGTAAAAGGTTCAATATCATTCCTTAAAGTTGTAATATTGATCCACAGAATGTAACATTTGTGCACTAAAATACGTGCACATGATTCATAAATTATTGAAAATGTTCCATAAATAAATTGTCTATGATCCATATAATAATGAATAATAATCTATAAACTCATATAAATGATCCGTAGCAAATTATTCTTATAGAAAATTTTCTCAACTATAATTTTTCCAAACATTGGTTTTCAGAAAAAAAAATCAAACAGCTTCTCAGTTAGACACACTATATTGTACAATGTGACATAGTAGCCACGATTTGTTATGCTGTACTCCAAGTGCTAGAAATACCAATGTTGCCTACTGAGCAGTTGAGGATTGAAGAACTAAGGAAGTAGAAAGCGGTCGAAGTTTCCGATATCGTCTTCAATTTAACGACTGATTCAAGCATTTGCCCGGTATAATGCAAACGGAGGATGTTTTTTGTAGTTAGGTCCGACGAGCGATAGCGAGTTGGACGGCAAGCGTTTGCCCGGCATAATTTTATAAAAAAATCTTAAATAACAGTTTGATCAAACCTTAAATTTGACATGTAGAGTAACTGTCCCCATATTAATCTCATTGTTCCTTTATTCATCCTACGTTGAATCAAACAATTGGGCAGTTGAAGGATCGCTTTCGTTTTCTTATAATATTTGCTTACTTTTAATAACAACAACAAACATTACTAACTAATCCTGTCACCTGTTTATTGTTTAATTTCAAGTAGGATGAATTGCAAAGTGATGTGATTAATATAGGAAAATCTTCCCTAGTTCTTTACATGCACGAGTTCTCTTTAACAAATTTATTGGAAAACATGTGTCGCAGTTGCGGTCGTAAAAGAAAATGAAATCGCGAAAGTGAATCAGCTCTCTGAAAAATTGAAAATCTTCTAAAAAATAATCCTTCTCTAATAGCAATATTTGAGCCGCATAGCTAAAGAAACGGACATGTTCATAGATCTGAGTAGTAGCGCAGTCAAGGATCGATTTCCCCGTAGCCAAAATTTAGAAAAATATAAACCCAACATTGTAATAATTCTGGCACAATTTATGGATCCTAAATATTATTTTAAATGCCCAAAGTTTATTTCCTATGGGCCATATTTAGAAGCTTGTGGTTAATTTTTCAAAACTATCATGGATCATTGACGATTGGATCAATAATTTATCGATCATGTGTATATATTTAAGTTCACAAACGTTTCATTCTAAGGATCAATTTTACAACTTTAAGGAATGATATTGAACCTTTTATGGAACATTTGCTATATTTTTATGGGTAATCCGTACAATTCTATTGATCATACCCTAGATATATAACGGTACTTTTTTGACATTTTATTGCTAAATTTTGTATAAATTACGGATCACATTGATAAATGTTATGGATCATATCCATTTTATTATGGATATTGACCAGAGTTTTATGGGTCATGAATACGTTTTTCATGGAATCAATTTCAATTTTTAATGGATCATTTCTTCAGTTTAAAGGTGCAAACTTAGGGCTGCCGCTACAAAGCAACACCATTCTGGGTTGACTGGGTTCAATTCGCGATCTGATTTAGGTGTTTTTTTTTTCATGAAATAGCTCTCGCCTTGACATGCTATACAATCATACTAACGCAGAATTGGTACTGGAATCGAATCCCCTCAACAAATAACTGTGGTAGTGCATTTAAACTCTAAATTGTGCGAGAAATAAGCTTGAAATGTCAAAAAAGAAGAGGAGTGAATTGAATTATTAATCAATTACATAAAAACAAAAATCCCAAACCACCTGATTCCCGTTTGAAGTCACCCTAAATGATCCACAATAACAACTCTGATCGCTTTATTGCTCTCACCTTTCTCAGTGAATTTATGAACTTTCTCGCCGGTATAATTACGATCACCATCACCGAGAATTTATGACACTACGTTGAACGCACCCAGCAATAATTTTTCCTCTAAAATCTCAGCTCGAATCTAAAACCAAAAGCCTTCCATTCTTCGAGTTGC
The DNA here is from genome assembly GCA_034211315.2 of Aedes japonicus. Classification (NCBI taxonomy): domain Eukaryota; kingdom Metazoa; phylum Arthropoda; class Insecta; order Diptera; family Culicidae; genus Aedes; species Aedes japonicus. The sequence goes on from JASCZW010001175.1 coordinate 168,106, forward strand.
ATTTCTCATACACCGTCCCCTTTCATCATCCGTCCCGGTATTAGGTCCAATGAAAAATAAGTTGTAAAACGGTTTCTCAAGATTTATTTTCGTTGAACAATTTGATCGATTTTGATCTGGTGCGGCAGCGAGCAACCAATTTGAATATAAATCAATCGTTTAGCTGCATAAACGGCGATGCTAGATGTTATGCGAGGGAAAAAAACACCTAAATGTAGACAACACACACGATCGTCACCACATGATCATGAAGGCACGGGGACACCACTTTCAAGAGCGCGAAGGTGCGTCTCACGTTTTATTGGACCTCGGCTGCTGCGGGATCTGTCGGGGCAAAAGCAAAACGAAACAAACACCCTTACAGATACGGCATGAAGATCAACGAAAAATGATAAAATAGAGAGGAGCCATCCATAAATGAGGAAGCGTTTGTTCGTAGCAACTCAACTTGAGACCCCTTGGTCAACCTATTAATTTTGCATCCGTTATTCGACCATCCTAAAATATCACGTTGTTTATGCTTATTCCCCAAAATCCACGCGATCATGCGAGTTCACTGAGTGATGGTCATACGCAGAGTCTTGAGAAAATGCGTGGCCAGAGAATGTCGTGTATCGGTCATAAGGACGGGCGGCGCGGGCAACGAAGCGAATCCAAAATGATCGTTTAATTTGTTTTTAAACATACAGCAAGAGGGCAAAAAAAATAATACTCCGAACGGTATAATTCTCCTGCAGTTATACGCAAAAGTGGACGTCCTGCTCAATGCAACGGTTTTGATTTCGCAGCACCGGGCAGGTCCACCAGGAGTTGGAACTGGGTAATAATGAACCGTAAATCATTGCGGTCGTGATGGCATCGTGGTTGATGGGTTGGTATCTGCCCTTTTGTAAAAACAATCAACGAAAGTCATCAGAAGTAATCAGTCATCAGCTGTCGTATGAAGGTGCGTAGATTGCCTCGGTTTTTCGGATAACGAGTTGAAATTTAAAATTTGAAATTCTTGCTCAACACTGATGCAATGGTTTAAATTCAAATTCTTTTCGGAAAATTATGAAATAATTTAGAAAGATATTAATTTTACCTTGACTGAATAGCAGTAGTTTTTGAATTTTAGGAGGAGATTATGGCTTCAAAAGTTTAAATAGTTTGGACACAGTCGTATCTACACTATGTTAAGAATATTGGGAATTTATAGATAAAAAAAACTTTCAGTGCATGTGTCGCTACGAATTGGCACGAGGTTTCTGGAAAAACAAATTGTTTGTTTAGTTTATATCTCTAAGTTAGTTAATTTGCATATTTTTCATGCTGTGATAACTCTTCAGGTGGTTTAGCTGTGTTTATACGAAGTTCATTGGAAAATAAATCAATAGATAGTCAAACAATCAATGGATTGCATTACGTACATCCTGAAATAAAATACCAGGGGAAACTGTATCATGTAATTGGGGTTTATCGTCCACCATCATGCAATCTCAACGAACGTCAGAATATTTGAAAAGGCTGGTTATCGTCTGCAACTCCATCTAAACCGTATTTCATTGTTGGTGATGTGAACGTCCCAATAAATCTGCAAAATAACAATGCAGTAGCAAGATTCAAATGTTACTGGAATCGTACGGTTATGTATGTACGAATACTTTTTGTCGACGAAATGACAAAAAGAGAAACCCTGCATAATGCCAGACTTTTTGAAGTTAGAACAGATTGAAAAAAAAAGCGTCGTTCAAGCCCGCTCCACTAAAGCGTTAAGTAATTTGCGTGACCGCAGTTCTCGTCCACTGCAAACGATTCGTAGCTATTTTGTGCGAATAGGTTTTCCGTCAAATATTTGGCATAAGTCAAATAGTGTAATTCCACGCTTGACTGTTACTAAAGAATGCGAGTATACGAGTCAATAAATGACTCATTTTGAGACAACATTTGTTTTGGGCCTGTCAACATTTGTAAAACCTCTTTGACCCTTTTCAATTGTTAGTCCAGATTTTTACGTGTCCGTGTATTGCCAGATTTTGCCAGATGTTTTATTTGGGACAAGCCAGATATTTTTCAAAAACGAATGGCAGCCCTGTAGTATCGCGTAGTATCAGAAGTCTTATTCTGAATAAGTGAAACGTTGTTTCTAAGAAATGCGTACCGAAGTTGATTTATATTGAAGGAGACGGTCAATTCCGGACGCTCTCGACGAATTTAGAATCGGAAGCTTTCCGTCCAGCCACCACTCCATCCGCATCTGTAATTCGGCCTTACTCCGCGAGCTCGTCTGCCGTCGCTGGACGCCATTTCAGCAAAGACAGCGGACAAGTTTCGTAGCCGCCATCGTCATCGAGATTCGTCACCATCTACGTCACCAGTATCCCGCCGGTATAAGTCATCTAGTCTAGCTAGTCATCGAGAAGTCGTCTAAAACCTGCGCAGGTATGTGGAAACCTTTTTTCGTGGACATGATTGTTTCCCAGTAAATACTTCCCGTAACCGAATGTTCTGTCCAACCCAAATGAGTCGTGTAATTCCAAGCCAAAGGAGCGTAAACAACGATATTGTTTGCAATGTTTCATACAACAGGCTCGATTTAGGCGTTATCTGTCTTAAATTTACATGAATCATCCCATTATTTTCTGCCAAATCTAGCATTCCCTTTATGTGCATTAGATAACGCAGAAAATTCAGTGTTTCTTTTTATCTGTGTGGTTTGAAGTACTGAGTTTGAATTCATTTTCATTTTGGGCAGTTCCGATAGAGTTGACTACTCCTAAAATCCGTTTTCGTTTTCCGTTCCATTGTTTTCAATATCAGGCTTCTCTTCTCCCGTTCCGGTTTGCTCCTACGGATTGAGCAAGTTTAAATTTGGGTTTTTTACTTATATTCAGAGGGGGAAATCAAGCAGAATTTATTGGCGTTTTTCCTATTTAATGGTTATTTCAATAGTGTTTGAGCCTTGGAGCTAATAGCCATTCACGAATCCCCTGAGGTGACTGTCTCAGAAAGGTCGGGCATTTACCAAACGACAGGTGGCCTCCTGCTTGCAGGAGTGGCGCTAAATCTATCTTGTTTATAGCAAAAAAAACCTCGTAAGTATTCTCAGAACAGTTACAACACTCATTGGAACCTATAATAAGCTGGTTATTGAGTGTACCAGATCTTTCACCAACATTTTTAGAGTTAAAGGTGAGCATTGTCCTTGGATGAGATACAGCCTCTGGAAAATGATATTGTCAAGAACGGGAGACAACCAGGATGTTGCTCGGGATATGACGATTCGTACCTGCCGGGGCTATGGATCACGGTTTCAGGTGGCGACCAAGAGGTTCCGCATCAGTGTTGATGGTTGGCAGCCAACCAGGAATGTTGCATCGGACGGTTGATTCTTTGTTGCTTCTTGCCACTAAGGAAAAGGGCTGCGAAAACTGCAACAGAGTTCTTCCGTCGGGAGGAGGGGGATTTCAGGACTTCAGAGGATTAATTTGTCATGGGATTTTAGAATTTTAAGTTTCTTTTTCAATGTTATACTTGGAATGGCATTTTCACTTGTTAGTTTCGCAACGGCCACCTACGCTTGCTCGTTCGTTCCGTTGCTAGCGGTAACAGATATAAATAAAAAATAATTACCGTGCAACCACCATTCTTTGTGCAGAGCCAAACTTTGCGTATTAGGTATATTGGATAAATTTATCATAAATTTTCTGAAAATATATGGATTTCAATAAGGTGATCTAAAAGAATATATAAATTAGTCTCCGATCTATTTTTCATTTGCATAACATTTAAAATTTGGTGTAATTATTTTTGCACTTTTAAATAATTTCTTATTTTTCAATATGGCACATTGGAAAAAAATCACAGTTTTGCCAAAAAGTCAAGTTATCTTCGAAATTACTACCATAAATCTCTTTGGTCATTTGGTGACCTGCCTTGATACCGATTTGCCGCTTAATGCTTTAACTGGAGGTAAAATGGGTTTCAAATGTTTTTTCAAATGCCCATAATAAGATAATATGAATGAGTCCTAAACATCAAACAGACTTTTACGAGTTCATAAAGTCGAAATAAAACCTTTGATAGGAGTAAAAGGAATTTGAGGTAACACTATTGGCTCCTCTTTGTGCCATAATAAAACCAAATTTTAGATTTCCAGTGGCCGTCATAAAACTTAAAAAAAACTTAATAAAGCCAAAGGATGGTTTTGGCATTGTTACTTGGGAGCTCTACATGGCTACATTCCCTTTATGGAGTGGATGCCACATGTAAGTTGTACGCTATCGTTTTTTTTTTCATATGTTATGGAACGTTTATAGAGCAGTTATGACACTCTATTAACTCATATTCCAAGTTCTGTATACGTGACTGTACACCAACGATTGTTAACCAATGTCATGCAAATAAGAGACTGAAGATTTAAATACGGCTATTAATTGTTTCAAATGAATAACCATGGAAGGAATGGAAATGTAGAATGAGGTAGCTATCAATCCAAGGATCACGAGTTCAATTCAGGGATCGAGAAAAGTTAAATTTGGGTATTGTTTTTAAAAAAAATCGTTCAAACAAATGAAGAAATCTAAATACAACAAGTAACAAATCAACAATTAAAATGACTGCTAAGAGTAAATAAAGGGTGTATCGATCAAAATATGGTCAACTTAAATTTGACGCATTTTCTTTTATCGTGCATTAAAAATTTTTACACACCCCTCATTTTAAAGATGGGTACATCATGTTTCTATTTGGATTTTGAGATCAGCACTTCAGTTATCAAAATGTCGTCGAAGAAAGAGAAGCAACGCATCAAAATTTTGCACGTGCTTGGCGAAAATTTAAACCACTCTCACGCCAAGCTGGCGAAATTTTTGAGTGTGGCTAAATCAACTGTGACCAACATATTAAAAGTGCTCGGTGAACGTTTGTCGACCCAGGAAAGCTGTATCGGAGAGAAATCGAAAGCCAAAGGCCACAGTGGCAACAAAAAGAGTTCACTCTCCGTCCGAGATGTTGCAAAAAAGCTGGGAGTGGCGCCTTCAACCGTGGATGGACCTAAAAACGAGCTGAACTCTCGACTTACAAGAAAGTGGTGACTCCAAATCGTGACGATAAACAGAACACGTCGGTCAAGCCACGATCGCGAAAGTTGAACGTGTTGATGAAGTTTGATTGCGTGGTACAGGATGATGAAGCTTACGTCAAGGCAGACTTCAAACATTTTATACGGCAACCGGACGAGAAAAGGTGATATTTTCAAGCATATTAAACTGTCAAAGTTCGCGGAGAAATATCTGGTGTGAAAAGCAACGTTTGCATTGCGACCGGAACCGTCAACCAGGAAATTTATCTGAGCGAGTGCCTACAAAAACGTCTACTGCCTTTCCTGAAGCGACACAATTGTTTCGTTCTATTTTGGTCGGATTTGGCATCTTGCCATCATGAAAAATAGGCCATGGAGTGGTATGCTTTCGACAACGTTCAAATAGTGCCCAAGGACACGCCAGAGCTCCGCCCTATCGAACAATATTGGGCCATCGTCAAGCGGAACCTTAAGAAGACTCAAAAAGCTGTTGTGAGCGAGAAACAGTTCAAGGCAAACTGGCGTTCTTCGGTGAATAAAGTGGATAAGGAGACTGTACAAAATCGTATGGCAAGGTGTTAAACCAAAGACCCGGCAATTCGCATTCGGTAAAAAGGAAGCTGTGCTGAATATTTCTCCTTTATTCTATATTAACTGAACTTGAAAAAGAAAAAGAATTTGACTTATTTATAAAATGTTTGATCGACTCACACACATTACCGTTTGACCCAATTTTCATCGGAACACTATTAAGATGTGTAATAAATCCAAATGAGAATGGTTGAATACACATTTCTTTTCAAAAGTGGTTAAGCAGTGGCCGTTGAATAGATTCTCCAATTTTGAGTGAACAAATGTTGAAAAGCAGTTTTGGTTCAAAATAAAATGACGGTTGATAAGCATTGAGCTCAACAGTGAGTTTGGAGAACCGCTTTTACATAATAAAATTGTTACTTGGATTATTACATCTTCTCAGAAAGTCTCAGTTCTATTGTCTATTGTCGATGAAAGCAGTGAGACACTCATTTTACTTGTTTGCAAAAATAAGGGAACCTCTGTATGGGTCCCTTCACTTTGCTCAATTTCAGGCAATGAGATGACCCCAAGCAACACAGCTTGTATTAAACAAGTTGAAAGTACTGTTAAATGACAAAAATAGGTTAGAAACTTAGGTGTATAATACTTAATATCGTACTTTACTATGACGCAAAAAGCGCAAAAAGTAAAGCCTTATAAAACATAAAATGGAAAAAAAATTATCCGAATACAAAATACAACATCGCCAAGCGTGGGATTTGAACACTAGCCCTTGGCGTGCTAGGTTTGTAGCCTCTTTGTTAAGCCAACTCAGATTGTTGAGAAGTAAACTCTGAGTATCTATGATATGCCTCCCGTCGGCAGTGAATCCACGATTTTGTACAACAAATTCATCGTAATGAGAAAAAAGAACAGGTTTTGCAAAACATGGTTGGTGTAATGTCATTTCAACAGTATATAGAACTGCCCATAAAAACTTGTCCAGTTTATGTTTTGTAAATGTATGGAACCATGTTTTCAAGAACAATAATAAAGTATTAATCTCTTGCAGCATTTGAAACATTATGTTTAGCTCGACCGTTTGTCAGAGTGATATATAGAATACGAGACATACAAACCGCTTCAAACCTGACAAGATTTGCAATACGTTTAGAATACGTTTATAATACAAACAATTATAAATCATTCTAAAAAGATGTTTTGTGTGTTACTTGGGACGGGCCCTCTAGTAAAGGTGGGCGCACAAGAGGGCGAAATTTTAAAAGAAGAATTTCACATGATAAATTTTTCTCATTAGTACGTCATAGTTCTCTTCAAAGTTGGCAAAACGATCGGACAACTCAGACAACCACAAGTCGTATAACAGTGTTCAAATAGTATCGTATATTCCTATAATTTAACTCAACATCGCATTTAATTGTGGCTTTTATCGTGTTATGTTTACGTTAAATCGTAAAGAGTGCAAATTTTCGACTTATATACGATGTGTCATTTATTCATCGTACTGCGTTAGAAACAAAATCGGATAAACATCGCTAAGCTTTTTAAATCGAATTTGTTATTACAAATTCAATCGCATACGATATCAAACCAACTCGTTTAAGAAAACAATCGAATTTGCACGTATATGGCCTCCACTTTTGCACGTATAAGCTATATTTTTTGCATTCTATACGATTTGTTATAATTTTTTTTTACATTGCATTATTCCAAATGTTTCGTCAAGATCGTGATTCAAAGGTCTGGATGTAAGTCGCGGTTTTATTCGTGTGATGTCAAGACTTATGTCGAACCACTACTTATTAGACGCACATCTTGACAGAATCAACCTCGTCGATAGCACTTTATGTAGGTGCGGAACCGGTTATGGTGACATCCCCCACGCAGTTTGGAATTGCTCGGATGAAGCTGCCTCCACAACACGACTATTGGATAGCCTAGTGGCCCAAGGTAGACATGGAATGGTGGAGGTAAGAGATGTTTTGGGAATGCGTGATCTTCCCTACATGCATGCGATCTACGAATTCCTTTGTTTGTCTGACTTTAATGTGTAACGTCATCACACCCTCATCAAATTTCCTCGCCATTGTATCCCAGTTATACCATCCTTTTGTCTTCGCGCTACTTGTACCTGCCCAGCAAGCTATTGGTCAACCATCTGCGCCTCCTGAAAGGAGGACTTGATGACAGACGCAGCCATGAGCAGCATTTATAATAAAAAAGTTATAGGAAATAAGTAGCCTGCCTAGACTTTTCCAAACGATGATATGACCCACTAACCTCAAGCAAGCCACGAGTAATTGGCACCCCACTTACTTGTACCAAAAAGCTATGGATTGTTAATAACAATATTGATTATCCGCTCCGCAAAGTGTAACACACGTTTGAGCCTGACAAATTAACGAACTTATTCCATCTCTAAAAGGCACAAGAGGTTGTCATTTTTGGACCTCTAGGGTAAAGTTCTGTCCAGTTAGAATCCAGAATCACTTATTGTGTTGCAGCGGTACGAAAAGGTCCGCAATAAAATTCGCAAAAACGTTGAAAATCGCCAAATCAACCGTGTATGACGTGCTTAAACGTTTCAGGGAGCAAAAGAGCTTGGATCGAGTGCCTCAAAGTAAGCGTCGTAGTTGAACATATGACCGCAAGCTGAACCAGAAGGTGTTGAGAACCGTCAAAGCAAACCCTGGACTATCAGATAATGTAATCGCACAAAAATACGCTGCTGCTCGCAGTCCCGTTCGAAGAATTCGTTTGTGAGCAGGATATCGTTCTTATCGAGCCAGCAAGCAACTGAACAGAACGTTGAAGCAAAGTTTCGTCACCAAAACTCGAGCTCGGAAATTGTACCAGCAGGTTTCGACGAAGTACCATGGATGCCTGCTCATCGTCAATGAAACCTTTGTCAAAATGGATTTCGGACAGCTGCCTGGCCAAAAATTCTACATGGTGACGGCACGAGGAGATGTTCCTGCGAGTTTAAGTTTGCTTTTATGGACAAATTTGCCAAGAAACTGAAGATTTGGCAAGGGATATGCAGCTGCGGAGCAAAGACCAAAGTGTTCGTGACGAATACGACGACGGACTCGAAGCTGTACAAGGAAGAATGCCTCAAAAACCGCGTACTACCTTTCATTAAAGCCCATAAAGGTCCCGTGAAGTTTTGGCCAGATTTGGCGAGTTGCCACTACAGCCGGGAAGTCATCCAGTGGTTTCGCGATAATAACTCAGACTTTATCGATAAAAACATAAATCCACCCAACTGCCCGCAGTTCCGGCCCATCAAGAAATGTTGGGCAATAATGAAGCGGAAGCTTAAGAAAGGTGGAAAAACGGCTCGATACGTGACTCAGATGACCAAAATGTGGAACAAATGTGCCAAGGAAGTTGAATCCGGGAGTGTGAAGCGTTTGATGGGAGGGTCCTCCCTTAGCTCAGTCAGTAAAGGCGCAGCTACAAAGCAAGACCATGCTGGAGGTGGCTGGGTTCGATTCCCGGTCTGGTCTAGGAGTTTTTTGTTAAGAAAAATTTCTCGACTCCCTGGGCATAGCGTATGAATTTACTTGCTACACAATCATACTAATGCAAAAATGGTACCTGGCTTCGAAAACTTTCAATTAATAACTGTGGAAGTGCATCTAGAACACTAAGTTGAGAGCAAGCAATAAGCTAATTGTGAAAGCAATAAGCTTGAAATGCTAAAGAAGAAGAAGGAGGGAGGAATAAAGAAGAAAATGCGATTCGTTTCATTAGAAACGAAGAGAAATGATTTGTATTGATATTTTTTCCTTAAAGAACAGTGGATTACCTTTGTTTTGATGTATTAAACTTATTTGTACGTGAATCCTTTCCGGATTCTTAATGGACATAGCTTGATTCAAAAGTCGCGTTCTGGTGAGATAATTATTCGTTAATTGTCAGACTGCGAGACCGAGGTCGTCATAACCGTTTCGACGCCGGCAAGGATTGCATCGATTGAGATTTGGTAGTGTAGCAGCCATGTGTAGTTTTGGGACATTAGTCAACTTAACACACGGATCAAACGACGGCTTTCGTACAGGTCCTTAGAAAACATCCTCTAGGAAATAATAGCAATGATGGAAAGTAACAGCCGTCCTAGATTACAGTTGTCCAAATCGGTTTTCCAAAGGGTACTCGGATGCAATAAATGGTAAAATTCATCGAGTGAAACGTGTCTTGCATACAATTGTGGGTAAGTCCGCTTTCTCATTGGCTGGAGTTTAGCAATACAAAGGTTATCAATTATGATCTTTCAACCAACACACTGTTTTCTTACTTTTAAAAGAAAATACGTTGGGTGTCTACTAAGTTTCGTGTACCGAAGAGCCTCAATAAACCTGAAAATGATTTTTTCCGGAGCATTCTTGCGACCATTAGCGTTTTTCGATAATTGATCAAAATAAATTTAACAAAACAATAGTAAGCCGTAAATTCGAAAATTTTGTAATGATGATTAAATGTTTTTAATAGTTAAAAACAGAACACCCCTTGATAATGATTATAACTTTATTACCAATATAATCATACTTAAATCTTTCCCCATTGCAAAGCTTTATGCCAATCCCGTAGTTACAAAATTAATTCCAAATTTATTTGCGGCAATAATCATTTGAAGCCATGCCAAATGGTTCAACGTTTTTATTCCACATTTAAACGATTCGATTGATACAGTTTGTTTTTATCGAGAAACATTTCATATCCATTGAGGTCTCCCAGAGCCTTTCAGTTGCGGAAAACTTTACGAGCTCCAATTTTTAAATCAAACTTCTCTCTCTCTCTCTCTCTCTTTCTGCATCTGATTGAAAATATCATCCAAATTTCTTCAAGCCGTAAAACACATTTTATTACACCACATCCAAATCCAATAAGTGCCAGGCGTGGTCACAATGCTAGCGAGACAATTCAGCCCCCAGCCGTGAGGACACTCCAAAGGCGCGTAAAACATTAATGTTAAATTATTAAAATATGTAGGTATATTGCCGTTATCGGTCCCAGTGATGCAGCCATGATGGGCCGGCGGCCAAAATAAAGTCTCCTCACTACTGTTATACGCATGGTTCGGTTGAAGGGTATCGGAATGAGTGTGCTCCGGGTGTCCAGCTGTGTTATTCTTGTCGCCGCAAACCGCTTCTGGCAATCACGACGCATCGACTGTTGTCCAGCTATTATCGCCGTTTATGGAGGACGGTTAATATTTTTTCAACATCACCATCGTCATCATCTTTGCTATCTGATGCAATATACTATTGTCGGGCATTGTTGCACCACTTTGTGTAATTGGATGTATGCAACCGTTTTTTTTTTTGCTGGTGGTGCAGCTGATGTACTTGAAAAGGGCTTTTGAGTGAATTTTCGGCTGTAATTAAATTAAATGACCATTGCTATTTTTAATTATTCTTTGGGAAATCACTTTCTTGTTAGTCAAAAATTTACCGTGTACAATTAGTACTAATATTGCACATTTTCTAAACATTTCTAAGCATTTTCTAAACAAAACCATGAATCTAGGTGTTGCAGGGCAGTTAATTTCAAATTCCCGTTGTTTCCTTGTTTACGAATTAAGCAGTTCCATTCAACATTTCTATCCTACATCAAAAAACTTGTTCAGTAGTCAGTTTAGTTTGGAGTCAGCTGTGAATTTGCTGGAAAAGTCCCTACTTGCTGAAACACTAATGAACGAAATGTTGCTTATGCATTCTCAATCTTTATTTTAGATATTCATTTTAATTTGTTTAAAGTAAACAATAATATCTCTCTGAATTTTCATATTCAATTCCACTAGCCCAAACAACACTTTTCGCTCCAAGACCCATCCCCGCCGAGTGCCGCTAATCCAAACATTTCATGTCGCTACAAATTCGTTTTCGATACTTTATTGCGGGATCTCACGAAAGCTAGCTGCAGCAAAAGCAGCCATCACTAGAACACTCCCAATTCCCTGGTGCCACTTTTCCCGTCATGCACTAGATACCGATTACTTTCTGCCTAGGATCAAGGCAAACAGTCACGTGTAGCATGTGCCAGGGCTTAGCTGGGACACACGCGAGCTCTTCTGCCCACGAAGCAGGCCGGTTCGTCGATCGGTAAACCTTTATTAAACGGTGTTAGAGATCGTGATCGAATTAGCATGCAATTTCCAACCTGGAGGACATCGGTCCGTCAACGGTGACTGCGCAGACGACGAAGGGATTGACCAGAAGTTACGGAGAAGTAGGGTGATCTTTAACGATTGTGAGCTCAGTGCTCGCGCGCCAGATAATTTGTGCAGCGCGTTGAGCCACCTAATGGACTGATCGTAAACTTAACTATTGGTCCTAAATAATGTTGGTGGTTTGAAACGTTGTGACTATTTGAATACGAACGAAAAAAACTCATCCTCCTGGTCGACCATTTCTGATATGGATGAATTTTTGCACAACTGTTTCATTTCATCCAATCCATCAGTTTTTGGTACAAAGTATGCATTATAATTCACGACTTACATTTAAAAAGGTTCTATGGCAATAACTGAAGGGGTACAAAGTGAAAAAAGTGCCAAACCGTGATGACAAGCAAATGCTCACAGCAAAAGTAGTGCAAAGGAGCTTTACCCCAATTTTTTTCAAACAACATGATATAAGTATCATGATGGACGATGAAACATACGTACTCGAAGACTTTAAGCAGCTTCCGGGTCTGGCTTCTTATACCACAATGCAAAGGAACGCCGACAAAGAAGATGTTCAAATTCCCGAAGAAGTGTTTGATTCGATATGTATGTAGTTGTGGTCGAAAATCTAAAAGTTTCGTCTCTACCGAAACTATTAATAAAAAGGATGTGTACGAGACAGAATGTCTTGAACGGCAGTTGCTACCATTTATCAGAATCCATGACTCTCCAGCTCTGTTTGGCCTGATTTAACAAAAGGTCCAATACGTGCCAAAAATAGCCAATCCACCAAACTGTACAGAACTTCGCCCAATAAAGAAATACTGGGCTCTAGTAAAGGAGAAACTCATCAAAACTTAGAAAAAAGCAGATGATACTGATGATTTCAAAAAAAGATGGAGAATCGTTGTGGAACCTGATTGCGGATGTACCACAGAATGTTTGAGAATTTTACAAAAAGAAGGATTAACATATCAATCAACTGTTTCAAAAGTAGATACAACTCTTTTATTGGGAAATACACGATTGGTTTTGTTAAATTATGTGTAATTTTTTTGTCTACTATTATTTCGGTGTCCGAAATTTAACGCGGACAGGCCTTACTATCCACACAGAAAAAAATAATTAATTTTAACAAGCGCGTAAAATTTCCCCTCGTGTAATTCCAAGCCAAATGAGCGTAAACAACGATATTGTTTGCAATCTTTCATACAACAGGCTCAATTTAGGCGTTATCTGGCTTGTTTTTACATGAAATATCCCATTATTTTCTGTAAAATCTAGCATTCCCTTTATGTGCATTAGATAACGCAGAAAATTCAGTGTTTCTTTTTATCTGTGCATTGTAGCACGGAAACTTAATTAAACAGCAATATACTCTCCTCTAAGTTTGACTTGATCAAGTTGTAAAAACACTGATTATCCTCACCATGCCATCGTATAAAGGACCAAACATGAGTTGGGTGGATCGATTGGCACCTTCACTTATTCCTATGCACAGGGATATGAAGGATCCCCTTCCAAATCTAGATTAGCGGATTCGTTTTTGCCTTGACCTATCCCGCATTGGAGATTTGTGTGGAAACTTCGAAAGACTGCTTTACAAATACCCTAAGCTCAATTTAAAACTATCAAGTAAATTCTAGTAACTTATAGTCAATTTTCAAAACCTGCCGTGGTCTAACGGAACTATCAATACATTCTCTTCACATCTTTGTTCTAAAAAAAATTACTCTCCACGCCTGGAACCTCATGGTGATGAGAACTTTTTTAACAACATCATCAAAGGGGAGTTGTTATTCCAAACTGTCCATACAGTCTGCTTCAATCGGGTGCCCTGATGGCCCCTCTCATTCCAGTACTAGCATGAATCATTCATATAATTATGTACACTACCAGTCAATAGTATCGACCTTTTAAAAAATATCGACTCACCTAAAACGAGGTAAATTCATAATATTGCATCTCCAGATGCTGATAACCTAGAAAGTTTCAACCCTCAGCAACATTGCTCAAAATGTCAAAAAGGTGGAGAGTGGTTCGAATTTCAGTCACTACATGGGGCTATCAGGAATAGAAAAGAGAGAATTTTTAAACAAGTTCATACCGTGATTGATCTCGGCAACCTAGAAAGTTCACACCTTCAGAAAAAAATGTTCATATGGTTAAGGACTTTCGGAAAATGGAGACTTTATTGCGCAGTCCAGCCACTACATGGCGCTATTGGACGTATAAAGGATAGAATATTTGAACGAATTTATATAGTGATCCGGACCACCTAGAAAGTTCTAACCTTGAACAAAATTTTTCGGAAGGTCAAGAACTTTCGGAAGGTGTCAATCAAAGTTTTTTTTTAATAAGTCAAATTCTTTTTCTATTCAAAGTCTAGTTAATATAGAATACAGGGAAAATATTCAGCTTAGCTTTCTTTTTAGCGAAGGCAGGGTCTCTCGTTTAACACCTACCGTACGATTTTGTACAGTCTCCTTGTTCACATTATTCGCCGCAGAACGCCAGTTTGCCTCTAACTGTTTCTCGCTCACAACAGCTTTTTGAGTCTTCTTAAGATTCCGCTTGACAATGGCCCAATATTGTTCAATTGGGCGGACTTCTGGTGTGTTGGGAGGGCTCTTGTCTTTGGGCACCACGTGAAGGGTGTTGGCAGCATACCACTCCATACCCTTTTTTTCCGTAATGGCAAGATGCCAAATTCGGCCAAAATAGAACGGAACAATTGTGTTGCTTCATGAAAAGCAGTAGACGTTTTTATAGGCATCAAATATTTCTTCGCGAACTTTGACAGTTTAATGCGCTTAAAAATATCTGCCACCTTTCCCCGTCCGGTTGCCGTATAAAATTCCTGTCCAAGAAGCTGTTCAAAGTCTGCCATGACGTAAGTTTCATCGTCCTGTACCATGCAATCAAACTTCGTTGGCACCGTCGTGTACAACTTTCGCGATCGTGGTTTGGCCGACGTGTTATGTTTATCGTCGCGGCTTGGAGTCACCACTTTCTTGTTAGTCGACAGTCCAGCTCATTTTTTAGCTCTATCCACGGTTGAAGGCGCCACTCCTTCCTGGCTGTTGACTTTTTCCTGGCTTCTTCCTGGCTGTCGACAAACCTTTCACAGAACACTTTTAACACGTTGGTAACAGTTGATTTAGCCGCATCCAACAATATTGCCAACTTGGCGTGAGTAGTTTGGATTTTTGCCATGCACGTGCAAAATTTGGATGCGTTACTTCTCTTCCTTCAACGAAATTTTGATAACCGAAATCTCAAAATCAAAATGATGCTACACGCACACATCTTCAAAATGAGGGGTGTGTAACATTTTTTAATGCACGATGAAAGGAAATGCGTCAAGTTTAAGTCGACCAAATTTTGATCGAAACACCCTTTACAGCTTTCTGAATAGTCCTGGTAAAGCCTGAAAAATCTAGAAGTCTTTTCCATTTTCTTAAATAAACTTGCATTATAATGATGTTCAATTTTCGATTGAAAATCAACAATTTATTCTGTTCGAAATTTATATCTGGCACAGGCAAACATACATTTCATAAAGTAAATCTTGTTTTGCGTTAACTCTACTAAACAGACTAGGACATCCGATAAACTGAAAAGAGAATAAGGGAATAGGGAAGAAATCTTCCACTTTACCGTAAAACTTAAAAATACAATGTTTTGAAATTGGAAATATCTTCCCATCATCAGTAGTTTGGCATGTATTATGGTACTGTTGATAAAATTGGTCCCCTTCTTTCGTGTAAAATTTAAGTAGCTCCCAGCTTAGCTTTGTTAAGTATGATTTACCAAACAAGTTACTTTCAAACCAAAAAGCTGTAAATTCACGTCACATAGTTACTTTTAACTACTAGCTATAATGTAGCCATTTTCATAGCATGCAGTTTATTATTTGAGGTATTGTGGCCAATAATAACCATGTAATGCTGTAGTAATAATGAGTTATTTATGCTCAAAATAATATAATTATTTCGCTACATCCTTCATGAATATTTCACACTTTCCTCTACGTCAAAGCATGGCGCTCTTTTACCCGAAATATAAACCTCACTTAGCACATTTTTCCTTGAACCTTGGCAACAGTCTCGCAAATGAGTGAACAAATGCTTCCAACACATCCAATGTTTTCAAATGTCACAATTTTCCCTCTCCGCGAAACTCTCCACATCAAGACCAATCCACAGTTCTATTTGCAAAACAATACCCCCTCGCCAGGTCGGAGGGAGGGTAGCCCGACATCTTGTTTACCGTGCAATGATCGGCTACCTGAGGTCGGGCGTGTGCGCTCAAAAAAAAAAAAAAAAGAGCCACACCAAAGTTGACAGAAGATGCGAATGCATAATTAACTCCTTCTGCGGAATGAGCTACACTCAACGACGATGGCTTTGGATAGATGGATTGAGTAGTAGCAGCCGGAGTGCATTTCTTTACGAAAAGCTCCGAACGACTCCTCTTGGGGCACTTGGGTCGAGAGCCAAGGGAAACATGGCTTCTTTTCTGCCTTTTATGTCCGATTTGTTTGTTTTCTCCATATTCTGGACGCGGGATGGGATGGTTTGCAATCGATCCTCACATGCTTTGCCTGAACTTGCTGCACTGCAGCTGAAGATTACTTTTCCTCATCATTACCTTTATATGCACGAGTACTCTTCGCTTTTTTCGTGCAAAACTTGCATTTTACCCCATTTAGGTACTGACCATGCTCGGGAGAGCCGCGCGTTTCATGAATGAAGTGAATAATTTAGACATTATTTATGAAAAGCCGTACATCAGACGTTTATGGCCAGCATAAATCAAGCAAAAGAAGCTCGCGCTTTCGGTAAATGATTGTTTTTTGCCTTTTTTCTCACTTCGTCTCTTGAATGCCGTTTACTGCTTGAGCTCCGTGTGGAGTGATTTTCTTAGCAATCCAAGCAAACATGGAGTGGTTTGTTTTTCACTGCACAGAGCACACTTGTTATGGAAATGCTTTCTGCAATCAGCAGAATTCCAAGCCGAATGCTTTTTTCTACGAAATTTGATAGTACCCAACGTTTTGCTCACCAGTTGCAAAACATAATAGAAATGCTAAATCAAAGATCTTAATCTTGCACGACATAATTGAAATCAGAAATCATTTTTCCACACGTTGAATTCCCCTCTTTGCAAGCATGCAAAATTAATTACCGTACAAAATGTTTAACCTCACCCGAAGCAAATGGTTCGCATACGAGAATGAGATACGTGACCGACGCATGTTGAGAAATTGAAGCCTTGGGCATGGGAGGAGTTGGTCAGAGGTGCCATAATGATTGATTCCCGAGCGAACTTGGCTGCAAAACTGCACCCTGCTGACCCAAAGAGACCTACCGAGCTGGTCTCTAGTTGGATCATAGGTTACCAACTCCACCACCACCACCGACCACCGTGGTCGATTATTGCGACGGTGATTGCGGCGCGTTGATTGCGGACCTTTACACATCTCGAAAGGTCGCCTTGGACGCAAACAAAGTTAAACATTATAATCATTGACCGGACGGACTGGGTACCTATGTTCTTCAGCTAGGGATCCCTAGCGTTTGATGATAGGGCTGGTTAGGTTAATGAATGGTGGACATGCGGATGGGCAAGAGAAAATGCTAATTTGTTGAAATCGATATTATAGAGTTCGTGTGCTCCAATATCATAGTAAGCCGTGAAAAAAACTTTGATCATAAGACACCTAAATAGAATGTGATCAAGTCAAAGTTATGTTATGACTTAAGCTGCAAATAGCCGTCATTATATCGTCAAAATTCAAAAGCAGTTCATGAAAATAGTATGTTTGCTGGTGTCAACTCACCATTGAATTCATTCACTCCAACAGTAGTTTGTAGCTTGAATTTGAAGGAACAAATATAAGTGAAGTTGTATATAACGATGAAGCCAGAGCGAATACCATTAGTTTGACTGCTATCAGGCCTAATTCAATTGGGCCAAATCTGCCATAGACGCTGGTTTATAATTCTGGAAAAGCATTACGGGAGTTTGAAACAGGATTTGGCTCGTAATTTGTCTCGGGAAATTTTCCAGTTGACGTTTCTCTATATTTATTCACACTCAATGACAAGCTAGTCTTGCGTCTCAAGTTTTACATATTGTTTCCAGTGTTTGATTTGTTTTTATTTCTCTTCTTGATTTTTCCATGTCTCGTTTGCTTGCTCAATAATGTCAATGCAAAACTGCATATCTTGCATGAACGGCATTGGGAGCATTCTTTGGCCTAATTTAACGTGCAATTCTTTAAATTTTAGCTGAGTCACTTCCACAGTTGAAATCCTAAAAAGAATTAAAGGGTTCGAGTTTGGATAATGATGACGCCATTGAAAATAATGTTGGAAAGTAATTTGTAAAGTGTTCAAAATGTCGAAAATTTCAAAATTCGTTACAAAAGCAAAGCTATATTTCTTCGAGCAATGCAGGTTCCTTAAGAGCTGTCGTTGACGAATGGTTTACAATGGAGACTGTTTAACTACTCCGGGCACAAGAGCAGAAAGAAGCTCATAGCTTTATCTTACGGGTGTTCAATGAAAAATGGGAATGATTTCAATACATTTTTAGGGTTTTTTTTCATTAGGGCAGTTGGAATCGCACGTTCAGTAGGTTCAGTAGCATTTCACAATCCCGCTTCTGCTGGGCGAAAGTCAATAGAAAATATACAATAGACGGAGAAGTGAAAAAAAGAAGGGTGGTGATTATAAAGCGATACGGAACGTGGCGGTGCACCGAGCTAAATAGCGTTATTAAATTTCAACAGTGTAATAAACCGACTACGTCGCGAAATATCGAGTGCAAGTGCAAAGTGAAGTGTCAGTGACCGCTGCAGGCAGGCATGGGCTCACAAAGCGAAGGGGACCCTTTCCCCCCGCTCTCTCAACATGGCTTAGGAATAAGGTACGTTACGATTAACAAAACGGATGGCTCACTGGAGGATCATAGCATTTTCCTTGTGACAAAATCGATTGAGGCATACGGTAGCATTGAGGAAGCATGGAATAAGGGAACGTTCATTAATTACGTCACGCCAAAATTGACTTTTTATAACCCCACCCCCCCCTCCTTGTCACGTTTTTTGTATGGACCTTCAATTTTTTTGTATGGATCGTCACGTTTTCTCAAACCCCCCCCCCCCCCCTACTGCGTGACGTAATTAATGAACGTTCCCTAATCGACGCGACGGCTCACTAACCGTTGCGCTGAAGGAAAAATACGCAAAACGAATAATTGAAAACATGAAAACCCTTGCCGACAACAAAACCCCGGTAACCGTCAAGCTACACGCAACGTTAAACTCATCAAGAGCTGTAGTCGCATGCAAACAACTCGCCAAACTAACGGAAAATGAAATTCTAGCTGAACTGCAAAACCAACGCGTAATAAACGCAAAACACATCTCGAGGGCAAACGGAGGCAAAGACCGCATCAATACCGGAGTAGTTATTCTCACCTTCTCTACACCAGCAGCACCAGAAAAAGTAAAAATCGGATGGCGAGTATGCCGAATTGAAAAATATTACCCCAAGCCGACGCAATGTTATCGCTGTTTCGAATACCGACACATCAGCAAAAACTGCAAAAACGAGGAACGGTGCCGATACCGCTCGAAAACTGCCCACACGGAGAAGGAAACATGCAGCAAGGAATATACATGCATAAATTGTGCAGAGAATCACCCTTCGACCAGCAAAGTTTGCAAAATATACCGAAACGAACAGCTGATTACAAAAACTAAAATTGACCAAAACGTCTCTTATCAGGCAGCTCGCCGAATGGTAGAGTCCCGCACTGGCAAAGATAGTTACGCTAGTAAAACCAGCGATGCCGAAAAACTCATCATAGATGCCCGATCAAAGTGGGAACGAGAAATGGAGGAAAAAATACAGTTTATCACCGGAAAACTGGAGGAAATCTCCAAGAAAGAAAATGAAATCAAAAAAATGGTTTGAACACCTCAAAGCAAGAGAAAACAAAATGAAAACCTGCATGAAAAAAAAAAAAGACGCCGAATTTGATGCTCTGGAGACACACTGCAACCTCCTTACCAACGAAATGCAGAAAAAAGACGAGCTAATTTCTTCACTCAAACAACAAATAGAAAAACAAGAACAAAAAATCTCACACATTAATGAAAAACACGGAAAATAAGCCAAAACGGACAAGAAACAGGAACCTTCCCCGGAACGAGAACCAATTGGCACCCCAAAACGAAAAAAACATACCAGAAAAACAGAAAACTACACCCAGGATTCAGAATCAGAAGTGACAGAAATCTTTGAGGACGACGAAATGACATGACGAAGTTGAAGCGCACTTCATAATCGGACACTCTAATGACTACTCTTATACAATGGAACTGTAATGGAATTCGGGGCAAACACCCCGAATTACAACATATAATCAAAGATCACAACCCCACCATAATCGCCCTACAAGAAACAAGAACAAAACCTGGAACAACAATTAATATGAAAGGATACAGTACGCTACTTACCCACCGTCCCTCCGGACAAGGTGGAGTGGCCCTAATGATAAAAAATGGAGTCAATTTCACCACAAATACCCTACACACCCACTTGGAGATAATCGCTATAGAGGTAGATATGCCCTACAAAATGACAATTGCATCATTGTACATCCCACCAAACTCCCCACTCGACACGGAGGAACTAGAAAATAATTGGCTCACTACCAAAACCACTCATAATAGCCGGAGACCCCAACCCACCACAGCCTTTGGGACCAACACAGGCAAAACACCAAAGGAAAGCAAATAGCCAACCTGATAGGAAAACACGACC
This sequence comes from Aedes japonicus, assembly GCA_034211315.2. Taxonomy (NCBI): domain Eukaryota; kingdom Metazoa; phylum Arthropoda; class Insecta; order Diptera; family Culicidae; genus Aedes; species Aedes japonicus. The sequence continues at coordinate 188,717 of JASCZW010001175.1, forward strand.
TCATCACCCTAAATGACGGACAAAACACCTTCATCCATTCAGCAACACGAAACGAACAATGCAGCACGTCTGCGATAGACGTCACAATATGCAGCCCGGAACTCGCAGCAAAGCTAGACTGGAAAATAATTAACGATCAGCATAGCAGCGACAAAACGCCCAAAAAAAGCAAATCCCCAAATGGAAAATCGACGAGGTGGATTGGAAAATCTTCGAACAAAAAATCGAACAAAAAATAAACGCAGACCAGAAATACTCAATCGAAGAAATAACCACTGCAATCAAAGAAGCAGCTATGGCAGCTATCCCTTGAACCCCAAACCACAGGCAACCGAAATCGGTCCCATGGTGGAACGAACGAACAAAAACCGCCGTTCGGAACAGATGAAAAGCACTCAGAAAAATGAAAAACACTCCAACAGATGACCCCAACTTTTCAAACATCCATAAGATATTCCGGAAAACGAGATACGAGGCGAGGACAATCATAGAAGAAGAAAAACAAAACTCTTGGCAAGAATATGTCTCAGGAATAAACGAAAACACATCGCCTAAGGAAGTATGGAAAAGGATAAAAAATGTATCCGGGAAAAAAACGTCCGACCCAATATGAACCATAAAAACAGAAGATCGGAATCTAACTGACCCCCAAGAAATAGCCGAATACCTAGCAAATTACTTCGCGAAAGAATCCTCAGACGAATCATACCCGACCCAGTTCACAGCAACAAAAAGGAAAAAGGAACAAAAACCAATAATATACCCCAGATCAAGAAAAGCAGCATACAACGAAGAATTCAACATGGCAGAGCTCCTATACCAACTGGATCAGTTAAAAGGATCATCACCAGGCCCCGATGAAATTCACAACGAAATGCTAAAACGATTGCCTTTCTACACAAAAAAAAAGCTATTGAAAGCCTGCAACAGTATGTGGACCTCTGGAACATTTCCTCACAATTGGCGAGAAGCACACCTAATCCCAATTCCAAAACCGGGTAAACAAGCGAACGAACCTAAAAACCTTCGCCCTATATACCTGTCAAGCTGCGTCATGAAACTTTTCGAGAGAATGACCAACCGCCGTCTCATGCACGAACTGGAAAACAAAAACATACATGGAAGTAATCAACACGCATTCCGAAAAGGAAGACAACCACTTGACCCCCTCACGGAGATCGAAGAAATATGCAACCAAGCAATTAATCAACACAAGCACGTCGAACTATTATTCCTCGACATCGAAAATGCATACGATAAAACATGGCGATATCTAATAAGAGAAAACCTCGCCAAAGCTGGAATAGGAGGTCATATGGCAAATTTCTGCGAAAACTTCCTTCAAGAACGACGATTCAAAACACTCCTTCAAGGGCATATGTCTTCACCTAAAACGCAACACAACGGAGTACCGCAAGGATCAGTCTTAGCTGTAACCTTCTTTCTACTCGCAATTAATAGCATCAAAGAATGGCTCCCAAAAGACACAACAGTCAAAATATACGCAGATGACATAACCATCGTGGTAACCGCTCGAACCGCCAGATGTACCAGACTTCGAATTCAAAAAATCCTAAATCAAATTGAAAAAATGGAGCAATGCAACAGGTTTTACCATATCTACACAAAAATCAACAATGATGCACCTAGGAAATTGCAAAAAGCTACAAAAACAGCCTCCAGCAATATTTCGCCAAAATCCTATAAAAATTACAAAAAAAGCATAAGTGCTAGATGTATGGATTGACCACAAACTAAACTACAAATACCACATACAAACAAAACGCGAGGAATGCCAACAAATCATCTCACTTATGAAATGCATCAGCAATACTAACTTTGGAGCAGAATTACTTCTACGAATTGTAAACGTAATGCTAGTCCCAAAACTTCTATACGCAGCTCCAATAATCAGCAGAGCCAATGAAAATGATCTCAATCTGTTAAATCCCATATATCACCAAGGAATCCGCATCGCAACCGGGGCGTTTCACTCAAGCCCCATAGAAAGCGGACAAATCCCGCTACATCTCAGAATAGCCGAGTTACTCATCCTATACGCCACCAAACAAACCGGCCGTAAAATAATACCAAAGCAGTGCTCCCTTGCCAAGCGAGCAAATGCAAAAATCAACCAACTCAACATTCCACCAGCAACCATTGAAATCACAACCCCAAATTACTGCCGCCCTGCACAAATACACAACGTCAACTTAGAACTAACAAACCGAAATAATCGAACATATAAACGATCGCCAAATCAACAGCCAACCATCAGGAGCACCAGACGTACAACGCTCAACACCAATGGGAGGCTCCACATCGAAAGACGAAAATACCGCGTACGTGCACGGCAACCAGCTTGTGACAGAAATCCAGACCCAAGACGTACATACGGAGGAACACCAGCAGCAGCAAACCCTCCTGATGGCAGTGATCGCGCTGCAAATCGTCATACTACTAATCCTCGCTACGAAGATAATCCTCAAAACCATGAGGAAGAGATGGATGAAGAAGGGGATAAAGACAGCCCAATCTATGGCCAGCATCAACCAATTATGAAAAGTGTAAAAGTGAAGTACAATTTACTACATACATTAATTGTTATGTTATATATTCTCCGTGCGAGGAGTAACGATTATGATGTAGAAGGAGATGTTCGCTCATCACCATGAGGCACCGAGAGTGAACAACAATGTTTTTGGCTAGAATTAAAGATATGAAGAGAAAGTTTTGATAGTTCCGCTAGTGTGCGGCAGGCTTGGAAATTTAACAGATGTTTTATGAAAATTGAGCGAAAAGGGCATGTGTACAGTGGTACTCGAACCAACGACATTTTTGCCTAACATCCCACTGCGGGGTAGGTCGAAGCACGGACTGTCCCCGCAGTGGGATGTTAGGCAAAAATGTCGTTGGTTCGAGTTACACTGTACACATGCCCTTTTTGCTCAATTTTCATAAAACATCTGTTAAATTTCCAAGCCTGCCGCACACTAGCGGAACTATCAAAACTTTCTCTTCATATCTTTAATTCTAGCCAAAAACATTGTTGTTCACTCTCGGTGCCTCATGGTGATGAGCGAACATCTCCTTCTACATTACAATTTACTAGTTCTAAGCTAATCGAATATAGATATAACCCCTCAATACCCGGTGGTCCCGAATGACAGCAAGTTAAAGGGACCACCTTAAATAAAACCAATCAATCAATCATTTTCATTAGGGCGAATCTGCAATTGAGAGACTCGCTTTGATTACTTTCTCTTTCATTCATATTCCATTCAGCGTTACGTTTTTCATTCAACTATTTGTAGAGTATGGTAGCCAGCACTGCTGTGTTTCTATCTGTACTAAGGAATCCCTCAAAAGATTTATAATGGCACTGTAATAAATGAAAAAGAGCGAGAGAGGAGAGAGCCTCTCATTGTTAGATTCGCCCTTTTGAAAAAAAATCCTTGATTTCTGTAATTAAAGTAAAGAGCGTAAATTTTGTTTCTCTCAGAGAGAATTGTTTTCTGGACTCCCTAGAAATGGGTGGAATGTTTCTTTTCGCTCGGGTGCTGTCAGTTCAATCGAAGATGGCGTCGAAACAGCAAACAATACGCAAGCGTGTTGTACGGTTTTACGAAACGCATAGTCATCTTGGAAAAAAGTTTACGGTAGACAACTTTCGAAACGAAAACTGTTTGTCATCATATGTTATCATTTTGAACACATTTTTTTATGAACATTATAAGTTGAATTGTAAAACAATAAATATTTCCAGCATATTTGAACAAGAAATTTTACTTTTAATCACAATATTTTCTTCAGTTATTGGCATGAGAATTTGGTTTTAAATTGAGAATATAATTATCAATTTGTTATCATGGATTTGTTATCAAGTTGTCCGCAGTGATAACAAAATAAGTTATTTTTATGATATTCAACGAGTTTTTGTTATTCATTCTGTTATTTTGGCTGTTTATTCAGCCTGAATGATAACATATTCAGTGATCAAAAAATGATAACCTGGTATCAGAACTTGTTACCATTTTGGTATAATCGTTTGCTCGGGTACCGATTATATATATTTCAATATGACCTCAATGTAGCAAGAATTAATGCATCATCCGATCAGACTAGCAAAGGGTTGATCTCAAGATGGTTTTGTAATTGTATAGGCCTCATGAAAGAAAATGGCTAAAGATGCTATACAATACAATCTCTAGACGCAACAGTTCTTATGGTAATGATTATTACTATTCAACTGTTTCATAAGGATCACTCAGTCAGCGTGATTCTCATTTTTCTGCTGCCCTAATGAATCTATTGAATTTATATTATATACTAGCTGAGCCCGGTTCGAGTCTTGCTACGCCAAATTTGGTTCCATTTGCTTGATAAATTCTCGAGTTATGCAAAAAATTTTGTTTTATTTGTATGGGAACCTCCTCTTCCAGACAGGGGAGAAGTCTCGAACCATCATAAGAACCTTCTGTGGCCTCAAAAGCTCCTGCATACAATTTTTCAAAAAAGTACTGAGAATTCTCAATTGCTTGAAATTTGTTGAAGTTAGCAGAAGCAGATAATTTCTCATCTCCATGCGAAGCGCTAGGAGCGGACAGCAATTTTATTGCTAGAACAAATAGACATGAAGAGAAAGTGTATTGTTAGATCCGTAAGGGAACGGCAGACTTTGAAATTGAAAAGATGTAAGTTTGAAAACGAGCGGAGGGCATTTGCATACATCTTTTCAATTTCAAAGCCTACCGTTCCCTTACGGATCTATCAATACACTTTCTCTTCATGTCTATTTGTTCTAGCAATAAAAATTACTGTCCGCTCCTAGGGCTTTGCATGGAGATGAGAAATTATCTGCTGCTGCTAACTTCATCAAAGATCGTTACTCCCGTGCTGGGGAGAATACAAAAAATAACAATCACAAGTGTTGAAAATTGTGTTTTATTTGTATGAGAGCCCTTCCAAACAGAAGAGGGGTCTCAAATCACCGTAGAATAATTTCTTGCCTTTAAAAACCTACACACGCCAAATTTGTTTCCATTTGCTTGATTAGCTGTTAAGTTAATCATAAATTTCTGTTACATTTGTATGAGAGTCATCCCTTCCAGATAAGGGAGAAGTTTTGAACTACCATAGAAAAAAATCTTACCCATCAAAAACCCCCACATGACAAATTTGATTCCATTTGCTTGATTAGTTCTCGATTTATGCATAAATTTCAGTTTTATTTGTATGTCCCTCCTAGAACGGGGAGGGTCTCGAACCACTATACAATCATTTTTTGTCGCCAGAAAACCCCACATGCCAAATTTGGTTCCATTTGGTTGATACGTTCGTGAGTTATGCAGAAACTTTCGTTTCATTTGTATGAGAGTCTTCCCTTCCAGAGAAGGGAGGGGTTTCAAACCAACATAGGAACCCTGATAGCACACCACGATCATAATTAGTTGCAGCAACTTGATTATGACTAACAAAAGCACATTTATGTTTTCTCAACTTAATGACAACATGTGTGCTACTAGGGAACATTTCTTGCTTCTTAAAACACTTACATTCTAGATTAGGTAGCTTTTGCTTGAATACTTCTTGAGTTAGGCAGACATTTGTGTTTCATTTGTATGAGAGCCCCTCCTTCCAGAGAGGGGAGGGGTCTCTCACTATCATAAGAACCTTTTCCGGCCCCAAAAATTCCTCCATACAAAATTACACGCCGTTTTCGAGTCTGTAAGGTTCAGACTGACAGAAATTCGGAGGCAATGTGACGAGAAACTTGAACTTCGATGAACGACACACACGTTTCAGAGCCTCAAAAAAACAGAGAGAGAGAGAGAGAGAGAGAGAGAGAAATCATGTGTACCTGAGTATGATTATTTACTATGTGAAATCGGTATGAATTTCATAGCTTTATATTATGAAATATAATGATGCTGAAAAAATAAACATATGGAGCAACCTGGATTTGAACCTTGAACGTGGAGGATATGGATCCAGTGACTTCCCCACTAGTATATATCAACTCTTGTAATCAGGAAAGCTTAAAGGCGTACAAGAACAACGTCGTGTGAAACAAAGTCCATTCATAAGTCAGATCTGAGATTTTTAAAACAAATACAATTCATCTACACTGACTTAAAATGTTTTTCATTCCGTATGATAGTAAGGGATAAAAACAGACACTGGTCAGAACTCCTTTATTAAATAGATTGTAATCCTTTGCCTGATCTCCCAAAGAAAATCATGAATAGTTTTGTGTATGCCTTAAATATCTATGACAGTTGAATCAGTTCTGAGCTCAATTTCAATAGCCTTACGAAAATTCCCGAACGGCATGACGACACAGAGTTATTTCCTTCTATTTTGTTATTGACTCTGAGATACTTCAACCTCGGCATGAATGACTTTCTGATCACAATTCTAGGCTTCTATTCGTTTACCGCAGCACATGCCAATTCTACCTTCAAAAGTAACTACCGCTATAATTATGAACGTTCGATATGATCGGTGTCGATTTTAGTGCGAGGCTGTTTTAATGGATTTTAATGATTTTCCTAATCGACTAACCGTTATTGCAGTTTTATGCAAGGCTCCGGTGCACGTAAACGAACTGACAGTGCCGCACATACTTCGTTAACTTGCCGTGAGCTGAGAAGGGAGAAACACCAACGGACAACAAATCAATCCACCAATGACGATAAGAAAATTACTATGTAGCGAATCGAATCAAATGGTGATTCGGTGCCATAAAGACAACGGAATATGCAAGTCTAGCGGGTCTTTCTCGGGACGGTGGACTTATGATTGATGAAGGAGGAAGCACAATGCCGTTGATGGCTTCTTTTAAATTGGCTAAATCGGAACCGTTTAATTATCCTGTCATCGCTGGAGCGTTAGTACGAATGAAATGCTTTATGACACACAGGAATGACCTTTTCCCAGCATGGTGTCACACCGCTGACGGTTACTGAGTATGGAGAATAGCACTTTCAATTCGATATGTAAACCTGGTCAAACTTTAATAAGTATTGGATGAAGGATTGGCAGGGTCAGCGAATATACTCATTAGCAACGCAGATTTATTTCTATGATCCATTGGTTTAGCTTGAAGTGTCGGCTGGTGCTGGTGTAAGGTCAATTACGACAGCCAATCTGTGCAGTAAAATCTCATGAATAGATTAATGTAGTTAGGGGTTGCAGAAGCATCACAAACGTGAGGGTTCCAGACAGTATGCGATACTTTGGGAATCGAGTAAGTGATCACTAGATCACAGCGAGAATTAATGTCACTGGATTCTTCTGAGATGGTTGCAATATAATTTATTCCACGATTCGATGCAAATTTGATCACACTTCACTGGTAGTAAAGAAAACCAGGTGTGATTCAACGATGATAATGCCATGCCATACGGCCATGTACTGAAGAATTGCAGTTTTTAATTATTTCTTATAAAAGTTAAACTCTCTCACTGTTAATTTGTTGAAACCTAATCCAAATGACATAAAATTACCAACTCACCACGACTCGAACAGAACAATTAAACCCCGCATCAAGATCCCAAATAGATACTCATTTTAATCGAAAAACAGTATGAGTTCGAATCATTAGGACAATTTTCATTAAAATTTTACTATTTTCTCAGTCAATTCCATGAGCCGCATAACGCTACTCCGACCGAATGACCATAAAATTTGTTCACATCGTCTACTCGGCAATCACCATCAAGTGCCGCACAGATCCGCTGCTTTTGCTGCTGCCGTGCAGTTATGATTTGCCACTGTCCACCATTTCAGCTGCATTCCGTGAAACGATCACGGAGGCCATGCTGTACGATACGCGTCATGTTCAATTTATCGAAAACGACTAACAAAAGTTTGATTTTTAATATTTGCCGCTATCTTTCTAAGATTGCCGCCAAGCACCGGTACTGTTAATAATCATAATAATCATAACAATTTACGACGGACGATGGATTCGACTCGGGACGAACGACAACAGGTCAAGCACGGATTGTGCGCATCTTCCTTTAAGTCTGTCGTGAAAATGTGAAACTGTTGCTCATTCCGGAGGGAGAGTTTCAACAGACTGCTATGATCATCACATGGTTCCGGACCTAACGGGTAACCTCGTAAAAAGTGTAATGTGCAGGATTCAGACATAAATTGTGTGCTGGCATTGAGTGCGAAGGGGGAGGGGGGGGGGGGGAATGTTTAATGTGGGTTGAGTAAGAGTAGGAATAATACTGTTGCTGATTTTATTTGAGGTTAACTCAATTTACTTAAATATACTGAATTTCCAACAGTCATGTTTTACAGTAAAATAATTTAATATATTTATGCGAAATCAGAGCATAGTTCGAAGGAGGCCCTATCGAGCTATTTTTTCGCACAATTGTTGATAGGGATTTCAACTGCTGTCGGACGCGTAAATGTTACATGTTGCAAAAGAGGAAAATGAGGAAAACGCATTTGGAGATTCAATATTTTTTTGCTATTATCGCATTTACTAGATGGGGTGAAATATTTTGAATTTATTCCAGCGATTTTACATCTTCAGGTCTGCAAAACACTCCTCCGCGGCGTCGATGATTTCCTCGCGTGTGTTGAATTGTTTATTGATGAGCCATCTTTTGAGGTTTGGGAACAGATAATCGTCCAAGGAAGCCAAATCGGGAGAATACGGAGGATGAGGAAGCAATTGGATCCTTGGTTTTAGGCGTGGTTGTGATACTCTTGTACGCCGGCGCATTGTCTTGCAAAAACAAAATTCCTTTCAAGAACCATGCCACCTTCCAGTTATACCATGACAACCCCAGAAAACCGACGCTAAAATATTTCCGACCCATTGAGCCTCCCTAGGCCGCTTCAGAACACTCGTTTCGGCTTCAGTTCTTTGCCGGACACTCATTCTGTTCGCTGGTGTGTTAAAGTGGATCCATGTTTCATCAGCAGCTACCAATTGACGCTAAAAGTCATTTCGATTCCGTATCAGCAAGTATAAACACTGTTTCGAGGTGGACTTTTTCATACGATGAAAGATAACTTTTTCATATGCAGAATCTCGCCCAAAATATGGCATCAGCGCTCAGTACCAATCTCTGTGACATTTGCTAGCTCACGCACCTTCACTTTCCGGTCAGCCAACACCTTTCATGAACTTTTATCACATCACAGGTGAAGTGCTTTCGGATCACCTCGATCTCACATGCTTCAAGACAAGAGGGAGGACTGAGTTTTCCAAGCAGCCCAACTTGGAGAACAACTAACAACATAAATATACAACAAAAACGACGAAACGTGAGAAACCTCTTATATGAAGGAAACTTCCTTACCTAACAATTAATGCAACTAATTAAAAAGTTTACCATAATTTGAGAAACGCTTTTATTGGCTTTTAAACAAATCAAATTTAATAAAAGTTTTTTTTTTAATCGGGGGATGCGTTCCACTTTTACAATGAAACCGTGTCAAAAAAGACTAAATGGAGTTTATAAATTCACATGCATAAACATTTTAAATTGGTTCGATTTTGTTTGCATGTGAAACCTTTTCATGCAATGGTCCAAATGCAGTTTGAAAAACTTTGTGTATTTACACCAAATATTGTGATTTTTTTTGTAAATCTGCCATATGATTACTCTTTGCCCAAAACGGAAAATGTGATTTCAATTAAGTCGATAAGTTGTTCCGTTCTGGAGTTATCGCCGAAAACAAACCACGTAAAAAAAAGCGTATAAAAATAGATCTCAGTGTATAAAGATAGCGCTTAAGGCTCGAACGCAGTGATAACGAAGTCGGAGCGGAAACGGCAGCGGAAGAGTCCAATCTGACTAAACTTGCTTGTTGGATAGAAGACTGATTAGATCCAAGTTGATTACAATTGGACATATCGACGTCATTTGTGACAACTGTCAAACTTACCGTTTCCGTTCCGTTTCCGTCTATATTGCGTTTGGGCTTTTACTTTCTAATACGCATGCATGCGGACACTTTTGTGCACGCTATTTCTAAACAACCCTTCTAAACAAGTACGATTGCACTTGATATTGTTCTTTCCTTGTATTCTCCCATACGCGGGGTAACGATCTGTGATGATGTTGTTTCTGAGAAGGAAATAATTTCTCATCACCATGAGGCTCTAGGAGTAGACAGCATTTTTTTTTTGCTAGAACAAAGTTGTGAAGAGAAAGTATTGATAGTTCCGTTAGCTCACGGCAGGCTGTGAAAATTGAATAGAAGTAGTTTGAAATTGAGCGGAGGGCATTTTGAGGTAGTATTCCGAAACAGGAAACACAGACTTTTGCCAGGCATCCCCATGCGGGGTAGGTCAAGGCGTGATCGAATACACCACCTTGACTGGCAAAAATCTGTGCACTTGATCGTGCTCATATACTACCGATAGCTTTTTTTTTTAATAGTTCTAACGAACTGTCTACTTTTACTCCCAAATCCCCTACATGGGAGAGAAACTATTCCCGCTCCTTTTGGGTTTATTTTTGGCATACGACTTCTGCTTTACCATACATCCACTCGTCGTCTATGACTTATAGACCTCGGAGGGGAAAGGCGGAAAGCGTTGTATGTACTGGTCCCCACCAGTACGGTTAATGGTAAACCCCATTACGGTCTTTCTACACTTGATATTGTTCTTTCCTTGTATTCTCCCATACGCGGGGTTACGATCTGTGATGATGTTGTTTTTGAGAAGGAAATAATTTCTCATCACCATGAGGCTCTAGGAGTAGACAGCATTTTTTGTTTTTGCTGGAACAAAGTTGTGAAGAGAAAGTATTGATAGTTCCGTTAGCAGCCTTGACCTACCCCGCATGGGGATGCTTGGCAAAAGTCTGTGTTTCCTGTTTCGGAATACTATCTCAAAATGCCCTCCGCTCAATTTCAAACTACTTCTATTCAATTTTCACAGCCTGCCGTGTGCTAACGGAACTATCAATACTTTCTCTTCACAACTTTGTTCTAGCAAAAAAAAAATGCTGTCTACTCCTAGAGCCTTATGGTGATGAGAAATTATTTCCTTCTCAAAAACAACATCATCAAAGTACGATTGACTCAAAATCGTTGGAATTATGGCTACCCAAAAGTGAGTAAAGATAGTTCCTAGTGGTAAGATGACAAACAGTCAACATCGGCTTGAATCCGATCAATGTTTACTAATTGTCAACGTGTTACTCCTAACCATCTTTACTCACTTTTGAGTAGCCATACCTACGACGAATTTGAGTCCATCGTACTCAAATTTGGGTTGTTTATAGCGTACGCTACTCACGGTTTTTCCTCTACTTTACCGACGTCTATTTCTCCTCCATCCCATCACCCCTGCGACGCTCGCACCACGCAGAACACCGAGTAGTGAAGCTGAGTTCACTCGTCGTTCACCAAAATTCGACACAAATTTTTCATTAGGGCCTAACTGACAAACGTAAACAATGGCTTCTTCCTTAAATTTCTCGTTATTGAAAACTCGCCTAATCAATCCACCACGATCATTTCGAAGAGGAAGTGTTCACCTATCCGATAGAATTGGTGGCTTACATGGCTAGCTTTTGTGCCACGAGAAATTTACGGAAGAAGCCATTGTTTACGTATGTCAGTTAGGCCCTAATGAAAATTTTGTGTCGAATTATGGTGAGGTGATTTCCCGATGAGTGCCACAATTTTCCGGTGGGTAAATCGCTCTCAAGAAGCGCGTTATTAGCAGAGGAGAGAAGCGAGCGATAGTTCCTGAAGCCTGCAACTTTTGGTGTGGCGCTAGTGACGATTTGAACATTTCAAGCTCGGTTCACAATGGATTATATTTCTTTACAATAACTATTAGTATCAGTAATTTAGATGAAATATTATAGCACCTGGCTAATAGATAATGAAAAAATACAATCCTTGTGATAACCACTACAATAAGTACGAGACGGAAGATTTTTTTTTCAAATCAAATAAACGACAATACACGTCAACTTCCGCCGCGGATATTGTGTTTGCTGCATATTGCCTTCAAGAAAACCGAGCTGTCAAATAAGCACCACACGCAGCACCAAGTTTTCGGCTTCATGGTTGTTGTTCGTGGATGACTGCCGCTTCAGTCCTGTGGTTATTAGCGTTCGCAACATCCTTCCAATTCCGACCGAAATTGGGAACTTTAATTTTGGCACGTGGGGTCAGGGTAGTGGTAATAATGAAGGTTCGGAGTGCTGAGCGGGAGTTGTATCAAGCTATAAAAACCGTAGCACGGCTGTTCAATAGTGTAAGCGCATTGTCTTATAAATTAATAAAATTTAATTTACATTTCTTGCTTCCCTGGAGTTTTATATTCTAAGTGAGAAGGGATGAGGGATGAGTAAGGGAATGAACTCCTAAATAAGTAAACTGTCCTGAATCAATAGTTTACTATATGCGTTAGTTCATATATTGCATGCAAGTAGATTGGAATAATGCGTTTTAATTCGAATAGTAACTGTTGTTCATCAAATTCATGCTGCATTAATTATATTTCAAATATATACCACTACAAGTGGAAACTCTCAAAAGTCTCGAAACCAATATTTAACGGTGTAATCTGAAGGATCATGTGCCCCATAATACTTATCCAAGTCTTCTTTTGGTTCCTCACAAAAATACTCAAAAAAAAATTATCCATAGTCAACATGATGCCAAACACGTCAACTAAAATCACCTGTCAAAAAAAACTAAGGGCAGTATCGTACTTAAATTTGGAGTTTATACCTTGATATACATTTTTTTAACTTTTTAGTAGTAGTATCGCATTTTGGCGGTCAAGGAGCTTACTTTTCACCCCACCTAATTCTTGCTAACTAATACCGCTCAATGTTGAGTTATCCCCAAGAAGATGAAGTATATTGGAATCGAAGCTAATTTTTAAATAATTTGGTTTATGAATTTTAATCGACCTTCGCTGAATTTACTGCTCATGAAAGAGCTATTGAAGTTATGTTTACGGTGGTCTGTAATGTTGTCACTGTGTGTTGGAAATACCACACCAAACGCTTGGATCTTCTGCAACACATTTTACTACGGACGTCAAAAACTTGTGTGCAACCTGACCAACCATTAATTTCATTTCGTTTAATTCATAGCCAAAGGAGGCGTAAACAACGAAATTGTTTGAAATCTTTCATACAACAGGCTAGATTCAGTTGTTATGTGGCTTAAGTTTACCTGAAATATCCCATTATTTTCTGCCAAATGTGGCATTCTCTTTATGTGCATTAGATAACGCAGAAAATACAATGTTTCTTTTTATCTGTGTATTGTGCCACGTTGTTTGCCATCACCGCATAGACACCTCGTGATACTCTGCGGTATGCGCTGATCACTGAAGAAAATCAGCTTATCTAGGTAGTTCTAAATACTTAAGACGGTGACCCACGTCAGCCTACCACACCTGAGTATGGACAGAGTGACACAAGCCAGGAGGGTTTGCGACATCATGCGGGATAATGCCGATATAGCCGTGGAGGCCTTCTTGTAGGCGTGAACGACGTGGCTAATATAGAACAACTTGTTGTAGGTTACAACCCCCAAGTACCTCAGAGATTGCTTTGGGCAATGTATTTGCACTTATTGTTGCCTGTAGCTCCAAATTTCTGTTGTTGACCACAGTAACCTCCGTTTTAAAATGCGTTAACTCTAGTTTGCAGGAGCACATCCATCCCTACACTATTTCAATGGATTGGATAACACCACTTCTTCTATGGATTAACCATAGACCTTCGTCATACATCGTGTTCTAGAGCATCAGGCCCATGAACTAAACTTGCGGAACTCCTGTGGTGACATGAACAAGTGTTGTAAACCAGTACCCGATTCTGCTAGTAATTTTCCAGAATTGTGTACAGAGATTCAGGGACTCGGAGGCGTTGGAGTGAGTTGGCAATAGCCTCTCAACTGGCGCTATTGAAGGGTCAATGGTGACCACTGCACAGTATCAGTTTTCCCAGCTCTTGCGTTGGAGTGCCGTCTCTGCCGCCTTGGTTATGGACAAGATGGTATATACCGTTGACTTACTCTTCCAGCAGCCGACCCTATGTACTTCGACAGTCTGCTGAGAATTACCCTCTCGAGCACCTTACCCGTTGTATCTAAAAAGCATATCGACCTTTATGACGATGGATTACCTGGTGACTTTCGTTTCTTAAGTAAGGGAGACGCCTTCTGGTCCAGACATCTCTGTATTACCACCCTGAACAAATCGGAAGCCACCAGAATAGCAATATTAATGGCAAGGTTTGGCATACCATCCGGTCCTGGCACTTAGTTTACCTTGAGTGACTTAGCTGTCACGATTGGTTCATCGCTCGTCAACGTCGCTTCACCCGCGTCCTCCACGGCGTTGTTGTTATTCAGTAATACTGTGTATTCAGGACTACATTGGATACATCCCGACATGACTGGTACCCCAGTGGAAGTGGCCTGTTTCGAACCAAAACCCATTATAGAACACCTTAAATCACATGAAAAGCTGAAAAGAAGTAAAATAGCTACTATATCAAGTATTCAACACAGTGGACTCATTTGAACTTGTTCCGATGTACCTCAGTAGTACCAAAGATTTATAAGAAAAGTATGTTAAATATGCAACAATATGGCCATTTTCTTAAAAAGTTGATGCAAAGATGCCAAAAAACAAAATCAATTACCATTTTGTACTTTAAAATGGCGGCCATTGGTTCTAAAAAGTCGATCAAAGATTACCTAACAGTGCTATTTTTAGCACAACAACGATGCATTAAGAGTTCGAGTTGATGTTAAACACCGTTTTGCAATCCAAGATCCGTTTCTGCCCCGGGGGAAATTGCCAATCGGATTTGGACCATAAGCAACCACCTCATCCATTTTGTTCGTTGCAGAAATCCAAGGTCCTGCATAAAAGTTTTAGCTTTCAAGTTATAGATACTAATTGACAGTCAAGCTATCCTTACGTTTAACTCGTTACGAACTTCGGCAGTTTCATCTACTTGATAATGTTTGCCATCTTCCCCCTTGTGGCTGGTGGATTGAATCTTCTGGGAGCTATTTGAGGTCTACCTTAACGCAGGTTTAGTTGTCCATTAATACGCAATCAAACTTCGTCAGAAAGATGTTGAGGTGCCACTTTAAATCACAGGTCAATCTTTTTGTCGCTGCTGTGGCTTGCTCCATTCGATTTTCATTCGACCCTTGCTTCCTGACCTTAGACGTTCTTCGAAAAAAAAAAGTGTTTCTTAAATTGGTTTTGCAACTTCTAACTATTTCGATTACTCGAGGTGCAATTAGTTGATGCGTTAATGTCAAATTGCTATTAAATAGAGTAAATCTAGACAAAATCGTCAAAAGGTCTAAAGTAACAATTGTACAACGTAAATTTCATGGAAATGCCAGGAAACTAACCTCTTCATCCACTACCAACGGAAAGGTAACAACTCCCTCTATATGGTTCTGGTACTATTTTGTTTGTGGCAGCAAGCAGATCCCAGAAAAAAAACCCTTAATATATTACTTTCGACCTTTTGACTATTTTGTCTAGAAATCTCAAAATCGATATCAGACTTTCCAAATGCACGATTAAAATAAATGCATCATGCTTTGATCGTAAGACCCAAACTATTTCCCTCCGATTCAAACTTAATCGACTGGCTATTGGGAATGTTGATGTTATAAATGCATAATAATTTTCTATCAAAAAATATAAACCTGGCATGATCTGAGGTATTCACCTTTCAACTCCAGTGCAAGAATGTCAAAAATACAACATCATATGTTACGGACTCAGCACAACCTCGCATGAAAAAAAACCTTTCGACGAAAAATCTCCCACGCATCCTCGCCATCGGATAAGCAATTCAATTAATCCCACTCTACAGCAATGAGCACCGTTCAGTTCCGTCATTTTAGTGACAGGAGAAATGAGCATCTTCATTTATGGGCCCTTATGTACCCACGGCACCTACATCCAACTGGCCGTGTGTTTTATGGGCAAAAGCAGCATGAAATCTAAATTATTTACGTTCTACCTTTTCCCTTCTCGGCGTACAATGCGCTTACTTTCTGGACAAGGGCCACCTCGGAACGGTGCACTCCGGTGCTTTCTACATTCGCATTTACTTGATTGTTTTTCCACTTGATGTGGTGGTGGTGCCACATGTTTTGAGCTTGGAATGCACCAAATGGATGAGAGGAGAAGGGGACCCAAGTTCATGAGGTCATAACGCAAGTTGTGGCAAACATTCAATGCTAAGTCAAAGCCGGGATCACGCTTTTTCACTTAAACGTCTCAGTTTAGAGGTTTGCTTGAAATCATCATCGGCATCATCGTTTGGGTGGCTGTATGGTTGAAGAAGGGGTAGAGATGGAGGAGGGGGGGCTCACGTGTGTGCTTGAATGTGAATGATCAGATATATTTGCCCCGGGGGCACGATCCGGGGCGGCAAAGGTTGGGCACCCCTTTAGCATTGCCTGCCGCTATCGCAGAATTAATCAGATGCTCACTCGTGACCAATTGGATTCTCGGGGATGCACTGGCAGTAACATTGCGGTTGAGGTTAGCTTTTAATTAAGGAAGAATACAATTCTTCCTCTAGTGCTTATTTCAATTCTATGGGGTGTAGGAGGACTTGTCATAGGAAAAAAATCAAATGAACTTAGGTTCTCCAAAGACTGATACAGTTTTCAACTTGAAATCGTACGGAAAATCCAATTCAATCAAGCATAATTTTTAGGTTTGAATATCCCAGTGTTTCAAGATATGTTTATTATTTTTAAGAGTGTACGCTAAAAAAATGATTGGCTGAGAAAATAATAAAATTAATTATTACATTCACATCACTAGCGTAAGGTGAGTTTGCCATCATTTTGTTGTACCATCCGCTAACTGAGGACCACATGCTGATTCGAACAGCGTGGCTAGAAAGTTCCACGTGACATCCGAATGGAGGAAAAGGTTCCAAACAATATGACACGAGCTTGGAGTGGGATTAAATTATTGTACACTCTTGCAATCGCATTCCGCTAAGATGGAGGGCCCTCTCACGCTGGTGATGGTTGAATACAATGTCCAAGCCCAGCCTGGCCATCCAAATCACAACCAACCTAGCGGATGGTACATGGCTCATGCCGGCAAATGGATTGTGAAGCAGTCGCTTCCTCATTGCATTCCGAGGTCCATGAAGAATTTATACGCGACTGCTACGAAATATTGCACCGACTGCAATCCATCCATTTCGACGCTTATCTATTCCGAGAGGACCAGCGAAAGGCTGCCAAGGAGAGATGAGGCAGGCCGAAAGCTGGCAAGCAAAACATAAAGGAATTGCATTTTTAAACACTTTACACTGAGGTTCCTTTCTCCGAATGGGAACTGCAAGAGTCAGAGGAAATCCTAAAAGCGATTCATTTCTAATATGACTGACATGGATGGTCATAAATTATTACACGTGCTGCTAGACAGAGCACCAGCAGCGATCAGCATCTTGGATGGATCGATTGAAAACGGTTGTTTTTCCTCGGTACAAACGGAAATTTAGCCACACGATTAAGTACGGGATGATTCATGGCCCGTTCAACCCCAGGGGGACTTTTCCAGTGATCGGTGCTGTTTGCAGACGCTAAAAACCGAAATTGATTGATTGTCAATGAGATGGCACGAAGTTTGCTGGAGGAAACTTGGCGATTTCTAGCGTCAACTTTGAACTGCTATGAACGTTATAACTTGATGCTTTGAGATGAACACAAATTTAAATCTTGTTTAAAACATATGTTTCGGTTTTGTTAATTTTGTGGTTCATCAGTTAGGGCACAATGCATAATAAGTGTTTGTAATCAAAACTGTTTAGCAACCTAGGTTACTCTTTACACAGGGCCAATTAACATTTGTTGATTTTATTCATAGCCTAAATTTTCAATATAATGGCTAAATAAAATCTTTAATATTGTGACTATTTCTGTACGTGTTTATTATATCCAATACTGAATAGGAACGTCTTTCATTGAAGTTTTTGTTATCCAGAAGCGTCTTTCCACGATAGAAACGATTCAAATCCAATTATATTTTCTATCTCTATTCTCTCAGTGTAAGCTTTGTTCGAGCCGGTAATTTTAATAAGTTTCCAAGTCGCGGACATCATCGGGATTGCTGGATATTTTTAAAGGAATAAAGTGGCAGTCATTCACTATGGCGAAGGTTGCTTCGATACTAGAAGTGTCCACATAATCAGTCACATGGGAACTGCGACTCAGTTTCGTAAAAAGTGGATTCACTCGTAGACTGAGTAACTCCACTTTTTACGAAACTGAGTCGCAGTTCCCATGCGACTGAGTAAAGTGGCCTCTCAAACTGAGTTAGATTGTCCCACCGTTTATATCAAGATAAAAAAGTGACCTAGCGCTCTTTTTAATTGAGTGGTAGCTCACGCATATATCTCAATCGGAGCGTGAGCGGGAGCTATTTTTGTTTCTCGTTTGATAAGCGAGCGAGAGTGTGATCGGAAGCAATGACATCTATATAAGGTCTACACGCTCAAAACTGCCTCTCTTTCATTTGTATTGCTGTCCCTTTTTTTCTCACGGAAAAGTTACTCAATTCTCGTAAAAAGTGGAACAACTCAATTGATGAGTTGTTCCACTTTTTACGAAAACTGAGTAACTTTTCCGTGAGAAAAAAAAAGGGACAGTAATACAAATGAAAGAGAGGCAGTTTTGAGCGTGTAGCGCAGTAGCCGCAGCAGTCCAGTGAAATGAGCGAAATTCGCTCATGACACTAATACCACTGCACTCCTTGCGTACGCTACACAGAAGTTCGCAAAGTGTTACGTCATACTATTTATTTTGATTCGTTCGCTCCGTGATTGTTTATTGTATGCGCTATAAAACCTTATTTTTCAACCGATTCCAGTCTACCGATGATGGAAAATTGGCTCTATATCGCAACTCAATTGTCAAGTCCCAGCGTTTGAAAGTTTGTGTGGCAAAAATTCAGTAACCTCAGTTAAATTCACTATAAAGGATCCATGTTATCGGGAGGAAATGCTTCTGCTCAATAAATGGCATTTCTATACTGATTATTTCCATAATTCAGCATTTATAATAAACGCTTGAACCGTTTTTTTGTATCTAAAGCTATGCCCGCCAATAGAAAGTTCATTAGTGTTACGTCATCACTCGTCGGTTCAGCAATGTTTACATTATTTTTGCTTACAATACAAGCAAGCAGTGCGTTGCCCCAGACCTTATATAAACGTCATTGATCGGCAGCACCTACAGATCATTGCACTAAATCTATTAACCTCACTTTTTTGACAGTTCAGGGAGCTTGTTTACAAAGTGTTAGAATTTGGACCGCCCATAAAATAATTTTCCTTTGGCTTTTTCCGGATTTTGTACGATTAGGTTCAGGAAATGATGTGAAACTAAGCACTGGTGTGTGTTTTCCGGCAAGTTTAATTCGATCGCAACAAATTCTGAGCACAAAATCTCAAACCGATCTTACCGAAAATATTCTAAGTCCACGTAAACAAGCTCCCTGAACTGTCAAAACTGCATTGATGACGCCTCCGTGCAATGATCTATACACGGAGAAAAACAAATATTCTATACAGCATAAATTCTATGCTAAAACCATATTCGACCTATCCAGTCATTGGAATGATTAAACCAGGTTTATGCATTGAAAAGAATAAAACAAATATATGCGTTCCAATAATCCATTTATCAAATTTATGCATTCTAATGCATACATGAAATTTATGCATTTAAATGCATGTTTGTATGATTATATGCATTCCAATGTGTAATTCAAATTTATGCATTGCAATGCATATTTGTATAAAAATTCAAGAGGATTATTTTTGGATGTTTTTTTTTTCTTGTGAATTTATAAATAAAATAAAAGGTAAACATTTTTGAAAAAAGTTGTTCCAATTTCATTCTTACACATGTTTTTTAGTCGAGGAGCCCATCAGTGCACTGATGTGTCGGAGGTGTGGAATCTTCTAGCATGTCAACATATTTTATCCACGTTTGTCTCTCGTCACAAGTCTTTGTATCGAAGTTTTGACATGATATGTGATGCCCCACCTTCGCCACATAAGTGAGCACCTCGAGTGACACTCACATTCTTACACACAAGGGCGGAGCGCTGCAAAGTTTGCAAAATACACGCGCTTTCGGGAGACAAAAAATATATTTGCACAAGTCGGCCAATCTCCTAGAGTATTTGACGCCGGTAACGTAGTATGCACTGAAAATAATAATCAGCTAAAATGTATTGCAATGCATAAAATATATTGATCCAATGCATACTTTTAGGCACTGCAGTGATTTAAAAGGAATAAAGCGTAGAAAGGATTTTATAATATGCTCTTCAAAATTTTAGATTTTCTCCGTGTAGCTCATGAACTGAGCACACGCCCGCACCATTCGACTCAATTTTGAGTATTTTTTGGCTGACATTCGTCAAAAGTGTTGTCACTCAAATTTGAGTAAACCATTTTGGGATTATCAAATTGACGAATCAACAATATCCTGCATCGAATGTATGTTAAACATAATATATCGACTGGTCAATCACAACAACGTTTACTTAAATATGAGTTACTCCACTTAATGAAAGTAAGTCAAAAACGACTCAAAATTGAGTAAATTTGATGACCATGCTGTGTATACAGCACACACCCTTTGCAGATAGAGATGTGAGACGTTCATATAAACGTATACACTACACAGCCCTGCAACATCACTCACACATAACCCGGCGCCGGCACTCACACATAAGCCTAAGTCAGATCACGAGTTCGATGTGTTCAACTCTGGATTCTCTGACGGCCTGAATTCCACCCAGCTTGGAGCTAACGAGGTTCTAGAAACGACGGAATTTTTAAGTGGTGAGGAGGTAGAAGTACCCTTTAAGACTCACGAAACTATGTGGTCTTCTGTCGAGGATCCGAACGCAGTAACCATGCAGAGAGAAAAAGGTGGTTCTACGGCTTTTACGGTAAATGATGAAACTGGATGGGGATTTTTGAAGGAACCATTGCAAGCGGCCGGTTACTCATCCATTCGTGTGGACGCCATTCCCCCGTTCCCGAAAGATGTTCCGGCAAACAAACTGTGGGAAGCCTGGCAACGGTTCCGAGAAAATTTTGAAATTTCGGTATCACTGTCGCAACCTCTTGATCCTGTCCGACGTACAAAGCTTCTGTTCCTGTCTATGGGAATGGAACTGCAGGGGATTGTACGTGCTGCGAAACTCAGTCGGTGTGGCAAACGATCGCCCTAGATTTTAATGGGCCGCATGCTAAACTCGGTGGTATATCTATATTGATGATTGTAGACTACCGGTCAAGATATCTCATTGCCCGCCCGGTAAAATCTACCAATTTTGACCACACTCAGCGAGTTCTTGACGACATGTTTGGTAGAGAAGGCTTCCCGGCATTCATGCGTTCTGACAACGGTCCACCTTTCAACAGCACAGAATATAAGCAGTTTTGCGCACAGAGAGGAATACAAACCATGTTTTCCACCCCACTATTTCCCCAGCAAAATGGTCTGGTGGAAAATTATATGAAGCTTGTTAACCGAGCTATGGCACAGCAACCAACAACCGCACAAAGTTTACAGATGAGCTGCAAGCCGCTGTAAACGCCCACAATGCCGCAGCCCTCTCGATAACAGGAATACCGCCGGAGGAGGTTATGATGGGCCGGAAGATTAAGCGCCGTCTTCCACTATTGGACTATCGAAGAGCCGATTACAGCGACGACACAATGAATGCTAAAGATAGGAAGGCGAAATTGCTCGGCAAGGAGAGAGAGGATGCACGCCGTGGAGCTCGGGCATGTCACGTAGAACCAGGCGACACAGTGATTGTCGAACGCCAGAATAAATTGAAGGGTGAATCCAGATTCGATCACCAGAGATACACCGTTCTCGAAGAAGCTAACGGTAACCTGACCCTGAGTAGCAATGGACAAATTCTCAAGAGGCACGTTACCCAGACAAAGAAAGTCGGAGAATGGCGTAAATCGGTCGATTCAGGCAATAGCAATGGTAGTCCTGATGAACCAGAAGTTTTTCGAACGGTAAGACAAAAGGCTCCACCAGCGTACTTGAAGAATTATGTGCGAGCCCTTGGCGACGTCTGAGGTAATATTTCCGATATATTGAGCTAAGCATAAAAAGCGAGGATTAATAAATGTATGTTTGTTTTCTTCTACACACTATGTTGATCAAACCAAACCAAAAGTAGAGGTTATTAAATCAAAACAAATACGATAAAATGGCATTTATAAACCCACTGCAAAGAAAATGGCGAACACTGATACACGGTTAAGGAAAGAAACCCTAAATTATTAAGTTTAGTTAAAATTAAGTTCAATTCAAAGCCAAAAATACACCGAAAAATAAATATTGCCAAAAAAAAAATTTATATATATAACAAAATAACAACACATTTTCAATGGAAATGAAAGGCATATATTAAATGCACTGACAATAATTTCATAATTGTACCGACAATTATACCATGGTCAAGAGGGCTATTGCATATAATGGCTATAACAACCCTGTAAATTGATGAATTCCCCATGTTCATGGTGTTCTTGACTCTGTACATGGCCACAATATCTAATCGGGCAATACATGCTGAATTAAATATTTTTACGGGTCATTTTAACCATGACAATTGTCGGTGACCCCCAATAATAAAAAAAAATGACTATCAAGATCTTTTCTGTGTTATGACCAAGTTACTGGTCAGACTCACCGTTTTTTTTTTTTTGAGACGGGGAGGGAGATGTGTATATACAGCATACAGTTCATATAAACGTATACACTACACAGCCCTGCAACATCACTCACACATAACCCAGCGCTGGCACTCACACATAAGCCTAAGTCAGATCACGAGCATGAGCACGTAGCTGATTCGTCCTCTTTCATGCTTGGACCATCGGACGTTGCGGACGCAGGTTGGTGAGTAGCGGTAACGATGAGCCGTGTTTCCGCCGGTGCCATCGGCGGAACCACACACATGCATGTAATAGGAGAGCTACACGGCCGCAAATGGAACTCAAAGTGAGAGTTCACTTTACTCAGTCGAAACCAAGAGACTTCCAACAGCAGCAGTCACCCAAAAATTACGCTGATTACTCAGTGATTAAAAAGATTATTGTGATTACTGATGATTACTTATGATTACTTATGATTATTAGTGATTACTCATAATTACTAATGATTATTTGAATATTACTAATGATTACTTGCGTGATGTTATTGTGACTACAGATGATTACTTTATTACTCATGGTTACTCATGATTACTTGATGATAACTTGCGTCATTCTTGATTACTGCCCTTAAATTGGACATTGATACTCAAAAAAAGGGTTATTTACATGACTTGTTAGGTTATTTTTATTCACGGTGTTAGTCGAAACCAAATGTCGAACAATTTTGCGCCAAATTTCATGTGATTCCGGCTGCATTTGAGTTTAAAATTAAATGTACAAACAGATGTACTCAAGAATCACGAAGTTTGAGCTATCAAACTTAATTAATTGAAAATTAATTGTCTCGTAACACGGGGTTATTCGAG
Organism: Aedes japonicus; assembly: GCA_034211315.2. Lineage (NCBI taxonomy): Eukaryota > Metazoa > Arthropoda > Insecta > Diptera > Culicidae > Aedes > Aedes japonicus. The sequence continues at coordinate 212,313 of JASCZW010001175.1, forward strand.
AGACCATCTGGCGACTCTAGAAGACTACGGTGGTTAGTGATCCATTTCAATGATGACATCGTAATGACCATGAAAAATCACGAAGGTTTGGTCGCCGAACTAATAGTTTTGATATTAAATTTGATTTGTCCTATAATACGGGCATATCTGGAAGGCATTTTGAGGGACACCGATGAACAGGCTGTTCAATTATTTATTTCGGACCTAAAATAATCATAAGTATGAAACACCACGAAGACTGAGCCGTGGATATCATTTTTTCGGTACAATATTTGGATATGACCAGGGTGGTTGATTTCCTGCCTAACCAAATCCTTACAATGAAAAATCACAAAGAATGAGCCGTCGAAACCATGATTTTGGTCCAAAAACTAAATAATCCATACTACGGGTTTCTCCGAAGAACTTTCCGGTGTCCGCCGCGACAGAAACACGTGGAACGCGTTCAATGGAGCGATAGCGTAGATAATGCTTGATCCACAACGAAAGTGGCGAGTTGATCAACTGAACGAAGTGGAATCGAAACGCTATCGGGGGAACTTCCACCGTCGTGAGCTCTCCGGTGGAGTAGGCTAGGTCCACCGCCGGGGATCAGCTGAGTTGACGGGGTGAGCACGCGTTCGGAGAAGAGACAGACTGCGACAGTTGGCTACTTCTTATCGAACTCATCTCAAACGCGTGCAACGCGCGCTAGAGAAGGATGCTAAACAACATAGCCCCTCCCCGAAGTAATACCTAACGGTGGTTCCAGTGAGTAGAAGGGGTCGAAGAATAAAGATGGCTTTTATAGTGAGTCGGCTTGCTACCCATCCCCACATATCGTAAGGTACCTACTAAGAAATCTTATTTTGAACAGTTTTTTTAGCCTCCTTGGATAATATGATCCACTATGTCCACGACATCGTGCTTCACAGGATATGTGTTTTTCACCAGCCCCTCCTGTGTGAAAAGGTGCGGTTGAAGGTGCTGTTGCGCTAAGATGGCTCGGCCCAAGGCACAGAAAGATTTTGCCACCTTCTCCGAGATGCGCTTCAGCTTTTGCTGAACTTATCGGTCATGCAGGGACGTTGGATGGCTAGAATCAGGTTTCCTCTCGGAGTCCTTTTCTATATCCCGCAAAGAATGCCGGATCTGCTGTATCTTATCGACTCGAATTGCCCCAGAATGGCGGATTTTTGCCTAGGTTGTCAAATTTCGACTATAAACAATAGAGGTACCTTGATTGGCGATGCATTGGTGGACTCAACATCAGGTTGGAGGAAAATCTAATAAAACCGCGATAAAAAGTGTTAATTTCTATAATTCAGGTGTTTTTATTCAAATAGATAGGTTGTTCAGAAATGATGTAAACAGTCTCCTAATCAGCGAAAAAAAAATATTTCCCATTATCCAAAACAAAACAAAATTTAGGTTTCGAAAGAAATTTCTTCTTCCATCCCAAACCCATGTTCAATTCCGTTTAAGGAAAAGTAAACTAGACTTTGTAAGGTTTCAAAGCAAACTAATGGGAGCTGTCAAATATGCCGCTCGCTTATTCCGTCAGTGTACGTGACATTTCGTTTCATGCAGATCTATTGTCAAAATTTTGAACAAAATTCCGTAACATCTTCTTTTTTTAAGTCAAGGTTCCCTTTAAGGTCAAGTCAGGCCTTTAAGGTTAATATCTTGAAAACTTGTAAAAACTACTCATGTTTGATCATTTGATATTGATTTACACTGGCACTAGAGTTGGCATTATTGTCGCTGTATCTTCAAAACATCTGGTTAAATTAATTCCAGTTCAAACAAATTTGAGCAAACTTTTCTTTCCGAATGATGGAGAAGAAGCAGTCGCATCTGAAGTATACTCTTAACCATGAAAAATTCTTTAACACGAAGATCTGTTTATGAAATTATTTCAAGAATTGTTCTGACTACATTTCGTAAGTTGATTAACGGACTTAATTTTTCTTACATTTTTCCTCCAAAAGATTGTTTATCGTAAATACATTATGATTGGTATTTTGGTATTCTCTCATACGCGGAGCAACGATCTACACGGCCAAACATTTCAACTCAGCTTTACGTCTTTTTGACTCCCTTTCGTCATTAGTGGCGTCACTCAAATTTGAGTTAATGTTTACAAGTCGATTCATCAAAAGAAGTAGATGTTTTTGATTTGTCGACTTGTTAGTATTAGTTACAATTATTCAAATTTGAGTGACGCCACTCATGACGAAAGTGCGTCAAAAACGACTCAAAAGTGAGTCAAAATGGCTGGCCGTGTATGATTACGTTTTCTAATGAGGAAAATATTTTTTCATCACCATGAGGCTCCAAGAGTGGACAGCATTTTTTTTTTGTTAGAACAAAGGTGTGAAGAAAAAGTATTGATAGTTCCGTTAGAGTACGGCAGGTTGTGAAAATTGAATAGAAGTTGTTTGAAATTGAGCGTAAAGGGTTTTGTTAAGTAGTATTTCGAAGCAAGCACACAATCCTTTGCACACAATCCACTCATCCCCAATGCGCACAGAAAAAAATAATTAATATTAACAAGCGCGTAAAATTTCCTTTCGTTTAATTCCAAGCTAAAGGAGGCGTAAACAATGCAATTGGTTGTAGTCCTTGATGTGCCATACAACAATGTTGGCAATCTTTCATACAAGAGGCTTGATTCAGGCGTTATCTGGCTTAAATTTACATGAAATATCCCATTATTTTCTGCCAAATCTAGCATTCCCTTAATGTGCATTAGTAACGCAGAAAATTCAGTGTTTCTTTTTCTCTGTGCGGAGTAGGTCAAGGCAGTAACGAATCCGCCACCTTGACTGGCAAAAGAATGTGCGTTTGTTAATATTCAATACTCATAGAATGTCATGAGAAATTAGCCCTACACTCCCGCTTCACTTTACTCAATTTTTGAGCACAGTTGTATGCTATCTCTTTTTCTCTTACGGAAATGTTACTCAATTTTCGTTAAAAAGTGGATCAACTCAACTTTTGAGAAGATCCACTTTTTACGAAGATTGAGTTACATTTCCGTGAGAGAAAAAGAGATAGCATACAATTGTACTCAAAAATTGACTAAAGTGAAGCGGGAGTGTAGGCTTGATTTCGATCAGTGTTTAATTCTTCCAAAAGCATGGGCTGTCAGTGACGGTTTTCAATTCTAGACAAAATAGTCAAAAGGTCGAAAGTAACAATTGTAAACAATGAATTAAAACGTAAATTTCCTGAAAGTGTCAGGCTGCTAACATCTATATCCACTACCAACGAAAAGGTAATAATTCCTGCATCTGTTTCTGGTGCTATTTTGTTTGTGGGAGCAAGCAGCTCCCAGAAAAATACGCAAGAGGTCATTGTTTACAAATGTTACTTTCGACCTTTTGACTATTTTGTCTAGAATTCATTTTATATAATCCAAAAAACTGTTGACGGGTTGACTACACAGAGAAAAATAATGAATTTTAACTAACGCGTAAAATTTCCCACCGTTTAATATCAAGCCAAAGGAAGCGTAAACAACGAAATTGTTTGCGATCTTTCATGCGCCATGCAATAATGCTTACAATCTTTCATACAACAGACTCGATTCAGGCGTTATCTGACTTAAATTTTCATGAAATATCAAATTTTCGACAAATCTAGCTGTCCATTTTAGGGTCATTAGAGAACGCAGAAAATTACATGTTTTTTTATTCAAACTATGTAGTGACGATAATGTTAAATTGTCTCTAAAGCTGTTTGAAAGCAACCCCAATTCCACGTATCGTGGGTGTTGGTACGTCTACCTTGTCCACCGTACCGATGAAGCCATTGCTTCTATTATCCTGCTGTCATTCAGGTTTCATTGCACTGCGTCATTCAGATATTCATCGTATTTATGCTTCCACCTTCCAATGACCTTACGTTCCTCTGTCCAGGTACTTCCGCTCTTATTCTGATACATTTTGGCTCGCGGCACAATTCGTTGAGTTTCTTGTAGAATTTTCGTTTTTCATGAGAATGAAATAGTTACTCCACTGCTTCACTCTGCAACCCCGGCACTTTTTATCCCGAAATAAAACGAGTTTTGTGAGTCCGTTTTTTGTTGTACTGATCCACATTTTGACACATTTTGATCCACATTTTGACAGGTTTCTTGGAAACTGCTTCTATTAATGGTTATACCTGTAAACCAAAAGTTTTCTTTTGTAGACGGGCATAATATGAATTTAGTTTTCCTTGAATCCTTGGTCCCTTGGTTATCCTTGAAATCAAATGACATTTTTATGAAGAAGCAACAATGGCAACACTACTCAGATCATTTGAAGAGTTGTGCATTTTTTTTCAGCTGCCTTTCTCCAGGCCTGACATAGGTTCTTATTATCAAATAGTGAACATCAACTAGCTCTATTTCAAAAGTGAATGATAAAATGTTCTTTGCTGTACGTATCTTCAACTAACTTAATCGTTTTGCGACTACAACCTCGATTTCTACTCATAAAATTTGCTTGCCTGAAAATTAAATGACACCCTGGTCTCATGAACTCAATCGACTCGTGATCTGATAAGCGGAAATAGTTCACGATTAATCTATTTATCTATAACATAACATTTGAATTATCGCTCTTTAACTGCAACCGCCCTGAACAGCTTTAACACCACCTTGCTTGCATCGAGCTATCGATTACTTTCGCACAGCCGGAAATTGAATAAATCGTTCGCGTTTCATAACCTCGTCCCCCGGGCGGCCAGGCCAGCATCCTTGAGAGGCAAACCGAGTGCATGTCTTATCTGGTGCGCTTTATCTCACGCGAAAGTATGGCAAAAACCGAACCGATCGGGAAAATGAAACATAAAATCTACAAATATTTTTCTTTGCGTCCACCACGCCAGACACATCCTTCGTGCGATAAATGCCTTCCTTCAATGTGCGGAGACGTGTGACCAACTGATGACGGACGGGTTCATCCGTGTCAGCTTGTAGCTCCTCGCATCCCCACATGGGCAGCTCGCATGAATTGCCGCGTTATGAATTGCCCGTGATGAGTGAACGTCAATGAGATCAAATCAATTATGTTCTGGATGACAGAAGAACATAAATATTAGCTGGAAGGGGAAGAGGGGGCAAAAAACCAAAGATGATCGTGCAATTCCATGGTTAGGAAAATGCAGCATCGTTATTGATAAATTGTTCAATGTTTGTTGAGCTGTTTTTCTTATTATTATTTTCTTTTGCTACCCCATTATCGATAACAATGAACGAGCTTTAATGGGCTGTAAATGGGATGCCTTGTTGTTCACCTTCTTGTATTATTTTTTGTTTATGATCATGTTTTTGTTGTTCAAGCATTTCATCACTATATTGCATCAATTGATTATATGATGTATTGAAAAAAGAATCCAAAATAAACACTTTTTTTCTCCTTCTCTCTTTTTCTTTTTTTATAGGTGAGTGATACTAGCTACATAAAAGATACACACATGAAGGTAATTTAGAAAAACGACACGATATAGTTTTTGGACAGAGGTGAATTATTTATGAGAATAGCTTAATGAGTATTGCGAATTGTGTTATTCGATTTAATAGATCGTAAAGTTGGAAGAATTTTCTTAATTTCCTGTGGATTTTGCGTAAGTATCTCTGCTTATGGGTCCACCCCTCCATTTTTGCCCCAGCGATACCCATGGGTCCTCCCTTAGCTCAGTCAGTAAAGACGCAGCTACAAAGCAACACCATGCTGGAGGTGGCTGGGTTCGATTCCCGGTCTGGTCTAAGAATTTTTCGGCTGTTCATAAACCACGTAGACAATTAAGGGGGGGGGGGGTTTCGAAAAAGTCTACGTTTGTCTACGATGGGGGAGGGGGGGATATACCAAAAGTCTACGTAGACCTTTTTTTCTCTACAAAACGGATATTCATACCCTCCACGCAAAAAAAAATACTGTCATAACAAACATATTCCAGGTTAATTCAAAAATAAAATAAGTTAATTTTGGCCGCAAACATAAAATTGCTTTCTAACATATTCTTTGTTTAAAACCAACCCTAGTAGCACACTTGTTGCCATTCGGTTGAGATATTATAAATATGACTTGTTAAGTCATAATCAAGTCACTACAACTAAAAAGGTCTTAGTGTGCTACATGGGAAGTAACATCGATGTTTGAAACTAAAATCATATTATGTTTATTTTCAACATATTAATGATACGAATAAACGTACAAATTTTGGATTTTACTGGTAGCGTTCTAAAGGGTGATACGGTCAAAATTTGGTCAAGGGAAAACGCGTGTAAATCGGTGAAATCGTTTATTTAAAAAATCAAATTAAATTTCTTATTCAAGTTCAATTAGTATAAAATTCAGGAAAAATATTCAGTTAGGCTTCCGCTTTTCCAAATCCGAATTGCCGGGCCTTACGCTTGACCCCTGCCATCAGATTTTGTACAGCCACCTTGTCCACCTTCTTCGCCGCAGAAAGCCAGTTTGCCTTGAACTGCTGCTCGTCCTTAGCAGTTTTTTGGTCTTCTTTAGGTTCCGCTTGACAATAGCCCAGTATTTCTCAATTGGGCGGAGCTCTGGCGTGTTGGGAGGGTTCTTGTCCTTGGGAACCACCTGCACGTTGTTGGCGGCGTACCACTCCATGGCCTTTTTACCGTAATGGCAAGATGCCAAATCCGGCCAAAATAGTACGGAACAACCGTGTTTCTTCAGGAAAGGCAGCAGACGTTTATTCAAACACTCTTTCACGTAAATTTCTTGGTTGACAGTCCCGGAAGCTATGAAAATGCTGCTTTTCAAGCCACAGGTACAGATGGCTTGCCAAACCAGATATTTCTTTGCGAACTTTGACAGTTTCGTGTGCTTGAAAATATCTGCTACCTTTCCCCTTCCTTTTGCCGTATAAAACTCCTGTCCCGGAAGCTGCTTGTAGTCGGCTTTGACGTAGGTTTCGTCGTCCATTACCACGCAGTCAAACTTCGTCAGCATCGTCGTGTACAGCCTCCGGGATCGCGCTTTGGCCGTCGTATTTTGTTTATCATCGCGATTTGGAGTCACTACCTTCTTATAAGTCGATAGTCCGGCTCGTTTTTTGGCTCGATGCACGGTTGTAGACGATACACCCAGCTTATTTGCGGCATCTCGGAGAGATAGGTTAGGGTTTCGCTTGAAACTACCGGCAACTCTCTTTGTCGTCTCAGCGGCTTCCGGTTTTCGATTTCCCCCCGATCCAGATTTCCTGGCTGTCGACAAACATTCCCCAATTACTTTAATTACATTTGTAACGGTTGATTTGGCAACTTTTAGCGATTTTGCCAACTTTGCGTGCGAGTAGCTTGGATTTTCGCGATGCGCGAGCAAAATTTTGATACGCTGCTCTTCTTGCTTGGACGGCATTTTGACAACTGAAGAGTGAGTTCCAAAATCAAAATAGGAGCAACATTCTACACACACACTTTCAAAATGAGGGGTGTTCAGGTTTTTTAAATGCAAAATTGAAAGAAATACGTCAAGTTGATATTGACCAAATTTTGACCGTATCGCCCTTTAATTCAATTTATTTATTCTATGAGTCTTGATTATCTTAGTCCTCGATTGAGCTTAAATGCTAGATGTTCCAGTTTCAAGAAGTTTGCTCAGAGATGCACTGCACACAGTTTCGAGCCCCGAACTTTGTAAAAATTGAAGCAATACATCAAATCAGTATAATATGGCTAATTAAATAATTGAGCATAACATCCCGTTCACACTACAACCTAAATTACGTGATATAGACTATCTTCATATTAGCATCTATACATCTAAAGGCTGTGTACGTTAAATTTCGGTCACCAAAATAATAGTAGCAAAACAAAATTTACACATTATTCAAAAATACCGATTGTTTATTTCATAGCAATAGATTCATATCTACATTAGAAAAAGTTGATTAAGATGTTAATCCTTCTCTCTGTTAAATTCTCGAACTTCCTGTGGTACACCCGCGATCAGGTATCCTCGGAAACGCCCGCCGTGACGATTCTACATCTTCTCTTAAAATCATTGCTTCCATTTGCTTTCGCCTCAGTTTCGAAGAGTTTCCGCTTAACTAGAGCCCAGTACTTCTCTTTTGGATGAAGTTCTGGACAGTTTGGTGGATTGGCTGATTTTGAAACGTATTTGTCCTCTTGTTCTTTATTGTATTCCAGGACGGATTTCGCATAGTGACAAAAAAAGACTGGAGAGTCGTGGTTTCTGATGAACAATAGCAACCGCTTTTGCAGACATTTTTTCTCGTACACATCCTTATTGATAGTTTCGATAGAGACGAAACTTTTAGATTTTCAACCACAATTATTTATGGCCTGTTAAATCAAATACATCTCCGAGAATTTGGACACATTCTTTGTCCGAAAATACTTGGCAACGGCGTTCCTTTGCACTGTGGTATAAAACGCTAGACATTGAAGCTATTTAAAGTCTTCGAGTACGTATGTTTTGTTGTCCATTTTGATACACAAAAATGTTTGCAAAAAATTGGTTTCAAGCACCTTAGCACTTTTTGCAGTGAAATTTTGCATATTATCAAGCTGTTTCACCTTTTTAACTTTTTCTGGCTTCAGTCCTTGCCCCTGCTTCACTTTTTGTACGTATGAATTTGACATCCCCGCCACATGTCGCTCAGAAAGATTGGGATTTTTCTCAATAATGGCTATCACCTTCTTGTCCGTTGATCGGGGCAAGCTTCCGATCCACAGTCAAGTGCTGGCCAAATGATTTGCAAACACATAACACGGTACTTTTGTGAATTTTAGTTCCGTAAAACATGCGTGTCCACTTGATTTGACGCCATTTTATTGAATGTAACAAGAATGTAAACATGTTGTACCACTAAATAAAGTGGGGAGTTTCAGCTGACACATGAAATAATTCAAAATCTTCACAGAAATAAAAGTTACCAAACTAAACCTTGACAGGCTTTAGTTTTCACCAAAAATAATTTGCGTGGCATTTTATATCAAGATCGTAATGAAGGTTGCAATGTGAACGGGGTTTAATACTACACGCTAAAATTACTGTCTCTAATTATCTTTTCGAGAGGAAAAAGGGATAACAAGAGACAGTAATTTGAGCGTGTTGGTTGTGTTTCTCTATTCGTTTTTCACAAAATCGATAGATCGAATGCATGGTACCAACTCAATAGTAAGTTTATGATGTTAACCACCCAAGCAACACATCTCTGTCATAATTGGTTGCAGAAACTTGATTGTGCCTTAATTGAGTTACATTGCAGTTACTTTGACTTATTTGCAACAAGTTTGCTGCTAGGCCGTTGAGTATTTTTATTTATACGTGAATAAGATGATATTTGATAGTTAATTTGCTCCCATTTGACAAACATTTAGTAGAGGGTTTTAGCGCATGTAGGACAAAGTAGAAAATACAATAAGAGGTTTGGGAAGATGTCAACTTGCTTTGGAAAACATTCAAAGAAGATAAACTGAACTTGATATCTAAAGTGTAAACAAAAATAGCCGCATACACTTTTATTGTGGACTGCATTTTTGCGACAAAAGTGAAAAGCATCCACAAGGCAGATATTTTATAGAAGAAAATGAGGCCTCAAGATTTTGTAGTGACGCCAGGAAGAAATTCTTTGTGAGGTCTACGAGAACGGAGCTCTGGAAGTTCTATGGATAGAATCACGTTTTGTCGAAATCATTGGACTTGACATCCAAGAAACAATTCCACCAGAACCCTAGTAGCACACCACGATCATAATAAGTTGCAGCAACTTGATTATGACTAACAAAAGCACATTTATGTTTTCTCAACTTAATGACAGAATGTATGCTACTAGGGAACTTCCGCTGATGAACTTTAATTATTGGTTCAAGTAGCCATGGTGTGGGCATCTTTAGCATTTGCATAATTGATTGTTGTTATTTTTTATTTATGCAGTATTTTTATGAAACAAAATTAAAATTAATAACTGAATAACCTGATTGTTTGAGTTTTATTTCATAAACCGTTCCTCAAACCGCCATAGCCACATATTGTAGAACGTTTTCCATAAATTAAAAAAAATGATACTTTAATTGCTATGTTATGTATTCTCCGTGCGAGGAGTAACGATTATGATGTAGAAGGAGAAGTTCGCTCATCACCATGAGGCACCAAGAGTGAACAACAATGTTTTCGGCTAGAATGAAAGATGTGAAGAGAAAGTGTTGAAAGTTCCGCCAGAGTGCGGCAGGTAGGAAAATTAACAGATGTTTTTGAAAATTGAGCGAAAGGGCATGTATCCAATGGTACTCGAACCATGGACGTCAATCTTTGCCTAACATCCCACTGCGGGGTAGGTTGTAGCGACGGAACAAGTCCGCCACTTCAACAGGCAAAAATTGACGCATGGAAAGACGCTCATGTACCACTGTGGCTTGTATAGTTTATTCTTAGCGATCTATTGTGTGCACTCTGTTTACTGATGCGCACATGGGAGAGGAACTCTCTCCTTTTTTGGGTTTGTTTTGATTCGCAACGACTGACTCCGAGGTCTCTACGTTGGAGACGACGAGAAAAACATTAGTGATCGTCGTTTGGAAAAAAGTCTACTAAAGTCTACGATGGGGGAGGGGGGGGGGGGTTTTGGAAGTGTCAAATTTCGGTCTACGTGGTTTATGAACAGTCCCTTAAGGAAAATTTCTCGACTCCCTTGGCATAGCGTATGATTGTACTTGCCACACAATCATACTAATGCAAAAATGGTACCTGGTATCGAAAGCTCTCAATTAAAAACTGTGGAAGTGCATCTAGAACATTAAGTTGAGAGCAAGCAATAAGCTAATTGTGAAAGCAATAAGCTTGAAATGCTAAAGAAGAAGAAGAAGAAGAAGATACCCAACAAACATCAATGCTGAATAACCGCTTGTTCCAACAAATTTGGAGAAGTTTTTCAGCTTTCTCTTTCAGAAAGCTGAACAGCTTCTCCAACATTGTATGAACAAGCGGTTATTCGACACTGATGTTTGTTGGGTATTTTGAATTCATATCGGTGGCTCAATTTGATCTTGATATTAAGTGAAGCAGCCAAGTCAAGTGCTAGAAGGGATGGTGGCAACCATACATACATACATACATACATACATACATACATACATACAGAAGTGAAGTATTTATAAGAATCAATTGCCAACTACTAAAATCTCACTTCCTATGAACTTCCAGAAAACATCACAAAAACTAAGTCAAGATATGCATGTACTATCCTTTGAAACTAGCTCATGGCGCGAGCCAAATACTTACATTGCAACATAATACTATTTTTTGTATCAAATAAGCACTAGTCATAAAAAGAGTAAAATAGTATGCAATCCCATGATTGAATACTGTTTTATTCTTTTTATGACTAGTGCTTATTTGATATAACATATTTAAAATACGAAGATCATATTTTAAACAAAATACAAACGTGTAGTAATAATGGCCGAATATTTCCAGAATAACCACCAATGGTCTTGTTTTGCAAAATCATGAAGTTTGAGGTATCGCACGCTATGTTTTGGTACCGTTCAAAATCTGGCCACTTTCCCTGTGGTACCCGGCTCCCGGAAGGCGACCAGGAGTGGCCGAAATGGCCGAATATTTCCAGAATGCCCACCAATGACCTTTTTTTTATAAAATCAGGAAGTTTGAGGTGTCATAAGCCATGTTCTAGTACCGTTCAAAATCTGGCCACTTTCCAGGTGGAACCCGGTTCCGGGAAGGCTTCCACGGGTGGCCACAATGACCGAATATCTCCAGAATATCCACCAATGGTTTTGTTTTGCAAAATCATGAAGTTTGAGGTATTGCAAGCTAAATTTTGGTACCGTTCAAAATATGGCCACTTTCCTGGTGGAACCCGGTTCCCGGAAGATTACCTCAGGTGGCCACAATGGCCGAATATTTCCAGAATAACCAGCAATGGTCTTGTTTTGCAAAATTATGAAGTATGCGGTATCTCACGACATGTTTTGGTACTGTTTTGATCCTGTTCAGTGTTTTGAAAAAGGGTACTTACCCCACGGCTCCCCTGAATATATCCGGAACTACGTAAATTTGCGGAATGTCCGATACTGTATCAAAAATAAGGACAAATTTGTGATTGCTTGCAAAAGATTGCTTCCAATTTGGTTGAGATTTAGCAGAATGGCAGGCAAATGAAAATCCAGATTTTTGCTAAAAGAGGGGTCAGGCATGAAGGTGTTAATGAAATGATAGTACCAGTGCATTGGGGGGTTCATTTCCTTGGGTACGAAAGTGACCCGGTTGGCTTTGTACCACCCCAGGACAACTTTTGAATAGTGGCACGAAACTAGACCCGGACAGAAAATCATAGGGCCCTCGTGTTGCTTCAACAGAGAAAGCAGACACTTCTGTAGACATTTCTTCAGGTAGATCTCCCTGGTTCAGTCCCGGTAGTCACGAGCTGTGCACTCCGTTTGTCACATGAGCAGATCGCTTGCCTAATCATGAATTAATTGAATCCTAGAGGGTTTGAGCTGTTTAGTGGAATACTTGTAACTATAAATTAGAAGAAAAATTAGTAATCTCCATTTAATTCCAACTACCTTTGCTTATCTTCGACAGATACGCGTATTTCGTCTACCATTTGCAGACTTCTTCAGTGTCTCGTACTAATAACTCGACTCGAGTCGAGTTATTAGTACGAGACACTGAAGAAGTCTGCACATTGTAGACGAAATACGCGTATCTGTCGAAGATAAGCAAAGGTAGTTGGAATTAAATGGAGATTACTAATTTTTCTTCTAATTTATAGTTATGAATTAATTGGCAAACTTTTAATGTTTCTGCTTCCTTACTTCCCCCGGAAAATCAAACTTGTGCTGGGCGATGAAGAACAGTAGTCCCGAAAGTTGTAGGAAGTCCGCCTTGAAGCAAGCCTCATCATCCATGATGAGACAATAAGGCTTCGTCAACATCTGGGTGTACAGTTTCTAGGCCCGTAAGTTTCCCACCGTATTTTCAATTCGTCACGATTTGGAGCATTCTTTACTTTGTACTTATGCAGTCCTCTCGGTCCTTGGCTCTCTGAACGAAAGATTTGGACCGATTCAACTTTTTGGCCACATCCCTGACAGAAGCATTGGAATTCCGCTAAAACGACACGCTTGTGATCCTAATCACTAAAATAACACCCATTCCGACTGCATTTCTTCTTCCGCTCGATGCTCAGAGTTTCGTAGTAACGTTTAACCACACGACTCACCGATGACTGCACGATTCCGAGTTGTTGTCCGATGTTTCGATGAGAGAGTTGACATTTTCCAGGTGCTTGCGCAAAATCAATTCGCCACGTTGCATTCCGGGTAACGCCATTTTTTCCAGTTTTCGAAAAACTGACAGTGATAATAATTCAACAACAAAAACACTCTACGCTAGATCTACCCAAAATTTTCAAGAGAAAATACCCAATTGGTAATTTTCAACCGCATTTTTTTCGTGATGCGATTTGACGTGGGACACCCTTTAATTTGGCTCTGCTCCAAATTCCGCATAACTATCGCCGAATGTTTCTTGATAGGCTTGCTGTGAGACTTCTTGTCCTTGTCCGTAGTCTTTCGAAGGTCCTCACTGAGATCGGCTGACCCTGCTTCAAGAAACCATCACGTAGGCTATTCTCTCAGAACAACCTGCTGAGATAGGTCCTGCAGCCATAGGTAATCCTTGCACTGATGGTGGGTTCTTATCACATCACATCACATCACATCACATATATAAATCATAAAAACACAAGTAACAATAAAAATGGTCATAATAATGATAAAAATATAATCAATATACAAGTGCATATACAATAAAATAGTATAATAGTAAAGTAAATTTCACTTATTAGGCCAGTAAATTTCACTCATCGATCAATAGATCATTGCACCGAATGTATTAACCTCACTTTTTTTGACAGTTCAGGGAGCTTGCTTACAAGGTGTTAGAATTTAAACCACTCAATCAAAAATTTGCATTTGCTTTTTCCGGATTTTGTACGATTATATTCAGGAAATGATGTAATAATAAGCACTGGCGTATGATTTCCTGCAGTTTTACTTATATCGTAATAAATTTAGACTACACAATTTCAGAACGATCTCAACGAAAATATTCCAAGTCCACGTAAACAAGCTCCCTGAACTGTCAAAACTGCATTGATGACGCCATCGTTCAATGATCTATGAGTTGTAGCCCAAAAACTTGCTACCCGAAAATGTTGATTTACTTTTGTCCTTGAAAATCACTTGTCGAGGATTCCTGATCGAAGTCAGACGGCGTTTATCTCGATCGATGTCGCAATCGTTCGCAGCCACTCGAATGTAATCTGTGCGCGTCCAAGAATTATGCCGATGCTACAACCACAGAGCGAATAAGGTAGCATTGATAACCACTGGACCCTGGTATTATGTTTAATTAAAAACCCATTCGAACCTCATTAATAACCGATTGGCAAAGCCTTCCCTTTACCTAAGGGCTGCACTCTTCTCCACTGTCGTTGCTCGTCGTCCGTTCGGCAATTATACATATTTTCTGCGTAAACGACGCAATGTCCCGAACGCCCGAGCGAAAAACAAAACCATTTAAACGACGAAGAGGCTATGCATCCTGACGGCCATTACTGCCATTCCGTGATTGTCTCTTTAAAAATAAAATCACTCCAAGCTGATCGGTACCGTAAAGCGGGGTGAGGTTGATCACTTGTTTTCGATATTTCCTTAAGAAATGTTTTGAACTTTGCATGTTTTGCATGTTTTAAACTTTTAATACAAGATTCTCTTAAGTCTCTATCTGAACGTTTAATTTTATTTGAAACAGTAAATTTTTCGTATTACCAAGATGGAGTGACTTTTATCAGCTCCTTAAAAGTCTTATAATCGATTTTTTTTGGATAAGTTTTGAAATAAATTTGAGTTATCTACACCTGATTTGCAGTGCACAATTCTCACATTCTTACAGAAAGTATGAAAAAGTTTTGATGATTAATATAAATATTGTTTAATGTAGGCCACCACATCAAATATACCTGGAAATTTCACAGAAAAAAAAAACACGATTAATGTAATTTTTACTGAAATTGATTCCGTTTACTGACACGCATAGTCAGATCTAAAACGTTAATGACGTCTGTCTATTCAACTATATGACCGTTTGTATGAATGTTTGTTTTGAAAGCTATTGAATGCTAAATGAATAAGAGCATACATTTTGTAGTAAGATCTTAATTACCCAAGTAAAACAGCTTGTTATAATCAAGTTGAAAATACTGTCCAATGCGCAGTGCTCCAGAACGCGCATTTAGCTGGAAAGATACATTTTCAGTCTAAGTTTGAAGTTTTGTCTTTTACAAAGTTGTTTCTAACAACAAGGCGCTTGTTTGGTGTGAATGAAAACTAGGGTGGTCTTTATTTTCAGAGAAATCGAAAATCTTGCTTTTTGATTTGCAGAAATTAAGGCATTTATTATTCGAAAAAGTTGTAGAATAAGTAATTTCAAGCATCTGTGAAGGTATAATTCTCTCTGTACCTATTAATATGACGAAATTAGAGCATTTTTCCCTGCGTAGCTTAGGGTGTCCTTAAAAAAATTAGTTATATTGCTGTAAATTTTTAATTACAAATTTTTCAGCTAAGTTGTCTTTCCATTGATTCTAGAACAAAAAAAAAAAAACAAACAGCTAATGAATTCTACATCGAAATTACTCATCATTAATATCGGAAGTGAAAACTTTCTTCTGGACAGTTTTCCTTAGATAATTTAGGGTGTCTCACAGAAAAAATATATTTCTGCTCTAATTTTTTTTAAATTATGTTAAACATTTTCGGTATCCCAATTCAAATGTTTTACTTATACATTCGTAACGGTTATTTTTTATTTTTTCGTCAATTAAGACTGTCTTTGAACATTATGTATTGTTAATGCAAACAACTCATAAGTCTCTATCAATTTGCATGATTTTTTGTTTTGTTGAGTGTTTTGTTTATTCAAGAGACAATTTTCAAACATTTTTTTTTCGTTTGCCAATAAAGGGTAGAATTTATCGGTTTCTTAAGAGTCTTATAAGTGTTTAAATAAATTTGATATCTCATACCTACATTAATTGTTATTTTATATATTCTCCGTGTGAGGAGTAACGATTATGATGTTGAAGGAGATGTTCGCTCATCACCATGAGGCACCAAGAGTGAACAACAATGTTTTTGGCTAGAATTGAAAGATATGAAGAGAAAGTTTTTGATAGTTCCGCTAGTGTGCGGCAGGCTCGGAAACATAGCAGATGTTTTAGGAAAATTGAGCGAAAAGGGCATGTGTACAGTGGTACTCGAACCAACGACATTTTTGCCTAACATCCCACTGCGGGGTAGGTTAAAGCACGGACTAAGTCCGCCACTTCAACAGGCAAAAATGTCCGGTTGGAAGACGCTCATGTACCACTGTGGCTTGTATAGTTATTCTAGCGATCTATTGTGTGCACTCTGTTTACCGATGCGCACATGGGAGAAGAACTCTCTCCTTTTGGGTTTGTTTGATTCGCACCGACTGACGATCACTAAAGTTTTTCTCGTCGTCTCCAACGTAGAGACCTCGGAGAGAAACTTTAGTGATCGTCAGTCGGTGCGAATCAAAACAAACCCAAAAAAGGAGAGAGTTCCTCTCCCATGTGCGCATCAGTAAACAGAGTGCACACAATAGATCGCTAGAATAACTATACAAGCCACAGTGGTACATGAGCGTCTTCCAACCGGACATTTTTGCCTGTTGAAGTGGCGGACTTAGTCCGTGCTTTAACCTACCCCGCAGTGGGATGTTAGGCAAAAATGTCGTTGGTTCGAGTACCACTGTACACATGCCCTTTTCGCTCAATTTTCCTAAAACATCTGCTATGTTTCCGAGCCTGCCGCACACTAGCGGAACTATCAAAAACTTTCTCTTCATATCTTTCAATTCTAGCCAAAAACATTGTTGTTCACTCTTGGTGCCTCATGGTGATGAGCGAACATCTCCTTCAACATCATCTCATACCTGATTTTTATGGTACAATTCTCGATTTCTACAGAGAGAGTTTTTTTTGTTAATAAACTGAATGAATGTGGTTATCAGATCAAAAATCCCTGAAAAATTGACAAAACAAAAATTATGTCTGTGGAATTGAAACATTTAACCGCAATTTTTCAAGTGATTCAGTATACTACTCAAAAAACAACGATCGCTCCAGGGTTAATGCCGACAGTCAAAACAGATTTCTGACCGTTCTGTTTGAATATTTGTTTTGGCTGCTTCTGAATGCCAAATGAATAAACGTATACATTTTGCAGTTTAATCTCTATAAACAATTCCTTTGTTCGATTTTAAAAATGAATAAATATGAAAAATGTAACGCATTTTTTAACCTTTGAATAATAAACGTGAGCAAATTCCATTAAATTTCATTAGAAAAAAAACTTACAGCTTAACCGACTGCTAATCGAAGGATAAATAGTCCTAGAATAATCTTTTTCTATTGGAATTTAATGGAATTTGCTCGCATTTACTTGTGATAGTCTAAACAGTGTTTAGGTTTTTAATATTCCATTATTTAAAGCGAACTATTGTTGTGTTAGTTTAAATTCTCCTTGCTTTACAACTACAATTCAACAAAACTTTTTCATTAGGGTCTAACTGACAAACGAAAACAGTTGAAAACTCGCCCAATCAATCCACCACGGTCATTTCAAAGAGGAAGAATTCACCTATCCGATCGAATTGGAGGTGCACATGGATAGCTTTTGTGCAACAAGAAATTTACGGAAGAATCCATTGTTTACTTTCGTCAGTTAGGCCCTAATAAAAAAAATTGTGTCGAATTGTTCTACTTATAAGCTCTGTTACCGTATTTTGGAAGAAGTGTTTTTTTTAAGTGAAGAAAAAACTTTTTTATTCGTATCAGAAACAAATTCCATCAATCATTTAAAAATACAAGATCAATAACCAATAAAGTTATTGTTGATTTCTTGAACAGAATTATTTTTGCGCTTCAGTAAGTACGCAACACGCAGTAAACGCAACAAAAAATGATCAATGATACCCCGCTTTACGGTTCCCACAGTAGTCATTCTCTTCGGAGGAGGGCGAATCACGAGAGTGTCCTTTACTTTTCTTGCATTTTTTTTTTTGCATGGCGTCTCGCACAAATTGTATAAATCATTTTAAAAAGTACCTTCGAGCACTTTGGCGGCAAGCATTGTTGTACTTTCGAAAATAAAAAAGGCCCTACACATGCCATCGACATGGAGAGTGCGAGAGACATGAATCGTGGTTTTAAGGTAAAATTAAATGCAAAAATAATGCATTCTCGGATGGATCCGCCATCCAGCCACTCACTCACACATCTTCGAAGGGAAAGAGCATTCACTTTCATATTTTATTATTTTCCTTAAATAAATCATGTCACGCTACTTGATAATTCACTTTCGGTTCGATTCCTGGCAGTTTGATGATAATCGGGATCTGGGGGGACGTTCCGACTCAGATAGTTGAGCCGTGCTGAGCTGGGGAGGTTCCTTTCGCTTTGGGCCCTTCTTTTTTTTAAAGGTTCGCAACCGTCGTCCGTATGCTCGGCTGCCCTCGTGGTCTTCTGGGGTGTTTTGCGTTTTATACGTAATGACGTGGCGCTGGAATAATGCGCAAGGAAGGGCGACGGTTTGTGAGGCCGATTGCACTTGTCAGAATCGAACACGCAGTTTCCTCCACACGCGTTTCCTTTCACCTGTCACGACGGTGTACTCGATTTTACACGCTGTCAAGGAAAAGAGCACGAACGATCAGGACACGCAGTTTGGTGCGAGGGTTATGCAATATGAATCGTTATTGCTGAGCTAGTGTCGGAAATCATTTGCGTCAATTGTTGTCAAATGTAATGTCTTGTTTAGCAGAGTTGAGGGGTTTTATGGAGTTTTCAAACTATGCCGGGGAACTTATGTGTTCTCGGCATTGCAAGTAGACTCTACTCATTAAAGTATTTTCTTAGGACTGTACACACATTTGTCGATTTTGTTTATTTGTATTGACTTTCTCTCTGTTCCGCTATCTATACAATTGACGTAACTCTCCATAACTATTTGTAACCGATTACACAAAGCTCTCAAAATCTCAAGTGGATGTTACTATTTTCAACAGCCCTTGTTTAGTTTGGCTATTGTGCCATTTGAACTGCGTAATCAGTTGTTGTATCGCAGGCAATACGAAACAAGCTGCATTTTTGCGCCCGTCTTATTTGAACAATAAAGTGGCATAAAAGAAGGAATAAAAACAAAAAAAGGGTGAGTTAAAATTCCTGTCAGTGAAGTATATGGTCAAAAAATGAATTTTGAATTTTATTTTTCAATGTATTCTCCTGTTTTGTATACATTGTTTTAATTTAGTTCAGTTCAAATTTTTCTTCCTTTGCCTTAATTGCCACCCACATGCGTTGTTACAAGGAGTCACATCACGCACGATATCTAGAGGCATGTCATTCCATATTTTCACAAAATGTTTCTTAAAAGTTTGTCCGGTTAGTCCATTAGTATTCCCCAGCTTGCCCAACATATAGCCCCATGCATAGAAATCGCGTGAATTCAAATCAGGTGAAGAGGTTCCTTCGGTGAAGTAAAATCCGAAATATTGGCCTCTAACAGTTTACCAAGCCTGTGAAGGTTTCTCCTGGTCGGACGGTGAAGAGTTTTGTTGGAAGCAGCGTGGTGCATTATTGTAGTGTTTCTTGACAAAGAGAAGCACATGGTACTTCAAAACGTTGCAGATGAAATATTTTATGTTAATTTTAACACCAGGTTCGATGAACAGCAATAGAACTTTAAAAGCTTTGGTGAAATATCCCCAAAGCACCACCCTTGAATTATTCTGGATCCTTTGAAAAGCTAGATTATCACGAGGGATATTAAACTGATGTGCTGTAGACACCTGGTTTTTGTTGCTGGATGTGGTGATCCTGTAGCAGGAAGATTTTGTCATGCTAAAGCATGAGCATGCATGAGCATGATTGACTGCTTGCAGTTGCTACTCTGTTATTGCCAGATCGGCTGTTATTACACAGAGAACCAACAGATGATGTTTGGGACTAACAGTCATCCTCAATGTGTAAAAACTGGCGATCTAAAATTTAAAAAAGCAATACCAGCGCCGGCCGCATCCATGCAGGTCAAATAAGGATAGGGTAGGAGTATGTTGACGTGATACTCGCTTTGATGGAAGCCGAGAACACCTCTGCACTTCCACGAGAACTCACTGGGAAGTTGGATATATGGGGTAGGGTTAGCAGCATGGTTCGTTTTGAATCCTGTAGCAGGAAGATTTTATCATGCTAAAATAGATTAACCAGGACCTCAGACGTATTTTTCAAGAACCGGTTTTTTATATCGTTTTATGGAGCGATAGATAAGTTGTTGATATACTCCGACTGGCTTCATTTTCTTCAAAATAGTATACGGTCTAAATGTTCCAAAAACAGACTAATCACGAGCTTTGTTTTCGAGTCCATGATTACCACGAATTTCAAACGAGTTAAAATTCTAAACAACCTTGCAAATCGTTGATTTTTCAGTACACTCAAAAAGAAAAATGTGCAAATATGTATGTGATTAACCCATACAAGGTTACACATTTTTTTAAATAAATACTGACAGGAATCACCACTCACCCTGTACATCATAAATACTTACAAGTATTGAATAAAAGGAATGCCTTTAAATAAACGGATCGTTTGGGAAACTTAAAATTATCGTGGAATTATTTCAAAACCAGAGTCACGAAATAGTTTTTTACATTTGATCCAGAAAAGTTTGACCTTGCGACTTGTGGTGGAACTGTAGTGCAAATTGCAAAATTATTAAATTTCAATAAAAATAACTGGACATTTGAACGTGTTTATCTTCGCACAACCCAGCTTAGACTTAACTTTAGAAAGTTTATAACCAGTGATTCTATTCAAATGTTTATTAATACGATATTTCTCCCACTAAAATGTTCAAAGAAGAAACACTTTTGGGTCACATATGACATGTGTTCTTGAGATGATTCCTTTGACTATTGTATGTATGTATGTATGTAGGAAGCCACCATCCTAGCGTGGGCCTTGCCCTGCATGCGGTTCCACTTAACAGAAAGATCATGCTTTGTTACCGTTCTAAATTCAACATACTGCTGTATGAAGGGCCAAAAAGGGTTGGGCAGGTCCGTAAGCAGAGACACTTACGCGAAACCTGCGGGAATAAGAGAATCTCCTTCCAGCAATATGATCCAACAAAACGAATAACAAAATACGCAATTCAATTAAGCTTTCCACTAGATGGTTTGTTTGAGAAAGGCGCGTCAAATTCATTACAACTGTTGGAGTGGAATGTAGCAATCATGAATGATAGACACATCCCCTCCTAGACTCCGGTTGGCCATCCACTCCATTGTCCAATTGAAACTTCAATGATGCCCTGATGCACCCTCCCATCCCAGTATTTATATGTTTTAAATCAATGAAATATAATCTGGTTCATGCAATATATATCAAATATGAAATATATGAATGAAATAAGTATATATAAGGAGTATGTAAATTGAGACGGAAAAATTGATAGCCTGTTCTGTATGTTTTCAAAACTGTATAGCTTGCTTGTCGAAATTTCCTTTCTGCTGGTTCTTGGGAGCAATAACATGTATTATTTTGCACTGCACCCCGAAGCAACCTAAACATATAATCATATATGATGAAACATGAATGTATTCAATTAATAATATCTATGAATAAATATGATATGTAAGAAAATTTAAATATATAAAACGAAAATACATGTACATGTATACAACGTTGAAATTCCACTGAAAATTTAATATGATAATAAGTAATATACAATGATATGATGAAAATAGTAAGATATTATAATATAAATACTAAATAGTATACATTTTGAGATAGTAAACATGTATGTACAAAATACATCAGACATCCATTGGTTTCTCTCTGAAAAGAAAAATCAGGTAGGCCCTAATATCTCAAATGTCCTGGAAAAGCTGAAAGACAGGTTAAATCATCACCATTATCATAGATAATATCATATCATTTAATATCTCAACATAAAATAAGAATCTGACGTTATAATGTCAAATAAAAATACGAGCAAGCCAGTAAACTATAGTAGAATATATATCCGTAACTTAGCTGTTCATCGAAAGACTTCCGCTGTTGCAGCTTCGATAAAATTAATATCTATTAAGAATTTGTTTTCACAGTTATAGTCAAATAACATAATAAGTGTAAGTATAATATATATCTGTTATCCACTGGTTTGTAACTGAAACAACAAAGATTAGATATGTTTTAATATCCTAATAGTCTTGGAAAAGCTGAAAACAGCAAACAATTATGAGAAATAAATTTTACATAAGCATGAATAATGCCCAAAAACGTAGATTAAGTAAAATCAGACAAAAAAAAAGTCCGATAACTCTTATTGGTCTGGATCTATAAATGATAATGGGAAACAGGAAAGCAATGATTATAAATTATATAGTTTTGGTGAATAAGGGAAATGCTTTTTTGAGTAGAATTTGTCGTGTATAATGCTTCCTACATTTTTTTTCAGTGAAAATGGCATAGAATATAGATAAAATAGCGAAGGGTTGTTATAGTATAAAATGATAATACCAATTTTAATTGTATTCACATATCTACAGATTGTGATCCTGCTGCAATTGTAGACGGGCCCGCTCATGCACTACTAACCTTAGATAAATTATCACAACCACCGAAAAAACAAAATATATTTAAAATTATTTAAAAATACTTAGGAGTTCCTTGGATGACCTGAAATTACAAAGAATACTATATCTACAATATCGATGTGCTGCTGCTATAGTGGAAAAAATAATTGATGTGATATAACCACGATGGAACTGACTCTTAGCTTCGGGTCCTAGAATCCCTACTGAGCCCTTGCGGCACGTCAAGCCGGCCAGTTCAGCGCAAGGGAGATGATTCCTTTGACTATTCTGTAAATAAATTCATTAACGACTTCCGTATATCATTCGCCATATTCTTGTGTAAGTGCAGGGAGAGACACAGGATTCAGCCGCTGTTGCCCTATGGTTGAGCGCAGGCAGGTTTTTCATCGCCGGAGCCAAGAAAAGGATGGCTCAGCACTGGCAGAAGATGTGGGAATTGTATCAAATGCTTTTCCATTTTGGTGAACTCTGGGAGGTGTTCATTCAAATGCGAATGTTGAGACGCTATCAACGGCCAGAAAGGACAAAAACAACGGGTTTTGATTAGGCTGTCCAAAAAACGAAAAACGCCATTTTCGGAAGCTTTGTTTTTTTTTCAATGCGAATTTTGACAGTTTCTTCCGTTCGAAGCTACCAATCACCCTGTGCACCATTGATACTTTCAATTTTTTAATAAAGACAATGTATTTGAATAAATTAATCGATTGGATAGCCCTATTAGCTGGTTATAACTGAAAAACGCATTTTTTATCGCGAAATTACTTCTCTCCTAGCTAAACTTAATTTCGAACTCATAGAACACATAACATAAAGATCAAAACCAGAGCTACGAAAAAGTTTTTCCTTTTGCTCCAGAGAAGTGTGACAGCTAGTGAACTCCGTGTCTGACGTGATGAAACCAGAGATCGAAATTCTCACTCACCTGGGTGAAAACCATGCTCTCTCTCAAGCAGGTTGTCGATGAGTGGCGCACCGTTCACTTTGTCATCTCTCCTTTTTCGCCGATAATTCATTATCCTCTCTCTTGCGTATGCGAAAATATCTCTCTCCAAAATTCAACGAAAATGTTTTCTCATGTCACATTTTTCACTGACAACATGCTCGTAAAACCTAAATCGTATACGAGGAGCAAAAACCGAAAATAACGCCAAAACCGGTGCACACTGGTACCGCCATGGACCATCATTATCGAATTATGATGACATAATACAACATAAAACATGAAGATTTGTGCATTTTCAGGTGTCAAAAAGTAAGTGAAAAATAATTATCGGCATCTAGGATTCACTGAAAAAGATACGATTTATCAGCTACTCATGCTCTCCAAAAATTATAAATCGCTGTTGCTTTTCTCGCGAAAACTGCTGTGAGCGTATAATAGTCTCTCGCTTCTCACATGAGAAATAACTATTAAACTTCATTTTACCATTTTATTCGTATTTTATTTACAGTCCATACGCAAATGCCCGCACCTTGGCCTTAACCCCGGCCATAAGATTCTGCACAACCTGTGAATCAACCGTTTTTTGCATGTAAACCCATACTTTCTTCAGTTCCTCGACTGTCTTCACTACCTTAGGTCGTTTAAGAAGGTGCTGCTTCATAATCGCCCAGTACTTCTCGATGGGGCGGAGCTCTGGAGTGTTGGGAGGGTTGAACATTTTCGGCACGAAATTGACCTTATTGTCCGCATACCACTTCAGCACGTCCTTGGAGTAGTGGCATGAGGCCAAATCCGGCCAGAAGATTGTTGGGACGTTGTGGGCCTTCAGGAGAGGAAGCAGCCGCTTCTGGAGGTACTCTTTTATGTACACCTGTCCGTTCATCGTGTCCTGGGTCACGAAAGGTGCACTCCGCTTCCCGCACGTGCAGATGGCTTGCCAAACCAGGAATTTCTTCGCAAATTTGGACATCTTCTGAGTGCGGACATGCTCCGGAACGCTGAACTTATCCTTGGCCGTGAAAAACAGGTTGCCGGGGATCTGTTTGAAGTCAGCCTTCACATATGTTTCGTCGTCCATGATGCAGCATTCAACTTTCGTCAGCATGTTGAGGTACAACTTCCTGGCACGGGTTTTGGCGGACTTGTTCTGCTTTTCGTCGCGATTAGGGGCCTTTTGTACCTTAAACGTTCGAAGCCCAGCCTTAGTTTTGGCCTTCTGGACAAAACTTCGGCTTAGGTGCAGCTTCTTAGCCACATCCCGAGCGGAGGCGTTCGGATTTCGGTTGAAGGCCCCAACTTAGCGGTTGTGATTTTTGGTGTTGTACGGAATACTTTTTCCTTCACTTCTGGGCTTCCGATCGGTGGTCAACCGTTCCTCGAACCACTTAATCACTCGCGACACCGTGGAATTCGCGATTCCCAACGTTTTAGCGATGGAACGATGCGAGAGATCCTTGTTCTCGTGATGAATGCGCAAGATTTTGTCACGCACGAGCTGTTCTTTCGACTCCATTTCCGCGAGTTTTGATCACAGGACTTTAAAACTTGCAGGATGTTAATAATGCACTATGAACTAAATCCACCCAAATTTTCATTAAATTCTACCCAACGGTTAAAAAGTTAGAGCAATTTCATAGCGTGGCAATTTCATCGTGGACACCCTTTAATTTGTGTTCTTGGAATAATATGTGTGGTGTGGCCGTAGAGGACTACCAGCCGAATCAATGTCTTGTAGATGAACTTTATTAATCGGTCATCCGCTTTTCAAAAAAATATTACCATTTCCAGCCATAATTCATCATTGCATCTCATTGCTGGTGTCGTTGCGGATTCGTCACCCATCTCTGAACTCGGAATGGGCTGCTAACAATCTTCTCGGGAACCTCTTTGTTTTATTCTTTTTCGTTTTTTGACGTATTAATGACAATTTCAATCCTGCCAGCTTTGTTCTTAAGTCTGGTTTAAGTTTACGCCTTCTTCTGAAAGTTGCGTGTTACGATATAAAACCAAACAGTATGACAGACTTCCTGAAAATTGTACAACTTGTGCCTATCGCCGCTCTTCAAACTCCGCTATCCGAAACGATGTTAATAACAAACCAAAAAACACACCATCTTGTTGTAGCCTTCTTTGATAATCGATTCATCGCTGCTTTGAAAAATCGTGTCAGTTCATCTTGAAATCAATGAAATAAGATCGATGAATAGATGACGTGTGAACACGTTATATTCGCGGCATTACTGAGGAAGTTGTGTATCGCAAATATATGGATTGTGGTAATGCGAGCACCAGTTATACCTCTTCTCTTATACAATTGTTGATAGCTTGGTTGCGTGATAGTAGCAGCAATTATTCTTGTCATTCTATTTTAAGAAAAGCTTTCCATTTAGTTCTCCGGTGAATATTCTTACTCCTAAATTGGTAGAGCAGTGCCTCAATCAGTGTTTAACCACTGTTGTTGATAAGCTCTTTGTTGTTTTTCAAGAGACCTCTTCCCCGATTTTCTGGAACGAATGTGATCGGAAGCCGGTCACCTTCTACGCGTGCTTCGAGATCTATTACCGTGCCACCTTCGTCTACTGTAACTTTGCCGTTAAGATGCATACTCGTTCTTGAGAAAACTGCCTACGAAATCGTGGCACATACCAGCATGAGGCACGTAGCCATTGCTGTTCATTTTCCAAAGTGTTTCCATATTGCATTGACACGGTAAATTTTCTTCATTGTTTTGTAATATATCTGCTTATCTACACTTCTAAAAGTGTTCCACACCTCCAGGACCTTGCTTTTGTTGGCCTGACCGGGTTTCCTCGCTGCACACCTCGGCAGCTCCAACCGGATTCTAGTCAAACACCAGTTTTGCGGGACTGTTTTCTGAATTCCGAACAACAATTGTTCCCAACAGATTGTACCCACCTTGCTTTAGCAACTTTTAGGATACTGTGTTTTTTATAGATTTGCACCAGCTGCTGATTCATTTGTCTCCTCCTCACGCCGTTTTCACATGAACCGCCATCGAAGGTACTAAGAACGCATCGTTTGAAACACATCGTTCAGTGCTTGCAAATCCTCTTCGAGCAAAGATTACATCTCATATAAAGGGTGTACGGAATCAAATTGCGACACACACATATGTTCGGCAAAATTTGCCCGTTCAACCAATCATCTTCAAACATTCAGGGAGATAAATAAAACATATTAAAAACATTTTCCCATAATTATTTTATTCAATTTCAATTATTTATCCAAATGCCCGAACCTCCTTCTTTACACTACTCATAAGGACCTGTACAACATTTGGACCATTTTTGTTTGCGTGGCAATCCATTTTTTCTTCATGTCTTCCTCCAATTTCACTTCCTTAGGATCCTTCAAAGTGCCTGCTTCATTATGGCTCAGTACTTTTCAATTGGTCGCAGTTCCGGTGCGTTCCGGGGGTTGAGATGCTTCGCCACGAAATTGACCTCCTTAGTCTTGCACCATTCCAAAATCTTTCGAATCCAGCCAGAAAATCGTATAGGACCATCGTGTGACCTCAAAAGAGGAAGTAGACGCTTTTGGAGGCATTCCTTTAGGTACACCTGCCCATTGACCGTTCCAGTTGTCGCGAATGGGGTGGTCCGCTTTCGACACGAGCAAATTGCTTGCCAAATCATATATTTTTGGGCAAACTTTGACATCTTCTGCTTTCTACCGTACTCATATGCATGGAATTTATGATGAGCAGTGAAAAACTGGAACCCTGATAGCTGCCGGAAGTCTGCTTTTATACTCAGTAGCAAAAAAAAAACGAGCAAAATTTTGCTTCTTAAGAGCGCCATGTTCAAGCTTCCGTAACATTGTCAATAATCAATATTTTGACTGAAAATTGAACAACATTATAACCAATGTATAGACCATATGTGGCCAAAATTTTATGTTGATAAGATTTATAAATTTAAAGTTTTCATAACAAATGTGAAAAAAAAATTTGGGACGTACCAATTTCAAAAAGCCGTATTTCTGTGAAAAAATTAGAAAGCATATTCGAAATTACTAAATTACCACCAAAGCCTTAAACAATATACGAAATAATGTTGACAAAATTTGAACTATTTCCATTGAGTGGTTTGGACTACAGTTGGCGATAGAGTTGACGCATCATCATGAGTATTTTTCTTTATCACCAGATATTGACCATGATGAAATGTCGATGCAAAAAAAAGCTGAGGTGAATTCTACTAATAATACTGTATGATACTGTAAACGTAGTTTTCACAAACCCAATTTGTACTGAATGCCATATTTTATAAGTTCTTCGTGGGTTACACTAGTTATTTGGGATATTTCACGTGTAACAAATCATGTGTCTCAATAAGACGAATTCGCCTCCGCTTTTATTTTCACCGATATTTCAGCATGGTCAATATCTGGTGAAAAAGAAAAATACTCATGATGATGCGTCAACTTTGTCGCCATCTGTAGTCCAAACCACTTGATGGAAATAGTTTAGATTTTGTCGACACTATTTTCTATGTATATTTAGGTTATGGAGAAACTGGGCTTCAAATGGTGAGTTGACAACTTCTAAGGAGGGTGCGACCGACCTTTGGTCCTCACAAGTTCCTACCTCACGCCTCCACGAGTCATATGATCACAAAAGACTGCCAGCTGAAACATGGAGACGCTGGTTGGCGTAGCCTGGGCAATGTTGTCAATCCGACAATAGCGAAGTGAGGGGGTGCGACCGGTAAATCATATCATAATTTTCCATTTCCATTATCTTTCAGGTCTTCCAGGTCATCAGGTATTCTAAAATAATTTAAAATTTAAAATTAATTTTTTTTTCTCATGGCTGTCATACTTTGTCTAAATTTTCTGGCTCATAATGGATGCGCAAGTTTGTCTACAATTGCAACAAAACAGCAGTCGGCACACATGTAATACTCAGTTCTTATTATAATATCCATTCACTATATATATATTATCTTATAGGACATTGTTTATTCATAACCAATATTATTTATCTTAATCATCATTTTTATCATTTTTATCATTACTTGTGTTTTCGTGATTTATATTCTAACATATTTTTATTTATAATTTCACCTTATAGGTTATATAAACTTTGAATTATTATGTCTTATATACCCAATTATCATTATGATTGAGAAGTATCTAATGCCTTGATTAAAAGAAGCTGCAACGGAATCTATGGTAGGCTTTTGCACTTACTACTTAATGTATTTTTCATTTCCGGTTTGCGAAAAGACCTTTTTCGAAATCTGAGTTCATCTGATTCGTGCAGCGCTGTTTGTCATTCGGTTTGTATCTGATATTATAATTCAATTTTTGTCATTACTGTATCATAACTCACAATATCATTATATTTGATGATATTGTTTTATTGATTTTACTTCATAGATGATTTAACCATTGCTTATTGTTTTTTATGTCCATTTGTATTTAACTCCCTGTCAATTAAATCTTTCCTGCTTTCCCAACCCAGGAGCAATAATTATTAAACCAGCTAAAATAAAAGCGGATTGCTGTTATAAAATCAACATCAAGCTGCAAATAGTGATCATGGCAACAGTAAATTAAAATGTATAAATGTTAGTTCTGTGAAATTTAACAAACATTTACAGGATACCACAAATCAAGATTTTGGTGAAATGCTGCTATCGGTGAAAACGAACGAAAACGCGCTCAAGCGCGAACCACGGAACTCTACACTATAACACTTTACTAAATTTCTTGCATTTTAGGATCAACCGAATAGAGATCGTATATAATAGATACGAATGATTGTAGTATTTTTCATTTACATAAATATAGACACTATAATATAAATATTTCATGGGAATGGGAGGGACCATCAGGGCACCCGATTGAAGCATTCTGGATGGGGAGAGTGGAAATGCCAACTCCCCATTGTTAACAGTTTGTGAATAGAGGGCGGGCTCTTCTCCCCGCCCATTGGGGCATCCTCATGTTAGATAGCTTGCTCTTTCGACCAATTGTTCAATCTTGTTGTTGGAAGAAGATTCTTTATATCCCTGTGGATACGTATAAGTGATGTTGCCTATCGATCCACCCAACCCCTTTTTGGCCCTTCATACAATGGCATGATTAGGATAATCAGTGGTTATTAGAGCTTGATCAAGTATAACAGAAGGGAGAGCCTATTGCTGTCGGACGTAGTTTCCGTGCTACAATGGGTGGTAGTACATATCATACATCATACATCATACATATTTAGGTTATGGAGAAACTTAAAATATGTTTTCTACATTTTTCACAGAAATACAGATGTTTTAAATTGGTTTGTCCAAAAATGATTTTTTTCGCATATGTTATGAAAACATCAAGTTTATGAATCTTATCAACACAAAATGCTGTCCACATATGGTCTATACATTGATAAAATTTTTGTGAAATTTTCAGCTAAAAATATTGACAATTTGCAAAGTTACAGAAGGTTGAACATGGCGTTTTTTGGAAGCAAAATTTTGCTCGGCTTTTTTTTTACTACTGAGTGTAGCAAAAAAAAGCGTCTCATCATCCAAACAAGGCAATATGGTTTCGTCAACATCTGGGTGTAGAACTCCCGTGCACGTGTTTTACCTACCGCATTCTACCGTTCATCTTTTGGATTTTGTACGTGTGTAGTCCTTTATGTTTTGCGTCGCTGCTATTCTTCCGACTTCATCTTCGCGACGATTGCACATCTGCTAGTGAAGCTTACACAGTGTAAACAAATACACATTGAACTAATCCACCCAAAATTTCAATAGAAGATACCTAACGGGTAAAAAGTAACAGCCATTTAAAAGTGGTGCAATTTGATTCCGTACAACCTTTAGAGGGTGTTTTTGGCTCAACCAGCAAATCGATGGATTATGATGAGAATTCTATTAAGCTTACTTTTTAAGTAACTAGCCAAATTTATTAGTTCGCATTCAATGTTTAAGCTTCTTGCAGCGTGCTTATCAACTTCTAAAGAAAACTTTAAAGTTCACGAAAGGTACGTTCAAGAGGTTGTAGAGAATGCTATTGAGCTCTAACAGTACATCGAACGAACTCAACAAAACCACAAAAATAAAAGACATATTCGACACTTTTGTTCTCCTTTAATCCTGACGCAAATTAAGGTTTAGAGTGCTGTGTTGTCAAATGACGATTCAGTTCAATTTGATGATTTGATGAAGTAAATACTTACTACCTAGTCTCCAACTCGAATCCTTCTCTCTAAAACCGTGATACTTATCACTGTGCCATATGAACAAGGTGCGTTATGCTATGATTTTACTCCATGCGTTGATTCCATGAATTAGTACTTTTTTGTTCCCTATAATCTTATCTGAACCTAAAAGTCTCTGATTAGGTCATCTAGAACTCATTGTGAACTACAAATTAAATTAATTTACCTTGTTGATTGACAGCTCTATTCCCATTGAGCAAACAGTTTTTAACGATGGTAAAAAAATAAGCCGTTCTTTTTTTATTATTATTGAAAAATTCTTCTCTGTATTCTTGTATTTTGTCAAACTTGAAGCACAACACCAGTGTTAACAATCTTTTTGACATGTTTTAAAGTGTTACTCAGAACTCTACGTGTTGAAGTACACGACTAGGGAAACAGTTCAACATAGATGTATTGTGAACTTTTGCGCGGATTAAAAGTACGGTTAGTACTTTAATTGAACTTTGTGATAGAGATTTTTGGAAGTTCAAAGAAAGTTCACAAAAATGAACATGAATGTTGAGTTGAATAGCAACAAGAAACTTTTCTAGAACTTTCAAGTTGCTTTAAATGTTAAAGATACTTAATGATACTGATATAGGAAAGGCTTGTAAGATGGAACACGATCCGTTTTTTGCTCGTAGCATGTTTATTTTTTATTTTTTCGAGGACCTTTCGAAAGAGGAACTAAAAGGCTCCAAGTTTGCCCACGGAATTGATTATTTGTAGTCATCAAAAAAAATTATGGCCTTTTTTCGAAATTCATCAAAAATTGCAATTTCAAAAAATGTATTGTTATATTTCAATTTATTGCTGATTCCATGGTATTTCCAAACATAAAAATTATCATTAATATGTTTAAAAACGAAAAAAAAGTGTTCCATCTTACAAGCCTAACAGTGTTCCATCTAACAAACATGACGCCATAAACACAACACATCAAAAAATTGTTTCACTTTACGATATGTTTGGAAATGCCTGTGGAACATAAAAATACACCAAAAATGCTAGCCAACACAAATGGTAACCTTTTGATATCGACGGGAAGGTTCCACATATTAAGCACTAAACAAAATTGCTATTTTAATTATGCCAACACTTTCGAACATTGAAACCTGGAAGAGCTATATCGAATGAGTGTATTCACTCCAAAAGCAAATGAAAATTGAAGAATAGTAAAAAAAATGAGGTTAACACTTGTCAGCGAGATAGTGTTGTCGCTGTGAATAACAAAAGTGGCGCTGTTCCACCTTACAAGCCTTTCCTCTACTGATGTTAGGGATACTTAAAATAATTCTGCCTGTACATGAAGTGTCTTGTTATTCAGGAAAAAAGTTCCATGGAACTCAATTTGAACTAAATGTCAATTTCTTAGCCGCTAATCTCAAGTATAATTCGAACTTTTGGTTGCTTGGGTCATTTTAAAATTGGAAATGAAATACAAGGAAATAAAAAGGAAAGAACCCACCCGAATCTCAAAGACGTCCTAGATCCTAACCACAGCAATGGGCATCCAAAGCTCCTAAGATCTATTGAGGTATTTTCTTAACCCAGCTTTTTCAAGTAGAGCCATCGGGATGAACTCGCCACCCCCTGTCGCACAGTTATACCAGCCTTCCAGTTCTGGGCATATTAGGATCACACGCAGTTAACTAACAGAGCTGGTTTTCTCACAACTGCGTGACTAAAAATGAATCCCCATGAATTCCTTTCCTAGCTCCCGAAAGCACGCGGACTCAGTTAAGTAAGCAGCCTCGGTCCACGGTCCGAGAACAAAACGACACTTATCACACCTAGTTTGAGAAAAGTTCAAGTTTTCAACGGTCTTGGGTGAAAACTATAAACAAATATTTCAACCACTTCCAAGCAAAGCCTACTCCGCACTTTTTTACTGCCAAAAAAAAAGAGGGATTCTTTTAACTGTATTTTTACTTTCGAAGCGCGTAGTATTTATTTTTATAGAGGTAAAAATTGAGATCCTGCAGATTTTGGATTTGATAGTGCAGTTTCAACGGCGATTCTAGATGATCGTAAAAGTCGGTAAATACCAAACCGCGTAAGGCAAATGGAGAGAGTACCGAGAAAAATAATCGTACTGGTTGAAATGGACTTTTATGAATGTATTAACACGACTCATTTGTGATCGGCTGTACTCATGCATACTTTCCGATGCTGCCACCACTTTTCGAAGACGATCGAGGTGGCGTGTACTTGCTTAGTTCGGCAATCTTGAAGGCAGTAAAAGATCCCGCGCTTCGATTCGCGCCGGCATTTTTCGCTTTGTCTTTACCGATTTGTTCATCATCTCCTTTATTGGCCATGCCAATGGTGAACGATCGAGGGGAGAGGAGTGGTGGAAAATATTAATTCTGTTAATTTTTTATCGATTCCTCTTGGCTTGGATGCGGGCAGGAGCAGGCACGTGTGGGTGGGAGAACCGAGGGACTTTATGAATTGAAACTATCCCGGCTTCACTCGGGTAGAGGCTCCTTACAGAGGTGCCTTTCGCATCCAAGAGGCCTATCGGAGGACATTAATTTTATATCGGTGCTTTGAAACTGGTGGTGAGGGGTTTTGGGGGAGATGCACAGAACGAACGAGTGCTATTTTTTCAATTATTTTAACACTTTAGATTAGAAACTATTTTCCCATACGGTTTGCAACCGGTCTAATGGGAAATTGAATGACCGTAACCTCTGACATTTGCGATCGGTGAGAGTGTTAGAAAATGTAAGCTCTGCCTTCGACGGATGAAAAATGTAGTCGATAAGCGCAGCTGCTTAGCTGCAACATTTATAGCATCATTTTTCGCGCGGATTAAAGTAACTGTTTATATTTCTCGCACTCCAATTGCGAGAGCCGGACAGCCTTGAAGTTCGGCAATTCTTCTGTCATCATACCGACAACGAGTGAGTGTTCATTAATGAATCAGCACTCTGCAATCAATCATTTGCATTATCATTTTCTCTCGTGTTTCGACTGTCGGGCCCTTTTTGGGTTCAGTTTTTATGGCAATTTTTTGTCGTTTCTCATACGTGTGAACATGCCACATATTGCAATCGGTTGGGGAGCGGATGATTGCTTTTTTTTTGTTTCAAACCTTCCGACGTCCTTCAGTACACGTAAGTTGCACGTTGACCACAATTATGACATTCCAAGGACGTGACGTGACATGGATGACCCTAGCCGTAGCTCAACAATGTTTCATGATGCTGTCAGATGGTGCGGTTCTAAATGATCTGCCAAGGATAGTATTGGATTTTCGAAATGAACTAAAAACTTTGCGCAGGAATCCGACTGAATTATTTATGGTGGCCAGTCCATTTTTATGCAAAAATTTCCCAATCATTCGATTCGCCGTTTTCCCTTACTTTTTTTCAGTTATATTATCTTTTTCAGTTTGGGATGATAAGTCCTCTCCCCCGAAGATAGTCGAGTCCGAGAAACAACCAAACATATGTCGGAGCTCTCGCACACGCAGGTTGAAATTGAATATTCATTAAGGACACAACAGCCCGAGATGTGAAAAGAGCGAGAGAGTCCGATCCAATAAGACGTGCTGCTGGGAGCTTCGGGACCGAATGATTGTAATGATTCTTAATAATAATATGGACAAGGCAGCAAAAAATGGCTTCGTCTTGTGACTCATTATTATGGGGACCAAACGAATGTAGGAAGGCAAAAGAAACAGATTCTGTTTTAAATGTCTTTCGAAACAATGACAATTAAAAAGATACACAAGCGAAGTCTTGGGGAGGGTAAAACGCAAAGAGAAGCTACAAATAAATTGTATTAATTAATCACTTATATGGCAAAGGTTTTAAGTAATATTTAATTTTTCTGTTCGGTCTGTTCGCTGATTCGATTGCGTTTAATTTATGTCATTATTGTTTCTCTGCACATCCCTGCCTTTCCGTTCATTGCACTATCAAGTTGACAGTTCTGAAGAACTCATTACATGTTTCATTACTAGCGAAGCTGTCAATGCAATCAGAACTTTACACCACCTCACTGACAAGTGACGGGCAATCATTTTGCATGGGTTCAAGAACTGATATAGCCACAAATTCTTCTCAACTGAGACGATTGACCTAAAACATTGAAGAAACTAGTGAGAGGCATTCCCCTACGAATAAGACGGAAAACTGGTCTTCCAGTGATGATATTTTAAGCTCAAATCAATGAGGAACTGTTAATAAACCACATAGACCGAAATTTGACACTTTCATTTGACACGTAGATCGAAATTTGACTTTAGTAGACTTTTTCCTCTCGAAGAGATAAAGATTGGACTCGGCAAAAATGCGACACTTAGTTTTGGTTGTAACATTTTATCGCGTGGGTTAAAATTAATGAAATTTTGGGTAATACTAGTTTAGAGTGTTTTGTTTATGTGTTGCAAGTGTTTCAAGTAGTTTTCAAGATGCATTCGAAACAAGAAGAGCTACGTCAGCAAATCTTGGGCGCGGTGATCGATAATCCTGGTCAGTCACACAGATGGATCGGCAAAAGGCTTGGAATCCACCATTCCACCATGTCCCGCGTTGTGAAGATGTTCCAGGAGACAAAGACCATCGAGCGGCGCACTGGAAGCGGCCGAAAACAGAAAACGGAATACCCAGAGAAAGCGCGGAAGATAAGGCAGTACTTTAAGAATAACCCGAACCTTTCCAACCGAGACGTGGCCAAAAAGGTTAATTCGTTGAAGTGGTTCATCCAGCAGACCATGAAGCGGGCTGGGCTACGTGTTTTTAAGATCAGGAAGGCGCCAAACCGGACTGACAAACCGGTGGCCAAATTGCGTGCGCGGAAGCTGTACGGTGAGTGGCTGGTCAATCCAGGCTGTCTCGTCATGGACGACGAGGCATATATCAAGGCAGACACCAAACAAATCCCCGGCCTCGAGTTTTTTGTCGGTACGTCCCGCATGGAGGTTCCGGAAAAGTTCCGGAAGAGAAAGATGGACAAACTCGCGAAGAAGTACCTGTTGTGGCAGACGATCTGCGAGTGCGGACGGTACAGCAAGCCATTCGTTACAATCTTGCTGCCCTTCCTCCGCTCTCACCGTGGTCCCACGCTGTTCTGGCCGGATCTCGCTTCGTGCCATTACGCCAAGCCTGTAATGGATTGGTACGACGCGAAGCGCGTTAATGTGGTCCCGAAGGAGAGGAACCCGCCAAATACACCAGAATTTCGTTCGATCGAAAAAATTTGGGCGATGTCTAGCTCTTCCCAGGCGCGCACCAGGGCTTCAAAATAGTTATTTTTATTGGTAACACCAGTTTTTTCAACCCTGGCATCGAGAATCGCCCACAAATTCTCGATGGGATTGAGGTCCGGGCTTTGTGGAGGCCATTCCAGCGGTTTGATCCGACAAGACCGGAAGAAAGACTTGGTCTTCTTGGCAGTATGCTTCGGGTCGTTGTCCTGCTGGAATACGAACATCTCTTCAAGGCCCGTCTGGATCAGCGAAACCTCCAGATTTTCTCGCAGGATGTTGATGTAAGAATCTGCCGTCATTATCCCGTCGATTTTCACAATGCTTCCCACTCCACCCCACGAAAAACACCCCCAGACCATCACATTTCCTCCTCCATGCTTCATCGTGCCTTAGATGTGGCGCTCTTGAAGCTCCTCTCCCGATCTGCACAAAACACGAACCCACCGCTTTCGGTTAAACAGCTCGAATTTTTATTCGTCCGTCCAGAGAACCGTTTTCCAGAACTCTAGGGGCTTATCAGCATGCTCCTTAGCAAACTTAAGCCGTTTGGCTTTGTTTGCCTTGCTGATAAATGGGTGCTTCCGGGCAAGTTTGCTATTCAACCCCTGTGCTACGAGACGGTGACGAACAGTTCGACCGGAAACTGATAACTGAAGGGTTTCCTGGATCTCGCGGACAGTTACCTTCGGGTTCTTGTTGACTTCGCGCATGATCTTGGTGTCCGTTCTCGCATCCGTTTTCCGCTTCCTGCCTCTGCCAGGACAATCCACCCCTGATCCAAACGTTTTAAGCTTCAGAAGAATTTTGCCAACCGCTGCCTTACTGATACTGTACTTCTTAGCGACAGCCCGGTGCGATTCACCGTTTTGCACATCACGAACGACCAATTTTCGGATACACAAGGGAATTGCTTTCGAAAGCACTGCGTTCTCCATTTTTTTCAATTGAATCAAATGCGATCACGTACATATACAAATGCACCTGGTTGAGCCGTTTGCTTCAAAACATGTCAAAATATCAAAACATAAACAATCGAGGGGTCTTATGTTTGAAAAAAATGCAAGTTTGCGGCCAGCATAAACTAATTTTATGTTTTGATTTAACTGGAATATATTTGTTATGACGATATTTTTTTTTTCTACGTGGAGGGTATGAATATCCGTTTTGTAGAGAGGGGGTATGAATATCCGTTTGTAGAGTGAAAAAAAAGGTCTACGTAGACTTTGGTATATCCCCCCCTCCCCCATCGTAGACAGTCGTAGAGTTTTTCGAACCCCCCCCCCCCCTCCTTAATTGTCTACGTGGTTTATGAATCGCCCCTAATTGCACTGACTGAGAACAAACCAAAGTTGCCAATTGATAATCGTCAATGCAGCTAACATTTTCGATTTACAACTCCGAATCGAACGCAACATCTCCAAACCGTGGAAGCTCAGCATAAAATCCTCAAGTTTATTGAATCAATTTGCCCTCACATTCTCAGTTACAAAACATCACATTATCTTTTCGATCACATCAATGGACGACCGTGTCTAAAATTTCACTTCTCGACTTGTTCAATATTGACACAAACGATTGCCAGCCTCTTCTCTTCGACGAGGGAGAACAAATAGCATCGACCTTTTCGTGCTTCCCCACCACCAGTGCGAAACAGATGCCCGAGTGTTGCCGTGCTGTTCGAATTTACCAGAAGTAGTAAAATTGACAACAAATCACGTCATCATTAGCCAAGCAAAAACAGCGGTCACCAGTCATTCAGCCAGCATGAGATTAGTTATTGATCTCCCGATCGCTACTGCTCTGTCTGATTTTTCTAAAGTTTCCTTTGCTCTCTCGTCACATATCGGTCAAGCTTTTCTGCATCTACCGATAATCTGATGAGTGACGACACATCAATTCACCAGGGAAACCTCCCCATCCTCTCAAATAATACATTGTCACACATCAACCTGACTCAGACAATTAAATGTTTGATAAATGTTTGTCATAAATATACAAATACATTGTCTAAGCGAACACAGCAAAATGCTAGAATTCAAAGCGAAACAACGCCTTCCCAGTCAACAGTTTATGGTGGATGCTCAATAATAGTTATAAATTCTTAAACAAATACACACTAAAGGCCCAACCGTGATGGAGACCTTTCCTCTGGGATCATTCCGCAGTCCAACAATGCTATGAATTATTATCATTCAATCTTCCATCCGTCCAACGTCCGTCCATTATTGCTGCTTTGGGGAGTTTTGAACGGAGAAATCCCTCCCGCCGCTTGGTGACTCGGACGGATAGTTGAAACTGCACGAGACACTGCCCTACCCATTCTGGACAATGATTTATTTGCAAATATTTACCACTTCATTGGGATCTTGCCACCAACCGCCAGCATCTTGGATTGCCCCTGGCGGCGGTCAGCGTTCATCTTGTGTCAACTGAATATCAATCAGTTGACGTGTTAGGAGCGGGGTGGTAGGGGAGAGGGGTGTCAATTATTTCGCGCCCTCAACCGTGTATTCTAGTAGGCGAGTAGGAGGGCTGACTGGCTGCCTCGGCAATTGTGTGGATGACCACAAACGAATGAATGCAGAGTAATGGACTGACACCTATCTCTATTGATACCATTCAGAGTGACGATTGGAAAACATTGTATAAAAAGAAAGGTAGTAAGCACATTGTTATGCGATGATTTTTATTAGAATGGATGTATGAATATGTCAGTTTTATATAAATATGAATTTGATAAAAATGAACTGCATAAAGGGCGATACGGTCAAAATTTGGTCAATATCAACTTGACGTATTTCTTTCAATTTTGCATTTAAAAAACCTGAACACCCCTCATTTTGAAGGTGTGTGTGTGTAGAATGTTGCTCCTATTTTGATTTTGGAATTCACTCTTCAGTTGTCAAAATGCCGTCCAAGCAAGAAGAGCAGCGTATCAAAATTTTGCTCGCGCATCGCGAAAATCCGAGCTACTCGCACGCAAAGTTGGCAAAATCGCTAAAAGTTGCCAAATCAACCGTTACAAATGTAATTAAAGTGTTTGGGGAACGTTTTTCGACAGCCAGGAAGTCTAGATCGGGGGGAAATCGAAAACCGGAAGCCGCTGAGACGACAAAGAGAGTTGCCGGTAGTTTCAAGCGAAACCCTAACCTATCTCTCCGAGATGCCGCAAATAAGCTGGGTGTATCGTCTACAACCGTGCATCGAGCCAAAAAACGAGCCGGACTATCGACTTACAAGAAGGTAGTGACTCCAATACGCGATGATAAACAAAATACGACGGCCAAAGCGCGATCCCGGAGGCTGTACACGACGATGCTGACGAAGTTTGACTGCGTGGTAATGGACGACGAAACCTACGTCAAAGCCGACTACAAGCAGCTTCCGGGACAGGAGTTTTATACGGCAAAAAGAAGGGGAAAGGTAGCAGATATTTTCAAGCACACAATACTGTCAAAGTTCGCAAAGAAATATCTGGTTTGGCAAGCCATCTGTACCTGTGGCTTAAAAAGCAGCATTTTCATAGCTACCGGGACTGTCAACCAAGAAATTTACGTGAAAGAGTGTTTGAATAAACGTCTGCTGCCTTTCCTGAAGAAACACGGTTGTTCCGTACTATTTTGGCCGGATTTGGCATCTTGCCATTACGGTAAAAAGGCCATAGAGTGGTACGCCGCCAACAACGTGCAGGTGGTTCCCAAGGACAAGAACCCTCCCAACACGCCAGAGCTCCGCCCAATTGAGAAATACTGGGCTATTGTCAAGCGAAACCTAAAAAAGACCAAAAAAACTGCTAAGGACGAGCAGCAGTTCAAGGCAAACTGGCTTTCTGCGGCGAAGAAGGTGGACAAGGTGGCTGTACAAAATCTGATGGCAGGGGTCAAGCGTAAGGCCCGGCAATTCGGATTTGGAAAAGCGAAAGCCTAACTGAATATTTTTCCTGAGTTTTATACTAATTGAACTTGAAAAAGAAATTTAATTTGATTTTTTAAATAAACGATTTCACCGATTTCCCTTGACCAAATTTTGACCGTATCACCCTTTAATACAAAACATAAAACTGTTAAAGACTCAACGTCTAACGTGTCAAGCGCTATACTCATACTAACGCAGCCAATTCTTGAAAGCGTCCTGGACTTCTTGAATGCATCATTTTTCTTATCACCGGCCAACCGGCTGTTTTTCGCTCACAACAGCTCTTTGGGTTATCTTAAGAATTCGCTCGACGATGGCCCAATATTGTTCGATCGGGCGGAGCTCTGGCGTGTTGAGAGGGTTCTTGCCCTTAGGGTACCACTTGAACGTTTTTGGCAGTATACCACTCCATGGCCTTTTATCCGTAATGGCAAGATGCCAAATCCGGCCAAAATAGAACGAAACCATTGTGTTGCTTCAGGAAAGGCAGTAGACGTTTTTGTAGGCACTCGCTCAGATAAATGTCCTGGTTAACGGTTCCGGTCGCAATATAAACGTGGCCCTTCAAGCCACAGGTACAGATGGCCTGCCACATCAGATATTTCTTCGCAAACTTTGACAGTTTAATGTGCTTGAAAATATTTGCCACCTTTCCCCGTCCAGTTGTCGTATAAAATTCCTGTCCAGCTGTTTAAAGGCTGCCTTGACGTAAGTTTCATCGTCCTGTACCACGCAATCAAACTTCGTCAGCATCCTTGTGTACATCTTTCGCCATTAGGCCGATGTGTTTTGTTTGTCTTTGCGATTTGGAGTCACGACTTTCTTGAAAATAGACAGTCCAGCTCATTTTTTAGCTCTATCCATGGATGAACGCGCCACTCCCAGCTTCTTTGCGACATCTCGGACGGAGAGGTTGGGTTCCGCTCAAAACAGCGGACAACTCTTTTTGTCGTCGCTGTGGCCTCCGATTTTCGATTTCCCCCCGATCCAGCTTTCCTGGCTGTCGACAAACGTTCACCGAACACTTGTAAAACGATGATAACAGTTGATTTAGCCACATTCAACAATTTTGCCAACTTGGCGTGAGAGTAGTTTGGATTTTCGCCATGCACGTGCCAAAATTTTGATGCGTTGCTTCCCTTCCTTAGACGACATTTTGATAACTGAAGTGGCAATCTCAAAATAATAATAGAGGCATGATGCTGCACGCACACGTCTTCAAAATGAGAGGTGTGCAAAAAAATTTAATGCACGATGAAAGGAAATGCTCAAGTTTAAGTCGACAAAATTTTGATCGGAACACCCTGTAATAGTCTAATAATAAAACACAGAATAATTCACTCTAATCCCTCCAAAACTCGAATTCAGGGACTTGGTAAAAATAAAAGTTCGTAGATGCATTTCGTGTTTCTGGCAAATTTGTTTCTATTGATGTACAAGCTCATCGATTTAGCACCACCCGGGGGAGGCTTGGTCCTAAACTCAATGTATTCATTGTCTCCAATCCGCTCAACAATGTTTTGTGATAAAGTGGACGGATTACTATAATTTGAGATAACTCTATGCAGAAGTCTTCCATGTTTGGCAGATGGACAGGCAATCGGTGGAGACCCACCTAATACTTAGAGGCAGACCGGAAGATTTGATGAGCTACCTCCCCCTATATCGACCCATGTGTTGATAGGTTCGATATTTAAGGTTCAGATCGTCTCACTGCCGTGACGAACCAACAGCATTAACGTTGTTTTGAAAGTGTCTAGATTATTGTGGAATTACCTTAGGACGCCATGGCATTTTGTCCGTTATGATAGGATGCCATAACAGTCGACAGTTCAAGCTTATTTGCAACATTTCGGACATCTCGGGGAGGTTGTGGCTCCGCTCGAAATAGCTATTCATTAATTTTGTCCTCGTTGCAGCTTCCGGTTTTCGGTTTCCAACCAATCCAGGCTGTTGGCAAACGGAACCGGACAATGTTATTACGTTGGCGATAGTTGATTTGGCCACTTTTCACAACTCAGCAAACTCGGCGCGCGAAAAGTTCGAATTTCCACGCTGTGCGATTAAAATTTTGATGGTTATATTACTTGATAACTGAATTCAAATAGTCAAAATCGCATTTTGCACGCATACATCTACATAATGAAGGGTGATTTTTCAATAGCTCGATTGAAAAAAAAAACGTGCCGTGCTAACGAAACGGAAGATCGATTTTCTTCGAACAATGTATGGAATACGGAACGTGTTCAGTAACGCTGTCTTCATTTCATTTCTTGGCACTCCAACTCCTACAGGTTGGACCTACGCTTCTTTGACGGTAATCCAGCAGTCCTCAAGAGGGGCTTCTATTATCCCCCCCCCCCCCCCCTCTCTCTCTCTCTCTCTCTCTCTCTTTCTCTCTCTCTCTCTCTCTCTCTCTCTCCTTTCTACGATTGAGAAAAGCTAGGGGACCGGGGTTAGGAAGTCTGAAGGCGTGGCATCCACAAGAACATTTAGGCGTTAAGAAGAGCTTAACGATTCCAGGGTGTACCGCAGGTAGGCGAACTTCCTTCACGCCCCAAGCAAAGATGTCTGGACAAGAGCATCGTCCCAGATGTCTGGAAACGACAAAATCTAGTATTGCTGCCAAAGACAGAGAAATTACTAGGTGGTCAATCGTCTAACATCTGATACGTTTGTTGGATATGATAGGTGGGGTGATCGAGAGGATAATCTTCAACAGGTTGTCGGTGTACACAGAGGGTACAGGCCCGTCTTACAGCCAGTTTGGCGGTGAGTCTGTTACTGTGCAGTGGTCACTTTGGATGTGAGAACTGCGTTCAATATCGCCAGTTAGGAGGCTATTACCAACTCACTCAAACGCTTCCGGGTTCCTGGTTATCTGTGCAGAATTCTGGAGAACTATTTTC
The DNA here is from genome assembly GCA_034211315.2 of Aedes japonicus. Classification (NCBI taxonomy): domain Eukaryota; kingdom Metazoa; phylum Arthropoda; class Insecta; order Diptera; family Culicidae; genus Aedes; species Aedes japonicus. The sequence continues at coordinate 255,268 of JASCZW010001175.1, forward strand.
AGAATCGGGTGCTGGTTTACAACACAGAATCAAAACGTGTTCACTGCAGAAGTTCCGCAAGGTTCAATCCCGAGCCCAGTGCTCTGGAACACGATGTTTGACAAAATGTTGCAAATAAAGTTCCCTAACGGAGTAATGATTTTCGGTTTCACGGACGACATCACCGTCAAGTGTATAGAGAATCCATACAAGAAGTTGAGTTAACGGCCACACACTCCATTGACAGAAAGAATGGATGGATGCGTTCCAGAAAACTGGAGTTAGCCCGTAAAAAACGAAGGTTACTGTTGTCAACACAAATCGGCATTACCTGCATGATGTCGTATAGCTCTGTGGTGCAGGGTAGCAAACGAAAGTTCCAATGTCATATTCAGGTTAAGCGGGCCAGCGTGGGCCACTGATTTAAGTACTAAAATCGACCTACGTAAGTTCAAGAGTATTCAATGTGCCCAATGTGCCTAAGAGTCAGCGCATATCGCACAGTATCACGCATCGCTGTCTGCGTCTTACCGGGGATGATGCCCATTGGCAACATCATAAAAGAGGACGTAGAGTGTTTCAACCAAAGAGGTACAAGAGGTATACCTAGAGTCACATCTGTGGTCAAGTGGCAGAGGAGATAAAACAGCTCCACCATCTTCGAACTTATTCCGGTGCTATCAGGATGGGTCAGTTGGTGACATGGTGAAGTATTTTTCCGTAGTCGTTTGTCGAGTCCTCCACGTGGCCCGGGTGCGCGAGCAAACCACAGAACCCGAATGTGTTTTTCGCATGTTCTCGCTTTGGAGGCACCAGAAACCGTTTTGCTTGATGACCGTGAGCGGTCGGAACATAACGCCGGATAACCTTGTCCAGAAGATATGTCAAGACAGGGACACCTGGGACTATAACTACAGCAGCTACCCAGATTGTCCTAGAGCTCCAAGACAGATGGCGTAATGACCAGCGGCAGGTCAGAGGTAAGACCAGCTAACTACTGAAGTTCTAAGTAGTTAGACATAGCGGTTGCTTAATGCACAATGAACCATTCTACGTCCGTCTACATTGCGTTTTTCATCTTGTTTTTTATTCCGAAACTCTCGATTTTCTTGCATGTGCATCATCGCCCATTATCAGGGCCACCACAATTTTAGGAAAAGAGTCAGTTTTCCAACACAAAATAATTCAAAAGCCTGTATTAGAAAAGAAGCGACGTCTCACCCATTTGACAGGTGTCCTTCTCGAATGGAATTGATTTTTGCATGGCTGTGATCGATAATTTCTTGTTCCAAGCGATCAATTTTGCCTATTTTTAATCGTAAAAATAATAACATTCATTACACATAACTACGTATTTTTGCCAACCAGCACGATGGAATTGTCAATATTTTCATATGCGCGTACAATATTTGTAAAGGCATGTCAGCTTGACTCACTTCCATCTTAGCCGAAACAAACCACACAAGTACGCAATCAGGGTATGTAAACATTATACTCCAAACAGAAAACTCTCAAATTTTTTTCTGTTCAATGTTCAAATAGTTGCGGGCAGTTGTAAATGTTGCAATAATTTCGTGATTACCCCTTAACGGAATACAGCTTCTTTTGCATGTATTTCTTATTGATAAGCTTTCGCTGTTAAAGCCTCGTGTTAATTAGTCAGCATGTCCTTCAAAACTTTTTAATCGAGAACTTCACGCGTTGAACAGCAAAATCATTTTTAAACGATTGAAATTCTTCATAGCATTCAATAAAAAATACATAGTATTACCACAGCCATTCAAGCTTGAATCTCGACTTGTGTAAATTTCCGCAACCGTCAATTTGAAAGGAATCGCCAAATGTCAATAAGCATTTAGCAAAAAGCAAATCTGGCAGTTTTGTAGACGCTATGTGGCATATAATTGCACGTCAAAACATCGTGTCAATATCGGGTGGCATGTGGCGAACGACGGAGTAATATTTTGACATGCTAGCAGATGCCGCAACTTCACCACATCAGTGGGCACCTCGACCAAGTGAACTACGTAGCGTTAGTGAAGCAACAGTTGCTTACGCTAGCGCTTGCTAGCGATTCAAAAATTTACACAAAGTAATCGATTAATTTTGCTCTTGCTTAAACGTCTGTCTGTGGTATTACACACATAGCAGCATATCACGAAACAGTACTTAAAAATGATACCAAGATCCCTCACCGGCCAAGCAAAATGCTCAAGTTATTTTTATTGCTGCTATTTCTTATGGGATCCATTTGAAACGACTGAAATTGTTTTCAGGTGGAATATGATTATGGTAATTTTGCCATTGCGGTATCAAGCTTTTATTGCTTAATAAAATTTTTTTCCTCAACGCCATTTCCATGATCACAACAAGGTGACAGGATTCTCCCAACTTCAAGTGTGCTCTACCGAAAGACAACCGATTGTACCGAAAGTACGGTTGTTAATAAAAAATCCCATAATCAAATGCAACAGCTTCGTTCGGACTTCGGTTTGATGTTTACAGAAAACCGGAAATTTAACTACACGAACTGCTTTCTTATGCTCTTTTAATGGCTGCGTAGGCTTCATAAATGGTGTGCTTTTCCTATAATTTTTATCTTTATTCGGTAATTTCACATTTAAGTACATATTAACCTAGAAGGGTGAATCAGCTGAAACGTTAAAATGTTGCACAATGTATGGACGATCCGAACGAAGTTGTTGCAGATTGAGCACCCCTTTATCGAAAACAACTTAATTAACATAAATGTCAATATGCAAATTCTATTGGTTTGTCTATGTCAGCCTGTCTATCACTCGCGCTGCGTGGCTGACTGGACAGTATCATAGCAATGTGACATCTGTTACCGATTCTGTTTCAAACGGTGATCAATCAAACGATACAAACACTATCGTAAGCCGGGTATCTCGAAACTTTCCACAAATCGCTTTGACTACGTCCGTCGTTGTTGTTGGCGTTGTTGTCATCGTCCAAACTGCATAGCCTTCAAACCTCCTCACAATTAAATGCTGCTCTTTTAGTTAGGGCCAATTTTGAGATGTGTATCAATTTTTCCACCGATTGCTTCAAATTGGTACCTCTCGGTTAGCGGGCCGCACCATTTGCTTTTCGGTCCATCACATGTGTGCACTAGCTACTGTTCGGTTTCGTCGTCATCGTCGTTGTTCAATCCAAAAATTGAAAAGTCCAAATACGGAAAATTACATAAATTAGCGCACGTACGCGGTGTGCTTGCAGTGCAGCCGAGCTGCGTTCTGTTGTTGTGCTAAATGACCTGAGTGAAAGAAGTACCTTCGGCGGGGAAGACGAAATTAATGTTTCATTACGGAAATTTTAAGTTGGTGGAATTTTTCGGAGGACAGTTTTTGCTACTGGGGCTAAGCAGTTGATTGGCCTTCCCTCGTAAACTTTGTGTCGAAGGGCCTCGAGCTTGGCAGGTACGAGGCCACGTCTGGAGACTGACCGGCATAATGAATGACCAAAATTAGGCGGTCGGAAGGAGGGGCAACGGGTAGGCCCGAAGAATCTCTCTTTTTCGAAGAATTCGATGACGTTGATGAAAGCTGAAGGGAAATAACTCACGCGATAGAATGTTTGGTCGATTGTTGATTTAAAGTGGTGACACTGGTGGCAAGTGACAAAATGCGAAACGATAAGAGATCTATACGTGAGAAAGATTGAAAATGCATCTTTTGTTCGTTGTTTCGATGGTATAGCGCAAATCAGACTTTTGCACTGAAAGTAATCCCTCAGACTTGCTCGTTGCGAGAAAAAGTAATCGATATTTTTGTTTTCCGATATTCAGCCGATTCCGAATCGAATCATAATCGGTTTCTGAGCATTTCACCCGATTTAAAAGCTGACATTACCATTTGAAAATTAGGTCTTCGGAGCAAAAGTGTTGTGCCAAAATGTGAGCCCGAAAGCTGTACATCCGTATTTTGGATAATCCTTTCCAGTGTGTTTTGATGGACGACGACACGTATGTGAGAGAGGATCCCAAAACACTGCCTGGAGCTCCATTTTCCAAGAAATCTGTGCTCAAGAAACAATTTGCACATGTGGCTTGCAATCATCATTTTTCTAAAAGGAACAAGAATGCTGAAATTTACTAAAACGGATGCTTGGTTGCTTCCACTATTTTGAAAGCATAAGATTTTTCGTCAACAAAGTGGTTTTATGATAACAACGTTGACTTCGTTCAGAAAGATATCAACCCACTAAACTGTCCCTAACTTTGACAGATGCAACGCTAGTGGGTAATCGTCAAGCGGAACCTTAAAAAGACAGCCTTTGAGGCCCAGAACATGCCAGACTTCAAGAAACACTAGTCAGCAGCATCCAGAAAGTGCACAAAAGTTGCAGATGGTCGATATGAAGGCTAGAGTACGATCCTAATACCAAAATTAGCAATAAGGTTAATTTGTAGGTTTAATTATATTTTTAACATGTTAAGCTGTGATTATAAAAATGTCTCTAAAACGTTCCGGAAAGTCTTTCGTTTTATTTCAATTTTTAAATTTTTATAACCACTTTTCGATACACTTCTTACTACAATTTTTTTTATATACTATTGAAAACAATCGTGCCGTTTCATGCTATTCCTTTACTGAACTGAACTAGTTTTATTGCAGAGAGAACCACATATATGGAACTTGGGAGTATCATTCCATCTTCAATGTAAAAGGTCACCCATTTATAGATCAGTACCGTCGCCGGACACTTTCTCACAGTCTTTTGGGGGAGGAGGGAAGGTGATTAGTTAGACAATCGTTGTTATTAGAGACAGTGATAACCACTGCACTGCGTCTCTACAATTTCCAAGAGAAGGATAGTTGTGTTAGTGAAGCAGGTTAATTTTAGATCATGCGTGTGCTGTGACGCGATCAATGAAAGAAAGCGCAGTAGACTGCTTTTTATTTGAAATCTAGTGATAACACACACTCATTCAGATTTACCCAAAATTGAGTAAGGTTATTGGGTTAATAAACAAATAATAAACAAATAATAAACATTGGAACTACTCAAATAGGGAAACCGAGTCTTAACCCATATTTGGGTAAATCCACGATTTTTTTAGATTTTTGTTTAGGTCTACCCATTTTTTTTTTTTTTTTTTGTAATGTTTACTGGCGAGACTCTGAATAGAGTAGAAACCTCTACGCCAGGCCTTTGATGATATTGTTGCGTAGATCCTTTTGAATCATTTTGCCAGCCGTACACGGAACATGTCATCCAAGAAGACACTGTTGCAAATGACTCGGAAGGAGCCACGTTTGAGAATTTTGTTATGTTATGTTGTTCTTTAATGTTTTTTTTTCCATAGTCTATTTGTGATTTTGTTAGTCAGTATTGCGTTTGCAGCTTGAATGATTTGTTTTGAAGTTTCTTCTGTCTTTTGTAGTCTAGTCCGTTAGATTGTTTTTTGTTTGAAAGTTTTCCGAAGCAGTTTTCTCGAACCAAAAATAAGAAGTTATTGTTCCTTGTGTGTTAGACTGACATAACTTAACTCCCTTTGAAGCATTTCACCAGCCGTGCAAGGATCATGTCGTCCATAGAGACGCTGTTGACACTGCCTCAAAAGGTGTTACATTTCCCAGGTTTGCTTCTTCTTTCTTTGCATTATGTTCATGTCCATTGTTTTGTGTCATTTGGTCATTGGCGTTATTTCGTCTTACCTCTTCTGATTCATTTATTTTTGTTCGCCTTATTCTTTTCATGTGTTCTACATTATTGAATTTTGTTTTTACTATCCTTTCATTGTGTCTGTTATATTTGTCTGAAACCAATTTCCTAGTCTTGGCGGTCTTGCCGATCAGGGTCGATCTCTTTATATTATTCCACCTCGGTCTTTTAATGTCATATAAGTTGACCCATCGCATAAGATAGTGAGTGGTCAGTCAATTATTTATATAATTTTGCAAATTAGATTAGTTAATTATGAAGTTCTTACCTTATGACTATGACCTATGTTATTTCTCACAATTTTCCATTCCTTTGCGATCGTATATTATATCTGCTAGTACCGATATTCAGAATACTCAGAATTACCAGTCTATGTCTATGTTGACCACTTGACCACTGTTCGTTCTGAATACCACAGTATTTCAGCACATGTTTTTGAATAAATTTACTGTCCCATATAATGTCAATTAAAACCAACCACATGAGGTAAGCTCCATACGGACATTTAATGTTTCCAGAATAGTCATCACGTGAAGTTGACTGCAAGTTTCTTGGAGCTTATATACATGTCTCCCTAAGCGGACCCTCCACGGTGCTATTCTTTTTTATAAAACCCCAGCCTTTAACTCCTTGTCAGCATCTGTCCTAAGTAACATTTTTCAATGACCTTTGTTCAGTTCAGAAGGTCTGATCCCTAGCTAAATAATATGTTGTTAGAGTCAGTGCCTTGATCACGGCTGTCGCATAGACCGTACTTTTAAACTATAATATATATTTGCATTATCTGCACCTGACACATCAGGACATATTACAAGTTGCTCACAATCATGATCAAAACACACACACTTTTCAATAATGATGGGAACAAGAAGATTATCAACAATACCAAGTGTGTAGGTATACTTGCTGTTTATTCAATGACAATTAGAGAGTAAACAGCAATGAAAGAGTTGTCAAGCAAATAAAAAGTGCACTTTTTGTCGTTACCCTAAATTATTTGAAGGAATTTGGAGATTGTTCCCAGCTTCGTATAAGAGTGAATTGCGGCTAAGCCCGCCAGTAAGACACCTCTTTCAGTGCCTTCAAATAAACGTACTACGACGTGGCAATTTAAAGAAAGTAGAGTGTGATACTATCACTGCTGATCATGTTCTTAGTCTCCCATGCTGGCCTTTTGCATGGGATTAGCCCTCTCACCTACGACAAGGTGACAACCATGATCTTCGAGAGGGGATTTTTGATTAGGTCTATTCGTTGTTGTAAAATGTAGATTTTATGGAAATTTAGATATATATTGAAATCGAAAAATAACCAAGGCTGCTATAGTTCAGCTTTTTCTTTTATATTCTATTGATAATCCCGAAAATGGATTATTTTCTTCGTCATATCTCTCGCCAATACAACGAACTTGCTCTTTTTCCCATAGATCATTATCTTCTTCCGAATCTCAAGGGACGTTCTTTTTACTAACGTGTGGGGTGGCACCAGATTCTTTTCGATCTGGCGCCCATTCGTTGTACTTATGTGCCGGTGTCGGCCAAGGTGTGTCCTCTTCTTTACCTCTCCGGGAAGATGGTGGTCGACTACTGCGTACAGATTCTGACCCTTTCGGTATCTTAGGCGTCTGATAGTCCCAGGATGAAGTCTGTCTTTCTTCATCGTCCGCCCATTCAAAGGTGTCCATTCGATGATCGCTTCGAGGCGTTCTTGGTTCATCTTTGAACAGAACCCACCTTATTAAAATCAGTTACAATTAAATGTATTGATTAATAATGTTCCCTGGGATTCGATGCGATGACTCTCCACGATGGCTCCTGGAACTGCTAGATGAAAACTTGTGTCGCCTACGATCATCAGCGTGGTCATCTCGGTCGCTATCCTTCTTAGATATAGTCGATGCATACAAGCCTGAACTGATAATCTTCCTTTGAGTGCTCATCAAACCGTCTTAGCTGCCTCACCTACATCTCCGGTATATAATGGAGTTTCCACCTAACTTGCTCGATACTTTTGGGTAGATCCGAATGAGCGTGTATAAAGCGGACAAGTGACAAATGGCAAGGAACACGACGGGCCTAGGATTGAACTCCCAAACATCTCCTTAGTAGGCAGAACGGGTAACCACTGAGCTACCAGATGTGTGCTTTTAATTAAAAAAAATCCGGAAGTAGTCCTGGGCAGATTCGGAAACTATGGACCGATAGAGAAAAAAAATGCTATCGCTCTTGCATACACCAATAATCTGGAAAGTTCTTCAGAGAACTTTGGAGAAGTTCTTCAGCGAACTTCAGGGAAGTTCTTTAGAGAAATACAGGGAAGTTCTTAAGAGAAATTTACGGGTTTTTTCAGAGAAGTTCAGGAAAGTTCTTCAGAGAAGTTTAAGAAAGTTCTCCAGAGCAGTTCGGAAAAGTTCTTCAGAGAACTTCAAGAAATAATTTCAGAGAAGATCTTCAGACGAAGTTTAGGGAAGTTCTTCAGAGGAATTTCAGAACAAAAAAAAATCATAAGAACTCCAGGAGAGATCTTCAAAGGAACTTCAGAGAATTTCGGGGAATTTCTTTAGAGAGCTTCGGGAAAGTTCTTCAGAGAACTTTTGGGAAATTCTCCAGAGAACCTCATTAAAGTTCTTCAGAGAACTTTTGGGAAGTTCTTTAGAGAATTTCAGAGAAGTTCTCTTCAAAGAAGATCAGGAAAGTTCTTGAGAAAATGTTAGGGAAATTAATCAGAAAGTTCAGAGAAATTCTTCACAGAAGTTTTTCAGATCAGTTCAGGGGAGTTCTTCAGAGAATTACTTTGGGAAATTGCGTAAAGACGGAAAGCATGTATAAAGCAGGCATAAAAACTCGAGCGTCAGCGATTGTTATAATTACAAAAATCAGTTCAGTATCCTTTGATTGTTATTTTTTGTATTCTTCCTTGCGCGGAAGTAACGATCTTTGATGAAGTTTGCAGAAGCAGATAATTTCTCATCTCCATGCAAAGCACTAGGAGTGGACAGTAATTTTATTGCTAGAACGAATAGACATGAAGAGAAAGTGTATTGCTAGTTCCGTATAGGGCAACGGCAGATTGTTCAAGATTGTCGTAATTTTTGAGAGAGTTCTCTCTTCACGAGAGCCCAATTCCGCTTGATAGGTCGCAACTCCGGACAGTTAGGTTTAATCGCCTCTTTCGGTACAACATGGACTCCATTTGCTTTATACCATTCTAAAACATCTTGGGCGTAGTAACGAGATGCCAAATCAGGCCAGAATAGCGAGGGAGCTTCATTAGGCATTCTTCTCGGTACATATCCTTGCTTACCGTTCCGGTAGTGATGAAGCTTTGGCTTGCTCGACCACAGCTGCATATTGCCTGCCAAACCAAATATATTTTGGGAAACTTGGCCTTTTTCTTTGTCCTCTACGCCGTAAGACATTCCGGGAAGCTGCTTAAAGTCTTCCAGCACATAAGTCACGCAGGAAAACTTCGTCAAATATTCGCGATATAACTTGCGAGCCCGGGTTTTGGCCGTCACATTCTGTTTACCATTACGGTTCGGTACAGTTTTAAGCTTGAACGATTTCATACCTTGCCGGTGCTTGGAAGTATGCACGAAAGTTGGGGAAATTTTTATTTTTCTAGCCACAGTACGGACCGAAAGATCTGGTCTCTTCTGCAATATTTGCTTCACCTTCGCGTCGTTCTGGTAGCTCCTAAGAACCGTTTTTATTCCGCTTCCAGCATTCTTGGCTATTGTAAAACGCGTATTGAAAGATTCAAGAACGTTATGGACAGTGCTTGCAGTAAAATCAAGCATTTTTGCAAGTTTTCTAACTGACAGATCCGGATTTTCATTGTGACTGCACACAATTGAGTTTCGCACTTGCTCTTCTTTCGAATCTTCGATCTAAAAGCTTGTAGTACCACCAAAAAATGATTTTACACAATGAACAGATAAACGTTCAGAATTTTGCGATATATTTCACGCGTTGATGAAGTATTTCCAGCGATAAACGTATTGAGGTGTATCCAGATTTTGTCGCAAACAAGCCTTACATTTTTATTATGTGTGGTATTAAAGACTGTATTCGATAAAATTTGGACACACAAAATAGGTCACCAAAAATTTTCCTTGAGCCTGATTCTTTTCAAACTTTCTGGAAATAAAGTACTACTAAATGATTAAGTTTTGACATCATTGATTTATTGAATCTCTTCTCCCATCCCAAATTCCCGCACCTTTGCCTTGACCCCTTTCATCAAATTTTGGGCAATGATAGGACCGACTTGCTTACTTACTTTAAACCACACTTTCTTTAGTTCAAGTTCATTTTCTATCAGTTTTGGAGTTCTAACGAGCTTTGCCTTCATGATTGCCCAAAATTTTTCAATTGGCGAAGTTCCGGAGTGTTTGGAGGGTTGACGTCTTTTGGTACAAAAACTACATTATTATCTTTGTACCAGTCTAAGACGGGCCGGGCATAGTGGCAAGATGCCAAATCCGGCCAAAACAGTGTCGGGCCATCGTGAGACCTCAAAAAGGGCAGAAGTCGTTTTTGGAGGCATTCGTCCTTGTGGATTTGTCCGTTGACAGTCCCAGAGGCGATGAAGGGCTGACTCATTTTGCCACATCAGCAGATCGCTTGCCAAACAAGGAATTTTTGGGAGAATTTCGACAGTTTCTTCTTCCGTACACTCTTCGGAACGGCCAACTTAGAGGTGGCGACGTAGTGTTCCTGTCCTGGCATTTGTTTGGTGTCGGCTTTAATGTAGGTCTCATCGTCCATCACAATGCAGAACGGTTTTGTGAGCCACTCCCTGTACAGTTTTCTTGCACGAGTTTTGGCCACCGAGTTCTGTTTATCGCTCCGGTTCGGTGCCTTCTGGACCTTGTACACATGTAATCCAGAACGTTTCATTGTTTTCTGCACAAAAAAAACTGAAACTTTCGCCATTTTCGCAACATCCCTGATCGAAATGTTGGGATAACGCTTAAATTGGTTAACTACCATCCTGGCCTTCTCCGGATTTGATGTGCCATGTTTTTTGCCACTACCATTTTTCCGCTTGGTTGTCTTACGGTCCTTGAACGTTTTGATCACATGAGATACGGTTGAATGTGCGATTCCGAGCTGTTTTCCGATCCATCGATGAGAAGCGTTTGGGTTTTCGAAGTGAGTGCCCAAAATTTGTTGGCGCACTATTTCTTCATTCGAAGCCATCGCTGAAAGCACTCGACCGATTTTTACGAAACTCATTACACAATTGACACAACACAATGAAATACATTCAGTTAAAATTTCAATATTTTTTACCAACACGCTAAAAAGTTACGAACAATTACGTGTGTCCAAATTTAATCGAATACAATCTTTATTACTATCACTCTATGAAATGAGAACTAACAATATAAGAATGGCAGCACGTTCCTAGTTTTGATAAAACTTCTTTCCAGTGAATCCAACAGCCGAGTCGAATGTCAATAATCTTGAACATGTTGTCTATTAATATATATATATCTGACTAGCTAGCTTACATTTAAGCGTGGCTATGGCACATCATGTCAGCAAACGCATTAGAAAGGTGTTGCAGCTAAGAGGAAATCCCATATCAATATCACGGAGGAAAGAGACTGCACCAGCATTCAAGGCTCCCAGACCGGATGTCCGTTGGATCATATCCGTAAAATCAGTGCATCAATGCCAGATATGTGACGCGGCATTAAATCAAAATCATCAACAAGTGATACCACCACATCAGGATATGTCTCTGGTTGTCATCTCAGTGCTGATGGCGTAGTCCCACCCATCGCAATCAGATCACATATCCGAGGTGAGGGATGAACCTAAAATAATCATTTTTTTTTAAATTATAAGTTTGCTAGTTGCACCAAGAAAAGAACGGTGAAAATCAAATTGCAATTTTGCTATTTGTCCCAATTCTCAAACGTTCAAAGTACAACAATCAACTTTGCTACAAAGTTATTTGTCCTATGAAACCTTCCACATTTAATCTAATCAAATCTCCGGTATCCCTTCAATTATCACAACAAGCTCTTGTTGCCACCCCTGCCACTAATTCCACTATTAGGTACCGATTATTATTGGTCCTTTATAGGCCCTGGCTTCAAATTGTATCTGCAAACAAGGGAATAATTGCCGCACATTCAAGGTAATCAAATATGATTAAGTTATGTAAGATATTCATGCCAATCGCCTCCGTTTAGTACCACTCCATGTTATATTTTCATACGGATTAAACTCGAGCTGCGGCTGCTACTGCTCTTGAATAGCCAGAGCTGTGCACAGGGCTGCTATTGAACACAAAGCGCTTTCGCTATCGGATTAGATCAGCGCGCCAACTTATAAGGCCCATGTCCAATATCTAACGCTCGCTACCAACAGCTACTAGTTAGTAATAGTCGAGCTTCAACCGCATAACGATAAAGATATCGTCCAACCAGACTGCACAGGGCATACGGAAGCTTACCTAGGTATCCATTCTTCCAGCGAGCAACTGCACTTTAAGCCCCCCGGGGGCACTGCAAAAATGTGCACTGTGAATTCATTTGACCTCAAATCGCTAATATGTTTCACGCATGAAACAACACATAACAACATATTTGTTCGTTAAAATGAACTTGTTGCACTATGTTCGATTTTTGTTGGTACTCAAACATTGTTGGGGCAACACTCTGTATGACATGAGCAATTGTCGCATCGCGTTAGCATTGCTTTTTTTCCCCGATAATACTTTCACAAATAGTGATCAAACGTTGTCACACGTTCAATGAAGCTTTAATTATTGGATTTTTTTCCGCGCCATTTAATGGACGAAGTTTAATTCAGTGCGCCATTTGCTCTCTCCGTAGTAACAAGATGAAAAACAACCGCACCTTTGATTAGTGCTGAGGTCTGCGATGATCCTTCTTTTTTTCAGAGCAAGAAGCGAGGGTCTCCGGCTGAACAATTAGAGCGCAAATCGTCTGGACACTCCCTGACAAGAGCCAAGATGGTCATCAGCTGTCGCATGTGGTAGCTTCTGCCCTGCGGTACTTTCCGATAAGATATATTGGTTGAAATTCCACCTCAGCGCAGGATGGATTATATGGAGAGTGGAGACAGTGAGGGCGAAGGAGTCGTTCGAACTGGTAACGATGTGATTACTTGTTGTTTTAATTAATAAATCATAACACGGTGGTAGGCAGGGTTTTATATGTTGTCAATGGCATTGATAAACCTCACCGTGGGATAGACAAACGCTCATCAATTGGAGATTGTTATCGCAGATCGTGGAATTATTAGGAGTTAAATAGAGTGTGTACTGAGCACTTGATGAGGGTTTGGAAAAGAAAAAAAATCATGTACGTGACACAAGAAGATCCACACAAAAGTAGATTACTTGGCAACAACTATTTGGTTTGGTAAGGATCTTGCCTTATGTAAATTAACAAATCAAGTTGAATTGGAATCAGATATGTTTATACAACTCGCAATAAGAAGGTTGTTTTCAGCACGAGTTATATATTTACATGCATTAAATTAACATGAGCTGCATGATGAATGGAGTTATTAATGTATAATATATTTTCATGAACTGCTACAGGTACCTATAACGGTAAATACAATCAACAGTTCATGGCCATGGTCAACACATTCACCCTCTTCTATAATGATGTTTTTATATTCAATTATTATACTATACAGGCTGTTCAATAAGTTAGAAAACACTTCAAAAATGTGTTAAAACAAATGAAAAAATTCGCACATGGCTCACACTCGGTCCATCGGCATCTCGTTCCAGATCTTGAAATTAAGCTTCTCAAATTGATCCATAGTGTTCACTTTATATTTGCACTGCTTGGCCAGCATGTGCGACCATACATAAAAGTCCAGGGGATTAAAGTCTGGGGAGCGGCGAGGCCACAAAGTCTTATTGAGAAAAGCAGTCAAATTCTCCCGCCTCCACGCTTGAACGATCCCAAATAACATTGGCAAAACCATCCAGCTTTATTAGGTTTTATTAAAGTTTTATGAAAGCCACTAGAAATCAATTTGGTTTTATAGTGGTACCAAGTGATGCAAATAGGTTTCGCATTTTAGTCAGGTTTCTGAGAACCAACACAACTTGTTTACATCACTTGATGCAAATAGGTTTCGCATTTTAGTCAGGTTTCTGAGAACCAACACAACTTGTTTACATCGATCTTAAAACCTTGTTTTCTCAAATTCCATTTACTTCTATTAAAAGTTTCATTCTGACTTTATGAACTCGTAAAATGCTGTTTTGAAACGTCGTTTTAGGACTCATTCATATCATCTTATTATGGCCAGTTGAAAATGCTTTTAAGAACCAGTTTGCCTCCAGTAAATGAATTATACGACAAATGGGCATTTTAGGGAAGTCACAAAATTACCAAATAGTTTATAGTATTTAAAAAAGACATTGAAATAACTTTCGTATCAACATGCAACCCTAGGAGTGAACAGCATGTTGATAAGAAAGATATGACAAATTTCCAAACATTAATGTTGATTATGTGCTTCATAAAACAACAAAAAATATGATTAGTTCAATGTAGTTTAATAGTCTTCATTGCCAAAATAAGTTGGCTTTTTGGCAAAACTGTGATTTCTTCTAATCGCCATATTGAAATATAAAAAATAATTGAAATGTGAAAAAATAAAAGGACGAAATTTTAAATGTTATACAAATGAACTGTAAATCGAAGACCGATTCCGGCATTCTTTAAGAATACCTTATTGAATTACATAAATTTTCAGGAAATTCATAATTAATTTATGGCACATGTTTGTTTTTAATTTTGTTTTTGTTGTTGTTAGCTCGCCTAATTCCCGAGGCGCATTAATTTTCGGTTCTTATCGTGCCAATATTCACCATTAAATTAAATGCGCATATGATGTGGAACATGATACGCTATACAAGACTCAATTTGTTTTGGATATTTCGCTGTCAAACAAAATTTCCAGCAACACTACACCTTTTTCCATAGATATTATTTACTGTCAAATTAATCAGAAGAGCAGGGAATCGAACAAAGCAGACCAACAAAAACCAACCACGATATCACAGTGAAGTTTGACAGCTTTGGCCATTTGGCCGTATGCTGGTGTGCACAGCAGCCAATAGGTTTTATGAAAGTTCTCTAGTGGTCAGAACGTCCTTCACTAGAACAATTTCATATTTTTTATGGTCTTATGAAGGTTTTATTAACTTTTTTTCATAACCGTCTATAGAGTGGGCCACTTTGTACAATTTTCTGCTTTAAAAAAGCATAGTGGAGGTGTTGGTGGACGAAAAAGTTTTGAATGTAGCTTTATCAACACACCCGGGAGAAGTGCTATACGGCTAGAATAAAACTAAAATTGTTACTTGGGATAAATGGGCACCGTCCAGTTGACAGACGTAATCCTTCCCGTAGATGTCCCGAAGTGCCGGAGCCACAACAGTCTCCAGAACCTCGGTCTTATAGTGCGCGGCGTTAATTTTCACGTTTTTCTCGTTAAACACCAGTGGGAGCTTCCCACGCCTGAATACGGCGTGCCACACCCCCAAACTATCACCGATGTGGCGTTCTAAGGACTGTATCGTTAATTATGAGTACACCTAAAAATTGCGATTATTAAATATGTTTTATTTATTTTGCTCCTCAAATTCATTAAAATTGTTCATTGCCCATTAAAAAGCCCATTACATCAGTATTCATTAAATTTTTCGTAGATTTGGCCAGCTCTCGCACCTTCTTCTTGATGTTCCTCATGAGGTTTTGCACAGTCGTTCCGTCGATGGTTTTGCTTACGTTTCCCAGTATTTTTTTAATTTGAGGACATCAACTGCTCCTCCAGCCTTCTACCGCAGCTTTACTTTCATCAAAGCCCAAAATTACTCTCTCTCTCTCTCTCTTTTGCTGACAATTTGGAGGATTCATCGCCTTTTTCACAAATTGGACATTGTTCTTTTCATACCAGTCCAAGGTGGCACGCGCATACTGGCAGGATGCCATATCAGACCAAAACAGTATCGAACCTTTGTGTTTTTGGACTAGTGACAGAATTTGTTTCTGCAGGCATTCCTTCTGGTACATTTCGGCGTTTATATTTGCGGTAGTGAAAAAAAAGTGTCGATTTCATACCGCACTGGCAAACTGCTTGCCAAACCAACACCTTTTTCGCAAAAAATCGATTTATCAGAATTTGGTACATCCGTTCCACGCTTCACGGTGTAAATCTGTGTTCCTGGAAATGGCCTGTACTCCAATTCGACTTACGTCTCGTCATCCATAATGATGCATATGTCATTCTTGCTCAAGACGTCGTCGTACAGCTTCCGCGCCCGAGGTTTTACGGAATCCGCCTGAATTTATCTGCGTTTCGGACATTTTTGTTTCCGATACGTCTTCATGGAGTTTCGCTCCTTTGCGCGTTGGACCATTCCAATCGTTGTTCAACGCCTTTTTATGCAATCTCTGATGGATACTTTTTTTTATCATTCCAAAACATGGTTTGTCCAAATTTGGGGTTGACGCACCTGTTTTTCTACCACGGCTGGGTGAGTCTTTCAATGTGTTATGCATAACAAACCGGTTGATCGCATTTTGGACCACGCTGGCACTAACACCTTCTTCTTTTGCTAATTTTCTTAGCGACAATCTTTTTTTCAGTGCAGTACTTGGTCACAATCGAATTTCGCTTTTCTTCCGTAAGACCTCGCATTGTTTCGCTGGAAGTAAAACTTTAACTTTTAATGAAAGTTTTCGTTTGTTTACAAGGCAAGCAACACATTGACACTAAACAGCTGTCAAAATAAGTCATAGTCTTTTTCATTGGCGCCTACAACTGATCATTTTGGACATTATGCTGCTGTTGCAAGACAGAGAGTTTCTCATCAAACAACACGAACTCCTGACCTGCGTGCCGCGAAAGTATCAGTTTGGCTCTGTCCAACCTCTTCTTCTAAGTAGCCTTCGTTACCCCGTGAACCTTGCATTTTTTGTCCGGCTTGTATCCCAGGTCCTTTCATCATAGGTCGTTACTCCGCACATTGAGAGAATACAAAAAAACAACAATCAAAGTGTAAACAACAAATGACAGCAAGTCGACACCGTGCGCGTCGGTTAGCCTATATGTGAGGCTCAATCTGACAGCAACACAACGATGAAAAGTTGTGTTCGAGCTTACTGATCACGCTGTAAATAAAATAAGTGTTTTGATTCACGCAAATCAAAAGTGCACATTTGTTGTTGTTTTCCTTAGACTATATGTATTAATTATTTTAATTTGTTATTAACTTTGTCTAATAAATCTTAAATTACGACTGTTGAAAACAATGACGAGAGACACGAGGCACCAATCTTTCAGCAGGACAAATGAAACACTCAGTGGCAATGTTTGCCATATCCTTCAAAGTTAAATTCTTTGGTTTATTATTCAATTCGTTGTAATTAAAAATAAACTAACATCTTCAGTGTGTTAACTCCCTGCATAAAATTTAATCCTTCCAAAGTGCACATGCCATCACGTTTGATTAAACTTGTAAAACTGGATAGTAATTATACACAACACGAACGTTTCTAAGCGCAATAACAAAGGGGTAAACAAACACAAAAATAATCATAATTCTTCAGGGGTTTCGTCGATCAGTTGCAGATGCAACAACGACAAACATCTCTTGTATCACACCTTATATCAGTGGCTTTACATAAATGTACTACGAAGCAGAGAAACAAAAGTTCAAAATGTCATAATTCCACCACCCCCTCTCGTGGGTAAAATTGTCCACCTTGTCGGCGTTGAGCGTTCTTATCTCATGCTTTAAACATGCATGTGAGACAAAGAATTTGACCAGTAGTGACAGTACCACATATTCTAGTCATTTTTTCACTGCCACGTCGTAGAACGTTTATATGATGGCAATCACATCAGGTGTGATACTGACGGGTTATGCAGCAAGTCACTCTTAGCCTTCTGGCTAAAAATCTTAGGGAAACGACTAAAAGTACACTTTTCATTTTCGTGGGAACTTATGTTGTTGTTTATCCATTTGTTTTATGGAATGAATAACCAAAATACCTGGTTTGCTAATGGTTTAATATGTCAATGTAATTGCAACATTTAACTTATCGAAGTGAAGCACATAGTCACAGAAAAGTGTCGAACGATGACAGGCAGGTATATTAGAACAAGGACGCGGAGAACCCGCTTAGAAAACACCATTTAAAGTAGTAGAATAAACCTTTCCATGTGTTTTATATCAGTACCAGTGTTTGGTGAGGCATATGCAATATTTTAGGGTTATGGTTATCTAGTTGCCTCCTTGTTTGCAAAGTTGAAAGAGTTCAAACACGGCAAATCAACCAAGCCGCTTTTATTTAAAGTTTGTGGTATCCTCCATACCACACTATAAATAAATAAAAAGGAAAAAAATAGACCCGCTCTATAGAAGGTGGACTCGTTCTTTTCGAAGCTAGAAATAAGCTCTTGTTAGAAAGATTGTAAATTTGAGATGACTACTCGATCCGAAGCTGTAGAGTGGGCTGTAATAAAGAGTTCAGACAAGTATTTGTTTTTCCTTTATGGTAAGTTAATGGTAATGACTCAAATTTTTCAGTTAGAGAAACGAAAAGCCGTATCCAATAATCTCACTAAAATCGTTTTCTTCTCATTTTTATGTTACCCATTCTCTGCATGTGGTTTTGCAACCATCATGGCCGCGAGAGGTTGTGAAATTCAAGTACCTGATGGGATTCAAGCCCCGCACGTGACTAAGGTATCACCGTGAGTCAATGAGTGTTCATGACGTGTTTCAAGAGTTGGATGCTGCCCTAGTCAAACTCTACAAATCAGGAAGTAAAGATTGTTTCGATCAACATTTGGTCGACTTGAACTTTACGCATTTCCTTTCATCGTGCATTCAAAAATTTTGCACACCCCTCTTAAAGATGTGTGCGTGTAGCATCATGCCTCCATTTTGATTTTGAGATTAGCACTTCAATTATCAAAATGTCGTCGAAGGATGAGAAGCAAAGCATCAAAATTTTGCACATGCATGGCGAAAATCCAAACTACTCTCACGCCAAGTTGGCGAAATTGTTGAATGTGGCTAAATCAATTGTTACCAAAGTATTCAAAGTGTTCGGTGGACGTTTGTCGACAGCCAGGTAAGCTGGATCAGGGGAAAATCGAAAGCCGGAGGGCCACCGCGACGACAAAAAGAGTTGTCCGCTGTTTCGAGCGGAACCCCAACCTCTCCGTCCAAGATGTCGCAAAGAAGCTGGGAGCCGCACCTTCAACCATGGATAGAGCTAAAAATCGAGCTGGACTGTCGACTTACAAGAAAGTGGTGACTCCAACTCGAGACGATAAACAAAAGACGTCGGCAAAAGCACGACCGCGAAAGTTGTGCACGACGATGCTGACGAAGTTTGATTGTGTGGTACACGACGATGAAACTTACGTCAAGACAACAGTTTCCTGGAAAGGATTTTTATACGACAACCGGACGGGTAAAGGTGGCAGATATTTTCAAGCACATTAAACGGTCAAAGTGTAACGTTCCGTCCTAGAATCTTAAGCTGACGGTTTAAGCGCCACCTGCAATAAAGGAGGACCGTTAGCTCTGCTAAATTTTACCCGGAAGAGACTGCCTAAATCAGGGCAGGTCAAAGTCAATGAGAACCGAAGTCGCACTCTAACCACAGAGAACAGACGTTCATCTTCGGTCTGCTACTTGTGTAAAACTTTAAACCGACATTTTAAATGTATGACGTTATGCTCCTGCTAGGCGGCGCTGCAGTTGTGCGATAACTGTCATGTCAATGTTTATCAATAAAAATCCTTGCACATAACCTGACAATTTTCGATAGTTTTTCTCTGTACTTGCCTTTTATACCGGCTGCCCCCCTATATTTTTACACAAGTTTTTCAAGAAAAGGTATATGGACATCAATGTCTGTTCTCTGTGCTCTAACACACAAGCGTTTATAGGCAACCAACCAGTTTACGTACTTACCAACGTCAAACTGAATTTCAAACTAAATATATACAATAACCCTACGTAATCAACCAATATTGGAAAATGTTCTGCTCGAAATAGGTACAAACGAATCTAAAATTTAAACAAACTTTATTACGTAACGTAAATTGTGAAGACTTGTTACTAAATTTGAAGATATTTATTTGTAACAATCATTGAACGATCGCGAAAAAAGAAACGATCGAATTTATCGAGGTAAAGCTAAACTCCTCGAATGAAAATGATTTAATAAATTCAGGAAAACCTACTATTCGCTTACTTGTGACGTCACGTATTCTCTTATAATAATCCTAGTTTCTAATTGTAGCGCCTGAGAGCATAAATGGACAGATCTAACCTTACTGATGGTTTTTCGTCGAAGCTATCCCGCTTCGGATGTCCACCGAAGCAGAAGAAGTTCGCCGTCGAAGAATTGCACCGAGAGACCTTGACTCACCACTAGTCGACTACTCTCAATCACCGTATTGGAACAACACCCGTGACTCGCGTGCCGGCGTGTATTTCGGAGTATAGACGTGCCTTGGGAATGTGAAGTGACGCCGTTCGTTGTGTCTTGGCTACGCCACGCGACTTATTGACTGTCGATTCCACATTCACAAGGTGCGAACAAAGCGGTGGCGGTTAGGAAAAATTGGTTTGTGTCCTCGATCCGACGTGGGAACTCCTCAGATCGAGCTACGACCAGGTTCCCGGTCTCAGACCGAATTCTGGGTTGGCATCAGACTAACCACCTACGTTTTTTCACTGTCCTACACATCGCGGATGATTTAACTAAATTTGGCCCAAAGTCCAATAATAGTTAGGCTTACCTGAATTCACAATTAAAGGTAATTTAGTTCAAACAGTTTCTCTAACTGGAAGCTATTTACACTCAAAAATTTAAAAAGCTAGAAAATCAAATAAACATTGAAACTTGCACATAAACGACCGAAAACTCACTTCAAATTTATTATATTTAAATGTCACAGTAAAGAAATACTTCAATTATTCACTCCGACAATTGTTCGGCTACTCGAATCAAAGCACTCCACAATAATAAGATAACCAACCCGGATGAGATAGGTGTCAACCCAATTTTTGTGACGCAATTTCCACTGATTGGTTGATTAAAGAGAGTAGGCATAAATCAATAACCACAATGCCTATCGATTATTTCTATTGTACAAATCTGGTTGCTTCTCTACAACGCATTTTATAATGTAGTGCGCAATAAATTTAAATTCGTATCGGCATTCTCAACAACTAGGAGAAGCACATAGTCGGTTGTTGCCTCGGGAAAACTTATCCAAAGAGACAGCCTAATAACAAGGATAAAGTAGCTGACAGCATATTAGCTGCCAGTAAAATACAAACATGAGTAGAATGGCTGTCGCTTCAACAGAGGTTCGCAATTAAATTACAAAAGTTCACGAAGAAATATCTGGTTTCGAGGCCATCTGTACCTGTGGCTTGAAGAGCAACGTTTACATTGCGACCGGAACCATCAACCAGGAAATTTATCTGAGCGAGTGCCTACAAAAACGTCTACTGCCTTTCCGTTCTATTTTGGCCTGATTTGGTTCTCAATCAAGGACAAGAACCCTCCCAACACGCCAGAGCTCCGCCCAATCGAACAATATTGGGTCATCGTCAAGCGGATTCTTGAGAAGTGGTGAACGAAAAACAGTTCAAGAGGTGACGTTGGGAAAGGGTCTTGTCTGGACAACCAAGCTGTCAAGCAGCTCCAGCCAGATACCCTCAAATAATAATAAATATGTGATAATTCCACAAATGGTCAAATTCTTAGTGCATTCCCATGCAGACCTACAGTATGAGATTAAGCCCCCAACCTCCCTACCCCCCCCCCCCCCCCCCCACCCCGTCTTCGGCATGGTGACAATTTTGACCTACAAGAGAGAAACCTGGCGTTCCATGATAACCGATACAAAAGCGAGTTTGGTAATTTTTTAAGAGAGGCCTAGAATTCACTTAAACAAAAAGTGTTTCATTTGATAAAAAAAATGTATTAAAAAAAATGACCAAATTTTTGAAAATTGTTATAAATTTAGTAAGGATTCGTCAGTGATCAGATTCCAAAACCACCTCCAACAAAAATTCAATGGAGTATGAGTTAGTAGTTTTATAAAAGCTGTAACCAATTGAGACCAATGGACCAGAAAATGTAATGCGTCCTGGATCAAGTGCCCCCCAACTAATTTACATTTTTATCCAATAAATTAATTCCCGCCGACTCCAAAAACAGACTGCATCCTTTCTTTGGTGGGCAGTCTAAATGAACGGTCTTGCTGTAGGAGACTGGTGCTCGAGCACCAAGCCACGAACCCACCAACCACTCGTTGTTGACGCCGTTGTTGATTGGAAAGACTCGACAGTTCTCCCTAAAGATTTCTCACTTTAGATATGCTGTGCTGAGACCATTCATGGGGAATGTGTCATTTTTTCTGCTTGTTCTCATTAAAAATCGTCATTATATGCGAAGACTTTGTGTGACGATCGATTTTAACTGCAATTTGTATTCCACCTGATGAGGACTCATTAGGCTTTCTTGGGGTGAGCTCAAATTCTGAAGAAATCCCAAGTGGGACTGTTTTCCATCGAAGATTGATCGGACAGGACGGAAGATGGTGTAGGATAGGAATTTGACGAGAATATTATTACAAATTGTTGAATATTACGATCGTAGATAAGACCCTTTGAAGCAACTCATATGATGTTGGCCTTAGTAATATTCGTTCTATCTAATTCATACCAATAAAATTAAACATCGTCAGTTTTTTTGCTAATGGACATATAGGTATTAATCGAATGTCATCACATTTTCTGGTTTTGTTTCGGGTTTCTTTAGGTTCCAACGATGGTGTGCGGCATTCAGTAACTGCTGCTGTAGTTGCGGAAAGAAACCAATAACAGATAATTTTTATTTCCTGCGTGTGTGCTTCCTCTGGTTTCCAACGGGGTTGGCACCTTGAGAGCTTTTCGACAGCCACAACTCTCCATAGAAACTTTTAGATTTGACAAGCAAAACGGCAAAAACTGCTCTATAAACGTGTGTCCGTTGCCCACGGGACTAACTGGCTGGACTGTTATAGAGCATAGACAGTGATCGTGTTTTGATGAATGACAACAAATTTTATTGCCCCCGTCAGTCAACCAGTACCAAACTGCGGGGTGCAATGAGGTGAAAAAAAGAGAAGCTATAAATGTTTAGCCATAAAATGTTTTGCTCGAACAGATGTCTATTTGAAACGGAAGCTGAATATCAGCGAATTTTCATACAGTAGGATGAATTTGAAAACACGTTAGAGTGATATGTTTGTAAAAACGAACAATAAGAAGCATCACTATGGCCCCATATATGTATATGAAAAAGTAAGATCGATTTTCTTTCATAACACAGGTCAACTACTCCAATCGGTTCATGCAAAGGATGTTGGACGTGAAAGTAATTTATCACATCTATCTCAATGAATTTTAAGCACAAAAGAAGAAGAAGAAGTATTTTTATATTAGTAAACATATTAATCTGTTGTCTATATCATTTATCTTACTAACCTATTTATCTGTTATCTTTTTCATTTCAGGTATGACGAACAAAGATAAACACTGACATTTTACAAGTGAAATAAGCAGGTGTATAACTACCAGGTGAAATACAACGAGGCCAAGTAGATCATTTTTACAAACCACATAAGTTAAAAAATAATTGCAAAAAGTATAAAAGCCATTAGGCCACTCATTAAACTACTTTAGTTTATGATTGAATTACTTTGATTTACTCTTATTGATCTGACTAGCGAGAACAAACTCATGTTGGGTAACCAATCGTTTTTTTTTTTCAATAAGAATGCCATTTGTAACTCAATAATGATCCATTTACAACAATTGGAATCTAACACTGCTAACGTTCGGCTACTATAAGAGCGTTTACTTTATTCAATATATCACGTGAGATCTAAGTTGTAGGCTCAAATATAAAAATAAAAATTAAGAAGTAGGCTGTGCTTTTGAACACCAGGCATTGGCATTTCTACCATCAAGATCCATTGAAAAAGGGTATTATGCTGTGGAGGAGAAATCGTGTGTTAAGTACGTTGAAGAAACGTACATGTCAGGAAGAATGAAAACCGTATGGAAAAAATCTCGAACACAGCCACTATATCTACCTCCTTTGTGGTTGGTTTACAGAAATGTTCCTGAGATTCCACGAACAGCTAACCCTGTTGAACCATGACATAGTCGATGGGTTAAGTTCGTTAGCGCAAATTATGTAGGAAGCATAAGAATTAATCAGAAAATTCGTTTGGATCATAAAACCGCCTGAGGTTGCTACTCCGATATTACCAGATCAGCTGTTAGTACACATAGAACCAAAATATCCTGTGTGGGACTAACATACATCCTCAATGTGTAAAAACTGGTGATCCCAAACTAAGGCAATACCGGCGCCGGCCTCGCTCGAATGCAGGTCAAATAAGGAAAGGGTATGAATGTGATTGACGTAATACTTACTCTCTTTGAAGGAAGTCGAGAAATCCTTTGCACTTCCTCGAGATATCACTGGGATGTTTATTCTCTGTACAGAGATGCACATTAAAGTCACCTAAATTTTGGCACCGAATTAAACCAACATTTTGCTGAGGCCACTTACAAATGTGCGATTTATTTCAGAAGAATACAAACATATGTTAAAACATTGAATTTGAGGACCGATTTTAACCAATGGTATGGATGCTGTTGGGGCTACTCACAAAGGGTTTATTTCAATGAATTACAAGAATACGGTGAGATACCAAATTTGCGGACCGATTTAAACCAACAATAACAAAAATAAATCGTTTATATCAATAGATTACAAAATTAAGCTAAGATATCGAGGAAAGGATGCTGTTGGGGCCACTCACAAGTGTGGGTGGTTTATCTCAATAGAATATAAGAATGAAGTTTTGCGTTTTTTTTTCAATAAATTTTTGTGTAAGCTAAATTTATGTAGATGTGAGATTTGTTTTGAGACTGTTTTGCCTCACTGCACTATGGTACGAATGGACAAATTTCGCGACAAAAATCGATAATTCGAAAACCATTAAATTTAGACAGATGATGTTTTCGGGAGATTTGATTTTTAAAATAAGATCTATCTTTTGGTTTGGGTTGTGACTAGGGTGGTCCTTTTATCTTCATAATAAAAAAATTCAACTTTTTATTCTTATGATTTAGAGGATTTTTTGCTTGAACAGAATTGTAGATATTTTAATTTAATGAAACTTTGCTGACAAAGTTTTAATTCTATCTCATCTACATATCATTTTATAACAGTTTTTCTAACTTTCCTTAGGGTGGGACTTTAAAAACAGTTTTTTTGCTGTAACTTTTTTATTTCTATTTAAATTTAAAAATTCGGCAGAGATGACTTTTAGGGTATAAAATGACGCACATTTTGAAGATACCAGATAGTTGCTAGTTATTGTATTAGAAAAGTTGTAAGGGTTGAGGTGTAAAAAATATACGTTTTTGCAAGATATCTTATTCCTTTATTTGCAAATATTTGCAAACACAGAGTACGTGAACTGAAAGTACGAACTTCCATCTACAAGATCTATGCAAAATTGTTTGTCCCCTTTTGTCCCCTTTAGGGAAAAAAATCTTTTTAAATTTGGTAGTTTTGCATTTTTATGCATTATTTTCGATCAGCAGCATCAAAAATTATCACCAAAGACCGTAACAACTCGAGTTTTTTTTAAGAAAATGTTCATATTTTTATATTATTCCATCTCTGTTAATTTATTAACATTCTTATCACAGGCAAACAGACATAACACATCGAACATTTTTCACTTCAAATCACGGTCACTAACACACGTGCGCCATCTGTTGATAAAGCTGAACAGATTAAATTATGTTAACACAGACAAACATACCCGCTAAAATTCTCAAGACATTTTTTTAGATAGAGAGAGAGAGAGAAAGAGAACGAAAGAGAAAGAAAGAAAAAAAGAAAGAAAGAAAGAGAGAAAGAGAGAGAGAAATCCTGTGTATCTGTACCTAGGTAACCAATAAGCAGTTCCAAAGCGTCTTTACGGCATCCTATCAAGCAATTAAGTCATCTTAAACCTATCTATCTATCTATGTATATAAAAATGGATTTCTGTCTATCTGTCTGAACCTAATAGAATCAAAAACTACTTAACCGATCGGCGTGAAATTTTGTAGGCAGGGATATTTGGAGCCGGGGGAGGTTCTTATGATAGTGAAAGAGCCCTCCCATCTCTGGAAAGGGGCGCTCCCATACAAATGAAACACTCATTTCTACATTACTCGAAAACTAATCAAGCAAAAGAAACCAAATTTAGCATGTGTGAGTTTTTGAAAGCAAAAAAGGTTTCTTTGGTAGCTTGAAAACCCTCTTTGACCTAAAAGGGGTTGACCCATACAAATAAAACACACTATTCTGCATAACTCGGGAACTAATCAAGCAAACGGAACGAAATTTAGCATGTGGTGGTTTTTGAAGACAATAAATGTTTCTAAGTTGGTTTGGGGCGGGGGAAGGTTCTTATGGTTGTTTGAAACCCCTTTCCTCTTCTGGAAGGAAGGAGGGCCCTCATACAAATGGAACACAAATTTCTGCATAACATGAGAACAAATCAAGCAAATGGAACCAAAATTGGCGTGCGGGGTTTTTTGAATGCAAGAAATGTTTCTATGGAGATTCCAAACATAAACTTCAACCAAACATGAGAATTATCCAAATAACTAATACATAAACTGTGTATTTCTCGGGTGAGAAGAATGTTCTGATAGAAGCTTGAACCTCTTCTTAGTCAAAAAAAAAAACTCTTTCCAAAAAAAAACAACCACTGTTCATTCATTTAGTTGCAGGCGTAGCAACACTCGCACCGGGGTCAGCTAGTTCACAATAAATGCTGCTTTTGGCCCAATATATGACTGCTTTACTGCAATGCTATGATAATGCTTCTTCGATGCTATTTTGCATTGGATATGCATATTGCAGGCTACAAGTATTTAAATAGCATTTGAAATCCACTTTTACAACCGATAGCATTCAAGATGCTGGTATAATGCTAATGTAATACTTGTATCATCTGAAATGGAGATTTAGGGTTGATTTATTGCTTTTTTTTATTTTTATATACGTTAGATTATTGGTTAGAGGGAAAAATTTGTAAAAAATTTAACAAAATTTTTGTCACTAAATCGAAGCAACTTTGCGTTAATTGGCTTTTTTATTGAGGCAAAGGGGCAATGTGACAAAAAACTAAAACTAAGTAATAACAAATTTAATCAAATATCAAAATTCTAAAAATAGAAGCAAAACTAAGGGGGG
This sequence comes from Aedes japonicus, assembly GCA_034211315.2. Lineage (NCBI taxonomy): Eukaryota > Metazoa > Arthropoda > Insecta > Diptera > Culicidae > Aedes > Aedes japonicus. Next base: position 282,311 of record JASCZW010001175.1, read on the forward strand.
GGGGGGCTTTTTTTTAGTTCTTTCTTCGTTTTACTTATCAATTCCTCTTCAGTTTTCTCGACAAAATTGTTGGAGCAGATCTTACGCTTCAGGTTGGGCCAGAAATTCTCGATGGGACGCAGCTGGGGGACGTTGGACGGGTTCGCCGACTTAGGTACCACATCGATATTCAGTCGCTCCATCTCTTCCAACAATCGCTTCGAGTAGTGGGCCGACGCCAGATTCGGCCAGAACACCGCATCTTCGCCCTTATGGTATTTCTTGATGAACGACGCAACTTCTGGCAGGCATTTGGTAACGTAAATTTCCCCGTTCATGGCCAGCCCGGAGCGACAGATGGCCTACAAATCCCCTTCTCGCTGATAGTCAGCCACAGCAGCATCTTCTTGAGGAACTTGGTGTGTGAAATGAACTTCACCTTGGAGCTCACTTCCTTCGTGGGGGGAGAAAAATACGAAGTGCCCTGCCTGTCGTTGCCATCCAGGGTGAGATAGGTCTCGTTGTCCATCATCACCGCCACATCGCGATTCGCCGGGAAAATCGAGTTGACCATCTTATTCAGCCGCTGCCGTTGCGTCACTGCCTGCCGCTCCGAAACCAGTGGATGCTCTTCCGCTTCCTGACACGTACGTTCATATTCGCCAGGTACTTTTTCACTGTGTGGCCTGTTGACCTCCCGGCCAAGCGCACGCAGCGATGTAGCCACTTTTCCCTCCGTCTTCCTCTTCAGCATCCTTTGGAGCTTCTGGTTGCTCAGGGTCGTCGGCCGTCCGGAACCGGGCTTTCTTCCGATGCTCTGATTGTTGGCTAATAGTGCCAAGATGTTGTAGATGCCAGAACAAGCATATCCGGCGTCCAGAAAGTGGCGCACGATGTCCGTTTTCGACGCGGTGGGGTGCCGTTCTTTGAACGCGCATACTTCTGAACGGAGTTGCTTCACTGTTTTTGCCATCACTGTTAGAGTTCGACTGATAGAGCTGTCAAATTTTGTCTGCTTACTCATGGATTACTATGATTGATATTGCATAGGTAGTTGCGGGTGAAGGTAAACCCATTTTTTTTTAAATGCAAACGTTATGTCATTGTAATTTAAAGAGTTTAATTGGCAAGTATTTCCAAATCAATTTAAAGCTTCATTAAACTATAATGTTTATGAAATGACACATCCGAGGGGCGTTTGAAACAAAACTAAATAAATTTAAAATATAGGAATTAATGTGACTCTAAGGTACCGATTGTAGTAAAGTTACTCAGATCTCTAATTTGCCAGAGATCTAAAAGGTAATGATCGTACACAAGTAAATCTAGGTAAAGTGACCAAAGTCATCAAAGTCACTCACTGAATTATGCTTTTGTATTTCAGCCATGAGTTTGAACACCTTGAATGGACTGTATTTGCCATAGCATAAAATTAGCATACAAAGCCAATCAAAACGTCTAACGACTCATAAACGGTTAGCTAACATTTATCCCACATTTCCAAAAAAAAACAAACTACAATGTTTCAAAACAGACCAGCCATTAAACATAACCTGACAGAATAATAAAACCATAAAATCAAAATTCATTGCACTCGATCGCACTTCCATTGCAGGAGCCGACAGTTACATTTAGTGTAAAGAGGCTCAACCCGGCGCGCTCTCAGCTAGTCGCTGATTCGAAACCCTACTCTTTATTGCCATTTAAATTAAATCTGGTCCGCACGTCCCTCAGGGAAAAATTCTCCGCTGTCCGGAAGCAGGCTCCCTCAAGGTCCGTTCCACCGCACGTCGTAATTGCCGTGTACTAGATCTTTATGCTTCTGTTTATAATGCCTTTTTGCATATAGCTGCAGACTATTCCAGCCTGTAATCGCTACTATGTTGGCGAGTTGGCCGAAAGCACGTTGCACGTGTCGGGAGGAAATTAGATAAATTACAATGTGATTGCTGTCGGATCACCGTAATGCGATGCAATTTCAAGCCGGACATGATTTATGGACGTTCAAAGGAAACTCTCGATTCTCCCGGTTCAATTGTTCGATATGACGTTTTTATAGCAGCACCAATCGGTACCATAGATAACGTTAATCCCATCAGTTGAGTGACTATGATCATCTATGAGTCAAAAAATGCTTGCAATCGCAAAACCCACTGCCTGCCAGTAGAGGTAGGCAAAATTGCGAAATCTTTTCGAAGCGGTCGATCGAACCAGCACCATCCTCGGCAACTAAACGGTGGTAATCGGAATTGCGTGTGAGTGCACAATTAATTTGCTAGCGCTTTGACAAGACAAGAAGCTTGGCGGCAGAAACATGCATGTTGCTGTAGACTTCAACATTGTATTGGAGGCGCGCTGGCGCGATATCAACATAAACATATTTTCTCTTGGCTCCGAGCTGCCAACAGCCAAAGTTATGGACCACATACCAACCTATTCCAATGTGAGCGGTCAAACGGACTCTCATATCCGCCCAGCTTGTCACCGACGGTTCGGATTCCAGGGTGGGACTGCACCGCTGGTGGTTGGACTCGCACACCAATTGGCGGCAAAATTGATGCCCTCTGTGCAGTTCTCAATGAGATTCGATTTATGGCGAATTGTTATCGCAGGTTGTATAAAAATGCCCCCTCAGAGGTCAATTAGGGAGCAGAGCTGGTAGGTAGTAGGTAGCAATTAAATTGCAACCGAAATGAATTGAGCAGTAAATTTGTCATATTTTGCATTTGAGTCCAGTTAATGAGATTGTGCTCCGCGAGGCAGAAGGACACTGATGGCAAGAGAAGTGAGTTGAAAGAGGATAATTCGAAGATGCCGCCGGTGATAAGGGCCCTAGGTTGACTAATTGTTCGCAGACATGAAAAGTTATTTGCCCCGGTCAGTGCCAGTGGGCTTGAAAGTACGTATTTATCACAGGACGAGAAGATATTGACAGCTCAATAACAGCGCCAGTGCATTAAAATAGTGCCGATCGGCGAGGACTCTTTAACTGTCCAGGTTTATGGGTATGTGATGTTTATAAAATACAGATTTTTTAATTTATAGTCGACTTGAATGGTTTTTTTTTAACTGTTAGAGAACTGAGAGTTCAAACGACGAAACTTATCTAAAAGCAGTATCTTGCAAGCATTTTCGTAGAGATCAATCAAAGAGTGGAAAAACAACGGCCATGGCCACCCACTTTGGAAGCATACTGGATAATTGAGTCTTTTCTGATTCAAGAACGGTTAAGGCATTGAACACGCTCAAGTGAGGGCTTTCAAGGTGATCTTGCGAACAATTTGTTTTGTTTAGTTCCTTGATTGTCGAGATTTTCTGCCCTGGGCAGGGGTGAGATTCGAACTCGCAACTTTGGCGTGAGAGGTATGGATGTTATCCAATACGGCGGGGTCAACCCCTAAACTAGAGTTTGTGCCTGCAATAAGTCATTGCTTTCAGTAAAAATTCAAATTCTGTAGATATATGTTTTAAAGACTGTACTCGACATAAATAAAACTCACAAAAACGATCGCTAAAAACTAATGTTAAGTCAACTTTTCTATAAAAATTGTTTAGGTATCTATTTTATTGGTTTATTGGATCTCTTCTCGATGAACACTTTGCCCTTTACACAATTAATAAGGTTTTGGGCAATAGTGGGGCTGATTTCTATTATGTTTTTTTGCGTAATGCGATGACGTTTTGTCCGGACAAAACACGTATTTTCCATCTGCATGATGATTTTGTAAAAACGGAATCAAAAGGCTCTTCTAATATTCGTTCTGGTACACATCTTGATTGACAGCCAAACCAGAGGGCTTGAACCATGGATTAGGAATTTAGGCTCAAGAAATCTGATATGCTAAAATTTATGTTTCATATTCTATGTTCGAAGATGCAGTACAACTATCCATGGAAAAGTATCAATCGTTTCCGGGGATGTACGTCTTCGAAATAGGGAAGTAACTTTCGTCGTCCACAACAAAATCCATCGGTCTGTTAAGGCTTAGGAAATCCTTATGGACTTATCTACCTCAGAGGCCTGCGCTTGGTCATCGTGCACTGTGTTAGAGTGTGGTCAGGGTTGACCTTTGAAAACAGGCTGACTTCTGATCCCACTAAAACCCGTTTCCTTGTTACATAAACGGAAGCCCCCACGGGACGGCCCTACAGTCTTACTTCGTGAAGGTTCTGGGCCATTTGGCTACAAAAAAGCCACTCATTGCCACTACCATTTTGCTCTTACATTTCATGGTTGAGCCACTTAGCTCAAACCTTCAACGTCATCGAATTGAGTAGCCCCTGACATCGGATCTACCATTCTACGACGGAGGATTACCCGCCTGTGGATCCTAAAAGCGAACGACGGTGTGCCATTTAGCTCTCACATACTGACGTAATCTACTCGAGTAATCCTGACTCCGAAACTACCGTACAACATCACCTGAGATCGACAACCCGCTACTCCACTCAACCACTCGCTTCTTGATTCTCCCGCCATTTTCGCTGCAGAGCGGACATGATTTGTGTTACGACCCCGTTGATCGCATTTCAAACATTTTCAAACACATTCTATAGACGACGTTAACTGGGCTGGTATCGGCTGAAGGCAAGCATCTCGTTTCACGTTGGTAAAAATTGTGGGCACTCAAAGACCACGTGCTCCGGTGTCTCTTGGACATCTGTGCTCTCTGAACAAAAGGTACGCCCTCAAGACCATGAGCTTGAACGTACTGTTCAACTTCGCCCGGTTTCACTCGGTTTCCAGCGCTGCGACCAAAGGCTGGACCTCTGTATCTTAGTATTGATGATGATATACTAGCCAGTAGACGCCGCTTACTACTTCTCCATTACTGCCATCCTGCTGTAGTCTTTTTATAGACTAGGCATCTGAAGCCCCCAGTCATGTGGTCGTTTCAGTCCTTCTTTTTGCAAATCATGCACCTCGGTTGCTTTGTGCAGTCTCTTCTCTTTGACCCTTCTCCCCGCATTTCCTGCACATATCAGATAAGTCAGGACTTTTGCAGTTCCTCGCCTAGTGACCAAAAGCCATGCGCTTAAAGCATCTCTCCAATTCTTTTGGAACTCAAGGGACGACTCTCAGTGAGCACACTGACCAACCAACTTTTATTCCAACCGTAGTTGTCGGCAGACGTATCGCCGTGCCCCTTCAGCGTCCTTCAGCTCGTCTTCTGTTGTGATCTCGTCAAGATCCTTACTCTCAATCACAATCTCCTGTGAGAGAGCTCTGTCTGTCTGTCTGTTTTTTTTAGACGGGATGGAATATCTGCAATCAGACACCTGAAGAACTTAGGGTGTGGTTATGAGGATGCCAACTCCTCGACCCACTAAAAACCCACCCGTGCCTTAAGTCCTGGACCCTCCCAGGAACCATCTTTCGGTATTACCTCGGGGAGAAGGCAATTGTGCTTGTTAAGCACCCGCTATGTCTAACTACTTAGGGCTTTAAAAGTTAGGTTGTCCCTGCGACCTGCCTTTGGTCGTTTCGCCACTTTTGTTGGAGATCGAGGACGATCTGCAGCCACGCATACCGCGTCCCAGACGTCCTGGTCCTGGCACATCTTCGGGACCAAATTGTCCGGAGTCGTGTCGTGACCGCTTACGGCAATCATGCCGGATCTCGCGCCGTCGATGCGAGGACATGCAAAAAACACATGGTCCGAAGATTCCTCGGCTCCCGCGCACTCGGTGCATGCATTGTGCAGGTATTGTCTAAAACAGCCGTGGCCAGACAATATCTGCGTTAAGTGGAAGTTCGCTTCACCGTGTCGCCTACTGACCCACCCGGTTAATTCCGGGATTAGTCGGAGGGTCCACCGACCTTTGGTGGAGTTGTTCCATTGCCTTTGCCACTTTACCATGGGTGGTGCTCTAGTGGTCTTCCGAATATCTCTTGTTCCACGTTGTTTGAAGCACTCTACGGCCTCTTTTATGACCATGCCTATTGGCATCATCCCCTAGGACGCAGACGGCGTCGCGTGATACCGTTCGGTATGCACTAACCACCCTTAGGCACATAAGTCTGTGCGAACTCTCTAGCTTACTTACGTAGCTCTTGGTACTCAAAGCGTTGATCCATACCGGCCCGCCGTACCTAAGTATGGACAGGGTGACACTGGCCAGGTGTTTACGCTTGCTCATTTGCACCACCGAGCTATTCGACATCATGCGGGATAATGCCGATATAGCCATAGAAGCTTTCTTGCAGGCGTAATCAACGTGTCTGTCTGTCTGTCTGTCTGTCTGTCTGATCGAATGTCGCCTATCAAACAAGCTCTACGCTCAATTTCAACTACTTTTATTCAATTTCACAACCTGCTGTGCTCTTACGGACACATCAAAACTTTCTCATCTTATCTTTGGTTCTAGCAGAAATTGCTGTCCACTACTAGGTGTATGTATGTGTATGTGTATGTTGATAAGATGGATTTATCCAATTTTCAAACAATCATATTAAAAACAAAACGAACCGATTAAAATTAATATGGGCATCGCCAAAGGCTTTTGCCGTGAAACCTCAAACTAATGCTTACAAATGTGGTAGGATATTGACTAGGAGCTCGGGTTATTTGGACCACCAATACGCCTTGGGCCATAATAACAAAACGTAAATTTATTTTCTCATTTGAATACTATTACTTTTGTGATCCTAACATTTGTTCAAAAGCCCAGTCGGTTGCCACTCGGGGACAGAACAACAGTTAAAGTTATAAGCTATTGAAATAAATCTTAAAACTCTGATTTTTTCTTCCCAAAGTACTTCTAAATGCATCATTTCAGTACATTTCAGAATTTAGAAATATACCCCTGAGTTAGTTTTAGATTCCTAGAAGTACAGAAAGAAAAGACCCAGAATTTAGGGCATATCCTGGATAGATTATAAATAGACTTCCCAGAGCTTCGGGAAGATAATTTCTAAAGGGCGATACGGTCAAAATTTGGTCAATATCAACTTGACGTATTTCTTTCAATTTTGCATTTAAAAAACCTGAACACCCCTCATTTTGAAGGTGTGTGTGTGTAGAATGTTGCTCCTATTTTGATTTTGGAATTCACTCTTCAGTTGTCAAAATGCCGTCCAAGCAAGAAGAGCAGCGTATCAAAATTTTGCTCGCGCATCGCGAAAATCCGAGCTACTCGCACGCAAAGTTGGCAAAATCGCTAAAAGTTGCCAAATCAACCGTTACAAATGTAATTAAAGTGTTTAGGGAACGTTTGTCGACAGCCAGGAAGTCTGGATCGGGGGGAAATCGAAAACCGGAAGCCGCTGAGACGACAAAGAGAGTTGCCGGTAGTTTCAAGCGAAACCCTAACCTATCTCTCCGAGATGCCGCAAATAAGCTGGGTGTATCGTCTACAACCGTGCATCGAGCCAAAAAACGAGCCGGACTATCGACTTACAAGAAGGTAGTGACTCCAAATCGCGATGATAAACAAAATACGACGGCCAAAGCGCGATCTCGGAGGCTGTACACGACGATGCTGACGAAGTTTGACTGCGTGGTAATGGACGACGAAACCTACGTCAAAGCCGACTACAAGCAGCTTCCGGGATAGGAGTTTTATACGGCAAAAGGAAGGGGAAAGGTAGCAGATATTTTCAAGCACACGAAACTGTCAAAGTTCGCAAAGAAATATCTGGTTTGGCAAGCCATCTGTACCTGTGGCTTGAAAAGCAGCATTTTCATAGCTTCCGGGACTGTACCTGTGGCTTGAAAAGCAGCATTTTCATAGCTTCCGGGACTGTCAACCAAGAAATTTACGTGAAAGAGTGTTTGAATAAACGTCTGCTGCCTTTCCTGAAGAAACACGGTTGTTCCGTACTGTTTTGGCCGGATTTGGCATCTTGCCATTACGGTAAAAAGGCCATGGAGTGGTACGCCGCCAACAACGTGCAGGTGGTTCCCAAGGACAAGAACCCTCCCAACACGCCAGAGCTCCGCCCAATTGAGAAATACTGGGCTATTGTCAAGCGGAACCTAAAGAAGACCAAAAAAACTGCTAAGGACGAGCAGCAGTTCAAGGCAAACTGGCTTTCTGCGGCGAAGAAGGTGGACAAGGTGGTTGTACAAAATCTGATGGCAGGGGTCAAGCGTAAGGCCCGGCAATTCGGATTTGGAAAAGCGGAAGCCTAACTGAATATTTTTCCTGAATTTTATATTAATTGAACTTGAAAAAGAAATTTAATTTGATTTTTTAAATTAACGATTTCACCGATTTACACGCGTTTTCCCTTGACCAAATTTTGACCGTATCACCCTTTAGAAGTTCAGGAAGAGACTTCCTCGAAAGAAAACTTCTTCGATGGTCAGGTCGGGATGGTAAGGAAGCTTCTCAGAAATATTGGGAGCTAGCAGTTCAAACAAGAGTAGCTTCAAAAATTCAGGACCGAACATTACCGAAGTTCAAAATCATACTTACCTGAATTTCAGGACAGAACTTCCCCAAGAATCAGGAGAGGACTTATCAGAGCTTCAAGAAGAAGTGTAGGGAGGGAAAAATCCTAAGGACGATGCGTCATAGAAGTTGAGGAGAGAATTTCTCCAAAGTTCAGGAAATAACTTACCAGAAATTCCGAAAGAAACTTCTCAAATGTTAGTTGGAACTTCCCAGATCATTTCAAAATTTCAAAATAAGAATTTCTCAAATTTTTTTACAGAGAACAGAATGAAACTTTCCAGGCAGCAGCATTGGGGGTGATTCCTTCTTATTTGAGCATGAATTTCCCAATTGTTCCGAAACAAACTTCCCCAAAGTTCTGAAGAAAATTTCCCAAAAGTTCAGAAGAAAACTTCTCAGAAGTCCATGAAGAAACTTCGAGAACAAATTTAAGGGAATTTTCCTAGAAATTTTCGAGAAGGCTTTCTCAAAGCTTCAATAAAATTTTCCTTGCAGTTTCGGATGGGACCAATCAGAAGTTTGGAAAGAATGAGCTCAGGAAAAAACTTCCCCAAATTTCAGGAATAAACTTACCAGAATGGGCATTACCTGGAGAGGTTCACAAGAAAACTTCTCAGAAGTTCCGAAGAGACCAAAAGTTTAGCTGGAGCTACGCAGAAGCTTCCCTTAAGTTCCGAATCGAACATTCCAGCATTTCAGAATGAAGACATCTCGATGTTCAGAAAACTCCAGAAGCTCCGGTAGATACTTTATATAAAATCAGGAAGACACATTCCTGAAGTATAGGGGGAACTTTCTCGTAGTTCACGCAGGAATGTCTCAGAAATTCAGGAATAAACTTCCCCGAAGTTCAGAAGAATTCTCCCCTGAAGTTCAGAATGTTCAAAAAATAACTTCACAGAAGTTCAGGAAGAAACTTCTAACAACTTTAAAACGATTTTCCAAGAAATTTTGGAGTGTAGTTTCCCAAAAGTTTGCAGAAATTTTCCTAGTAGTGCAGGATGGGACTTATTAGAAGTTTAGAAGTAACCTTGTTTAGGAAAAAACTTACTAAATGTTTGTAGAAGGTAAGGTTGGGTTCTTAATTGTGAATTTCGAAAAAAATAAGGAGTGACTGCTAAGAAGTTCATGAGGAGTTTAATCTGAAGTTCAAGAGAAAACTTCCTAGAATTTTAGCAAAGTGCCTTGCAGAAGATCAGGAGAGAGCATCCCTGAAATTCAAGAGATGATCACTGACTTACCGAAGAAGCAGTCTATACAAAAATCATTCATATGAACATAATGATATTCATCACTCATGACACCATATTGGTAAATATGGTACACACCATCTGCCCAATCGTTCGCATTATACTGTAAGGCTACACACTCATGCAGGAATTACAATTCCTTTCTGTCCATCTCACCTCGTTTGGAAGATTTAATCGGTAAGAAAATTTCACTGAAGTTTAGTTGAGAAATTAAAAAAAAAGTAGTGTATCAATATTTCCAAGTTTTCGAGAATGCTTCCAAATTTCAGAAATTCTATGTATATAAAAATGAATTTCTGTCTGTTTGTCTGTCTGAACCTTATGAAATACAAATGTTTAATTCTAAAATGACAGCCCCTCGGCTTAATCTACAAAAAATCCATTTCATTGTAGTGTTTTTTTGCTAATGAAATAAAAATAAAAATTATGAATTCAACTTTATAATTTATGTCATGGACAATTGACTCTGTTATTCATTGTAATTCAATGGTTATTGTTGAACCAAAAAGAAAGTCTGCTGAATTTATCAAATGAAAACTAAATTTGGATTTAAGATACAAAACTGGAAAGAACGATACAGGGGAAAAAAAACTATAGAAAATTGTGTCATCTATGCGAATGCTTCAAGCTTCAGTATCACTTTGAAAATACTATTGTTTTAAGTCTAAGGTTGCATACACTCCAAGAAATACACAGACAAAAATAATTAATTTTAACCAGCGCGTAAAATTTCCCCTCGTGTAATTCCAAGCCAAAGGAGCGTGAACAACGATATTGTTTGCAGTCTTTCATACAACAGGCTTGATTCAGGCGTTATTTGGCTTAAATTTACATGAAATATCCCTTTATTTTCTGCCAAATCTAGCATTCCCTTTATGTGCATTAGAAAACGCAGAAAATTAAGTGTTTTTATCTGTGTAGATGCAGAAAGACTTACATATTCACACATTTAGCGAAGATGACATAACTTGCTCTTTTATTACGTCTTTTTGTTGAAAGAAGGCTAATTTTGTAAAACAAAATTTACAGACTTTTACTGACATTTCCAGACACTTCAAATTTTTATCACAGACATTTGAAAAAAAATATCTGGCATCCCTGATAAACGGTTCAGTCATCAGGCGGTTTTTGTAGAGCCCAGTTGTGAGTGCCTAATGTTGATCGAGGCTGGAAACCTCGATCAGGTTACGACAGTCCGGTAATCCGATTTAACGGATTTCGGTGAAATTTTACAGTTATCTGTAAAAAAATTACCGGAATTGAGACTACCGAACGTTCAGCTGATGAGAATTCGGTAAAGTTTTACAGATTTCTGTAAAAAATTTAAGGGTGTAGTAACAATCCTGGATAAATTAAGTTAACTGTTCCAAAGCCTAATCAAAATGAATACTCACAGTTTGTCACCCGGAAATATAACTACGTTTTCCATTGACTGCATTTTTCGTCTGTACTCTTAGGCCAATCTTAGTTTGAAGCTCATTTTAATGATGGCTTAAGCAACATGAATTCATTTTGTTCTTTAATGCCATTATACCTATTGCATCATTGCGCATTCATTGCGCTAATAATAATAATAATAATAATAATACACCGAACATCGCTTAGCTTCGATAGTCCACGTTTAACCAATGAATACAACGGACGCCATCAATCTTACCCGGCCAGCGAAGTCTACTCTACGTTTCACCAGTTTCACGCAAATAAGGTATTGACCGCAGCACAGTAGCCGAAAGAATGTAATCACATTAACCGCAATGACGGGCAGCCCAAGACGGCGTCGACGACGATTTTATATAAAATTGTAATTAATAAGTAGTTGCAGCGGAATGCTCCTGCAGGAGACACATTTACGGCAATGAGCCCTCACATGTGCCCTTGTCTGACAGTTCGCCTCAGGGGCACCTTTTTCGTTGCTATCCGTGCTCCTGCGGGACAGGCAAGCAGCACTAGTTCCGTTAAAATGGTGCACAGCGAGCTCGACGCGACTTGGACACATTCTAAAACTGCAATTCTCTTCCCGCCTATCAGACTCCGTCGAAGGGAGAGAGCGGAAACTGCATAGCTATTTTTGTCAACATCTACCTGGTCTGCCCAGCACGCAGACTGTCCGTCGCGACGTCAGCCAACTCGCTTCAGTTGATATGATATGCATATTTTAATCACTATTATTAAAGGTGAGAGTAGGTAGCGTAAATTATTGCGCTGGTCGGTCCGATCAAACTGCGTGTGCGGCTTTTCCATGCATAGTTTTATAAAATGGGTTTGCCATCTAGACTCTAGCTTCCCTGTCTGAAGTCACGAGGAATGCAAGCTTTTGTGGAAAATGGATGAGGGTAATGTGGGCAAATTATCTGTTAAGTAGGTAAATTTTAGCAAGTTGATTGAGCTCCATTTACACATTTTATGATCTGAAATTGTAGACTTTGGAGAATTTATTCAAAATTGAACGATCTTCTCTTTGTGGCTATTGAGGATGTCAGAGTGAAACTTTTACGACGTACGCCAACAATCTCAACTACATTGTAAGCACCTTTATCACTAATTAAGCGCTACCGAATGCGCAGCGGCAATTAGCTCAGTAACTGAGGCCATTAGTATCGTTTCACCTGTGGTCATCCACGGATAGCGCTTTCCAGCACAACTGGTTTCCTCAAAAGTTTTTTTTTTTTCAATTAAAACCTCTGATAACGTATGATACTTAACCTGGAGTACGATGCGCACCCGTACATAGTTCGAAACAGGATTTTTCTCCGCAACATAAATGTTGTTTATGCAGCGGAGTTGGCCGGGTGAAAATAATTGAAATTTCGCCACATTTCATTCGAATCCAACACGGGCGCGTACTTGGCTGAAGGAGCTGGGGGTGGGGGACTTGAGCATGTGCGCTGTTAGCAGTTGTTTTCACCAATTAAATGCGGAGGTGCCAAAGAGTGGCAAATTTTCGCCACCGACACCGACTACTGTCCGGTGTGCGTGTTAACGCTGTGGAAAGTGAGTAAATTGGCGAGAAAATGGTAGTTTTTCTTGAAATCATACTTTCTGGAGGAGTAACAGCAGATGTTTGCTTTTAACTCATAACTCATAGTTACACTACTGTCGATGTAGTGGGGAAGGGGTTGTCCAAACTACTTCGGTGACGGGAGGAGTTTCAACACGCAACCTTTGCTGAATGGTGCAATTTATTGAATAGGGTAGATGTCACGAACATCTTGGTCGTTGGTGGTTCACTTTTGGCTATTGAAACCTAATTTCTATGACTGCAGCTCAAACTGTTGCCATATTTTACTCTCGAAATCTGGGTATGCTATTATTACATGTGTCAAGGAGTCGATTGTGAGGATACAAACAATGAAATAATACCAAAATACAGGATTGCCTGAAAAGGCCTTCAGTGCTGCCAGAGACTATCGTACATGATACATTTGGGCTATTTGCGCGATTCGACCACCCACAAACTATCACGTATGTTGGTAAAATTGCAACACCAAAAAAATATTCCTTTGCTCATATGTACCCTGTTAGATAAATCAAGCACATATAAACTTATTGGACGCTTGATGAATGCAACACGGCATACTGCGTCGGACAAAACAACAAGACGGTTCGTTATTTATATCACTTAGCAACGCTGAGAGATCATAGTAGTCTACCTAAGAAAATTATACACTTCAGTTATTCTAGAAATAAACCTGTTAACGTAAAGACGTTTTCTACTTCACTCCCAAGTCTGAAACTCAATAGGTTATGGGTCTGCAAAAAACCCTGTTGAATGGAAGACGACGAAGATAATTTTGAAGAAGCCGAAGACCATTTTCAAGCGGAAAATTCCTCGACGATGAACGATCTGAAGACTTCCCCGAAGAAGCTTGGTGACTGCAACTACGCCGTTTGGAAGTTCCAGATGGAGTTGGTACTCATCCAGGAAGGATTGTTCGACGTGGTGAGTGAAGAGAAACCTGAAAACCCAGATCCCGTATGGAAGGCGAAGGATGCAAAAGCACGAGCGTTAATCGGTTTGTCGGTCGACGATGGCCAGCTGAGTGACATTATCAGAGCTGGTTCAAGCCAAGATATGTGGGACGGGCACAATGCGTACCACCAGTGATCATCGTTGGAAAGTAAAGTGCACGTTTTACGAAAGTTATGCTTGCAACGGTTGCACGAAGGTGGTAGTATGTCAAATCATTAGAAAGAAATGACAAATTTGACAAACAGACTTACTGCGATGGGCGAAGAAATGAAAGAACATTGGATAGTTGCCATGCTTCTTTCAAGCCTTCCCGAATCATACAACAGTTTAATCACTGCGCTGGAGAGTCGATCGTGAAAGGACGAACGGAAGCGTCGCGTAGAGAACCAGTCGGAAGAAAAGGCTCTGCGAACCGGAAACATTTTATCGGTGGTACCGATGGACAAATCTAAAATCACGTGCCACTACTGTCACATGGAAGGGCGCATTCGTCGGGACTGCAAAAAGCTAGCCAAGGATCGGAAGCAATCAGAGAAGAAACCTTGAACAGAAGGCTAAGATGGTGAAGACCAAAGCACCGGAGGTATGTTTTACTGTAGAAAAACGATTGGCGGAACGTGATCTGTGGTTCCTTGACTCAGGCGCCACGTCTCACATGATCAACAACGCATCGTTGCTGCGAGAACTGGACACGTCAAGGACAGCAGCCACACTATACTGGATGGAAACGAGGTTCAAGCGAATGGAATCGGTGCTGGTGTGTACCAGAGTGTCGATGGCGATGGGAAAACTGTCAACTGGAAGCTTAAGAGTGTGTATTATGTGCCGGCAGTGACCGGTAACCTGCTGTCGGTGAGCAAGATAGCCGATGAGAGATTTAAAGTGGTGTTTGAGAAGAACTCTTGCAAAATCATGAAGGATGGAGCAGCACTAGTCGTTGGTGAACGGCGAGGCGGGTTGTATTATTTGAAGCACAACCCGGAGAAGTCCTTGCTGACAACCGTCGGCCACGCCAAGGAGTGTGTACACTTGTGGCATAGGTGTTTGGGACATCGGTGTACGGATGCAATTGTGAGGATCGTTCGTGACCAGTTGAGAACTGGCATTACTCTCACACGGTGTGATGTGCAAACGATATGCGGCACATGTTGTGAAGGAAAGATGGCCCGCAGTTCATTCCCAAAGATAGCTAAAAAACGAAGCAACGCGGTAGGTGATCTAGTGCATGCCGATTTGTCGGGACCATTTGAAGTGGCTACGCCTAGCGGAAATCGGTACAGCATGGTGCTTGTTGATGACTATTCACGTTTTACGGTAGTCTACCTGTTACAGTGCAAGTTTGAAGCGTTCGAAAGGATCCGAAAGTATGTCTGCATGATCGAAACCCTATTCGGTAAAAAGCCTAAAGTGCTACGATCCAACGGAGGTGGCGAATATTTGAGTGGGAAACTGAAGAAATTCTTGGCGGACAACGGAATGTTGCTGTAGCAAACGGCCCCATAAAGTCTACAGCAGAATGGGGTGGCCGAGAGAAAAAACCGCTCTTTAGCTGAAATGATGCGGGGCTTGCTGGCGGATGCAAATATGGAAAAGAAATTTTGGGGAGAAGCAATCGTGACTGCGTGTTATCTCCAAAATATGCTCCCAACAGCTCCAAACGATGCAACGCCACACGAACTGTAGTACGGTAGGAAGCCATCCCACAAGCATCTACGTGTGTTCGGATCAACAGCATACGTGTACGTTCCCAATCAAAAACGTTGAAGGTTGGACAAGAAAGCAATCAAAATGATACTGGTGGGCTACGCTGCCGGACGGAAAGCGTACCGTTTCCTCGACCCGATAGATTGTAGTATTATCATTAGCCGTGATGCCAAATTCGACGAGCAACAGGGTAACGATGGTGAGTAACAGCGACGGTGACGACGAGGTGATCGTTACACTGCGGGACAAAGCAGTTGGTACACATGACGATGATAGTAGCAAAGAGGAAATCCATTGTAATCTACCGCATGAATCTGAAAACGAAGATGATGGAAGAATTTGAAGGGTACTCGTATGAAGAGGTACCATGGAGATCCCAACGATCAACGAAAGGTGTGCCTGCGCAGCGGTTTGTAAGTTCCTGGTTGGCAGAAGTTTCAAGCGTCCAGGAGGAGCCGAAGAACTATGCTCAAGCTATGGTTAGCTCGAATTGTGGTAAGTGGTATGCAGCGATGATCGACGAGTTACGTTCCATTGACTCAAACGAAGCGTGGGAACTGGTGCACCTCCCAACCGAGCGAAAGTCTGTTGGCTCGAAGTGGGTATACAAAATCAAGCACGACACGGATGGAGCAGTGGTTCGCTACAACGCAAGACTGGTCGCACAAGGATTCAGCCAGCAGAACGGGACCGATTATGACCAGGTGTTTGCTCCTGTTGTTCGCCTAACTACATTCAGGACTCTACTGGCTAGGGCGGCGAAGCAAGGTATCCAAGTCCAACAATTCATTTCCAACATTGCAAATGAGAACTTCACGTAAGCACACTAACCGTCAATTTGAATTGCATTCA
The DNA here is from genome assembly GCA_034211315.2 of Aedes japonicus. Classification (NCBI taxonomy): domain Eukaryota; kingdom Metazoa; phylum Arthropoda; class Insecta; order Diptera; family Culicidae; genus Aedes; species Aedes japonicus. The sequence goes on from JASCZW010001175.1 coordinate 298,466, forward strand.
TGCGACACCCTCTGGCGAGCATTTGTATTAATCTGACAGATGATTGCACCATCACAACTGCATTATAAACTACCAACTGAACTGTACACATCGAAAAGAACCACCTTCGCATTCGGCTTCTCTTTACAATAAATATCTCTGGATTCTTAAGGTAGGTCACTTGGTATGTTACTTATTGTTACTTATTTACAATCAAAGAAAAAAATTGAGCCCCACTTCCATTATTATTCGATTATTTTTTAAATATATCAGAAATATACCAAAACATCATGGGCCGAAACTATCACTGCACAGAAAGGTTACGAAAGTACATCAACCAACTAGCGACGGCTGGGAAATCCCAACGAGAGATTGCTGGAATACTGGGACGGTCGAAAACATTTGTGTACAATGCCATCCATGCCCACAAAGCACGCATGGCAACTGAACGACCCCGGAAGACCACAGCTAAGGATGATGGCCACATCAAACGGCTTTCAGAGATGAGCTGGAGTTACCCGTGAGCTCAAGGACAGTCCAGAGACAGCTTACCGATAAGCATCTCATCGGTCGAAGCCCCCGGAAAGTTCCAATGCTCACCCGGAAACACCTCAAAGACTACCTCAAATTTTCCAAAAACCATCTGGACTGGGTTGGCCCCGAAAACGGGAAAAAATGCCGGAACATACTGTTGTCAGACGAAACGAAAGTTAATTTGATTTGATCTGACAGAAAACGGTGGTTTCGGCAACCGGCGGATTGTGTATTTCTCCCACAGTACTCAACAAAAACATTCAAGCACGGTGGTGGAAACATCATAGTGTAGGCATGCTTTTTATGGTACGGAGTCAGCCCAATCTTCTGGAATAAGAATATAATGGACCAATGTCTCTACGTCGAGATTATGCAAACTGTTTGGCTACCTCATGCGAAGTCGGAAATGGCAGTTCACGAAGGACAATGATCCAAAACATATCGCACGTACCGTCAAGAAATGCTTTGCGGACAACAACGTTGATGTCATGCATTGGCCAGCGCAGTCCCCTGATCTCAATCCGATCGAAAACCTTTGGCAGATCGTATAGAAGTCAGTAGAACCCTCGAAATCCAAACACAAGGAGGAACTTTGGGCCAGAATCCAGAAGGCTTGGTATGCATTGGTGGAGCCAATGCCACGGAGAGTGCGGGCAGTAATCCGGAACAAAGGATACACTACCAAATACTGATGAAAGACGTTGAGAGAACCGGTGTTATAGATCAATTTGTGACTGGTCTTATTTTGTTGTCGCGTGTGTTTACGACAAACGAATGCTAAAAGGGCAGATTTGTTTTTTTAAATTTTTGTATGTTGTGATGTTGAAATGATGTTTCGTTTCTTTGACAGAGATAATATACCAAGTTTCCATGCATAAACTAAATAGTTTTGATGAGTTCTACAACTGGCAATTCAACTTAACCTGTTTCATGATAAAGTGGTCTTTTTGTTTTGTCCGACACTGTAGCTGATTAAACGTAGAACCAAAATAGTCGTATTTTTTGTAACACGACTTATTTGCGACTGGTTATCAATTTTGGGACGAGCCATAGATCATGGAAGATACCTTTGCGGATTTCTTTCCCCATTTCCTCCTTTGTAAAGTTGTTTACATACAAATCTGTATGATTTTGTATAACTTGTAAGAAAATGTAAAAATCCACCCCATCCCCCAAAGAAGTTTGTAAGCAACAATCATTTGAATTAAAATTAAAATCATGACTCAAGAGACGAAAATTCAATAAAATCCATGTCGAGGAAACCTTCACTGACAGTAAGCTTCACAAATAAACATTATCAATATAATTTGTATAATGGTACTTCAACTTTTCAAGTAATATTTTTTAAGCAAACGCGCATTTATTTGTTTTATTTACAATCAGGTTGTAATTTATATATAATCAGATAGATCTCACCAAAATTCGCAATCAAAATAAAACAAGCTTATCGTACAAGTGGAAATGTTCAACGTTGGTCCGTTATTCGTTTCATGCATTCGTGACAAATTAATGCAAACATTAACGGACAGTTCAATCCGTTAAATATGTAACCAGCATTACGAAACGCTGTTGCACACGTGGTGAGTGCATTTGAAATTATGTGCCAAGCCCGTATGAGCGCATGCTCCTCACCCTTTCCCCTTGTTTTTGAATAGTAAATGGCCGTTATCTACACAACACTGGTTTGCTTTTTTTTATAAACAATTATTCTCCCGCCACTATGGGATGACTCAAATTGAACTTCAAAACTGATAAAAATCAATAATTCACCCGTGGCAAAGCAAAACATACTCTACTTTTCTTCTATGATACAGAAGATCCTTCGAAAACCATCCACAAATTAACAAATTTGGCCTCACCAGTGAGCAGCTCAGAATCAAAACATTTAATCTAAGCTTCGTTCGTGAGCACAATAGTTTTCCGATTTGCAGAAAAAAAAATCATTATGGCGGAGAATAAAACTGTCTTCATTGCTCAAAAGCAACTCTTGCACCAAGCTCAAATAAAAATATTCAAGCCTTTTGAATAGCAATTCTTAACTAGAAATGAGATGAAAAATAAGTATTTTCCATTTAATTCCAACTACCTTTTCATATCTTGACAGATAAACTCGACTGAAACAAAACCTTCCCAACAGCTAACATTTTTTACCTAACCTATCTTGAGTCAAAATTCCTCGCGTTTGCCCTATACATAACATAATTGTTCTGTACCAGCGGGATTTCCGCTATGAGAGCTTTGTTGTTTCCCGATCAAAATTTGATCCAACAATAATGTGTGTGATTCGATCAAAGTTTTTACTAATAAGTCAATTCTTTTTCTTTTTCAAGTTCAGTTAATACAGAATACCGGAGAAATATTCAGCTAAGTTTCCTTTTTACCAAATGTGAATTGGCGTGTTTTGTTTGACATCTGTCATAAGATTTTGTACAGTCTTCTTGTCCACTTTTTTGCCGCAGAATGCTTTGAACTGTTTCTCGCTCACGACAGCTTTTTGAGTCTTTTTAAGGTTCCGCTTGATGATGGCCCAATATTTTTCGATTACGCGAAGCTCTGGCGTGTTGCGAGGGTTCTTGTCCTTGCGAACCACTTGAGTGTTGTTGGCAGCATACCACTCCATGGCCTTATTTCACATCCTTTTTTTTTGGTGTGTCGTAGTTTCTTCAGAATTTAAAATAAAGCTCGATTCACTTTATTTCTAGACGCAAGAAATCAGCTTCACCTCGAGATTTTTGATGAAACACCCACTATGTCTAACTCCTTAAGGCTTCAGTACTTAAGTGGTCCCTGGTACCTGCCTGGAGATCAAGGACAATCTGTGAGGCTGCTATGCGTACCGCGTCCCAGATTTCCCAGTATTGGTACATCCTCTGGATCAAATTATTCGGATTCGTGTCGCGACTGCATACAGCTATCATGCCAGATCTCGCGCCGTCGAAGCGAGGACATGCGAAGAACACATTTTCCGCGGTTTCCTCAACTCCAGCGCACTCGATACATGCGGAGAACTATGCATGCCCATATTTGTGCAGATATTGTCTAAAACAGCTATGACCTGACAAAATCTGCGTTAAGTGGAAGTTCATTTCACCATGTCGCCTACCAACCCACTCGGATAGTTCCGGAATTAGTAGATGGGTCCACCGACCTTTGGTGGAGTTGTTCCATTCTCTTTGCCACTTAACCATGGATGCGGCTCTTGTGGTCTTTCGAATACCTCTTGTTCCACGTTGTTCGAATCACTCTACATCCTCTTTTATGACGAGGCCTATTGGCATCACCCCTACTAGGACGCAGACAGACGGCGTCACTTTATACCGTTCGGTATGCACCTACCACTTTTAGGCACATTAGCCTGTGCGTACTCTCTAGCTTACTAGTGTAGCTCTTGGTACTCAAGGCGGTGATCCATGCTGGCCAGCCGTACCTAAGTATGGACAGCGACACTGGCCAGAAGTTTACGCTACTCCCTTGCACCCCAAGCTAGCAAAAAAACAAAATATTCGATCAAACTTCGCCATATTTCAGGAAAACAATCCTTCTTCCAAACGACATTGGCTTTGAATGATAATAAAACAATGAAATGCATATGTGCTGCCGAAAACGCGCTACGAAGTCGTTCTTGTAAAATGCTTCTAGCTAAGCTCTTTTTAAGGGTGAGCTCCAGGTTTTCTGGCAAAGTACAACTCAAAACTAAAAAGTCAAATAAAAAAATTAACTTTAGCAGTGATCAGACAACCTGCCAGACAAACAACTCTGATAGAAACAATTCCTCATTTGACTATGCAGCGGGACTTTTGTCTTGAAGAGTATCTTAATCCAAAACCATACCGTTTAGTTTTTATGATGCTCTCAACTATGCGTGATAAACGACGGCTATACTGACTCCTGGCAGGTCAGATATTTCAATTTTATTAATCCATTAGCCGATAGTTATTCATGTAGCGAAAGGCACTATCCCAGATAATCAGCTACGACTTGCAAATTATACGCCTAACCTCCACCGCCATGAAGTTGCAATCGTAAGCTATGAATCAAACAAAACTTCAACTCCCGGTAACCCACATTCGGGCAATGATTAGATTCGAAACATATTTACGGCTTACGGTCTAATCAATACTGAAACGGGAATCAACAGCAGCAATAAAACGCAATAATGCTAGCAGTTTCTCTCGAACGTCCTTCGCAACCAATCGCGATCGATGTAATTGCACACGCCCTTCCAATTCCGCCCAGCTAGAGCCGGCCAGATGCACTGAGAGCCTCCGCATTTGCCTCATTAAAATATTCATGCAAATTTCCATTGACAATAAAATATGTTCCACCGAACTGGTTCTGGGAGGAACAGCTCCTACCAATTGCCTGGCGCAGCTTGAGGCGTATACTTGAAATCAGAGCGGCAGTTTGGAGCAGCTTCCGCAGAAGCTGGATCCCATTTTTCAACCGCGTGCTCAGACTTTAATCCTTTAAACATGAAAATATTTATTATTTACATTATCGGGAGCCGCGCATCGTTGGGAATTGGATTTCCAGCTTCCGGAGAGGGATTTCTAGGAGCAGCTCAAACGAAGACCGCACTTTAGCTTTTCCTCTCAGTCAGCCGACAGCCACAGAGGGAGAAAGTAATTATTGAACCGTTCTGTTCAAGTTGCGAAGATATGTTCTATTAATTTGCGACGGGAAGAAGTTACGAGTCTCGTTAAGGCTGGTTGTTTTTACGATCCTGTGAGGAAATTGTTTGTGATTCAATGGACGCTTACACCGTTCCAAGATTGCTGATAAAGGAAAATAATTAAGGTTGTCATAAAAATGTCAGACCAATTAAAAGCCTACTTCCGATTGCGGAGAGTGGAGAAGAATGGACTGATCGATGCCGTAGAAGAGCCGTGAGCACGACACGCGATCGAACTTTACAATTTGTCAATGTTTAGCGTGACTGTAGGCATCACCTTATCTGCGTAATAAGATCTGCATAACAAACCAGCCGGGCAGTCAAGTACAGCTAGGCAGGTTCAGCTTGGGGGCGAAATATGCCCTTTCAGTCTGCTCACCGTAAGCTGCTTAGAAAATTTTCTGTTGTCCTATCCTTGTTGTTTATCAGATCGCTCAAAACCGCAACTGTTATAAATTACCACCATGCCCTAAAGGGTCAACCCACGTGTCTTGACCGTGCTGCTCCCAGCCATATTTAACCATCAGTAATGGCAGCAAAACTGTGTGATTATGATTAATTGATCAAAAGTGTGGCTTGGCCTATGGGAACACACGATCTGATGCTTGAAAACATGTCCTCGATCTGGCATGCTGACTCTCGTGTGCGCGCGCGCTTTCCGACGACAACAACCCGATAACGGCCACACGATCGACAAAGATGACGGTGGGTGCGGTGATACAGTCAACACTTAACTGCACTTAATTCTCCGCGCGCTTGGACAAATGGCCAGCCATGTCTGGTACGACCGAGTCCTTCTCGAAATCGCACCACCTATCCTATAATATCTGTTAGACTTCGATGGTGGCAAGTGATATCGATATGTCTCGCGAAATATGCAAAACATCCTTTCCTCAAGCCTTCCACTTTAAAGTGCCCACTAAACGATGGACATTTGTCTACACTTTAGTAAATTAGTCCTATATGAATGAGCTTTTTTACTTCTTTCTGATAGGTACTGTCACCCGAAGGGGAGGGACACGAGTCCTCGAAACACCAAGAGAGCCAACGCCTTACCGCACAGAGTGCAGAACAACACGGTTTTCAAGACGTTCGCTCGTAAATCCATCAAACGTGTGCAACTAAAGTGATTATTTCCGCCCAGATTGCTGATTCTATTTGCATTTTTGATCGCAAATACGGGACAACAACAAGGGCACTTTCGGGGTGGGGAAAGAACTGCCACTCGTTGATAGTGTGCTTTGGAGTTACGCAGCGATCTTGATAGAGAGCGGCACCCCGCGACTCGCTTGTCCAACGACGACGACGCCGGCGACGGTTATTGGTAATTGGTGCAGTGGCAACTACTTTGTACGCGACACAAGTAATTGCGAAATTGAATGGTAATCGACCGGGTGAGTTATGTACTCGGAAGGCATAAGTTTTTATTACGTGTTTGGTAGAAAATCATGTTGATATACTGTACGATAGAATCGTTAAAGCAATACAGTTCAGGTGACGCCAACAACACTAGCTTCAGGGAAAACGATTTCAATCTAAGCACAACATGAATCAATGTTTTAGTATCGGAAAATAATTAATGCAGCCTTCGTGGAGAAAATTTCCCTCATATCGTAACATATATGCAATGATTAGACTTCGGGCACTTTTACAAATGTTTTTTTTTTCACTGTAGTGGCCAGTTGCGATGGAACCATTGTTTTAAAATTTCCATTTAAGGAGGGTATCGAAAATAAGCTATCCACAAACTTTCCTTCAAATTATGTTGAAAACCGATATTTTATTCATACAAAAAATTGATCCTTTATTGTACGAGGTAAAAGTTGAACATAATGAAGACCGGATGAAATTTAAGTTATTCCTTCACGAATTTTCGAACTTTGGATCGAATGCTCTTCACAAGTTCCGGACAAGTGTTGCATCGCATTTTTTGGACGCTTGAGCCCAAATTTTTTTGAACTACTGCATTTTCCCAGCTGCCTTACCAGTCTTCTTGAAGACCCTCTTCACGATTGCCCAGTAACGTTCGATGAGCCGAATTTGAAGGCAATTTGGTGGATTGATATTTTTCTCAACGAAATCTATATTCTTTTCCGCAAGCCAATTGAGAGTGGTTTTGGCATAGTGAGCCGACGCTAAATCCGGCCAAAACAGTGGAGGTGTACTATGCTTCTTATATAAAGGCAACAATCTTTTCTGGAGACACTCAGATCGATAGATTTCCGTATTTATAGTTCCAATAGTGTAAAAAATGGTTGACTTCAAACCACAGGAACATATTGCTTGCCATACCAGTACCTTTCGACCGAATTTCTCCACTTGAATCGACCTGTCCGCATCGCTCACATCCTCCCCAACGACGGCAGTAAAGTATTGTGGACCTGGAAGGGTTTTTGAGTCCTCCTTTACATAGGTCTCATCGTCCATCAAAACGCATGCATCCGGACGCTGCAAAAGACGCGCATACAATTTCCGGGCCCTTATTTCTGCTCGCTTCTTCTGTTCTGCACTTTGTTTCGAGATTTTCTGCCTCTTGTAGGTCTTCAGGTGGTTTCGCCTTTTGATACGCTGGATCATTCCGACACTCGTTCCTGCTTTTTTTGGCCAAATCACGTATTGACATTGATTTGTTCTTCCTGATTAGAGATACCACTATATGCTCCAGTTTCGGGTTGGAAGAACCGGGTTTTCTGCCTCTTCCTGGTAGCTCATCCAAAGAATAGTGTTCCCCAAACTTATTAATGATGGTTTTAACACTCGTATGATGAATTCCAAAACTCTACGACAATTTTCGCATAGTAATACCTTTCTCACTTAGCCATGTGTCCAGAACCTTAATTTTCAGTTCCTTTTCAATACGCGACATTTTGAAAACGCAGAATTTGAACCGCACAAACAAGTAAACAGTCAAACGCACAGCATGCAGTGTTCAGAGCATAAAAAACCATCACAAATACATGCGTACAACGCAAATGTATGTGGATAGCTTATATTCGATACACTCCTTATCTTAGTTTCAATCTTACTAGGAAGCTTTGAATAGAATTTCTCTAAGCATGACCTACTTAGTAATGAAACGACACCTAGTTCTAGTTCACTAAGGTGCATACTATCCTCAATATTAAAAAAAACAACACGAAACAAACTATTCATCGCGGGCTTAAAGGAATTCTCAAACTTTTCCCTTAATACGACCCATCAAGCAGCGCATATCGGTCCCGCTGACTTTTTTGTCGGTTTTATACCTCCAAATTTTTCATCTGAGCTGCAGTACCTTTTACCTCAGTTTTCCGAAGAGAAATGGAGCATCACTTAACCTACTGAGACTAGATGCTTCCGACCACCATGTTTATGCGAAGCCACTTGAATTTTAACACTCTTTTTCGATTTTTTGCATCTCGAAAACGATCACTGCTCACCGATAGTTTAGGAGCTGATCAAGTTGTTGACAGATGAACGCTTCGAAAGTAGGTGGGCTCAGACTGATAGTCTTACGCGTGCATGTGTGAGCACACCATAAGCATTGCCAGTTTATTTAAGATACAATCTTTATAGGCATACCACGCCAGTAGGCACTTGCGCTGAATATCGTTTGCAGAACACGTGCTCGAAAACTAAGTATATGACAACATGATAATCAAGTACAGTGGATAAATACTTTTGGATGACGAAACCTATGTAAAAGTCAACTGCGGATACGACCAAACTGTTACAAAGCTCGAGAACTACAATAATGGTGCAATGACAATGGAATCCAGTGGTTTACTTGCTCTAGAATATGGTGGTACGGCGAGCATGACAAACCAATATTATGGATCACAATTAATTGTGATCCCCACCACCGGACCACCAGCCCGGCGAACCCCCACATCTCACCAGGAAGAATTTTGGTTGTTTATTTTTCTGTGCTCACTCGATTACTCACAACACCGAAACAATACGAAACGCACCATGGCCGATTTGCAAAATAGTGCGTAATAAAGCATCGACACAACTTTTCACAGCCGATGCTCGAAGCAAACTTTTTTTTTGTAAACTTTTAATTTTTGAAACTGTACCAATCCTAAAGAAGCTGCTTAAGAACAATCTATGCGAATCCATTTAAAATTGTGATTTAGGGAACGTCCATTAATTATGTCACGTTAAAAGTGACTTTTTACGAAATAAATTTCATGCAGATCAACCAATTGCTGCCTCTCTTCAGTCGTACTCATACATGTTGGTATTGCTCATCGGGTGTGCTGGAATCATTAATTTATTGATTTCTTTTTATTTCAATACCATACTGAGTCGATGTAGAAGATCTATCAGTCAATCATGCAACCAACAGAGTTTTTATAACAAAATATACGTAGTAGTTTATATCGTTTTTGAACAATGCACGAATGTTCTTTCTGTGCCAATAAATGCTTCGTGTTTTAGACTGTTACGCGTGTGGCATTGAAAACGACGGTAGCAACGTACAAATCAACTTACAACGAACACAACGAACAGATTTGTTATTCCTACCTTCGATTCAGTAATAAAATTAGAATTTAATTTTCAGTGTGGGTGAGAGGGTCGTGGAGGAACATTACATTTTCAGTACAAACTATGAACAAACTCGATGGTTATCCTATTCCAAAATCCAACACGACTGTAAAGTGAATATTTCGACACATGACAGTACCCGCTAGATTTTATCAAGGTTGCTATTTAATGCGGTTCGATATTGAAACATGTGGAAAACCTTAAATTCCAGAACAAACCTAGAATTGTTGAATCTTGTTGCCAAGATTTGACGGGTATTGTAAAGTACTTTGGGTAAGCGTAGAGAACATAATCCACCCGTCGTTTAGGCGAATTGTCACAAATTGGCTCCTAAGCATGAATTGGCTCGATTCCTGCTCTAGCCGGTGGAACTTGAAAATGTACATACTCTTCTGGTCCACCGAGCGCTATGTTTTCCGTTGTATAATCATAGACTAACTCTAAGACCAGTAGCTCCCGAACAAATACGATTTTTTTCTTGGCTCAGTACTAGCACATCGGTACCAAACTTAATAATGCGCCCCTAATAATGAACTCACACGAGCACACTCTCAAATATTCTGTCAAAATAACACAACAAATCCATACAAAGGCGCAAATATGTACAGCAAGCTGTATATCGAACCATGGGGTTCTAAAGTGAACCAATTTCAAATCTCTAGTAGCATATTGATTGTTGGTATAATGTTATGTATTCAGTGTGTGCAATAGCTGGTTGAAAACGGTGTAATTCTTTCTCTCTCTCTCTCTCTCTCTCTCTCTAAAAAAAATAATATCTTACCCCACCCTATTCGAAATCCTGGCTACGCCTATGAGTCTTTCTCGAAAGTTCTAATAAATGGAAGCCTAACACAGGAAATTAAAATTGCACGTTCAGTAAGACAAGGCGACCCATTGTCAATGCTATTTCACAAACACTCCCAAATTCAGTCTTTAGGGGAACGTCCATTAATTACGTCACGCAAAAATTAATTTTTGAAAACTACGTGAATATTTTATAAGTGCTCTTCGGAGAAAATATGATGTATTATGTATGATATGTACTACCACCCATTGTAGCACGGAAACTAAGTCCAACAGCAGTGAGCTCTCCTCGCTGCTAGACTTGATCAAGCTTTAATAACCACTGATTATCCTAATCATGCCATTGTATGAAGGGCCAAACAGGGGTTGGATGGATCGATAGGCAACATCACTTATACGTATCCACAGGGATATTAAGAGTCTCTTTCCAACAACAAGATTGAACAATTGGTTAAAAGAGCAAGCTATCTAACATGAGGATGCCCCAATGGGCGGGGAGAAGAGCCCGCCCTCTATTCACAAACTCTTAGCAATGGGGAGTTGGCATTCCCACTCTCCCCATCCAGAGTGCTTCAATCGAGTGCCCTGATGGTCCCTCCCATTCCCATGAAATATTTATATAATAGTGTATATATTTATGTAAATGAAAAATACTGCAATCACTCGTATCTTTTATTTATGATCTCCATTCGGTGGATCCTGAAATATAAGAAATGTTGTAAAGTATTAAAGTGCAGAGCTATATGGTTTCACGCTTAAGCACGTTTTCGTTCGTTTTCAGTGATAGCAGCAATTTCCCAAAATCTTGATTTGAGGTATACTAAAAAAGTTTGTTAAATTTTACAACACTAACATTTATGCATTTTAATTTACTGTTGCCAAGGTCACTATTTGCTGCTTGATTTTATAACAGCAATCCGCATATATTTTTGATGGCCTAATAATTATTGCTCCTGTGTAAGGAAAACAGAGAAGATTTTATTGACAGGGAGTTAAAGACAAATTGACATAAAAATACCAGAAACCATTCTTAAATCATCTATGAAGCAAAATCAATAAAACAATATCATCAAATATAATGATATTGTGAGTTATGATACAGTACTGACAAAAATTGAACTGTAACATCAGACACAGAATGAGAAATAGAGCTGCATGATCAGCTCAGATTTGGAAAAAAGATCCATTTGCAAACCGGAACTGAAAAATACATTAGGTAATAAGTGCAAAAGCCTACCATAGATTCCATTGCAGCTTCTTTTACTCAAGGCACTAGATACTTCTGTATCATAATGATAATTGGACATATAAGATATAAGAATTAAAAGTATATGTAACCTTTTAGGTGAAACTATAAAAAAATGATTAAATATTAATCCTGAAAACACCAGGTATGATAAAAATGATAATGATGATGATAAAGAAGAATGATAATGGTTATGAATAAACAGTGAGAAAAAAATGAATTTTAAATTTTAAATTATTTTAAAATACCTGATGACCTGGAAGACCTGAAAGATATGAGAATGGAAAATTATGATATGATTTACCGGTTGCACCCCCTCACTCCGCTGTTGTCAGATTGACAACATTGCCCAGGCTACGCCAACCAGCGTCTTCATGTTTCAGCTGGCAGTCTTTTGTGATCATATGACTCGTGGAGGCGTGAGGTAGGAACTTGTGAGGATCGGAGGTCGGTCGCACCCTCCTTAGAAGTTGTCAACTCACCATTTGAAGCCCAAGTGCTCTTCGGAGAAAATATCAGACAAACTCAAAAATTGAATTGCCAATCGCTGCTTAACGGTTTACGGACCAGACTTTGGTTGCATAGTCCTAGAAAACTGAATCTTATCCAGAAGATCATCCTTATCAATACATACGTTACTTCAAAAATTTGGTACATGGCCTCAAATACAGCGATATTTAAGGGTTTCATCAACAACATTAAGAAGGAAATCGGGAAGTTCATCTGGCATGGTCAAATATTGCAAAGGGTAACAATGGCCAACCTCATTTTGCCGATACATCTATGTGATTTAAACCTACATTGCCCTGCAAAAGTGCTAACCTGTATAAAGGGTGCTCTAACTTTTTAACCGTTGGGTTGAATTAAATTAAAATTTGGGTGGATTTAGTTCATAGTGCATTATTAACATCCTGCAAGTTTTAAAGTCCTGTGATCAAAACTCGCGGAAATGGAGTCGAAAGAACAGCTCGTGCGTGATAAAATCTTGCGCATTCATCACGAGAACAAGGATCTCTCGCATCGTTCCATCGCTAAAACGTTGGGAATCGCGAATTCCACGGTGTCTCGAGTGATTAAGCGGTTCGAGCAACGGTTGACCACCGGTCGGAAGCCCAGAAGTGAAGGAAAAAGTATTCCGTACAACACCAAAAATCACAACCGCGTAGTTGGGGCCTTCAACCGAAATCCGAACGCCTCCGTTCGGGATGTGGCTAAGAAGCTGCACCTAAGCCGAAGTTTTGTCCAGAAGGCCAAAACTAAGGCTGGGCTTCGAACGTTCAAGGTACAAAAGGCCCCTAATCGCGACGAGAAGCAGAACAAGTCCGCCAAAACCCGTGCCAGGAAGTTGTACCTCAACATGCTGACGAAAGTTGAATGCTGCATCATGGACGACGAAACATATGTGAAGGCCGACTTCAAACAGATCCCCGGCAACCTGTTTTTCACGGCCAAGGATAAGTTCAGCGTTCCGGAGCATGTCCGCACTCAGAAGATGTCCAAATTTGCGAAGAAATTCCTGGTTTGGCAAGCCATCTGCACGTGCGGGAAGCGGAGTGCACCTTTCGTGACCCAGGACACGATGAACGGACAGGTGTAACAGGTGCGGCTACTTCCTCTCCTGAAGGCCCACAACGTCCCAACAATCTTCTGGCCGGATTTAGCCGCATGCCACTACTCCAAGGACGTGCTGAAGTGGTATGCGGACAATAAGGTCAATTTCGTGCCGAAAATGTTCAACCCTCCCAACACTCCGGAGCTCCACCCCATCGAGAAGTACTGGGCGATTATGAAGCAGCACCTTCTTAAACGACCTAAGGTAGTGGAGACAGTCGAGGAACTGAAGAAAGTATGGGTTTACATGCAAAAAACGGTTGATTTACAGGTTGTGCAGAATCTTATGGCCGGGGTTAAGGCCAAGGTGCGGGCATTTGCGTATGGACTGTAAATAAAATACGAGTTAAATGGTAAAATGAAGTTTAATAGTTATTTCTCAATCCCTGAAAATTTGATGGCAATCGGATGAAAACTCGGATGAAAATGATATCGACGATGGAGTTCAATACATATACAAGGCATGAATTTTATTCAACAATTGAAATTGAACAATGTGTAACAAATAATCTTCTCTTTTTATTTTTAGGTAAGTGAACCAACAATCCATCATTCACCATAACATAACAGATCGTGGTCTCGTCAAAAATGTGTAAGTACATACGCTTTACAAGAATCAGTGTTTGGAAAATCATTTTCAAATTTTATTCATTGAGTGTCCCTGTGTGAATAATTTTATGTGTGAAAAAGGCACCCGAATCTCACACTTGAGATTCGTATGCATATTTGCACATTAATACTCACAACGGCAAAACCTCGTTTCATTTTATAATTCGTAACATTCCTCATACGACAATACTATTTAGTTAAGTTATAAGTTATGATTCCTCTACTTTTTACATCAACAATAACAGTGATCTTCGCTCTTAATCTAAGCGATGATTTTTTGAAAACTCATCGGCTGTTTTTATTTCGATGAATCCGCCATAGCAAAACTCGCATGCGTTTTGCGAATATAAGTTTTGTCGAACACTAGCTGCAATAAACAATACTGAGTTATTCTGTCCTATTACTGAAAGATCAGGCATGGTACAGAATATTTCAGAAATTCAGAAAGATTTGCTTTATTAGAAATGAGGGGAAAAACTCCACTGTTCACATGACATTTGATCCCTGGTGATAAATTCCACTTCCATTTGATTAAACAATCGCTATCAAAAAGAGATTATACAAAATCGATTCCCCGGATATTTATTTCGATTGCCGCCTAATAGGTAGTTTAACCGATATCCCCATTAGCATCAAACAGCAATAATGAACCGATCCTATCAATTTATTGCATTAGACCGTCTGAAGAATAAATATGTATCCTCGCGCCAGTCTGCGCGTTGTTTTGTCTCTTCCTTATGTTTGCCAGTTTGTTTTCTTCAGGTATTGTATAACCGATATGCGTAGCTTCTCTTTTCGAAACCTTGTACATCGCTTATCAATAGTTACAATTTGAAACATTTTGACCAACATTTGTATTGATTATCTCGTGATTGACAACAAATTTTGAATTAAACTTAATTTGCGATTCGACCGCCATAAAAATCGAGCAATCATCGCTCTTCACAGAGTATAGAGCAGTTGCCATCCTTTACGGGTCAACTTGCATCGTCTTCGTTTTATGGCTACATCACGATCAACAATAACAGCATCATAATCGTTGCACACTACGACGATTTCTCTCCGTCTCTTTCTGTCGATAAAATTCTCAATGCACGCACTTTCATAATGACAAAACATACCTCTACCGTAGATAGCCTCCAAAAAGGGTTGATGAATGCACACGCAATCAGTGACCAACTGCCCGTTTGAACTAGTGCGAAAGAGACGACAACATCGTGCGCATTCGATTCTCGGCGCGAAAGAGAAAGAGCACTGGCCTACCTGAGGTCCAGCCGTCGTCTTATCAGCGTCAGCATCCAACCCGTTCGGCAAGATTCGCGCTTTGCTCTCTCTCTCGGGGTTCACACGAACAAGCCGATCAAAACAGAGTTCCTCATGCTCTCGCTCTCCCAGGAACTTGAACACGATCTTCGGCACTCAACTCACCTGTGCGTCCGCCCGATCGTCGACGGATCGTATGGCTAAATCCAGTGAGTGACCAACGCCTGGCGCAGCTGAGTGAGTTCCAAGTGCGCCAACGTCTCACCTGTTTTGACCAGGCGATATGCCGGTACATGCCGTGATTATGCAGAGCCTGGAAACCGCCAGAAGTGGTTTTCAGTTTATATCGGCTACTCACCGAGTCAATACAGGAAATTGTTGACCCTCGACGCGGCGGATTTCGTCGTAGATTGTGTATTCGCAGCTTACGTATGTGCAAAGTTGTCCGCGCGCGGAGTTTTCGTATTCGGCGCGAATTGCGTGGTACGTTTATTGATTGTCTTAATATGCGAGACCGCGTCTGTCCTTAGTGTAGGTCGGTGATCTTGTGAACCACACACAGGTCAATCGCATCAGGTGTCAAATCCAACGCGTGACATTCAACGTGAACGAAGTGTTCGTTGTTTAGTATTTTGGTGATACTGACGTTTACATTTGGAATTAGCAGCGTTAACCCACAGGCGAAAAAAACCTAGTGACCGTAGCAGGTGTTTCCTGGTTTCGTAACAACCTGGCAATGCAAGTGATGGCTGACTGATCGATCAATGAAATCCGTGAATTAATGCCAGTTGTTCAGAAGTAAGAATTGTGCTTTGTTTCAGTGACAATAGTGAAGAACGAAAACAACAAGTGAAATAAGTGCAAATGCGAAAGTGAATGGTCCCCCCGAAAGAAAACAAAACAGAATTCGATCAACGCCCACTCAACGCCCCCCAGTTGTGAGTCAGTGCGCGAACCGCGGTAATTGACTGATCGGAACGTCCGTGAGAGTACGTTCCACCCCCAACTTCGGTTGTTTCTTTTTGCATATATGCACAGGTGTCAGTAAAGCCGTCAAGCTGGATACCGGAAGTACTTACACTTTAGCCTACCCGGATTGGCTGAGTGAAGATAATCGGTAAATATCAGAGTGAGAGAGAGAAAGAGAGCGTAATTAGCCGTATTTCGGAAGCTCTCGCGTATTCGGCTCCCTCCCTCTACCGCCTCCCACTGCGCAGCAAAAGTATCGTGCAGCGACTGAGAGGGAGGGAATGCCGAAAGCGGAGAAATGCCTTCATCAACCAACCGTCTCAGTGCATCGACGACGTCAGTGCTTTTGGATTCGACCATCGGAAGGAAAGTGAGGCTCAGAGAAAAATAAAACACAGGAATGGAATGTTTTTTTGGGGCTAATTATAGGCCGAAAATGAGTTGGAATCCTTTTGGAACAAGTAGCATGGAAGAATGCTTTATTTTGCTGTTTATTTTCTAGAGTGGGAGACCCGGGTACTGAAGGCACCTGAGAGAGCTTTTGTGAACGAAAGGAAAAGGGAAATTAACACTTTCATGTGAAAAAAAAATGTTGAAAAGTAAATTATTGTGAATTGTTTCCGAGGAAGAAGGCTAATTGTTTCGGATCTCGGAATGATTTCAATGGTAGAGTGAGAATTTCAAAGATTTTTTTAAATGTTTTGGAAGGAAGGATTCTTGCATAGCTTCGTTAATCGGAACGAATCTTTTTAAATGGTATTACACTTTTTTAATATATTGTTATTGCAAAATTCTATATGAGTTTTGAGGTTATTTTGGATGGACAGAATGTTACCCATCGTGTGGGGATATGGAATAAATACTTTCGTTTCAAAATAAATGCTTTTGAATTAATTCATTGTGGCCTATAACAGCCTACCTACGTGAAAATGTGAATACTGTTCGAGTTATAAATGAAAGTCATCATTAGAAGAGAGAAGTAAGATAATTTCAATGAGTGAAGGTCAACAGAATGAAAGACAGTTTACTGTTTTGTTTGTTTGGGTTTTAACTAAGTTAAATTGAAGAAATAAATACTGTAGAAGATTCCAAGAACTAGTACAGAAAAATTTGGTTCTGAAATTTTTGCGAATCATACGAAACATTCAGTTAAATTCATTCCTAATTTCTAAAACTGTGTGCTAAGAGTTTTTGCCCAGAAGTTTCTTCCCAAAGTCTTCCAGAAACAATGCCTCAGAGTAATTATTTTTTTCTTGCCAATGCCTAGGAGAAATGCCTTGATGGTGTAGTGATAAGCGAGACCCTCTCTCTTCACCACAGTGTGGCGGCCGGCCAATCAGATCAAGATCGGGCTTGCCTATGCTGTACACATAAGTTGTCTCCATTCTGTTCGGTCCATATCTGCCTCCCCAGTCTAAGAGTCTATGAAGAACCAGCAGGTCGCCTTCTACTTGATCGACCCACCTTGCTCGTTGCGCGCCTCTTCTTCTTGTGCCCGTCGGTTGATTTTCGAGAATCATTTCAACGCGGCTGCCGACCAACACTCTTACGACATGCCCAGCCCATCGTAGTCGAACGGTTTTAGCGGTGTGTACTAAGGGAGATTCTCCCAGCAACTGATGCAATTTTCGTTCATTTGCCTCCCCACGACCCGTCTTACATCTGCTCTCCACCGTAGATCGTACGCAACACCGTTCAAAGACCTTGCCCATGTTTCGTGGCCGTAGAGGACTACCGGTCTAATTAGTGTCTTGTAGATTTACCGCAATGAGTTCAATCCATACCGTGATCCCTTGGTCGGTGGGATTTTTCTAATACCTGGTCATATCTTCCGTCGGAGAAGGCGATAGTCCTCGGCCTTTTTTCGATTATAGGTTTGTATTTAACATAGATCTGGAAGGGCATAAGGTTCTGAAACAAGGACGAATGGAGAAACGATGTTATTTTATGTTCTGAAGTCTTGAAAAGACTCGAAGAAAAATCAGTTTTCCAAGATGTTAAAAATAGGCCTGATTGAGAACTTTCTTTGATTGTAAATTTGCCAGTCTGCAGTAGTTTTGATTTACTACTATAGCTCAATTCAAGATTCTTAACAATAAAAGCTTTTTTTGTATATTTAGTAGATTGTGCGATCAACTAAGCTTAAGTGACCCGACGGGGTGTCTATAAAATTGTATATTTTGATCAACGATATGATTCTATGTAAAATGATAACGTGTCCGACGGTACTTGGAATATACTTCAATATGGCCACTCAGTTAGACCGCCCAGAAGCAATTAGAAAATAGGTATTCGTTAGTGTAGTGGCAAATAAGGTTGTCTCTCTCCCCAAGAAGTCTTGTATCCATTCCAGTCGGTGCCATGGGGAAACGGCGCCTCTAAAACAAAGAGGAAGGCAAGTAAAGCCGTTGGTCCCGGCCCATGTGTTTATGGGTTTGATACGCCGATTGCATGGCGTGCCGAAATAGCCTCAGCCTGAACGTCACGTAAATAGGAAATGCAAACAATAAAACTATTTCATGAGTTTTTACGCACTTAGGATTCTCAAATAATAGGAAGTACAGTTACGTAGCACATGATGTACAGTTCCTCCTCATGGCAAGATCGAACTGTGCATACCTGTAATCCTCACTATTCCATTGTATGAAGGGCCAAAAACGGGGTGTGGACCCGTAAGCAGAAGCACTTACCCGAAACCCACGGCAAAGACAGAGAATCTCCTTCCAACGAAACGCTATTATTACAGGAAATAAACTGTAAGTAATACTCATAAGGATTACCGTCTGGTGGTTTGTTAAAATAGGGTTAGCAAACTCACTATAGACTAGTGACACTTCTCGAACCTTCCCTTGACGGAGCCCATCAGCGCACGCACAGTGGAAACGGACACGTAATCAGCGCACATCTTCTATTTTGCCCGCATTTACTGAATGTCCTTGACTGCCCTACCGCTTCGTCGAAGTCGCTGCTTTGATATTGCTCAGTATTTTACGATTGATCAAAATTCCGGGCAATTCTGAAGATTTATTAGCTTGGGGACAATATCGATCTTGCTGGCAGCATACCACCCCAGAACCACCATGTAGTACTGGCAGCTGAGTAAATCGGGCCAAAAGATGACTTTGTCCCTATTACTTTTGCTTTTATTATGGCCCAAAATCTTTCCACCCGACGAATATCTGGTGAATGAGGGGGGTTGACGGTTTTTGATACAAAACAAGGTTATTGTATTGAATCAATAAAAAACGTTTGTATTTCCATATATGTGTTTTTACCAATTGTTTTACTATGCTCTGTAATATTGGTTGAATATTAACTTAAAAAAACACAATCCTTTATTCATTCCCATTTTTGTTTGTGATTCCCATAAAGTTCCTGAACTAGACTATAAATATTTGATCATGCTTCTCTGTGCTAAATGTTATGCTGTAATAGAAATGAAGTTTTTTTTACTTGCTTTCTATTTTACTTTCGGGAAAACTGTCCCATTTGCTTTTATTTGATTGATTTTAAATAACAGTGTTAACAAAGTGCATTTTTCATAACTTTTAATACTTGAATATGAAAAGATGCTTTTAAGATCCATGAAAACCTTTTAAGATCCGTTTAAATACATGACAATTCAACTTGTTTTCTTTTGCAGTCGTTCTCTAGAGCCGAGTTCGTAGTCCAATTAAAAATGAGAGAAGAAAACTAATAATCAATATAAATACATCTACTTTTTTCCATTCTTACGGTTTAAAATGCTTTTTACCTACGCGTTTGTTGCTTTTTTTACTTCAAAGCAAATGCATAATTTTTAAAATACTTAATCGTTGTTCGTCATTTAAAAGAGTAGTCAGTAGTGGCTCGTGTCAATCGTCAAAGACGATAAAAAAATTAAGCGTTCACAAATTTCAAAGCAAGGACACAATCGATGGGATCGTTTATTCCTCACTTCGCTAAAATATGTCTTCGTTCGAGTTCTTCATCTACATACCCAAATTCTTTCTAGTTACGATAGATAAGGATAGTAATAAAGTAGTAATAAATATTTTCTGTGTATCCTTTAAAGAGAATATTACTTGCTGTGTTATTATGCCAGATGAGTTAGCTAAACAGTTTTGCCTTTGCTTGCCAAGGCTGTGCAATCAGAGTTCAAGGTGCATTGATTTTCTAGCGAATCAACAGACGAAATCATGATGTCGCATTAGCCTCACCATTGTCGTGATAGTTGTTTCCACTACTGCTATTTGTTATTGTTGTTGGAGGAGGATCCTGTAGTGCCACTGTTGCACCAGCCGTTCCGGAGCCGGTGTTCGAATTTGCGTTTGCTGCATTCGAATCTAGCGTTTGTTGCATTCGAGCTGTTGTTGGTGGTGCTGCTGATTGTGTTGCTGCTGCCGTTCACGATGAACGATGTTCCGAGTCAGTATAGGTGGCCACAGTACTTGGCGTTGTCAATGTTGTCCTCGAAGAACATTTCGCGCATTTTGAAGAATGCCGTTCCGGTCAACAGCGAATCGAAGCCGGCCTGATGCTGTGAGCCGGCACGACGCAGCTCCAACTGATCGGCTTCCTCTTGCAGACCACCCTTCAGATTCTTGCAGCTCTTCATCCAATATTTACCGTCATAAATCGTTGGGAAGTTTACTCAGTTTACCGCATTGGCATATGGCCTGCCAGAGCAAGTATTTTTTTACGAATTTGTCCACCTTCTTCTTCCTTATGTCTTCCGGAACATCAAATCGTAATTTGGCAACGTAAAACTCCAGCCCTGGTATCTGCTTTGCGTCTGCCTTGATGTGGGTTTCGTCATCCATAACCACACACATCGGTTTCGTTAACCAATCACGATACAGCTTCCTTGCGCGGGATTTGGCCGCCGTGCTTTGTTGATCACGCCGGTTCGGTGCCTTGCGGACCTTGAATACACGAATCCCAGGTCGTTTCATGGTTTGCTGAACGAACCAGGCGGAACACTTTGCCTTCAGAGCCGCGTCGCGAATCGAAAGGTTCGGATTGCACTTGAAATAATCCAACACCTTCCGGGCCTTCATAGGGTCAGCTGTCTTCGATTTTCTTCCACTTCCAGCCCGCCATACGGGCGTCTGGGACTCCTTAAACGATTTTCCATGACGGCGCGAAAAATTCTCCGGCGATTTTCTTCTTGTTTCCATGACATATCAATAACCACTATACCGATTGTTATGAAATTTTGCACAATTCACTCCAAACTAGTTATAACTAGATTTTCATCAATCTATGACAAAAAAGTTACACACGGATAAAAATTGTGCAATTTTTTCCAGTACAGGCCTTACACGCTTTTCAGGCATTGTTCTATGTAAACTTGGGATGTCATTGTCGAGGATGTGACGAATGGTTCCGTTTTCTAGCCACAACTTGCTTGCTGAATCGTGGCCTACTTCGCAAACTTGTATTGAATCTTCCTGCACATCCCCACGACCAGTCGCGATGTAAAACTTTTGACCGGGAAGCTGCTTAAAATCGAGTTTGACGTATGTTTCCTTCTGATATCAAAGTGCAGCCCTTGTGTTTCACCAAAACACGGTCGTACAAGAGCCATGCACGCTCTTTGGTCACGGAAA
Source organism: Aedes japonicus (assembly GCA_034211315.2). Taxonomy (NCBI): domain Eukaryota; kingdom Metazoa; phylum Arthropoda; class Insecta; order Diptera; family Culicidae; genus Aedes; species Aedes japonicus. The sequence goes on from JASCZW010001175.1 coordinate 320,274, forward strand.
TCTGAATCATGTGGCGACTCGAATGTTTACTGGCTTTGTACGACTTGTATCCCTTCCTGGAGAATCCAAGTGTTTGTGCCCAATATTTTTGTCAACTTTTGAGTTCCATTTGACGTTATCTTCCGTAACTTCTCATCAACAATTTTATTCGCTACGAGACCCCTTACAGTTGCAAAAACATTTGGAGACAGTACAAAGGTGGTGCGAGGTGAACTGTGTGCTCTGGAATCTGGGAAAGTGTACGGTTCTCACTATTTCTAGGAAGAAGTATCCTATTATCTTCGGTTATTCCTTGGTTCGTACTCCTCTGCAAAGAGACAACCAAGTAAAAGACCTTGGTGTGATATTCGACGATAAACTCACGTACAAACCTCACATGTCGTACATCATAACGAAAGCTTCCCGGAATCTTGGCTTCATTTTTCGTGTGGCTAAAGAATTTCGAAACGTGCACTGCCTTAAGTTGCGGTGAACAGCACCCAAAATGGCGTCGAACGTATTGAGTCAATTTAACGACGTTTTATCCGACACACGGAAAAAAAATTCGTGCCCAAATCCATGTACTGCAGTCATCAATTCGAGAACAAGCAAAAATACACCGAGAACTGAATCACGTAATCATGAAATAAATCACGTTTGAAGGTAAAAGTCTCAAAATTGTGAACTAGTTCATGGTCCGTTTTCATTTTCGGGAACGGTTTTGTTTCCGTACACGCTCTTCGTAGACTGCCTTGGAGGGACCCTTTCAACCTTCCGAGTTACGAAAGTCGCTGCCTTATGATTCATTTGGACACTCTTCAAATTTGTCGTGGAGCCGCAAAGACACTTACCGTCAATATCCCACTCCAGGCTCGTTGCCGTATCTTAAAAAAACATCTCCACCCATAGAGTTCCATAAAAAGTGGAGACTAGAAAACAAAAGACGAAAAATGTTGCCCTATTTTTACCGACATTTTCAAAACAGTTTAGAGAGGGCGTGTAAAAAAGGCGTGTGATAGTTTGATTAAAAAACGCATTTATCTGGTATTCTTGGTATTGTGAGCTGTTAGTAACCATTCTCATAATTTGATTCCATATAATAAACATCATGTGTGCAGTAATAAGCCTGCAAACTATTTTAAACCATCGGTTGGTGGTAGTGAAAATGCTTCGTCGTCTATAGAAAGCGGTACATGAATGTCATGAGATTTTCTCCCACGACGGTTCACTATTACGTTTTTTTTGTATTCCTTTATTATCGAGATTTTCAGCCCCGGGCTGGTGCATCTCCCGTCGTAGTCACTCAAAAACATTTTGGGTATTTTCATAACTTGTCCGGGAATGAGATTCGAACTCGTTACTATGGCGTGAGAGGTATGGATATTAGCCATCAAGCCGGGCTCACCCTCTGACTTTTGCGCTTAATCAATTTGGTCGTAAGGAAGAATGTAAAATGTCATAATGTATGTATCAAAATACAGTAAATTTACCATCACTGATAGCACACAAAACTGGAAGCTTATATGCAAAATAACGCCACGTAGCGAGTGAATTCCGAACACTTGGTTACTAGGACAAAAACACTAGCGTCCAGGAAAGTGTAAGCTGATAAATGGAATACCTGTAACTAGAAAAAGAGAAGAATGATTGGTAATTTCCATTTAATTTCAAGAAACCGTTATTGCATATCTTGACAGATGCGCGTATTTCGTCTACAATGTGCAGACTTCTTCAGTGTCGAGTATTAGTACACGACACTGGAGAATTCTGCACATTGTAGACGAAATACGCGCATGTGTCAAGATATGCAATAAAGGTAATTGGAATTAAATGAAAATTACTAATCTTTCATCTCGTTTTCTTTGAAAAGCGATAGCTCAATATGCTCGTGAATCAGGGTGTCCGAAAATTTGACCTTCTTATCATGCAAATGAACTTGACGTCTAACCAAGCAGCATTAATTCAATCGCATTTAAAATTACATCAGCTGTTTTAAATTCGTTTAAAAATAACGCCGTACGGAATACTCAATTCGTTTAGTTCAATTTAGACTTCAATTTGGAATCTTATTGTATGCTCCAATTCTGTGCATTAAAATCAATTTAAAATTACAAAATGTTATTAACTGTGTGCGACAGCAACCGATTACTTCAAGGGTTCAATTACTTATACCATGAACATTTTAAACGAACTGAATTCAATTTATTACATTGATCGATTTTTCACAGGTGCGTTAATAAACCGCCAGTTAGTCAAAACCATCAAATTGGTCATTCTAAATTACGAAACAGAACACCAACCCGTATCCTAACTGTGTTTCGATTGGCCAGTACCCGCCACCGCGATGAGCACTTCCATTTTTCCTCCAAGCGAGTACGCTGACAATCCAAACCAACAATTACCGGTTCCCGCCTCGACAATCATGGTCCACATCAAAACAACAACACTACCCACCATCCAGCAGGCAAGGCGTACCGGGGCCGTTCCTGGTGTAAATGACCCACCAAATGAGCAGTGCAACCAATCAAATGCCATCCGCTACACTACGCCAGATATTTGACCGTGCAGAAATTTTAACCATCACTCAAACCATAGAGACCATACCGTCAGGAACCTGCAATTAGCGAACTTCTTCGGCGAGCCAGCAGCCGGCTGGCCGACTGAAAACCCCCGAAACGAGTAGGTACTTCCGTACGCACACAGTTGCACACGGATCTTCGCACATAGACTCTAATTATAAATTTTCCTCTCCACACCGGCCGGACGCACGATAGAATAACCGTCGATCCCCGGGTGCATAGCCTCGTCTGATGATCCTGCTGAGTCGCGTCAGGCAACAGTCGCAGTAGGTTCCTTCTCGCCGTATGCGTGCCCTTCCTGAACGGATCTTCACGCTAGCCTCAAAGAAGGCGACGCGACAACCGACGGTGACGGTGCGGCAGTGCAGGGTTGGATCGCCCCATTAAATTGTTACGCTTTCCGAGCTAACGGTCCGGGTCCAACCCTGCGTACCCATTCAGTTCCAAGGCAAATTATGTGCGTTCCTCACGGAAGAACAGTTCCCCTGTGTGTATGTCCGTCCACATTAAGGCCTAACACGGCAAGGCATCTTCGAAAAAACATTGTTGTCCACCTCGCACTCCGTCCGTGAAGAATAAATATCATAAAGGATAATAACAGAGTGATGCCAGGCCGGACCCCAGGGACCAGGAAAAGGGAAGAAAATGAGCATTACGCGCACTCTGAAAAAGGGTCCTAACCCTTTTTATTACAAAATCTTTTTTTTTAGTTCCCTTGCATGATCATTTTATTACATCTCGGCCCCGCTCGGCTCGGCAAGGACCGATTCATTGTACATTCTTCATCGAGGCAGAAGACGAACAGAAAAAACGCTCATTCATCTCATTGTTTGAGGTTATTATTTAACGTCGTTGGACATCTCGCCTCTGGTAAAATGGGAAGGTAGGTCCTTTTTTACGTCTTCAAGGTCCGTTGGCACCGCACACACAAGCACACTCGTCGGGAGATAGGGATGACGAGAGGGACCACGGACAGTTTGCGCTATCCTTCCGCGTTGATGATTTCTACTCTGATGCCGGGGAAGGGTCCGTTGTCTCTTTAGGATTCTTTTTTTTTTGTCTTCGATCACCTTGGCTAAAGCGACTTTTATCCGTTGGTCTGCTCAAAGGCTAAAGGATTTCGTTGCTAGCGGCTTTGAGGTAGTTGGTGGCCGGGGCCCGTGTGAAAGTTTCTGGATTTGGGATTGCGATTGCACAGCACAGCCGCACCACCGATTCGAAGGATGACGGATTTGCATATAATGAGTCTCGGTGGTGATTATTGGACCTAGAAGAAAAGGACGATTGGACCGTTTTTTTCGTACTCTCAGCTTGGTGGCTGTTGGACGTCCTAATTTGGACTGGAGAGTTTTTTCTCGGTCCTGTAGGACATCTGCAGAATGTTGTCACAGCTGTTTGAACGTTCATTGCAATGAAGTGTGGATTTAGAGGTCATTGGCGTTCAGGTAGTAAACTATTTAAATGGCTCGAGGTGTTGTAGTGAATTATTTTAAAGATTTTTGCGGATGTTAACATATTGCTGATGATATTGTTTCAGAAGATAATGAATGCCGTATTGCCGTAAAATTATTTTCTAATTTTCAATCTATATTCATGCACATGAAAAAAGCGTACAAATGACTTCAAAATAACATGGCGTGTAAGACATACACGAGCACCATCGTGTAATTTTACATTGACTATATTATCGCATCGTTTATCTATGCCGGCAAATGATTTTTTTACGTGATTGCAGATGTAATAATGATCAAGAGAGAAATGGTTGGCTTATGGATTACTTCAACCAATTACATGATTATCAAACCATCCCACCCATGGACATCAAGTGGCAGGAGGAATCAAATTCCAATATAAAATTCAAAACAATAACATATTCATCTCTTACTACTCATCTGTAACCCAAAACATTCAGACTGCGGATCCATGTTTTCATTTATCAAACGTGGCATTAATTTATGTCCAAAGACGTTCTGTTTGAACGTTGCAAAAAATATTAAACGAGCATAATCTAACTTGAGAAGATTCAGGTTACTGCTATGGGGACAGGTAACTTCGTGATAATATTATTTTGTTATTGTTTTTGTTTGTGTTTATGGTTTTATGGTTTAGTTGCCAGGATAATTCTCATGTTTGGTTGAAATTTGTGTTTCATTAGTATGAAAGCCCAGTCAGCTCTTAGAGAGGGGGAGGGGTCTCTAACCATCATTAGAACGTTTTCCGTCCCAGAAAACCCCTGCTTTCAAATTTTGACGCCGATCGGTACAGTAGTTTTCTAGTCTATAAGGGTCAGATAGACAGACCCACCGAAGTTCATATTTAAATGTATGATGTATGATGTGTGTGATATGTACTACCACCCATTGTAGCACGGAAACTAAGTCCGAGCTCTCTTTACTGTTAGACTTGATCAAGCTTTAATAACCACTGATTATCCTTATCATGCCATTGCATGAATAGCAAAAAAGGAGTTGGGTGGATCGATAGGCAACATCACTTATACGTTTCCACAGGAATATAAAGAATTTCCTTCCAACAACAAGATTTACCAATTGGTCATAAGAGCGAGTAATCTAACAAGAGGATGCCCCAAAGGATGGGAATAAGAGCTCACCCTCTATTCACCACAGGACTGAAGCGACTGTCATCCACGAACAACAATCGTGAAGCCGAAAATTTGGTGCTGCGTGTGGTGCTAATTTGACAGCTCGATTTTCTTGAAGGCTGTAGGCAGCAAACACAATATACGCGGTGGAAGTTGGCGTAATTTTCGTTAATATGATTCGAGAGTAAAGTCTTCCGTGTTGTAGTTAGTGCAGTGATTATCACAACGCTAGTATTTTTTCATTGTTTATCAGCAAGGTATAATAATGTTTTATCTACATTACTGATACTAATAGGTTGATAGAAGAAATATCATAAGGAATTATAATCCACTGTGAACCGAACTTAAATTGTTCAAATCGTCACTAGCGCCACACCAAAAGTAGCAGGCTTCAAGAACTAACGCCTGCTTCAGTCCTCTGCTATTCACAAACTGTTAGCAATGGGGAGCTGGCGTTTCCATCCTTCTCATCCAGAGTGTTTCAATCGGGTGCCCTGATGGTCCCTCCCATTCGCATGTAATATTTAAATAATAGTTTATATAGCTATGTAAATGAAAAATACTACAAGCATTCGTATCTATTATAAATGATCTTCATTTGGTTGATTCTGAAATGAATCGATACATAACCAATAAAACAAACAATGACAACTGTAACAACACCAAATACTTCATCATTTCTCAAACGTGATGAAGTAACTCGACACGCACTGAACAAAGGATACGGGATCTTAGCGTCCTGCAGAGTTCAAAGTAGGCACGATTGCTGGCCATAATGCAAATTTTTACTTCTCGGATGATGTCATCATTGAAAGTCACCAATGAACCCAAATAAATGAATTCGTCTACCACCTCGATTGCTTCACCATCGACCTGAACTTGTGGTAGGAGCCTAACATTATCTGAACGGAATTTAAGCGAAAGGTTATTCGCTTCAGTTGTTTCCGAATTATGTTATTCGACTTCAACGTACAACTTTTCGTCTGAAAAATTATAGAAATTCAGCAGATGGAGAAACTGCTTCTGAATATTATTTTACGATTCTGAATATTTAGTAAAATTCTGTCAGGCACACATTGAGCTCCTGAGAAATTTTTCGTCTTGATTTTATGAAGAACTTTTACAATGGCAACATTCTACTAACTATAAATTAGAAGAAAAATTAGTAATCTCCACTTAATTCCAACTACCTTTGCTTATCTTCGACAGATACGCGTATTTCGTCTACAATGTGCAGACTTCTTCAGTGTCTCGTACTAATAACTCGACTGTATATTCAACATCTAGATTTAAAGAGATAAAAACACAACACCCTTATAGTCCGTCAAGTTCATGAGTTCCAAGAGTTCAGTATAAAAATTCTCACTTACTCCTTTTGGTGTATATTTTCCGTATCAATTTTCCTACTATTAGGAGACATTTGATCAACAGAAAAATAAATCACAGATAATCCATCCGTCATCATAGACATGAGCTACAGATCACCTAAGGGCTGTATCGAAAACAAACTGGCATCATTTTTTCTCATAGCATGAAATAAAAAACAAACAACAAAAAATTAAAAACAACTGTACTGTTTAAATGATATCTTGCTCTCAGTTTAAATAATCAACCTAATGAAAGCAACTTTATTTCCAGAATTTCATGATTTTGGATTTAACTTCACTCATGTGGTTTTGGCCAGTAGTTTTGTCGCAATTTCTGGAAGCCATCGAAATTTTTTTCCTGAACTCTTTCTTGTACTCCTCATCACCTCTTCTTGGAGCTACGCTTGACGATAGTCCAGTATTCATTTGGTCGAAGCCTGAAGCGTTCAATTGGGAACATTGATGTCTTTCTCAACGAAATCTACTCCATTTTCTTGCATCCATTGCATTGTGGTTTTGGCGTAATGCGCTGATGTCAAACTGCTTGTACTGCTTGTATAACGGCACCATCCTTTTCTGCTAACACTAAGTATGGTAAACTTCGACATTGATCGAACCTTTAGTGTTGAAAACTGATGACTTGGAGCCGCAGGAACAAATGGACTGTCATACGAGAATCTTCTGGGCAATTTTTTCCACCTCGAACGGCTTTTCGGAGATGTTCACATCTTTGCCAATGACCTTAGTGTACAAAAGGGGGTCCTGGGAGCGCCCTGGAGTCCTCTTTCACAAATGTTTCGTCATTGATCAAAACACAGGCAGGTGTTCGTTGCAGAATTTGGCTGTCTAACTTTTTGGCTTTGGTTTTCGCCCTTGATTTTTGATCAGAGTTTTGATTTACTATTTTCTGCTTCTCATAAGTCTTCAGGTTGCTGCGCTTCTTGATTCTTCGCACCATTCCAACGGAAGTAAACATAGCCGGCGACCTAGCGTTAGGATCACAGTGACACCTTGCCTTGACAATGAAAAACGCTGGCAATTATAAAACCAAAAAGACCAAAACATTTGTTGATACCCAAAATATAGAACTGCTTCTTGGAAAAATCAGCTTGAATTCAATGATGAACAAAAATCCTCTTCGGAAACTTAATATGAGCGTGAAGAAAAACACTTTTTATTCTGCTGAAGAACTTACACAGGTTAAAAGAAACATTGAATTTTCTGCGTTATATAATGCACATAAAGGAAATGCCACATTTTGCTGAAAATAATAGGATATTCCATGTAAATTTAAGCCAAATAACGCCAAAATCTAGGATGTTGTATGAAAGATTGCATACAATTTCGTTGTTTATACCTCCTTTGGCTTGGAATTACATGAGGGGAGATACCAACTCTGGTTTGAAATTCAGCGTCAACATTTGATGAGGGCGAATCTGCTTTTGTAAACAAACACTTTGTCTGCTAATTTATCGGCAGTTGAATACAATTCCTTCAAATTTAATATATCAGCGGATAGAGATTATGCTCCTCTTCCATAAAGAGTGCTTAATTAGTATTTCTGACCTTGTGTTCAAGAGAATATGACTACGAAAGCCATTGTTTACAGAATCAGATTCGTCCTAATCAAATGCTGGCGCTGAATTAAATGAGGGGAAATTTTAAGCGCTTATAAAAATTCATTATTTTTTCTGTGTATCATCCAACACGCTCGTTCAGATCTACTCTAAATAGAGTAACTTTCACTCAGTTTCGTATTTCCGTGCTATATGGCAAAATTAGAGTTACATAATATAAGGAAATTGTGTAAATGCTACTCTGATTGTACAAGCGCTATAGAATCACAGCATCGTTTAACGAAGCCGCACGTGCAGAGGACGTTGAAAATTAAACATCAAAAGGCTAATCACCCTTCAATTTGTTCAATTTTGTTCAATCATTTTGTTTTCTTTTATGTATCATAGAATTAAAAACACCCCGCCGGGACGCATCGGATTTCTTGGAAATGAATAGCTTTCACTCAGATTGTTTCATCAGCTAAAATTAGTTACTGAGTAATGTTCACTCTAATTTTGACAAATGACCAAGTTAATCAACAATGAGTAACCCTATAGTTACTCTTATTAGAGTAGTTCCATTTTTAATTAAACTCAGCCATTTTCTACTCAGTTTTGAGAAAACACAAACAAGCGTGACTGAGTAATAATTACTCTTGTTTTGACAGGTGATCAAGTTAATCAATAATGAGCAACTATTTAGTTACTCTAATTAGGGTAATTCCACTTTTAACGAAACTGAGTCGTTTTATACTCAGTTTTGAGTAACTACAAACGAGCTTGAACCAAATTTTGTCTACCATGACACTTGATGTTGTTTCTGTCACATGAAAAGAGAGAAGCGACTTTCTGTGGTTTCATACCATTCAGGGCTGTTCTGTATATTTTAATTTGTTGATAAATTTAATTCATGGTTCGCTATAAGCATAACCTCCACACTCAGATTTTTTTTACAGAAATCTGTAAAGTTTTATCAAATTCTCAACAGTTGAACGTTTGGTTATCCGATTTAATGGACTTCTGTAAAATTTGACCGGGATCCGGTAATTTTTTACAGATTGAACTGTAAATTTCACTGAAATCCGTTAAAACGGATTTCCGAACGTTCAGCTGTAAAAAATCTAAGTGTGTTTAGTTTGAATGAATGATCAAAGTGGTTTTGTCACTAAATGACCGACATTAAGCAGCATTTATCATAGTTAATCTAAAATCCTTACCGACCAGCTCTTCATTTCTGCAAATCTTCACTGCACTACCTCATGATTTGGATGTAATTTTGAATAATGTTGGACCTTCTCCATGAAAATGACGCATTTAAATAAAAACATATCATTTCCAAAATATGGCCTACTTCAATCTTCAATTGATTCGGTGTGAGTTCCCATGATTCTGGCAAAATTTATGCTACGTACACGGAAGAAACAAAGTACCTAAAATTGAGTATTTTTAAACTTAAAATTAAGTAACTGTTGTTGAACTCGAGGGATGGGAAAATTTGATTCAGCACATTAGGTAAAGATTACTCAATGGGTAAATACTTCATTCACAACTCATTTTTGAGTAAAAATGGAAGTCGTTTGCATAGTTTTCTTATTTGACGTATATCATGTTCAAATACCGAATAACAATAAATATGCTTCGGTACTAAACCAGCCGTTATTGTTAAAAATCGCGGAAATGAGTAAATAAACGAAATCAACAAAATTTATGTTTTTATTCTATCATTACTTTATTTTAAATTTTGCTAACTAACCGGGCAGAAAAGCGCTCAAATTTTGGTTTTACAAGTTTTATTGCATTGAGTTAAATTCACCCACCATAAACTTTGGGTACAGGTACTTAAATTTGAGGACTATGGCATAAACACGAATTTGGCTTCCCACACGAAACTCCAGCGTTGGGTGAAATGAACTTAATTTTGGGTATTTTTTTTCTTCCGTGTAGTGTATAGGAAAGATTGCATCACGTTAGTTTTCGAGTGCGTCAATAAGTTTAAGGTGTCCATCAGTATGCAACCGCCTATTGCGGAATTCAGGTAAAGCATAAGTGATATTAAACATCGTAGATGGCGCTTGATAAAAATGACAATTTTAACTGCCTAAACGAAATAATGGGTGATGAAAAATAGCAAAGAATCGAAGATAATTATGATACTGACACATCCCACACAATTTAAAAGATAACCAGAAAGTCAATTTCTGTTTTAGTAATAACGTCGTTTAACCTCACTTTTGCCTTTCTTGGAATTCTCAATTGTCCCTTATTATTTCTGTATTCACAATTCATGGTATTGAATCAAAAAAAAATCGATAATGCTTTATTGGACTATTAAACGCGTACAAAATGCGAAATGATAGAAAATAACAGCCCATAAACTTGCCCACTTGACAGATTCGCAACCTCACCAACCAGTCCCATCCCATACCAGCCCAAAACACTAACCCTCTATCAATCTCTCACCCCGAACCCGATCGCCGTTAGAACCGGTATCCGGTTTTAACCTGCCGAAAATCCTCACGGAAGCTGCCATCGGTGCCGGGGCACCAACCACGCATCGAAGTCAAGTGCAACGTCCCGGGTTCCGAAAAAAAAAATCACCAGAAACAATCACGCAACACACGTTCCTCCCAGAAACTGTGCCACACGGGACGGGTTTGTTTTGTTATAAATTCTTATCCTGACCGTCTCACTTGCTAGCACGCAACCAGTCGCCGCGTCCTGAAGAAGCACCCGGGCCCAGTGCGGCAGTGGCGGAATAGAACCAGTTTACATCCCAAAAACTGGATGATGATAATAATAATAAGCCAATATGGGGTTCCATTTTCGGGTTCCGCGTGAACCGAAAGGGAAATCACGGTCCCAATTTTGAATAACCCGTCGTCGGCATACGCCCGACTCAAGGGGCACGAGTGGTCAAACAGGTTTCGGTCGGTCTCTGTTGTTGTTTAAAATTCTCCGGATTGCTGCTTCTGTTACACACCGGGTTGATGGTTTTGGGTTGTTCTTAGAGTCAGGTACCCGGCGGCGGCTGCGGCCTAATCACAAAACACAACCCCGATAGACAGTCGGCTGCCTTCAGCTGCAGGTGGATGTTTGGCACATTGGCGAACCTTGAGGAAGGCGTTTGTTTACTTTCGAAAGAACAGCAAACAAACAAAAAGGCATTGACAAGAATGTAAGAAGCGAGGCAACAATTAGCACCATCATCTCAGACTCGGACACACTAATTACCCGGTCAGTAGGGGGTGACTGCTTGAGCTAATTACGGAAATTCTCATGACTTTTGGCAATCCTGCTGCAGGCGGGCAGCGATCAGAAATTAGGATTATAAAAGATCCCGTCGTGTTCCGAGCATGCGAGCGAGAAAGTCAGCTTGACGCCGGAAGTCTTTAGCAAATGCAGAGTCCCGTTGTCGGTGCGAGAAGCGATTTTCTGAGCAGCTGAAAGGGGTTGCAGCAGTTGATTACATCGCTCGGAGGAATCGGGAACCATCCAGCGACCATGGATCATTTTTCAAGCCATCCTTCGTGATGAAACGCATCCGGAGGCTCGTCATTGAGCGCGCGCGCGGGCACTTGCTTGCACAATTACAGAAATTATTAATTTTCCACAATTATTTTGATCTATAGAAACATGTCAGTTTAAAACTGGGGAAAATCACTTAAGTAGTTATAAATATTAGATAAAAAAGCGATGGTAATCAATCATCGGAGGTACAAGCACAGGTGAGCTCTGGAGTCCGGCTTTTGCTCATTATTTGGCCTGGCGTGAGAGTGAGAGAGGGGGGGCTAGCGGTCGGTGGCGTGGCGCGTGAACTCATGTCCCAGGGTGCTATGACGAGAGAGTGGTCTGTCTGTCCATCTGTCCGGCTGTCTTTGAATGAAGTGCTGTAGACAAGAGCAAGCGCACCTCGTCCTGTGTATGCAGGTAGTGGCTCCCAGGGCGCAGAAACACAGAAGGAAAGAAATCCGAACATGATATGGGATTTGATTTATGTTCGCAATGATAAGTGGGATGAAAGTATTTATCTCTTTTTTCGCTTATTAAATTTAGTTCGTTGGCAGAAGTGTGGAGGTTTTCGGTAGGCCATTCGGTTCTCTCTAAGTCCATTTCAATGTAAATAAAAGATTTCCTCCTTCTGCCTGGGACCGGGCTGATCTGTCCGCACAAGCAGTCGTCCGTGGCACGCCGATGTTATCTTACGCCTCATACAACTGTCAAAAGGCAGCAGCACGAAAAAGGAGGGGAAGCAATCTCGTGGATTCCACAAAACAAACAAGCAAAGAAGCGGAGAAATGATTTTTTGATTAATATGTTACAAATATTTTTACGATTGAATGATTAGTCTGTTTGGATTAGCGGAAGCCTCAATCGCAGCTAGACGCGGGCTGTTGTTGGTTCACGTGATTCATTTCCTGCCGTAAATGAGTGCTTGTCTGACGTTTATGGCCCCACGCGCTTATGCCGTGTCGACAGAACCCATTTCTCTCACTAATTAAGAAAACTAACAGTACGATGCCAATTGAACTATCGAGTGATGTGACAATCCAACGAATCAGCCGGAAGATGGGAGCTCTTTGAACGTTTTTGCTAAAATTCAATTCGCACCCAACCACTTTAGACGTAGGTAGATGCCCGCAGAGTTACCTCCACGCGGGAAGCGTTTATGACTTGGCTAATTATTGTGACAAATAAAATCTTATATTTTATGTGTTAATTAGATATTTAAATAGGAGCTGCCGTGTGGAGCCGCAGTCGTCTAATGACAAAACAAATAGCGATCGATTTAAGCCGAATAGTCATCGAAAGCCTCCTGCCGACCTGCCCAGAAGCTATCCCGCGAATTGATCCCCAACCGTGGATCGTTAAATCCTACAGTTTCTTTTATTATCGTTCGAAATCGCCCCGGCTAGGATTACTTCTAGCGATTAGAGAACCTTTTATCGGACTTCAGTGCAGATCGTTCCACTACCCCCAACCGCGTGCGACCAAAGTACTTTTCATACGCATCCCGTGAGGCCCCGTAAAAATTGTTATTACCCTTCCTAGCTGATCCAAATAGCTGGGCCATTAAACCGGTAACAATCAGCACCACTCTCCGTCTGTCGGAAGAGATCCCCATCAAGATGACGCGTAGATGGCATAGTCTTCGTTGTCACCACAAACTTCTTGCAATCGACAATTTACATACTGAGGTGTTGATTCAAATCACGCATCTTCAATCGACCACGGAGACATGTGTTTATTTAAATTTTCATGTATTTGTCCCCCAACGCCACCGTGAGGAGTTTTTTTTTGTTTCATCGATTCATGAAGGTTATTATGGTCTGGGAAATCAGAGTAATTTATGACCTTCGAAAAGTGTTTTTTCTTTTATTTGAGTGCGGATAACAACTTCGACAGCTGTCAGTGCTGATCGGTCATTGTGTCAGCTCCAGCAACCAAGAGGGGCACTGTGCAATAAAGTCTTTTGAGTGGAGTGCAGCAGCAGTCAGCCCGCAAGCGCACGGATCGGTTCGGACTGCTTAATTAAGTTTGAAAACATACATATTAACGGTCATAAGCCTGCGGATATTCAGCGCGCTGCTTTTGTGCTTGCCGTTGCGGCCTAACCATGGTAACTTGTGAGCATGGCAACAGGCCATAGCACCTTGAGCGGGCAGGGCGATGGCAGTGTATTTTGATTGCCCTTTTATTGTTGAAAATGAATCCAATTGGATTTAAATTGAAGCAGAAAACAATATTATGTTGAACCGTGACATCTGATATTGAAATCAATGAATTGCTAAAATATGTTTGACAGCGTGGTCGCATTATCGTGGAACGGTGCAAAAGTTGAAAGTACAGTCGAGTCTCCTGTAGCACGGAAGGCACGCAACCAGTTGTTTTCATAATGTCTTTTATGATAGAATTGTTGTGCATGAAAATAATCATAAAATTGACTCACAATGTATTGCTCTAATTCTAGGAATTCTGGAAATGCAGGAGAGCTGGGTATCGGAATATGAAAGTGAATATAAAACTTTTGATATTGCATTTAGGGAACAGTACTGTTAGACAAAGCTCTATAGTTGGTCTAGTGCTACAATTCCAGCAAACACCATATTTCTGAAACAAGTTATTGGTAAATCTATCCAACTAAGTCGAAAAGCCTATTTACCTAGCCTAGCACTGCGTCAAAACCTCTCACTCTATTTTCCCGGCAGGCAATTCCGGTTGGTGACTAACGTTTGCATTTAAAAGAACGGACTTCTTTCGGATAGTGATAAAAAAAAAAGCTAAGACAGATAATTGCTTTTGATAAGTTTTCGCCAAAAAATTGATGGAGAAGATCCAATTAGCCCAGGTTAGCCCAGAAATTCTCGATGAGACGCACCTGGGGGCCGTTGGGAGGGGTTCGCCAACTTGGGTACCACAACGATCTTCAGCCGCTCCATCTCCTCCAACGATCGCTTCGAGAAGTGGGTTGACGCCAGATCCGGCCAGAACACCGCGTCTTCGCCCTTATTGTATTTCTTAATGGCCGACGCAACATCCGGCAGACATTTCGTACTATAAATTTCCCCGTTCACGGCCAGTCCGGAGCGAAAGGAGAGCGGCTTTGACACCCCCTTCTCGATAATTGTCAGCCACAGCAGCACCTTCTTGGGGAACTTTGTGTGTGAAATGAACTTCACCTCGGAGCGCACTTCCTTCATGGGGGAAGTAAAATACGAAATGCCCTGCTATTCGTTGCCAGGGTGAGATAGGTATCGTCGTACATCACCATCTCAGCCAAGCACACGCAGCGATGTAGCCACTTTTCCCTCGGTCTTCCTCTTCAGCATCCTTTGGAGCTTCTTGTCGCTCGGGGTCGTCGGCCGTCCGGAACCGGGCTTTCTGTCGATGCTCTGATTGTTGTCTTATAGTGCCGAGATGTTGTAGATCCCGGAACGGACGTATCCGGCGTCCACAAAGTGCCGCACGATATCCGTTTTCGACGCGGCGGGGTACCGTTTTTTGAACGCGCACATTTCTGAACTGCATTGTTTTTGCCATCACGGTTAGAGTTCGACTGATAGAGCTGTCAAATTTTGTCTGCTGACTTATGGGTTACTATGATTGATGCTGCATGGGTAGTTTCGTCAGTGCAAGTGAAGGTAAACCCATTAAAAATCTGCAATTTTTGTCCATTTTTTTAAATGAAAATGGTAGTTTCTCATAGACCCTCGCTATACATGCACAGTTTGGAAAAAAGGGCCCCATGAATGAACAATGGATGAACAATGAACAGCAATGTAATTTTCAAAGTTTTGGAGAAATATCCTGAAAAATTCCGGAACCTTTGAATCGCTAGTATAGCACGATGAGTATCAAAAAAATGTGCTGCATACACCTGATTATTTTGCTGGTTGTGATGATCCTGTAGCAGGAACCATTTTTTTCAGATTTTCATATTCACCATGCCGCTTGAGCAGCTTCCGACATCTTCCAACTCTCTCAATCGTCTACTTCTCAGTCAAGTCAAGTACCCGTTGTTTTTTGTATGGATTCAGTTAAAGTTAAAGTCAGTTAAAGCTGAAGCCAGTTAAAGTTCGTCGAGTGCGAAATTGTCAGTTCTTTGGCCATATTTTCTGCCGAATCCGCTCTCTCACTCGTTTAACGGCTTCCAGACACCTGACAGTGCGTTTACGGATAGGTTGACATTTTTCAGTAACGGTTTACTTCTGAAAAAAAAATTCAACTGGACAAAGCTAACAACTTTTCTCTACACCTCCCGCTTCACGCTAATTGTAATGATATGAGACCAAAAGGCGAAAATCAAATAGCACGAACATCCCGTATTCTTTTTGTATTTTGCGTTTTCCTATGAGATAGTGTTTACGGTGTCGTATGAGAGACAAAACATTTATTTTTTCAATTCCTTTTGGTCATATTCGCTTTTTCTCGCTTAGATTAATTTTTAAAAAAATGTCATGACATTTAGAAAACAAACTGTAGAAGACATTTCTTTTTAGCAAATCAAGCAAAACAATGCATTAGGTTCTAAGTAACAATGAGAGATTCTCTTTGTCGACTTTCTCTTTGGTTAATAGCTTGTCTATTAAACGGTTTGGTGATGTTTTCAACGTATTGAATCCCTTATCACACTTTATACTACCGTACTGAATGTTGAAAATAGTTGAACATGTTTCTACTTAGCCGTAGGAGCCCAAAGAGAAAGTCGACAAAGAGAGTCTCTCATTGTTACTTAGGACCTAATGCATTGTTTTTCTTGAAATGTCGGAACTAACGAAAAATCTCTTCACTGCTTATTTTTTAACCTTATGTGTCCAACAGAGAACAAATTCGCCTTTTTCGATTACAAGACAGAAATTTTATTATGTTTATATTGTAGGATGTTGAAACTCTGAAGGAGGGAAATAATGAGTTTCTAATTTATTTTCTTACGTGAAAGGCTGACAGTAAACATTTTTAACACGGAAACTAAAATGACCATTACTATGGAACTATCCAACCAATAAGAAATATTTTAGCAACTTTGGATTCAGGAACTCAACCACTTTCTCAAAACTGTCTCATGGACATGAGACATAGCAGGCGGCATACCAAACTTCATGATTTAGCAAATCTAAGCCATCAGAAGACAATATCAAACTTTATAATTTTGTAAGCATAGGTCTCCGGATGACATTCTTAGGATTCTTGACCATCCTGGCCACTAGAAAAGGCGTGGTTATATTCAAATATTTTCCAAAACCTTGAAGCTTGCGACATATCAAACTTCATGATTTTGCAAAACTTTGTCTTCGAATGACATTCTAAAAGTGTCTGACCACACTGGCACCATAGGGAGGCCCTGTGGTATCCCAGTTCCTCTGGAAAAGTGGCCATGTTCAAATCTTTTCCAAAACCGGGTTAGCGACATATCAATCTTCGTGATTTTGCAAAAATAGATCTGCGGAGGATATTCTGAGTATTTCTCATCATACTGGCCACTAAAGAGGCCCTGTGAGATCCGAGTTCCTCAGAAGAAGGGGACATACTCAAATCGTTACCAAAACCTGGCGTGCGACACATCAAACATCATGATTTTGCAAAACTTAATCTTTGAAACACCATACTGATCACTTGGGGTGGCCCTCCATATTTTCGAGTTCCTTCGGGAAAGTGGTCATAACCAATTTTTTACCATACCCTAGCTTGCGACATATCAAACTTTATGATTTAGCAAAACTAGGTCTTCAAAGGACATTCTAAGGATTTCTGACCATACTGGCTACTTAGGGATGTCCTGCGGGATCCAAATTTCTCCGAAAAAGTGGCCATATCCAAATCTGTTCCAAACTTCCTGATTTAGCAAAACATTGTCTTTGGAGGACATTCTGAGGGTGCCTGGCCATACTGGCCACTCAGGGAGGTCTTGTGGGATCCGAGTTCCTCCAGGAAAGTAGCCATATTGAAATCGTTACCAAAACCTGGCTTGTAATATATCAAACTGCCTAAGTTTGCAAAACTTTGTATTTGGATCAATATGGATCAATATCCTTTTCAACCCAGGCTGAATCTGGATCCGTGATGTTTGAAGTATCGGTTTTCGAATCACTCAACATTTTGCACAAACATAGTACACACTATAGAACAAACCAAAAACCAAAACCAAAATCCTTTTTCAAATATCTTAAATATCTTTTGACACTAGCTCTACGCTTGCCTTAGCTGATGGTACATGCCTCTACTAAACCATGTTTTACTAAAGGATACTGTCGAACTGGTAAAGAAACGCACATTTTAGTGCATCAAAGCGTAACGAAATTCAGAAAAAGAGCATGAAGAGGACGGATGGATTACTAAAGTGAGGCGAGGTCTTCCTTGTTCAATCTATCCTACGAGCATGAGCAATACGATAAAGTTTCCTGGAAAATGCTTTGGTTGTTCTCTGAAGACAAGGTTTTGCAAATCATAAAGTTTGATAAATCGCAAGCATGTTTTGGTTACGTTTTAAATATGGCCACTTTTTCGGAGGAGCTCGGATCCCGCAGGGTTAGAGTGGCCAGTATGGTCACGAATCCTCAGAATGTCCTCCGCAGCCTATTTTGCAAAATCATAAATTAAATTGTTATGTTATGTATTCTCCGTGCGAGGAGTAACGATTATGATTTAGAAGGAGATGTTCGCTCATCACCATGAGGCACCAAGAGTGAACAACAATGTTTTTGGCTTTCATTCTAGCCAAAAACAATGTTGTTCACTCTTGGTGCCTCATGGTGATGAGCGAACATCTCCTTCTAAACCAAAATCATAAAGTTTGATGTGTCGCAAGCCAGGTTTTGAAAACATTAACGCCCCCTTCCCGGAGGAACAGTAGGGTCTCCCAAAGTGGCCAATGTGGATAGAAATCCTTAAAACGTCTTTTCATGACCTAGTTTTGAAAAATCATAAAGTTTGATGTGTCGCAAGGCAATGATATGAATATTTACGATGGAGTATTGTTAATTTTAAATTTATGTTTTTCTTTCTCAGAGGGGTTGGGGACGTACGTGTTAGAGGTATATTTTGTTGTTGGATAAACAGCGGTTGAATATGTGCGTGGTTTAGTTCTTCTTCTTCTTGTTTTGTTGATTGTACTGGACTTCAACGCGGCAGTCATTCGTCCAGAGCGTTATTTGGTGATATGTATGTGTTGGTTTGTATAATGTGAAGTGATGAAAGGACACCAGCAAAAGAACGTGATGCAATTGTTACGACAAATATAACGCGACAAGAAAAAATACGATTGTACTGTGCATAGAAAATTCACGGTAAGGAAAAGGTTCGGTGCACTTGTGTGTAAATTTCAGCTCGGGAAGATTTTATTTTTGCAGAATGTTTTGACATTTTCAATTGTAGTAATTTTTATATTCCTTGTGTTCACTTTGGTCATAATGAAAAGTGTCAAATGTTACAAAAAAAAATGTTGAAATCCAGTCCAGGTATTTCTCAAGAACCAGTTTGTTACGTTTGATAGTGTGATATATGAATTTTACATTTACTTCTAATAATTTAATTTTCTTCAAAATAGTACACCGTCTAAAATGTTTCAAAAAATGACTTATCACGAGTTCTCTTTCTGCGTCCATGATGACCACGAGTCTCAAACGAATGAAAGATCAAAACAAACATGCAAGCCGTGTTGACATTTGAATACACGCTGGAATAAAAATGTGCAAACACGTCTGCGATTATCCCATCCAAAGTTACACATGCTTTTTTTTATATATATATTTATTAAAGACCTTTTAACTATAGTGTCATTCGGGTCTGTACACATGTTTAAAAAAAGACATGTCAAAAGACATTCAAACTACAAGTGGCGAACCAGCCCAGGAGGCTAAAAGCCACTCAAATAAAGATAAAAAAAAAAAACATCCAAACTGGAATATATTTTTTACGAAGAACTTGTTTAAGGATTCAAATTAAAATACGTTAAATCACTACCGCCATCTCTCGGGCTGTTGTCACTTACAATATCATCACGACGGCCATGTTTGTTAATTTTTCGCACCTTACACGCTAAGAAAAAACTACCCAGTGGACCAGTTAAGCGTGGGAAGCTAACTTTGGGTATAATCATGTATACCTACCGTTGGGTTCAAATAACTTAGTTTTGGGTAAAATTTTACCCAAAAGTAAGTATTTTGTACCCATCGTGGTAAACATGATTATACCCAGTTGGCTTCCACACTTACTCGTGTACTGCTTCACACATGAGCAGGGATCTGGCGAACAGAGAGCCAACATCTCTAACAACCAAACGTCAAAAGATTCATTGTTTGTAAACAATGCTGGCGTTTCTACCCGTAGTAACAAACGTTAGAGGGGCCTTATTCAAATAAGGCCCGTGATATGTTGCATACTGTCAAACGCTAGCAAATAGGATAGGGTTGCCAGGCCCCTGCACATGACCAACGAACCTTACGCAGATTTGAGAAATGTTGACTAAAATTGTTTAAAATATGTTCCAAATCGTTTTTCAAAGAAAACTGGCCGACTATTGTGAAAATTGATCTTACTTTATTCCAGCAAGATGGAGACGATATTCTTGAATTCATTTTTTTGAGATTTTGAGTGAACAGTACCTAAATATGAGTAAGATTTGTTGACGGTGCATTAGAGCACAGAAGAACTAATCTGTCAAACTTTTCAGTTGATGAAGAAAATGTAACCGGTAGAAAATGACATGTCAGATTTTTCCTTATTTGGGGGTAAATCGAGCACAAGGTTATATCATTTGCAATATATACGTCAGATATATTCAATTATAACACATTCGGATTCAACAATTTGATTTTTTTGAACAATATTTAATTTTTTTTAGTAGAAAAAAGGATACTATAATTGTTGTGTGGCTTGTGCTAACGTAAGAACTCAGTACATAAAAGGGCATCATCTGGCAGAACGGGACACTTCTTGAAGTATGTACAGGATCACATTTTTCCTAGGATAAGCTACTATCAGGGCTCTTATGCGATTGCCTTTGACTTAGTTGAAGTAAAGATTAAGTTTCAATTTAAAACATTGAAGCGTGTCATACACATGGGCTTCACTGTATTTCCGAATGGAGTTTAATATCAAGACATCGGCCAGTTTTTCTGACTAACCCTTTGCTGTTTATAATAACAAATGAAAATATTTTTGAGATTAGCCATTAAAAATGAATGTACCCACAAATGAGTGGCCGGATAGCGCAAATCTCCGTTCAAAAATAATAGCAAACACTCTTTTCTACAGCCTACTGCTGCCTCTACTCATGGGTCATTCCGTTCACAAATTGATATCAAACTAGCACAGAACGTACGATAGGTAAATACACGTCGTATGGCTTATTATTAATATTGTGGACACGCATGAACTAGGAAATATCACACAATCTCCGTTCCGCAGCGAGCCGAAGGGCTGAGGAGGTAAGGAGAGAGCCGCATGACATTAATTCCTCGTGCATGCATGGAACACTTAGGGGTACCGCTCGCACTTGGCGTCGACATTTTTCGCCCGGCATTGGCTGCGTGCTGCTCGGCTTTTTAATCCATGTCTCCACCACTATGCTACATCGTTTTCAAGGCCATCTGTCAAGAATAAAAATAATTTACATAGTAAACAATTTCAACGCCAGAGGGGGAAAAAACCTATATGCTCGGTAGGTACTTGTCTCCCGCATTGATTTCCGACAATCGACTTACTCACACACTGAAAAAGGTCCGGTTAAGCGTGCTAAATTTTGACATTTGCAACAATCCATAAAAGTCACACAGCGTGTACGGCGATGACGACGGCTCTACAAAGTATTTATGACAGCGCACACACATAACGTGCTTGATTGAAACCAGCAATTTACGAGGGACGGTAATCGGATACTGATTTGCTCGACTAATTTTCTTCTATGCCGTCACACCGGCAGAAAAAAAAAGTCCTATTCTTCACTGTAGGCCTCATCTACAGTCATGCAAAAAAGATTGAATTTCAATCTTCCCTTTCCCTGTGTCCCATTCCCTATGAAGTATTCAATGAAATTTATTAGCCATTTATTGAAAAATATACACGAGAGAGGAAAGCTCTACAGCCTCCAGTCAGACCAAACTTTCACACTTGTCGGTCGATCTCTTCGGGTTCCTCCGCATTCATTGTAACCATGAACAATGGGAAAGCTAATTCTTCGATTGTTTTCCCTCCAATGAAAAGGGACATTCCGATGTTTGTCGTCACGAGCAGCATCCCTCATCGGGGCGTTAATGAACCAAACAAAAAAAAACGCTCTCTCTTCTTTCGGAACAAACTAATCAAAATATCAAATTTCGACCCACTTCCAGTACACGGGATGTGCGACGGGATCGTGGTCCACAAAGGGAAGCTGCATTCCGACCAACACTTCTTGCGGAAGAACTCAAGCCCACCGAAAGGTGTCCGGTTTCGTGTTCCTTGCTCGATTTGAATATCAAAAGAAGGTGGTGAGAAAATTTGTTCTCATTCTCTTTTCACCAGGCTCACACTAATTGAACTTCAGTTAGACACATTGTCAACCGTTATTCACTCGACAGCATAATTGGAAAGTCTTGAAAATCACTGGAACTGTCAAATCTACGTCTTTCGGCGGAAAAGCAAGTGGCTAGTTAGTCTAATAAATAATGATTGAAAGCAGCGTGACGGATCGAAGGACTGACTGGCCGCGGCCGAATTACTTGACAACCAAAATCCCATTTTAGATCATTATACCAATTTCGCCAGTTTTGGGTACCGCTTATCTCACTTGACTAATCTATTAATTAAACAAATTTTAAAGGTCTTTCGCGCTGCTCAACGCTCCAAAACAAAGCCCGGTCGTGCCTCTGTCATCCCCAATTCTTTGGAATGCTCCGCCGTCTGGGGGAAAATGATAACGCGATCGGCTGCGCTCTCGGATTAATGTTTATTTAAATTAATGACCCACTCTTTCGATCTCCTCGGCGAAGACCATGTAGAAATAGTTTTGAGCCAACGGTCAACATTTATGGGTATGGAAGGCTCTTTCTTCAACGCCGAGTGTATGTGTGTATGTATCGGTTACCGAAAGACCCACATTTCTGCTGCTTGCTCCATTGCCGGGACCGTCTATTTGCATGCAAATGAATCACATCTCCCGACCGCCCTTCTCTTTCACTTAACATGGTATCCCGACGATTGGAACCATTATTAATTTGTTACAATTATCCCGACTGTTATTAATAATTATTAGTGTTACCTACACACACGCGCACACTTTCTGCCATGGCAGGTTGGCAATCAAAATACCTAGACAGACCGTTGCTGGTTTGCGAGGCTGCTTCTGACTGTGGATCAACGGGCAATCAATGAATATTCACTAAGCCTCTTCTAATGATATAATTGATCGCCCCACACTCGATCAATCTTATCACTGCTCGGTTGCTTGCAGAGCCTTTTCACGGAAGAAACGGACGTTTGAAAGAATCGATAAACATCGATTTCCCAATCGCGCTGGCACGGATTAATGGGCGAATTCGGGCGTATTTATGTCGATTTTATGGTTTTGACAGTAAAGTAGGCAAATAATTTGTGCCATCATCAGCGAAGGGGATCAGTTATTGAACCTAACATACATTGGATAAGATGTACATAACATTCAACACATTGTAAAATGTACAACAAGTTTCAATTGGTTTTCTAGAGTATCTTTTCTCTTATAACTAGCTTTGACAGCCTCTTCTAACTAGCTTTGACTCTCTCTTCAACAGGCTTTCGCTGTTCGCGGCTTTTTGTCCTAAGCTGTAAACTTAGAGCTCTATATACCAACACAAATGCACGAATTCGTATGTTGTGTGATAAGCAAATTTCGAAGCCAAAATATTCCCTTGACTGGACCGAGAACTAAACTCGCAGCCTACGGCTTGATAAAACGTGCTCTTACCGATTTGACCCTTTCTAAAGTCTTTAAAGACTCCAGATTCAGGGTACGAGTATTTTCGAGTTCAGTCATATTTATTAGGTCCTTTCAAACAAATTTACTAACATTTTTATCAACGACTTCCTCAAGACGACGCTGGAAGCTAGAACACGCCTTTTGAACATAGTCCTCCGCCATCGACTGTCATTTGCGCATTATTGGAGACCTCAGGGTCTTCCTGCAGGCTTGTGCTACACGATACCCAAAGCAAATAAGCCAACGGATTAAGGTAACTTATTTCTTGCTCTCAACTTAGTGTTCTAAAATGCGCTTCCACAGTTATTAATTTTGCATAAGTATGATTGTGTGACAAGTACAATCATGCCCTATATGCCCAGGGAGTCGAGAAACTTTCCTTAACGAAAAATTCCTAGACCAGACCGGGAATCAAACCCAGCCACCTCCAGCATGGTATTGCTTTGAAGCCGCGCCTTTACCAACTACAGGAGGTACAAATTTTAACGCCAAAGCTTTCTATTTTCCATCAGCCATCATTGTGTTCGATTTGACGTTTGACATGACGCCCCACCATATGGTAGGAAAAGTTGGCTTCACCCAAAGAAGCAGTTGATCCTTCAAAATATACACTTCGGAATTGATTTTAACACCAGCATAAAAAGTAAAAAGAGGAATTTTCAAACCGTTGGACGCCAAATATAATAAACCTAGTAAGATGTTTGGTTTGGAACTTAAATGTACCGAGAAGTGGCTGTGGAACACATCAACGATGCTGATGAGGTTTTCGTCGGAGAACACCCAAGTAACATTTTTTAGTTTTATTCCAGCTTATAACACTCCTCCCGGCTTTGTTGATAAAACTACATTGAAAATTGTTTTGTCTACCAACACAACAGAATAAAACCTGGATAAGACCATAAAGATTTAAAATATGTTGTAGTGAAAGATGTGATGATAACTTGAGAACCTCCATAAAACATTTTAGCTGTAATAAAAACCAGCATATGGCCACAGCTGTAGAACTTCACTGTGACATCGTGGTTGGTTTTTGATTTTCTGCTCTTCTTTATCATTTTACAGTAAATAATATCTAAGAAAAAAGCTCGAGGAAAGGAAATTGTTTGAGATTGAAAAATATCAAAATCAATTGATTTTTTTAACAGCGTATCATGTTCCAAATCATATGAGCATTAAATTTTACCGTGAACATTGGCACGGTAAGAGCCAAAAATTAATTATACGAGTTTACAAAAACGAAAACAGAATTAAAACAAATATATTCCATAAATTAATCATGAATTTCCTGAAAATTTATGGTATTCTCTAAGGTTATCTAAAAGAATGCAAAATTGATCTTTGATCTACAGTACACATGCATTACATTTAAATTTGGTTGATTCATTTCAATGACATTTCAAATATTCATTTATTCATTTTCAACATGCCGATTGAAAAAAAAATCACAATTTGCCAAAAAGCCAATTTATCTTCGTAATGACTACTATAAACCCAAATTGCCATTTAATGCAATAAGTAGAGGCAATTTGTTTGAATGACCATTATAAGATAATATGATAGAGTCCTAAAACGGCATTTCAAAACAGAATTTTTCGAGATCAAAAAGTCACTTGTGGGTCTGATGGATCCTTCTTCAATGCCCTCGATCCTCTAAAGTCAAAGCCACGGGGACCACTGAGGGTGGGCTCTCAAAGCCTCTGGTGACAAGACTTGTGCTTGAGGCCTCTTCACACTCAGGGTTGGCTTTCAGCAATTTCGCTAATCAAGCTCGTAAATTATATTCAACACTATTAATTTTGATATTTATTTATTAATGACTAACGTGGTTTGGGTTTGTGTGAGTGTGCTGCTGATGGATCTTCGTGGATCTGCTTCCTACGATGCGGCTCATTTGTTCCTGTGACGGATGTACCCAGGACCAGGAGCTTACCCTTCCCATAATTTTCATCACCCTTCGAGATTCCTTTTCGGTTGGGACGAAGCATTAACTTTAGTATTAACTTAACCTAGCCCCATATGGCTTATAGTTATAGCGCCACTACACGAAAAATGTCTGAAAACATATTTATCCTCTGACGGTAGAGACATGGTCAAAAGTTATCGTCATAGCACGTCCATTAATTACGTCACGCAAAAATGACTTTTTATAACCACCCCCTCCACCCCCTTTGACACGTTTTTTGTATGGACCTTCATTTTTTTTTGTATGGATTGTCACGTTTTCCCAAACCCCAAACCCTTCCCTCCCCCCTTACAGCGTGACATAATTAATGGACTTTCCCTAAACATAGTTTCGGAACTTTACTGCGTTACAATACATCATTGAGCGATTACAGCTTCCGACTACACACAAAACCTGCAACCAAATCAGCAACGAACTGAATTTGATCTACAGTATGACATAATAGCAAGAGCTCACCCAAATTGTATTCACAGTCTCTGAAATGTAACGAAAAACGTAGCGAGCACCTTTTCTAGGATGTCAGGATGTCGCCTTCCAACAAATATTTTAGGGTTACCAGAGCAGGTGGAACAGCAGTATCGCAATTGAGCTGACTTCCAATGCAGTTCCGTTCCAACACAGCTTCCCGACCGGTAGCCTGGTGGTTTAGTGCCAAATAACCAAAACAAACTTCAACACAGACTACGAAACACCAGGTTCGCTGGAACAGCTCTTTGCACAGTCACTTCCGGTTCACTTCCAATCAATGTATCAATGTTCGATTTGAATATTTTTTATCGAATACTGACCAAAATTTTTGTTTTCGCGATATCGATGGAGCTAAATAAAAACACGTCAATTCGAAAGCGCGGCTTGCTGCGATACAGGATTGCTCTTTAATAGTATGTAAAATTGAGAGCTTCGCGAAAAGTGCTAAGCTTTTGAACGTGAATATCTCAGTAATTCCTGGTTTGATTTCATTTTTTTTGCATCATTCGATTGGAAATATTTACAAAAAAACAATTTATATAATATTCTTGTTAATAATGTTTTCGAATCATTCAATCGAATGTTCAATCGAACCAATTTAACAGAATCAAGTCTTCAGATTTATATACAGCAATTATTTTAAAACTAAATCTTAGGGGGATAAAACCGATTGCTCGCAGGCGTCTCAAGGTTAATAGGAATAACAATTTAACGGATGGGAAGATGGGCGGGAATTTGAGTATGGCGTACACAACACATTTATTTTAAATTCTAAATTGTTTTACAGCTTCTGACTATACATATATTGGGTTGCATTTGAGTTGACCATGTTTGAGAAAGAAAAAGAAAACAAACAGATATTAAAAAACAAACTAAAATGAAACATTCATATTGAACTAACAATAATCTAAGACCAATGTTAGTGAAAAATACATAAATGAGTTTCATAAACAACAGATCCCGTACAGCCAGCCAATATCTCGAACTACTACATTGGGTTGTCGACCTCGAGCCCGAAGGGAATCATAAAGCTCAGATCTTAGTCTAAGATGCTCAGCACAAGACCAAATAACGTGATATGCGTTCTGGTAACCTTGTTAACGTTAACAGAGATTGCTGTCGCCCAGCCCAACTCGGTATAAATGAGCGTTTAAAGAATAATGATTGAACATGAGGGAGGCATCACACGATTGCAATCTCGACCCACATCCATACCCCCAAACCAAGGTTTCTTCGACACCTTTGGGATGATAGAATATTGCCTTCGCCCCAAATCTTCTTTACTCCATTGATACTGCCAGCTGACGAGTGACTGTTGACAAAATACACTAAGGTTTTTTTTTTGCACGGTTTTTTTTTACACGGTCGCACTCCAGAACGGCCATAACTCCAGAACGGAGTAACTTATCGACCTAATTCAACTCACATTTTACGTTTTGGGCCAAAAGTAATCATGTGGCAGTTTTTAAAAAAAATCACAATTTTTGGTGTAAATACTTAAAATTTTAAAAACTGAATTTTGAACATTGCGTGGAAAGGTAACGCATAGAAACAAAATCGAAGCAATATAAAATTTATCAACTCTATTTAGTCATTTTTTACACTGTTCCATACTAAGAGTGGAACGTATCCCCCGTGCAAAAAAAAACCTCAGTGTATAGGGAAAACAAAATTCATTGAAGGCACGTTTGCAGGCAAGTCCACTCTCTCATTGCCCAGAATCGAACTATGAGAAGGGACCCATAGAAAAGTGATGATAAAGTAACGCGAAAATAAAGCTCTCAGAAGCTCCTGTATTTTCATGACAATGTTGGCATTATTTAATAAACTTCTATAAATACTGAACTTAAAACCAACTTTGTAATAGAGCACCAATTGATTTCGAGCAGCAGCTTTACTTGGAAGGATTAATAACATGCTAATATTTCTTAAGTGAAGGTCACAGAAATACAAAAATTGCTGCCATCGCAACCGTTTCACTTTGCCCCTTCAAATGTTTGAAAACAAAAACAAAACCACATAGGTTTCACATTAAAAATAACAAAGACTTGTATACTTCAATGTATTGAGAAGCCTATTAAAGTTGGGCAAGTGAAATATTTACAGTCGGAGTTGAAAAATTTCAATAAATACTACAACCGCACTTTTCATGCATTCATTTGATCTATTCCGAAAGAAATTGCTCTGAAACACTTTAGTTCAAGCGTTGTTTGCTATTCTGCTATTCCACAAACGACAATTAAATTCATTCGCTATCAGAATTGTTCTAATGGAAAAGCTTATTATGGCTTCTGGTTGTCAAACTTCTTGTACAAAAATTATTTGATCCTCAATAATTTGATGGATACCTCTTGGATACCTCTTGGAGCACGAAAATCGACTCTTTCAGTCTTCAAAACTTCTCTTACATTTCCCACGTTTTACCATTGAAGTTGTTGGTTCCAAAAATTGTTCTTCAGTGACGAGAATAACTAACACAACAATTATAAATACCGGTAAGTGTTAGCTTTTTAGAGAAATACCTGAAACTAGAAAATGAGAAGAAAGATTAGTAATTTCCATTTAATTCCAACTACCTTTATTACTTTTATTGAAAGATACGCGTATTTCTTCTGAAATGTGCAGATTTTTTTCTTCTTTTAATTCTCGACTATTATAAATTACAAGTTTTACATTACAGTTTACAGTTAGTTTTACAAGAATAAGTAACACTCGGATCCCCTATAGTAAAGAGAAAGGCACCATTCCCTAATTGCTCGGCAGTCTTGCAACCAATTAAGCTGATTTGTGTATGTTATTTGGGTCTATAATGAATAAATTGCCTACCGAGAATCGATGTAAGGCTTGTTCACGACAAAATCTGGACAGATTATCCAAGATGCATTTTTTATTCATTTAATTGTGCATTATTAGTCATCTCAAAACTAATAACAGTTACTTAATTAGGCTGCTTGAAGAAACTACGAACTTTTGAGTTTACTCCAGCCATTAGGGTATGTGCAGACTTCTCTGCCATCGATTAAGCTGCTTTTGAACAAGATTTTCAAAAAATTTCTATAGTTGTAACTTGTTGTTTATATTGAGAGAGTTCTCGTTTCACGAGAGCCCAATACCGCTCTATAAGTCGCAACTCCGGGCAGTTGGGTGGATTCGCCGCATTCGGTACTACATGGACTCCGTTCGCTTTTTACCATTCCAAAACATCTTTGGCGTAGTGACAAGATGCCAAATCAGGCCAGAATAACGAAGGAGCAACATGGCAGCCTAGAAATGGTAACAATCACTTCTTCAGACATTCTTTGCGGTATATTGACTTGTTTACCGTTCCGGTAGTGATGAAGCTTTGGCTTGCTCGACCACAGCTGCATATTGCCTGCCAAACCAAATATTTTTTGGGAAACTTCGTCCTGAAATAGTGCTCTTCGCCGTTCCGTTAAGCAGCTTAAAGTCTTCCAGCACATAAGTTTCATCGTCTATTATCACGCAGGAAAACTTCATCCAATATTCGCGATACAAGTTGCGAGCCCGGGTTTTAGCCGCCACCTGTTAATGATTACGGTTCGGAAAGTTTTCACCTTGAACGATTTCATACTTTGCCGGTGCTTCAAGGTATGCACGAAAGTTGGGGACATTTTTATTTTTCTAGCCACAGTACTCACTGGAAGATCTGGTCTCTTCTGCAATATTTGCTTCACCTTCGCGTCCTTCTGGTGGTTTCTAAGATCCGTTTTTGTTCCGCTCCCAGCCTTCCTGGCTGTTGTCAAACGTGCATTGAAAGATTTACGAACGTTATGGACAGTGCTTTAAGGAAAACCAAGCTGTTTAACAAGTTTTCTTACTGACAGATCCGGCTTTTCATTGCGACTGCACACAAATGCTTTTCGTACTTGCTCTTCTTTCGACGTCATCTTCGATCTAAAAGCTTGTAATATCACCAAAAATTGATTTTACATAATAAACCGACATACGTACTTCATTGATGACGTATTTTCATAGATATACGAATTAAAGGGTGTCCAGATTTTGTCACGAACAAGCCTTAATTGACTGCAAGACTGCGCAGAAAAGTAAGGTTGGATGGACCACCCATCGTAATATAGGAGACTCGACTGTTATTAGTTAAATAATTTTATAAGATTATAATGTTTCATTCACTGGATTTGGTTGCTCGATCATTGCTTGGATTATGACATGGAAATTGTTGAACAAGATGTTAAAAATCGGTAGCAGAAGTCTGCTTCACATCATTTTTCCTCTACAAACATTACGAACTTAAAAAAATAAATATATACAGGGTGTTCGGTTCCTTAGTGCAAATAATTTAAGGGGTGATAGAAGATCATATTTGAAGAAAAAAAGGGTTCTACGCATATGACCAAATCTCAAAAATCACTGAGTTATTGAACTTTTTCTGTTTTGATCTATGCTTGCCAGAAATTGGCTCTAACTCTCAAACTTCACCATTAAACACAAAACTGTTACCTTCATCGGACAGCTTGGTAAATTTCCTACTTAAAAGTGTCCCTTTTACTTTAAGTAAGTTGCATTTAGGCATATTTTAGGGATAAACAAGTCTAAAACTTGTGTTTTTCTACGGATTTTTCCTCATTATTTCAAAAAATACGTAATAAAGTTTATTGTTTTGTCTAACCAAAAGATGCCTCTCAAACCGCTCTACAACTCTTTTTTTGACACCAACTTTCTATCTTGTTTAGTTTTGTCGCAATTTCGTACTAAACACATCTGGTTGGGTCGTTAATCAACGGTTGCGTAAAACACTAATTCAACCCACCGTGCGTTGCTGTTGACGTCTGTTTGCAGCGCGCTGAGCACACTTGATCGCTACGTGGAGTGACGGTATAAAAAGTGTGACAAAAAAAAAACAATGCTGCGGACGGTTCAATTGAACGCATGATGAAAATTGAAAATGTCCTATTTTTCTCGATACCATTGTACATTGAACTAATTAGGTATTTTCCAATGATTATTCAAATTAAAACACTGATCTTCGTTTCTTTCATAAATTTATTTCAATAGTTGCTCAATGTGTCCTCCATTTTCTTGGATGCAGTACATGATCCTCCTTCCGGTCTCTTCCACAAGGTTAATATTTTTTATTTTCTCTTGTATCTTTCGGGCAGCAATAACAATTCGGTCAATTAGCTGTTCGCAAGTATTGATTGTCACCGAATAAACCTCTTCCTTCATGCACCCCCATAAAAAGAAGTCCAAGGGAGTCAAATCCGGACTCCTTGGGGGCCAATGAATCGGCCCATTTCGTCCAATCCTCGGTTCCCGATAGTTGGCGTTCAGAAAATGTCTTACCGCATTTGTGGAATGAGGTGGGGCTCCGTCCTGTTGAAACACCAAGCGCCGTCTCACAGCAAGTGGGACATCCTCCAGCAAGATTGGAAGCTCGTTCTCTAAAAATTCCAAATACTTCACACTGTTTAGCGAACCTTCGATAATTTACGGCCCGATGAGCTGTCGGTCAATTATACCGGCCCATACATTAACGGACAACCGGTACTGTGTTCTTGTTTCTTTGACCACTCTTGGGTTTTCAATTGCCCACGTGTGGTCATTGTGGGTATTGAAGTATCCTGCACGGGTAAAGGTGCACTCGTCCGTCCAAAGGATGCTTTTCGAGAAAAACGCATCCTCATCCCTTTTCGCTGTTATAATCCTGCTGAACTCAAGCCGGAGTGGTTTATCTCTTTCCAGAAGCTCCTGAACTTGCAGCGTATGAAACGGATGCATATTCTCTTTGTTTAAAACGTTCCATACGCTCCAGTGAGAGACCGGTAACTGAGCTGCAATTCGCCTTGTACTGGTTTTGGGATCGGCTTGAGTTGCAGTCCAAAATAACGTTCCATTCCGGAACCGACGGTGTGTAACAGAGATGAATATCCGCCAGCTCTTCTGGAGAATACAAGTTTGTTTTCTGCCAGCTGTAAGTTTCTGTTTAGATTTTTCTTCTTTCATACCGTCACTCCACGTGGCGATCAAGTGAGCTATGCGCGCTGCAAACAGACGTCAACAGCAACGCACGGTGGGTTGAATTCGTGTTTTACGCAACCGTTGATTAACGACCCAACCAGATGTGTTTAGTACAAAATTGCGACAAAACTAAACAAGATAGAAAGTTGGTGTCAAAGAGAGAGTTGTAGAAAAGTTTGAGAGGCATCTTTTGGTTAGACAAAACAATAAAATTCATTACGTATTTTTTGAAATAATAGGGGAAAATCCGTAGAAAAACAAAAGTTTTAGATTCGTTTATCCCTGAAATGTGTCTAAATGCAACTTACTTAAAGTAAAAGGGACATTATTAAGTTGGAAATTTACCAAACTATCCGATACAGGTAACAGTTTTGTGTTTAATGGCATAGTTTTAGAGTTAGAGCCAATTTCTGGCAAGCATAGACTAAAACAGAAAAAGTTCAATAACTCAGTGATTTTTGAGATTTGATCATATGCATAGAACAATTTGTTTCTTCAAATATGATCTTCTATCGCCCCTTAAAATATTTGCACTAAGGAACCGAACACCCTGTATATACTTATATGTAATTTCAAATTATGAAACCGTAATTTTCGGTCAAGGCTGTATCTGAGGCAAAGTCTTAGGGAAACATGAGTCCATTTTGTGAGGTTATGTAAGTTGCAATGGATCATTATTTTCTGAAATTCCTGAAATTTCTAGTAATGCAGTAGCGTTAACTTTAGTAGAGTATTTTTTGTCAAATTCATTCTTAACCATCATAAACCTTAAGTCCAATTTAGGAGCATAAAAATAATAATTCCGATGGATTTCCAGCAGTTAATATATTGAATAGATTTTTTCCTGTACTTTGGATTATCAATTTGGAACCTATCCTTACAAAAAACAACCAAATTCAATTTTTTATTAGACTCTCGGTATGGATTCTTGAAGTCAGTTATAAAATTGTACGTTACCGATTTCAATTAATCTTGAACTAAAATAAATCAGTCTTTGTATAGTATTAAAATTTCACTGCCCACTTGTTTTGTATTATTTAATAGTCAAATTGGGATATTGACACAAAGTCATTTATGCTGTTTTAATAAGTCTACAACAAATTTAGCATAATTTTCTAAAATTACGAAAATTAATCAAGCAAGGATTTTGAATCTTGAACAATAAATCTTGATTTTGAATCATCATAATTAAAACCCCAAATTTTGAGGAAATGATAGAAAATTACCTGCAAGGCCAGGTAATATTATAAGCAAAATCATGCAGTAGACATTACACACTTAGAAAATGATACACTATTCGGTATTTTTTTTACCGAACTTAAAACAGCTAAACGTTCGGTAAACCGATGTAACGAATTTCGAATTTGACAAGTTCAAGTAATTGTTTTATCGGAGTACTGAAAGATTTCACCGAAATCGGATTACCGAACGTTCAGCAGTTGAAAGATCGGTAAAAAATTACCAAATACTGTTAAATTTTCCAAGTGTGTAACTTACTTATTTTGTTCGACTAAAGTGATTGATGACCCATTGTCACCCCACCCCACACAATTCACTGTTATTATGTTTTTGTTTCCCTTCGATGTTTCGATGTCACTTGTTAACAACACACGTAAGTTGTTCTCCAATTCAACCCGCAAACTACGGATAATGAATTAGCAAAACAAAACACCACCGTCCAACGTGCGACATGAGTTAAATTTTCGTGTAGGAAAGTTTTGGGTGTGAAAATGACCACCATGACCTCGACAATCGCGATTGTATCCCACCATCACCAGCATCATCGCCTGCACGCAACACAGCCTCCAGCGTATTAGATTGATAGCGATCCTCCCGGACCTGAGATGAGACGTTCCGTGCCGTGGAAAATGAAGCAAAAGAAGAGCCAGGAAAGAGGGTAAACAAATGCACGGCTCGCGCACATCTTCTTCGACTCGTACTGCGCGGAGAGTAGTATGCAAATTGGCAGGGAATTTATATTCAAATTACAAACGTGTCCATCCGAACATTGGTTGGCGGCGGCGCATCGCAACACACATGGACTCAATATATCGGTGTCGTCGTCGTCAAGCGAAAAGTCGTATGTGCTTGTTGTACACCCAATACAATTTACCCATTTGAGAAAACACATTATTTATGACCGGCGAGGCTTCATTCACTTCACACTATCCCGCGGCACCATTTTGGGGTAGGCATGCATGGGGCGAAGGGTGTGGATTGGCAACCTGACTGATTATAGAGATGAATTACGGACCGAATCGCGGGAAGGCTCATTTGTTTCAACACGACCAATGTAGAGGTTTTAATCGATCGGGCGACTCGCTTCGATTTGACAGGGACACATTTGGCGCAAATCTTGATGATTTTTTTTTTACTTTGCTCTCAAGCGCATGTACATGTCTACTCAGGACTAATGATAATTTATGCGTGCGCTTGCGAATTGGTGACAAGTTTCGGTCCACACTAATGCAGATTAATATCGCGAGCTAGTTAATCCTTGTGGCTTAATCAATTAGCGTGCAAAGTTCGAACGGAAAAACCGTCGAACCGTGCGTTGGCTGTGACACCCGATCTTCGGGAATTGGAACCGACGACGACGATTGATGCGGTCAGAATGTGATCGTTAACGCTTTAGAATAAAACTTTATGACAGTTATTTATGGCCATTTATTGGCGGTGGTGTCAGGCGCGGGGAGGATACGGTCCAGAGCGAAATAAGATGAAATAAATCGATTCGGGGCAATGTTTACAATTTGAAATAAAAATTGTCTAGGATTTGGGATCAGTTTACCTTTGCCTTCGGTGGAATGGGATGGGCTTTTATGGTCCCTCCGGACCCCGATTAGGGTCGATTGGCGTTCCTGAGAATTGAGATGATGAATTCGGGACTGGGATGCTGGGCGATTAAAAAAGGCAACCGGCGATGCGATTTAAGCTAATGATGTAAGGAATGTTTGTGTAATATTTTATGTATGGCCAATGGTATAAATCAATCGGGTCGTGTAATAAAACTGGCAGATTTGTGAATTTGATGCTCACTGAACATTCGTTTTGTGTGTTCAATAGATTTTAATCTGTTGGCCGTTCAGAAGAAGGGGATGAGTTGATTAACGTTTTGAACGATTCAAAACATCAGGAAAGGATGATTGCTATCGGCCCTATAGGCTGTTACGCTGTTAAATTTTCTGCAAGCTGATTAAACAGAAATATCAAATTTTGAACTGATCTAAAATTAACATAACATCCATCGTGAAAGGAATAACAGTGTTTTATTAAAACTCTCTGTGACCATGCTATTTCATAGATGTGAAAGAAGATATCCAATAATACCAAGAATTGCTTCTACAATTTAACCAACAGAGTAGATAGTAAAGTATGCTACTGTATATAATTAATATCCACAAATAGAGTGTACTGTCAATCAAAGTGATTTCATGAGAATTTTTCTCAGATTATTAAAAAGTACCTACCGTCAGAGTGGCAATCTGTGAAAATCAATATCGTCAAATGACTCACTAATGTCAAATGCACTTGTTTTACAGATGTTGCTGATTCGTTTGCCTACATGAATGTATTAGTGCTTGAAACGCACAGAATGCCACTGGTTCTGTTTGACTCACACAATCGCGTCAACTAAGTTATAGCAAATTCATTTTTGATCCAGTTCCAAACTGCATCGGGTATCAAAATTTGTTCGGCTTGTCAAACGTCAGTGTGTACGGGTTTCTTTGCAACTCCTGTCGGATTGAGGTTTGTTCTGACAATAAGCTCGAGAATTGCACTGACAATAAGTTCAAAAACGAATTCAATATTAGATTTTAAATGCCAAGATTTTTTCGTTCCGGTTTCTGTCATCACATTTGCATTTAAAATAAATGGTTTTTTTTTTTCAGATGGTGATTAATAAAAGCTAAGACAGATAATAGCCTTTGATAAATTTTCCATGCAAGGTAATTATATAATCTTACTTGCAAGACAATTTCTACGCCATTGCAAGCGGCATTCCGGCAGTTAACCGGAGCATTCGCTATGGCGGACGAAAACATGCATCTCCTCCAACGACAGTCATAATGTGATGATCGTTTGCATGGTCCTTCCTATCACACGGGATAATTGTTAACGATTGTCAATTGTTATGTTGATGATTCTCATGTGAGAATCGTGAGATTTTAAATCTCTGCCTACCGTGTTGCATCAATATCCGGACACTTCTTCCATGAATTTTTCTTCTTATGGTCGACACGTTTTAACTACTAAGAAACTTGTAGTTGAACCAATCCTGGGTTGTTGAATTCGAGCAAATTAAAAAGGAGCACGTATAACGATTAGCAACCAAGCAATTAAATGTACACCAGTTCACATAAGTGTCAAGCTCCTGTAGAAGCGAATGTCCAGAAACATCTTCAAATCATCAGCGAATTATAACCGAGGGACCTTGAGTATGTGATTCACATCATCTAAAATACGCTTCCGATGAAAACATCAGCAGGACAGCTCATCGCAGGACGATCCCTTTGCCTGGCTGCTACTGCTACCCGGAGATACCTATAAACTTTTACATATTAATAAACCAACAAATCTCGCGTAACTTTTCAAAAGGACCTATCTAACAATTTGCTTATCCCGAGGAAAACGAGGTTCAAGAATATGAAAATATTTTTTGAAAATGTTTCAACTTGGATCAAGTTTTACCCATTCAATTGCTTTTGAGGGCAAGCATTGTTGTTGAATTTGCTACAGTAATGGTTTTTGTAGCATTTTATGTTAAAATAACAACGAAAACATCAAAAATGTTAGATAGGACATTTTGCTTAACCGAACTGTACATTGGTCGTGCCACATAGGACATTTTATTCCAATGATAGCTACATAGGTCATTTCAATTTTTATTATCATTCTATTAGTAAATTAGAACATAACACATAGCAATAGAGATTGCTTTCTCTTTCACATACGCATTTGCTTCCAGGTGAAAACAATCCTATTCTTTCTACGCGCCTTCTCGTAGATCAGGTCTGGAAAATTCGTATTTAGGGCATTGCCACACAATGTGGTTAACGTCTTGGTAGGCAGTGCCACAGCCGCAAATACATGGTTGTTAAAATAAGAAGTTTCTGGCCTTTACCCATAAATTCGACTGTAAAGAACTACTGCACTGGGCCATAATGAATTGTGTGATAGTGAAAGCTCACAGAAAAAAAGTTGATAATAAAACATATATTTAGAGCATACCATCTATAAATATTTGAAAACAAAAATATCTCTCCACTCTGTTTTGGTTGTATCCGAAGACCGCTTCCTCACGCTTGCTGTTAGGTTTCCAATTATTGAACGTTGTGCTGGGATGGTATTCAACAATTTCCTCGTCATCGCAGAGCGGGTCGTTTATGTTTCCAATGCTTACCGTTACCGGGATAGTTTCTACATACACTTCCTCGATGCTATCTTCTTGTAGAGGATCCCGCGAAGGATCTGAACCATAACTGGCGACAACACAACTTGGCTGGCTACCACATACAGCAACTTCTTCAAATTGTGCTGTTGATGATTGTACCGGATGTGATGAAAATATTGTTGTGGCTGCGGCTGCAAGAAACGACCAATATTCAAGATATATTTTGATTTATATAACCTTATTTTAAGGAACTAATGCACTTACCGAGGAGCAAATCGAACGCAGAATTATTAATTCCTTCCGACATTGTTGGAACGGTATTTTGTACTTTCTCCAATCGAACGACCGAAGTACGGATTTGCTTTGTTATGATTGTTTCTGACACTTCAGACTTTTAGCGCGACAGGTAAACTGATCGTCTTATCAAACAGTAGAGCATCGCTATAGCAAAATCAGACATCGGACGTTTTGTTGATTTTCATTTTTTTTAATATTATGATAACATATCAAAATGCGTGTTTTAACATAATTTTGATAAGTGCAATAGCAATAGTGTGCATTAATTAATTCAATTTGTTTACATATGTTACATAGGACCTTTTGAAAAGTTACGCGAGAAATCCATGTCAAAATTACTTAAACACTCACCTGTTTCATCGAAGTTCGTGGTGACAGCGAAGCCAATTAGCGCCAGAGCATGCTTCGATCCACCTGGTATGGAAAATACTGGAGTTCAAATCTTACCAAATAGCCCAAACACAATGATAACGGAAACGGAAAGGAAACGGAAAGTTTGACAGTTGTCACAAATGACGATAATATGTCCAATTGGAATCAACTTGGATCCAATCAATTTTCTATCCGACTAGCAGGCTTACTCAGATCGGGCTTTTCCATTATCGTTGTGTTTGGGCCATTATGTCTCTTGAGTGAACATGAATGAGTTGCACAATTCGAACAAACAACAGTCAAATTTGCAAATGAAAGACAAAATAAACTCAAATTACTAGTCATACATTAACTTAAAAAAATGGAATAAGATTGCTTTCATTTTCAAAATTATTCCATGGTCATTGAAATCTAGAACTAATTTTCAATAGGTCGTAAGTAACATATTGCCATCATCAAGAAAAACAATGTTTAAATTTTGGAAATTAGTTTCAATTCCTATTTTTGAACCAAGCCATTAAATTTGAAACCAATATGTGGAACCAACTATGTTAAGCAAGGCTTAACGTAACATCAATAACAAATTTCCATTTAGTTGGAATCCAAATCGATTTATTCACTAGACTCATTTTAAACTCTTTTAACTTCAGCTAGGGAAAATACAATCACATTATAAGTCGTTCAGAAAGCTGTCACGTGACATCCGCCGGGTGCGTTACGTAGTGTTGAAAAATAATAAGCCACCTACGTCAAGTCTGTTTCGACGTGCAATCACCTGTCATGTTGCTTATGGCAAAATGAAGCGGCTAGATAGGTCGGCATGAAGCATAGAAAAGCACTTAAGTCAAACTGACAAAGCGACGAATGCGATAAAAGTTCGTTATGGAGTAGTTAGTGACTTAAGCCAATTTTTTTTTAAATAAGATACAGCAGCAATTCAATTCAATTCATATTATGTTGTATATTGAAGAGAACCCAAGTTATTATTCCGTAAAAATACATCATTTCTGTTACATTGTTACTTAAGACCTATTGAAAATTTGCTCTAGAAATGGTCTGCTTTTACACACGACTCATCATCCATAACGAGGTAATGTGGTTTCGTCAACATCTGGGTGTAGAGCTTCTGTGCACGTGTTTTACCTACCGTATTTTGCCGTTCATCGTGATTAGACGCCCTTTGGACTTTGTACGTGTGTAGCCCTTTATCATTTCGCATCTTGCACGAAAGTTTTGGTTAGATTCAGTTTCTTCGCCACATCTCGAACTGAACTGTTGGGATTCCTCCTTGATCCTTGCCGCTTGTGATCCTTAACACTATACGAAGATCCATTGTTGCCTCTTTTTTCTTTCTGATCGATGGTCAAACGTTCGTGGTACCGATTTAAAACAGAATACACTGTAGAATGTACCATTCTCAGCTTCCTGCTGATGGCAGGATGAGAAAGATCCAAAGGTTCTAAAACGTGTGTGTGTTTTTTTTTAATGTACAGAACACAATAAATAGGTGTTTGATAAGTTCCCTGGACCCCAATTGCCCTCAATTTCACCCGAACGACAAATTTTGGGCAGTTCTTAAGCGGAAGCTGAAAGATATGGTGGATAAAATGGTCACTTTAGTCGATGAACACGCGGAAAAAAATCTGTGCCCAGATCCGTGAACTGCAGTCTTGAATTCGAGGACAAGCAAAAAGAACACCGTGCACTGAATCACGTAATCATGAACTAAATAACGATTTTGTTCATTTTCGGGAACGCATTTTTTTTTCCTCAGAGTGTCCGAAGGTTGATGCGAGATCTCTCAAGAAAAATTCGTCGTTTGATCAAAACCAGAACGCAATAAGGTTATTGATATGTTTGCTTGGAAGCGCAAAAAAAACTGTTTTTTGAGTTTCATTTCATCAAAACAATCCCGAAATAGAGCCGATTTCTTGCATCTAGCTTTAAGGTGAATCGAGCTATAAAGTGAACTTATTTTATCCATAGCATCCCACTTGAAGCAT
The DNA here is from genome assembly GCA_034211315.2 of Aedes japonicus. Taxonomy (NCBI): domain Eukaryota; kingdom Metazoa; phylum Arthropoda; class Insecta; order Diptera; family Culicidae; genus Aedes; species Aedes japonicus. Next base: position 360,285 of record JASCZW010001175.1, read on the forward strand.
CCGGTATGAAATCTCTGGATCCTTCAGAAAGACGAAAGGCCGATCAAAACAAAGCCCCAAAAGGACGCGATCGGACGAAACTCAATATTATAAACGCGGTAATTTATGGCACTCCTCAAGGTCACTCAGCAGGCATCTTTCGGTGGAGTCTTCAAGACGGAATCACCTGTGAACTTTATTGGTCCCCCCCATTTGGCTGGTCGAGAGGATGGGTTCCTTCTCGCTGAATGAAACGTTGTTAAAAGCACCGCGGCCTGCGTCTTAATGAATTCAAATTTTTACGCGTTTCGGCTCGAGCTTGCCGGAGCCAAGAGCCCATGCAGCAGTACAAAGCTCTAGCCAGCCGAGAGTCGTTATTGATTGTGACGTAATTTATGGTTGTGATAATTTTGGTGGCGGTCGAGATGAAGTCGGTGAAAAAAAAACCTCACGCTTTTGGCGACTGCCCAGTTTGGACATTTTCGTTTAGTGGAAGAGGCTCTCTAAAGTGGAAGTGGCAATCTTAAGTGGGGCCCACTCTTATTAGGTGTACGAGTAATTAATCATACCGGACTATGGAGTGTGAATTGTGAGCAGTTAAAATGGCTTTTGATGGGGTTCACGGGTCATGGTAGTTTATCTGGGATGGGTGCTAATGGTTAATGATTAGATGGTTGGGAAAAGGGCAGCAGATAGTTGAATTTACGTGTGGTTTTATAATAATTTACCGTAGATAATGGTGCTGGTTGGGGGCTTGAATCAACTAGTCGGTCCCGGGCTGACGTCCTTGCGCATTTTGTGCCGTTGTACTTGCAAAACAATACATATTCGATTGTGCACTGGTATGCACCGAAAATGTGTTCGAAAAAGTTTTGAGTAGATCAAATCCATTAATCATGTTTTGGTTAGCACACAAAGCTCTCCATAATTAACATTGGAAATGCACCTAAAATTCACCGTTGATAGCCGGAAAAATCTCACAACACAAGGCTAACTGGTATACACACAGATAAAAAGAAACAGAATTTTCTGCGTTATCTATAATGCACATAACCGGCATGCTAGATTCGGCAGAAAATAATGCGACATTTCATGTGTATTTAAGCCAGATAACGCCTGAATCTAGTCTGTTGTAAGAAAAATTGCAAACATTGTTGTGTGGTGCATAAAATATTGCACACAATTTCGTTGTTTACGTCTCCTTTGGCTTGGAATCACGAGGGGAAATTTGATGCGCTTATTAAAATTCTTTTTTTTTCTGTGCATGCACACTTCCAATGGGTCCCAGGAAAACTGTCTCTTGAAATAAATAAAACATACAGTTTTCTGTTCGCTCGTTTCCAAGTAGTTCAAATCCGTAGGCACCCATAAAATGTGTATAAATACCCCTTGAGGCGCTTACTAAACGGTGTCCGGTAGTGGTGCCCTATTGTCCCAACTCCACCCCCGAAAAAACACCGTCCCCACCGTCACCCCTTTAATAAATAAATTTGCAATAATTCATACTTTGCGCACAGCAGACATGACCGTTCCGCAATTTGCATATTGATTTCCTTTGTTATATCCAGGCAATTCTAAGCAATCAGAACTGTGCGGAGCCAAGTCAATCCGGAGATATCGATAAACAACCGACTTAGATTCGTCTACACTGCATTGCGCATTCCTTGATCACCGTGCGGAGTGCCCTGGGGGTGAGAAAATTAATTGCATTGCAATATCCTGTACCTCCCCGCCGCCACGATCGCAGCCATTGTCGCACCCGCACGGAACTGTTGTACATTTCCATGATTTAGCAACCGATAGTTAAAAAAATATCCTCAAAGTTTCGCTTAAGCAATTACTTAATTAATAATAGCTCCCCCCCGCTACACTAATACTTGATGCCGAGCTACTGTGAGCTAGAGAGATCGCCACTCAAAAAAGTGGGGTGGGGATTTCATGTATTTCTGCATTTGCAATTCACTGTGTTTGCTGCCCCACTGAAGGTGCTGGTGGTGGTGGCGGCGGCGATTTATAGCGCGGATTGTGTTGTGGCAGCCGAGAACCCCCAGATTTATGGCGGGCTGACATTGGGGAATGTGTCGATTCGAACCGAGTCGCGGCCGATCCATGCGGTGCGGAAACTAGACCCGGCTCGCTGGCAATCAGTGCACTCGCATCGTAAGTGTGCCTTCTCAATGTGTGCTTGTGGCTGAAAGGTCGCGCGAAAAGCAAAATTGTGACATTGGCCATTTGGCAGGTGATTAATGAAGTTTGGAAGCGGGTGGCGCATATATGTGGGCTTAAGGTTATTTTTGAGCCACGAAGGGGATTGCTTTGCAATCGATCAAATGAATTGTGGGACTCGATAGAGATTGAGGCATGCTGATATCTGCATAGTATTAGACAGTTGGAAAAATATTGACGTATCGTAAATGTATCAATAGCGCAGGTTTTAATTATGAATATATGATTATTTATGTCATATATGTGCAACAAACCCTAGGTCTCCTAGCTAGATCTGAGGAGAATCAAAATGACATTTCAATGGGTGCTTTACTGCTATTCAAGATAGTAGGAACATTGGATATGGAATAGGAACATTGAGTGCATTTCATATATTTGATAGGGTGATTAGAAGTATCGATTTAACTGCACTTCGCATTCAATCAATTTCAAATTAGGTCTTGACCCTTCTTTTAAAATTTAAGCTTATGTCGTCCATCTTGCTACTCAGTCAACTGGTTGGTTGAAAAAAGGTTCAATCGTTGGTAAATAACTGGACAATGTATTCCATCCCAAGTAACATGGCCATAACCATCCAGATTTATTTAGTTTTATTGAAGTTTTATGAAAGCCACTAGAAATTGATTTGGTTTTATTATGGCAGCAAGAGGTGCCAATAGCTTTGATATTCTACCCAAGTAGCACACTACGATCATAATAAGTTGAAGAAACTTGAATATAACTTAGCAAGTCATATCTATGTTATTTCAACCGAATGGCAACATGTGTGCTACTAGGGTAGTCAGGTTTATGAGAACCTACGCACCTTCTTTACAACGATCTTGAAACTTTCTCTTCTAAAATTCCTCCTACCGAAGGTTTTATTTTGACTTGATGAACTCGTAAAATGTTGTTTTGAAATGCCGGCTTAGAACTCATTCATATTATCTTATTATGGTAAGTTAAAAAAGAATTTTAAACCCATTTGCTTTCAGTAAATTCATTAAACGGCAAATTGGCATTGGGGGAAGTCACCAAATGACCAAAAAGTTTATAGTAGCCATTGCGAAGATAAATTGGCTGTTTGGCAAAACTATTGAGATTTCAGAAATCGATGAAATGTGGAAAAATAAATGCACCAAATTTTATATGTAATGCAAATGCACTGTAGATCAGAGACCAATTTTGGCATTCTTTAGGTTACCTTATTAAAGTTCATCAATTTTCAGGAAATTAATGTTTAATTTATCGAATATATTTGTTTCAATTTTGTTTTTGTTGTTGTATAATTTCCGGGGCACATTTATTTTCGTCTCTTGTTGTGCCAATATTCACCATAAAATTAAATGCGCATATAATTTGGAGCATGAGAAGCTAAAAAAATCATTTGTTTTTGGATATTTTTCCATCTAACAAAATTTCCCGCAACACTAGAACTTTTTTCTTCGATATTATTTGCTGTTAAATGAATGAGAAGATCGGAGAATCGAACAAAGCAGAACAACAAAAACCAACCACGATATCACCGTGAAGTTTGAAAGATGTGGCCATTTGGCCGTATGCTGGTTTTGAAGGCAGCCAATTGGTTTTATGAAGGTTCTCAAGTGGTCATAACATGTTTTACTAGAACTTTTTCAAAAAATGTTATGGTATTATAAAGGATTATTAATTTGATTTCACAACCGTCTATAGAGTAAGCCATTTTGTTCAAGTGTTGGATTTAAAGAAGTGTTGAGGATGTGTTGGTGGACAAAACAGTTTTGAAATAAGTTTCATCAACAAAGCCGGGAGAAATAAAACTAAAATTGTTGCTTGGGATCCCAGGAACCCAATCCACATTGGTCCGAAAGTGCGATTTCCAGCAATAAAATAAAAAGTGCACTTAGATGACGTGTAATCAAATTGGTGTCTTCAAAGAAGTTTTTGGTAAGATTAAGGCGCATCTGAAAAAGGGGTCGTCCATAAACTGCGTTCATTGGGGCACGATTTATTTTTTTTAACATTTTTGTGTGACGTTCTAGGCTTTTGAAACATTCTACAAAATTGTAGAACTTACAATTTCTGTCTAAGTGAGTTCCCTTTCGGAAGCTGAAACTGAACACTATGCTTGTGAATGATTTTTTTTTATAGAAATGTCCATTACAATATCCATTATTCAGAAATTGAACGCTTTCTGGATATTGGATATTGTGATGGACATTTGCGAAAAATCAGCTTCCGAAAGGGAACTCACCTAGACAGAGGACCAATTGTTCAGATGGTTTGCTTGCAAATTGTTTTCGTTCTTTTGTAGCTGTTTATTTCTTCGGCTTGAAGTTTTCTTTAAACACTATTCCGATTGATAATTATTGTTTTTTATTTCCGTACTCAGCAACGATTGTTAGGATACTGAATTATTTTCTCTTCCTGCGATTCCATGGGTTACTTGATTTCCTCAACACATAGTATGTCGCATGTCACCTCCCTTCATTGTTATTGTTGAAAACAGTATGTTTCGATATAAACAAATGCCTGTATCTTTTCAAATTTAAAGGCTAGAGTACAGCCATCATCCAAAACTTTGTGTGTTTCTGTGAAAAGAAAAACTTTCTTCACCATAGAATGCCGCGGAAAACTCAAAGTAAGAAATTACAATTGGAAAGCTCATTGAAGACTGTATTTTTACCGAAAACCACACTTCTTTGATTCATGCCCACCTAGTAATTTTCAATTACCCCCCATATATTAAAACATTTTAATGTTTAGTAAAATATTTACCATAATGTCACGTAATTTTATTTCCAAAATGTTTGCGCCATTTTGAGATATTACCCTTGGAAAATGGCATATTTTGAACAACAAAACGCTTGTATCATTTCAGTTCTAAGAGATAGCGTATTGCTGTCTTGGTAAAAGTTGTATGTTTAAGTAAAAGGAAAAACTTTTTAGAACATAGTAGACCGAGAAAAAATCAAAGAAAAAAGTTAGAGCTAAAAAACCGATTTTAAACGGGTTCCCATATAAAATGCTTCATATCTCAATAAAAAAACAAGATAGCAAGTTGGTATTTTATGCAAAGTTTATGGAAATTGTGAGTTCTACAATTTTGTAGAATGTTTCAAAAGCCTAAAACGTCACACAAAAATGTTAAAAAAAAAAAATCGTGCCACGATGAACGCAGTTTATGGACGACCCCTTTTTCAGATGCGCCTTAATCTTTCCAAAAACTTCTTTGAAGACACCAAATCGATTACACGTCATCTAAGTGCACTTTTTATTTTATTCCTGAAAATCTCCCTTTCGGACCAATGTGCAATCGTGGCATTTAGAATGGTGATCTCACGGAAGTGCTCACACTTTTGCCTTTCTTGAAGATGGGGCATATGACCCCTTCCTTTCATTCTGCAGGTAGCTGTTCTGTCTCCAAGATTCTGACTATCAGCCGGAGCAGACTAATGGCCAACTTTTTCGGGTTCAGCTCAGACGAGTTCAGCTTCGATATCAACCTTACCAGCTGCTTTATTCTTCTTGAGCTATTGGAACTGTGATTTTCGCCAACTGTTCTGACCCGTTATTCCTTATTGGCTTTCCGTTGCTAGTTGTAGTAGTAGTAGGAAGTAGATCTCTACTTCCCGGAAGACCAGGGTTTTCCTTTCCGGAAGCAACGGGTTCTGCGTTGGCTTTTCCTCCAAATACAGTACTAAATAGCTAGGTTCAAGTGTCAGTTCTCGTTGAAGGTGGTGTCGTTTAATGGGCGCCCAGGAGGTAATATGTTACCTAAGCTGCCTCTTCTGCTTTTAAACTATAGGGAATATTCATTAAAGAAAGTAGGCACCTGTTTATCAATGATTCAGGGTTAAAACAAAACGAAAAATTGTGAATTTTTGCTTTGATAACTTTGGCAACACACTTAAAAAATCGAAGCAAAGTGAGGAATTTCGAGAGTTTTCCAAAAACTTGTCGTTTCAAGAATTGAAAAAAAGCGTAAAGTACACTAAATCTGCAGTAATCAAGATTGTTGAGTAGTTTGGAGAAACATGTTCTCTTGAAAATTTACTGAAATCTGAACGCAAAAAGGGGGCATTGGATTTTAAAAAGAAACTTACAGCGGGACGCCTTTTGAAATCGCATAAACCGTGTTCCGTCCGTGAAAGTTCTAAAAAAAAGTGGTCATTAGCGTCGGAGCTGTTCAGAACATCAAAATGGGTAACAATATCAGAACCTACACTCAAAAAAATCGACATGTTGTTTCCACGTGATATTTCACGTAACTTTCACCTGAACACGTAACCAAATTGTCTTCAGTAAAATCAGGTGAACATTACGTGTAAGTTAATTGTACGTAAGAACACACGTAACATTAATGTGATTTTCATGAAGAATGAGGGTGTACGTGGAAATCACGTAGCTCTTACGTGTTTATTACCGGCTCTGGCAGTGCGGTTCACGGGAAACGACGTGTCGATTTTTTCGAGTATACAAGAAACAGAAAGCACCCAAAAAAACGGATTCACAGAAACTTTCCTCAAAAATACGGTCACGCAACTTTTATGACGTTCTCCTCCAAAAGCCGAACCGGCGCATTTTGATGGACGACGAGACATACGTCAAGTTGGATACCAATACATTTCCGAGGCTGCATTTGTTCAGCGCTAAGCAGAGGCCAGATGTGTCTAATGATGTGCGATACAACTGAATCGGAAAATTTCGGGGAATGTTTTTGGTGTTGCAACCCTTCTGTCGCTTGGAGAGTTCTTCATATTTCACAACAGGCACAATCAATGGTGAAATTTACAGAAAAGAATCCAACAAAACACGGTTTCTACCCATCCACAGTAAGCATACGGATATCTATTGTATTGGCTGAATTTTAAAATGTTCTTCCTATACGTTAACATGGGAGCTGTCAGACTTATCACCACTCGGTGTCTTCTTCTTTTTACGACCTTGATTCGTCCATAACAAATAAGATACCAGAATGTCATAATTTAACGGTGAGTTCCCAGTGCTGCCAGTTTAACAAGCGAAAAATCTAAGGAGTAATAACACCCTAAAAATAAACAAGGCGTATTTTGGTTTGATCAATTTTTAACTCAATCAAACATATTTCTGCATGTATTGTGTGAAAAGGTAAGAACTGCATTATTATACAAGATGTGAGCATAATAAATGGTTTATTGGAGCCTTATACGTAAAATAGAATTTGATTTTCGTATTCCAATCTTTCCCTAAAGTTTTCTCGGTTTCGTGTTTTTGGAATAGCGCCCTTTTCAATTGTTGGTCTAGATTTTTTCATGTTTATCATGTTGAAAATTTTGAGGAAACAGCGAAAAATATTGACTGAGCTATAAAAACACGTCCACACTAGCATTGGGCAAATTATGCGTAGGTATCGATATTGGAAAATCGATTCATATTTGACCATTAGAATCAATGACAAAGTATCGATATATTTTAGTACCGATTCTTTTTCATTCGAACATAGAAAATGAGTTGAACATTTCTTTTAGGTAGTATTATTTATTATTTCGGGATACATCAAACAAAACAAATCAAATAATTCAGGTTATCAGTTCAAAATGTTCGAATCTTGATTAAGTTATTCCAGTATACTTCGGTAAGTGAACTCAAGAACGCCAGGTTAGCCATACATGAGGAATTCAACGTCTATAACTTCCCTTGTCTGAGAAATCAATCTCTCGGGCAGTACAATGGTCAACATTCTTGATAAGAAATCTCGAACGATTTGGTAAATGTGCACAGAACGCAGTACGACTGGTTAATGAAAAAAATAAATCGTAGTTCACCCGAAATGTCCGGATCGTCAGAGTCGAGAATTGCAGAAGATTCGTGAACCTAGAAAAAATCGTCATGTATAAATTGTTAATAATTATGATACTCTCTTATATCCAGATTGAGAACGAACTGTGTATGACATACCATTTGATTGTGTAAATTTGGGATTTACAGTTCCAGTTGGAACTTTTTTTTCATGGATGGAAAAATCGAAAGAAATGTATCGATGTTTTCGAAGCATAAAATAGAATCGATTAAAAAAATCGAAAAATCGAAACCTAAGTATCGATCTTTCGATTTTCAAAACGACGTATCTGATTTGGTTATCAAAGAAGCGAAGAAAGAATCATAAATTCTTTGTGTTGGCAGTACTAGTTTGCGTGAAACTGATAAGGGTGCCCTCTTTGTTTACAAAATCAGATACGTCGTTTGGAATAGGTGGTCGAGATTGACTGTGATCCGAAATGAAAATTCGTCACGCCATCAAATGCAATAGAACCGAAGCTAAACGGATAAATAGTTAAATCCAGCATTATCTAACTGCTGTTAACGTTCGATTGCAATGGTCTTTTTACTCAGTTGGATCCATGAGTGTTGCAATTAAGTAAGGGAAATTATGGCTTCGCCAATTCGTTCCCCTATTATCGCCAAGGGGTAGTTAAAGTCCTTGAGTGTTTATTTCTCATCCGCTGCATTGCTGAAGTAGTTGGACTGACTACCTGATCCATTAATTTTGCAATCATTCATTTCACGACGCGACAGATTATACTTCTCATCATCTCGTTTAAATTCAAGCTGAATTTCAATTCGAATTCCCAGCATCCTAACACCCGGCAAGGCGCCATTCGGTTGAAGGGAAGCGACATACTGTGCTCGGCTCTTTACTGTGCTCGGCTCTGTGTGTTTGTGTATTATTAATTACACCAATTGTCGGAACGCGACCGTAATTAATTCGTGATTGAAATTCAATCAATAGCCAGCAGTCACTTGTACGGATCGGTGCACATTCATTCGCCCCTCGTTTCGCAACGCATGTGCCGTGGTGAGAATTTCCTTTTCATGCAAATTCGCCCCAACTGGCAGTAAAAACAGACGAACAGAAATTTGTGTTCTTATCTTGCACTGCCGGGGCTGATGTCGTGTTCGAAGTCCATTTAAAAATCTGCTAAAAGCATCAGCGCGGCGACTACCGTCAAGGTAATATTCATAAAAATTTCCCACCCGAGGTCCTTTGGTCACACGGACCGGCCAGATCAGCGAATCTCACGGACGGCAATTTGAAAAATGTTCTGCTCCGGGAAAATACTGTTATTACGATACCCTTCTTCGGTGACTAAAAATTAGTGCGTGGCTGTAATTTCATCTAGAGAAGCTCCATGTCCACGCATCGGCAGAGATGTCGCATAGCTGCCATTCTGGTGGCTGTGAAACCGATATTCGATGTAGCTGCCGGGATAATTAATATTCGCCTCTCCTCGATGGGGTAGTCATAATTAAAATTATATCCTTACGAGGCCGAAGCCTGTGAGAGGAGTGCGCTGGGAGAATTCATACGCTAGAGGCGCACAGCGTCACCGAGAATAAAAAGTGACTATTTATGAAAGGAAACAGTGTATGGATAGTTTGATTTTAATTACCATTCAATTAATTGCCTAGTTATATGTTTTATATACAGCAGTCCCCGGGATGCTAATCGATGCAAAACAGTTGTTACAGGATTGAGCTGTCGGAATTGATAGAGCAGGAATTCCAAGCTCAGCTTTGCGATCCGATCACGGCGCCAGAGTTGACTCTTTTGCCAAACAGTAGATATAAATTTTAGGTTGTTTGCTAATAGCAAACAAAACTGTTATCAAATTTCACTCGGAAACTCTACCAGTCAACTATAACAAGACGAATAAATTGCCAGGGCTTATGAATATTCTATTCAAGTTTATCACCCGATTAAATTCTGCAACCTGTCGGATTGAACGGTGATGCCGCGACATGGCTACATCCCAATTTTCTCGGAACTCATTTCAATATATTTTCCCCTTATTTAATCATTCCGTTCGATGCCATCAGTAGGAACGAAGTATCCCCCCGAAGGTTGCTATTAGAATAAAACCACACGAATAATAAATCCTACACGCAATCGGGTGGACAGCAGCAAACCACGTCACATACGAACCATACGAGCAGACGGCGGCGGACGACGATGATGATGCGCGCAATGAAATTCCTTGCCATTAACGTGTACCTAACACACAGAGTTTGAATCCTCCCTGAATCAAGAAGTCAGTCAGTCAGTCAGTCAGTCACTCGGTCAGCCAGCTAAGAGCTTAAACTTGCGGATAAAACGTCACCTGCGATTATCAACCCATAGCCAGCAGCGTCCGTCACGGTGGTGCTCAGCTGCAGTTCGTCCGTTCGTCATCATCACCATCTCCGTCGTACTTTCCGTTAATAGGCCTTGCTCTCAGAGGCTTGACAGAGAAGCGTATTTCGCTCCCGCTGATGTTACGCAACTTCATGCCCGTTAAATTATCCCTTGCGGCAATTTTAAAATAATGCCAATAATAAACGGTGTCGCAATAATTAAACTATGTTTTGGCCTGCCGGGTTGCGGGTGACTATGCATTGCAGAGGAGGTACCGTTGTTGGTGGCTTTGTACAGAAGCTGTTGGAATGTGTAAAAAAAAGTGCAAAACAAAACAATCGTAATTGTACCGTGGTTAGTTTCGTTCCTGTCGATGCTGAACAGAAGGCACAATAACAATTGAACTGGACTTAATTAAGAGAGGGGAGTGAGAATGGGAATATAAGGATATCATGGCATAATCTGAGAAAATGTAGAACTAAATCAGTAAGGCCAGATTCATGAGAAATGTGTTGTTCTGGCAGAACTGTTTACAATTGTTCCGAGTTCTATACAAAACCGTCAAAAGTTCGAAAGTAACAATTGTAAACAATGACTTGAAAGGTAAATTTCCTGGAAATGCCAGGATGCTAACATCTATATCCACTACCGACGGGAAGGTTATAACTCCCTCTATCTGTTGCTGGTGCTATTTTGTTTGTGGGAGCAAGCAGATCCCAGAAAAATACGCTAAATGTCATTGTTTATAAATGTTACTTTCGATTTTTTTTAACTATTTGGTCAAGAATTGTCCTTTCAGCTTCTGTAAAAAAAAACTTGATGGTTAAATCAACAAAGACGACCTAATATTGACAGAAGCTTTACATATAAAGAGTTTTTCGATCAAAATTTGGTCGACTTAAACTTGACGCATTTCCTTTAATCGTGCATTAAACAATATTGCACACCCCTGATTTTGAAGATGTGTGCATGTAGCATCATGCCTTTATTTTGATTTTGAGATTAGTACTTCAGTTATCAAAATGTCATCGAAGGAAGAAAAGCAACGCATCAAAATTTGGCACGTGCATGGCGAAAATCCAAACTACTCTCACGCCGCGTTGGCGAAATTGTTGAATGTGGCTTAATCAACTGTTACAAAGGTATTACCAGTGTCAAGATACCTCCATCTTGATACCTCCGACACATTACGGTTCGCGGCACGAAGCCTTTGCGGGATGCGTTGAGCTTCTTGTAGAATGTCCGCGTATCTTGAGAACGATGCAGCTGCTCCATTTCGTCGCATTCCAACTCCTCTAGGTGACACTGCTCCTCCGGTAGAGATGAGTTTGCTGTCTTCGCTGCTATCTGTATCACTCCACATTTGGACAAGTTGCATGCTGCAGCATCAGCGGGCGTTCTTCTCATCTAAAATCGTTTAACATTCATCGTCGAACCAATCGCACCGATTGATGATTTCTTTCCACAAACCCTATAACAACCTCCGCTTCGTTGCTGATGGCTGTTTTGACGGTACGCCAGCAGTCCTCAAGATGGACTTCGATTAGCTCTCCCCCTCCCAGCAACGCTGCTTGGGAATAAGTTGCGACTTCAGGTAGCTTCAGTCGCTCCATATTATACCGCGGTGGGCTCCGGTATCCGGTAAGCAGTGTTTTCATCAATCAAAGCGTGATCGATTTGTGATTCGGTTTGTTGTGGCGAAATCGATGAGTCTGAGGCCTTTTTTTCGTGGGCGCTGAGCTTTTGGCTTGAAGTCCTCCTCCTGGCCGACCCTAGCATTGAGATCTCCGATGACTATTTCGACATCGTGGTCTGGGCAGCTGTTTTATTCCCGTTCAAACTGCGCGTAAAAAGCGTCCTTGCCGTCATAGTCACTTCCTAGGTGAGGGCTGTGCATGTTCATTATGCTGACATTGAAGAAACGGCTTGATAATTTAACTTAACAGCGAGATTTTCACGAACCGTTGAACGGACAAGGAATAACTATTCAATAACAGGCAAAACAGAATTTATAGCTGAGCCGACGCCAGTGGTTTAGTTGTCTCTCACCCCAGCCAGTCTGGTATCAACCCCAGTCTAAGACGTTGGGATTTTCTGAGACGAAACATCTTGGAAAGTAAAGCCGTTGGTACCGGTAAATGTGTTGATGGGTTTGATAAGTAGGGTTCAGGCCGCTTCCCTGGCGTGACGAACCAGCAGAGGAGGCAGAACGTGCCGTTAGTCTATGTACAGGGTGTCTCACAATAGGTGTCACTAAAACAAAATGGGATTACAGAAAACAAATCAACCAAATCATAGCATTTATTATTCATTTGGAAGAACCATGTTATAGAAATAAACCATACTAATTCAATTCAAATCTCTCGCCCTTTACCATGATAACTATGCGCAAACGCTTTGTGAACCTATCGCAGCTGGCACGCACAATTTCCTGACGATTTGGTCCCAAATATCAACCAAATGTATCTTGAACAGATCTAAAGTAAGCCCTTTCGTATGGCCTTTATGTTGAAGCATATAACCCCAAACAAAGTAGTCGAGTGGGTTGAGATCCGGTGAAGATGCAGGCCATTATGTGCTTGTGATGAAATCGGGCAAATTTTTTGGGCACCACGCTTGTGTCTTCTTGGCCTTGTGAGCTAGAGCTGAGTCCTGTTGGCAACAATATGGTGTATTCCCATAAAGTGTTGAAGCATAAAGATGCAGACGGTTCTTCAAAACCAGTTCGATGTAATGTTGACTTTTACATTAGGTTCAATAAAATGAAGAGGAAGTTTTTCTTTTCGTGAAATGGCGCACCATACCATGATTTTCGATACATTCCGATAGCGTTCTACAGCTAGTTTATCTCTTGGAGTATTGGTCATTTGGTCATCACACGATCATTTTGTTGGTTATGACTGTCCTGCAGTCCTCGCAGTCACCGTGCCGAACCAAAGGATTTCTGCTTCTTTGGACCCAGGCGTGCTTTTGACGCTCCGTCAACCCGTGAACCCGTTGTTTCTTGTGCGGTTTGCATTCCAGATTATGTCTGAGGAGCCTGTTCATTGAAGCAGGGAACATTTGAAATTGTTTGCTCAATTTACGGCCAGATGCAGCTGGATTACGTCTTATTCGTTCCCTCACATATTGATCTTATTCTTCGTTCTGGCAGTTCGTCTGGCATCTCCTTTGAGTTTAATATGGACATTTTTAGTTTCCTTGAACCGTTTCATAGTACGAAGAGCAAAACGCTTACTCACTCCGAACTGTTTAAGGCAATCGAATATTGCAAATGTGATTTTACAACTTGCTCTCGTGTGGCTTCCATGGTAACTGATAAACATAAACAAGCGGGATTGCTTATTTATCTTCAGAGATAAGCTGTCAAAAGAATACACTTAAAACGGATACAATCAATTCCACTGTTGAAATTGTTCAGCTGAAATAAACCAAGACTAAAAAAAGGTGACATCGATTGTGAGACACACTGTAAATAAAAATGAATTTCTGTCTGACTCTTTTAGACTCGGAAACGACTGAGCCGATCGGCGTGAAAATATGTATATAAGGGTTTTTAGGACCGGTAAAGGTTCTAATGATGGTTCGACACCCATCCCCTTTCTGGAAAATGGGGCACCCATTCAAATGAAATACAAAGAGGCATAGCTCGAGGACTAATCAAACAACTGAAAGCAAATTTGGAACGTGGGGGTTTTTATACGCAGGATTTTTTTCTAATGTGGTTTGAGACCCTTCTCCTTTCTGGAAGGGGAGCTCTAATTCAAATGAAAAAGAAATTGAACAAATCGTTGTGAAAATTTGTATTCGGGGATTTAGTGGCCGGGGATGGTTCTTATGATGTTTCGAGACCCCTCTCCCTTCTGTAAAGGGGCGCTTGCTTTTAAATGAAACAGTAATTTATGCATAACTCGAGAACTGATGAAGCAAATGGAATCAAATTTAGCATTGAGTATTTTAGGAGGCAGGATTTTCATCCGTGGTGGATTGAAACCTCTCCTCCCTTTGGAAGGGCGAGCTATCATACAAATGAAACACAAATTTCAACCAAACCTGAGAGTTATCCCAGCAACTACAACACAAAATGTGTATTTCTCGGGTTAGAAGCATGTTCTGATTAAAGTTTGAACCCCTTCTTAGTCAAGAAACGTTTTCTATGATTTGTTACATTTTATTCTCAAAATGAGAAACAAAAACGTTAGAATAAAATAAAAACTTATTGAGAGCAGAAAAATTGCTCTATCATGATCAAATGAAGAGCTAGAAAAATTGTATTTTCAGCAAAGTTGCTTGAAATTATATTCCCTAAAAACTTGCTCTGCACATTATCCTTCTATTAAGATTAGTTCAAAAGTTAGCAAAATTTGAAACTACGAGACTATCACCGCAAGATGGACAAATTTTGTAGGTACAACTTTGTACAACGTAACCCTTAAGAGTTATTAATTTCGCCGTTTTTCCGATCACACGATCACTTCCGATTTAATTGACAAGTCATTCACAAACTATCAATCTTTTTAAGATCATGTTATTTAAAAAACTGCATTCCACCAACTAGAAGCACAATCCCGTAACAAATTTCCACGAAGGAACTATGTGATTTAACCTGTACCAACACTTTCTTACCACATCGACAAACTTCCGTTTTCGCAATCCAACCAGGACCGATCCAGTCTACCTTCAGAACAATCTTGTTTCTGCAACGATAGGTAACAATAAAAGGGCGGGTCACCCTGATCATAAAAGCCCCATGATGCAGTACTGCTTTGCGGCAGTTACCGGCGCAGGCACTGATTAGAGATAAATTATCTTGGGGCGACTAGAAAAATAAACAAAAAATAGACTGATTTATGATCGTAAATAAAAATTACTACCATTAGAAATTAGCATACAAATAAAAAGTGCAGCGCGATTTTACATATACATGATTGCCTCAAGTCAGTTACTCACATTCGCTGCACTCCAGCAACAGCAGCCACTAGAGGTGGGCTTCAGACTGCTGGCCAGAACTCAATTATTGTCTTCTTTTTTCGCTCCCTGCTACTGCCGTTGATCACGTTACAGCACACCCACCTCAGCCGTTAAGGAAACAATTTAAGGCCACGTGCCCCCAGATGGATATTTGCACTCTTTTACGCTACTTTTAATACTTTTACGAATCCATCGCAAGGCGAGACTGGATCGTGAGATAATTACGATCAATTTTGAGATTTATTCACCCTTGTTTGAAGTCTGATGCAAACATAAGTAAACAATTTAGTATACGGCTCAGAATTGTCCGTCCATACACTGACGGCCAAGATTGCGAGGCTGTGTGCGAATGCGATAAAGGCAGAAAATTCGAACTGGAGCCGTAATTTATGTTGCATGCTCATGTTGAACAAGTATATCCCGGTTACGAGACCAACAGCAGTAAGAAAGTACAACGGCAAGAAAAATCATCGAAAATCATGTAACATGCTCGCCGTTCTCAAGCTGCAGGAAAGTTTTTCGTGTTGCGACCGCTGTGCTGTTTTACGAAAGGATACAACCATAAGAGTGGCGTGAAATTCAATCCACACGAAAGTATCGGTTTCCTACCAATGCAGTTTTTTTTTTTTTTTGCTAAATGCTAAAACAAAGAGCGTAACGAATTCTTCGGAAAATAATAGATTATGATACTGTTAAATTAAGAGTGATTTCCTAGGGTAAACAGATCTTATCTCGAGATTTCTAGCCTCAAGGCCTTTGTGCTACCTGTGGTCGAATCGAAAAGCACTGATGAAGACATTCCTCTACGCGGGGAGCCAGCAGATGAAAGACAATAAACAAAAACTACAATCCCCCGTGAACATTTCTCCCCGTGTAGCCGACGAATCGTATCGCACCCAGAATCACCGATGTCTGCTGATCCGGTAAGCAGTGATAGCATCGCACACATCAGCGCCACCCAAGCAGCATACGCTCGGTAAGTACAATTGAATTCCGGTACACCCATCCACCCCTCCGCTTCCTCTCACATAGCCTAACACCGAGGTGAACACAATCGACCGAACTCCTCCCCAAACATCATGTTCATCGTCTTCTCTTCGACTCCCCACTTACAGGTATTATGAACACCCACTGACAGCAGCTACCTCCACCATGTTGAACGTCAATAGCAGCACGAACAACAACAGTCACAGTACCGCCAGCAGTAGTCCAGTTGGCACCAATGGCAACAACCATACCAGCAATGGTTCACAATCGTCTTCGCCGGAAGACGATACCCACAATACAAATTCTAGTCTTGCCCTAAACTCCCTCGCTCACCATCAGCACCATCAGCAGCAACATCAGCATCAGCATCAGCACCAGCAAGTGCAACAGCAGCAACAACAGCAGCAGCATCAGCAAATTCACCAACTGCACAACAATAACGGCACCTTCATCTACGAGTACTACAAGGTCCAGGACAAGGAGGGACTGCAATGGAGGTAAAATTCAATTACCCCCCCTGACTGAAGCTTTCTATTCTGCAAATTCAGGGGGGCACCTTTCTGTGTCGGCTGGCTAATGAAAGCACTAATAAACGGGGGGAAATTCGATTATGAGCAAACACGCCCGTTTTGTCGACGGAAAACCAGGGTGGGAAAATAATTTAACATTACATACTCGATTCGTTATATTGTTGAGGGGTTTTATTCGATTGGATGAATTTTGCGGGTGGTCACTGCCACCTGGTGGATGATGAATTTCTCCGGAAATATGTTCTGCTAGTGTTATTTGAGAATACATATTGTGTTCTACGGGGGTGATAGGTTTTGTTCTGATTGCTGGCATGAAATTAACGATGCAAGTTATTTTTCTGAATAAGAAAGGCTAGATCATTTAGAAATGGGGCACTTCCAAATGCGTAAATTTTTTGAAACATTTCATTCAATCGAATTGTCAAAGAATGAAACAAAGGTAATATTATTTTATTTCATAAAATAACTGAAACAAATCATTCATCGTAATCTCGAAGAAATTTTTGCACTATTCTGTTTCCGACTCGAATGTACACGAATGTGTAAAATGTCGAAAATAAACAACAAACAAACAAACTATTCTGTTGACGCCGCTCATGAACAGGAGCATACCATCTTCAGTCAAGGTTTTGGATAGATGATTCCACCAATTCTTCATCTGGCCAATGTCACTGGTGACTGTTCCCTTCATCTTCAGTTTCCGCTTAATTATTGCCCACTTCTCTATTTGACAGAAATGAGGACAATTTGGTGGATTCAGCTCTTTTGATGTGAACTGAACCCCATAATTGTTATTCTATTGTAGCACTTCCTTACTGTAATGGCAACTGGCTAGAACTAGCCAAAACGTAACACGACCATCATGAGACACAACGAAGAATTAAATCCGATTTTTGAGGCACTCCCTTTTGTACACTTCCGAGTTTATTTTTGTATCCATCACAAAAACTCCGGTTTTCTCGCAGAACTTATCCGCGAAATTAAACATGAATCTGTTAGGAACCCTGCCGCGAGCAGGAGCTTTATAGAATTTGTTTGAAATCTGCTTTAGCATATGTTCCATCATCGATCAAGAGACATCCATCGAGTTTTGTCAGAACTTGGTCGTACTTGCTCGGTAACATTTATAACTTTCTCGGAGATGGATTTGCCGCTCAGTACAAGGAAAAAAATCCGTGCCTGGATCCGTGAAATGCAGTCATGGTTTCTAGAACAAGCAAAAATACACCGTTAACTGAATCACGTAATCGGGAACTAGTTCACGTTTTTGGGTAAAAATCATGAAAACGTGAACTAGTTCACGGTCCGTTTTCATTTTCGCTTTTATTTTTGTGTACAATGGCGGTATTCAGCCAAATCATAATCCAAGATGTTGGTACCAGCCTTGAATTCCCGAATGATTTTCACCCGCAGTTGACGATCAACGGTTACACTCCGACGCTTGATTTGCACTTTGCGGCAGTTGCTTAAGTTTTTTTTTTTGTGTTTTTAATCACTCGCGCCGCAGTTCTTTTAGGATAATACAGCAGATTTGCCAGCTCCCGAGTTGATGCAAATGTGCATTTATTTTTGTTTTCTCTTCCTGCGTGACGATTTTTTTTTTTTTGAACCACGTTAGTTTTAAACTGTGAAAAAAAAGAACGAGTAGAATTGTTTACAAACAACAAAAAGCTGGGAAAAACTTGCAAACCCGAACACTTGGAGCGCCGCTATCTCCAAAATTAAGTGCTCCATCTCTAAATGATCCAGCCTTTAGTTGATTAGGTAAAATGCATATATTTCAAAGTACTCGACAAAGGCAAAAAAAGCATTTTATTTTGTTTGTAAACATAACGCATAAATAACATGTAAAAACATTATGCGCTTGATTTTTTAAGGAACGTGTTTCAACACAATGATTGGATGTATACACAATTTACACCCACTGAAATACTGTTTATGAACCTAGCCAATCCAGTCACTATAAGGCAGTAGAATTTCTGAGGCTACACAGAAGATTTTTGAAGGTTAAATTTGGTTACCATTCAGGCTTTTGACTTGGGTTTAGTGCTCACTGAAGACTTAGGACGATGTCAATAATATTTTAAGAATTTCTTTTTTTAACCCAATGGCATTGAAAATCTATTCAGATTGTTTAAAAAAATGATTTACAATTCATACAAGAGTACAAGAATAACGTTTGGTTTTTGTCAGATCTAGTGAACCGTCACTTCGGTCACTCCTGTCACACTGGAACAACCTCATTTTTCCGTAATTATTTTTCGTTATCATTTTTTCCTGTGTCACGAGTTTTCAACGCACACTCCTGCAATAGTAGATTAACGTCCAACCTCCATGCCTAAGCTTTTCAATCCACTTGTTTTGGTAATTGAAAACTTAAGATAGTTAGTACTGGAGAACATACTTGGATCAAAATGTTTTGCCAGAACACATGAATGTTGATAAATTGTAACTACAGGGTGAAACAATCATTATTGCGACACTTAAGGTTGGTTCGTGAATCGGCTTTATCTATGCAACTGAAACAAAATAATAGTTTAACAGTAGTTCAGTACATGTATTTACTTATACTACGTACTTACGTTGATTTAATTAATCGAGTAAAATTCGCGACATTGAACGTGCTTTCTCAAAAACGTCAAAAAAAAACATTTTAGGTAAATCTCACCGTTTATGGTGCCTTTGATCACGAATGTTTCACTACGTTTGCCATAAGTGCATATGGCCGTTTGAAACAATTATCCACAGCCAACTTGTCCTTATTTGAGAAATATTCCTCCAGCACCAATATTTTGTTGGTAGAGTGTAGAGTTTTCAAGTACGCGTGAAGGTAACACTCTGCTTGCTTCCGTGTCGATTTGGAAAATTCTGCACTTCGAACCCCCTGGACGAAACTTTGCGAAACATCAAGTCCCACGTCGAAATGTCCGAATTCCGCTAGGAATTGGCAAGCAGCACTTTCTCGGTGTTGTTTGCTCCGTGTGTTTATTTTTGTGCAGAGCAACTCCTGGTTTGCGATCCATAGTCAACCGTTCTTGGGACCCTTGGAGGAAGCCTTCATCAGTTTGCACAACGTGCGAGGCGACAACTCAGGACTTTACACGTGGGTGAACAAAATTTTGGAAAGAGAAACTCCTTCCAAAAGCAAGTTCACACTCACGGGACTAAAATCGAGCCCTCGATTGACGGAATAAACCCAATAGATGGGGTCGAAGAGCCTACCCCCGTGCCGCGAAATGTTACAATAGAGCGGAGGCGGTCCTATGTTTTCTATCCAAATCGTTTCACTTAGGTACCTTGATGGTTCCTCGCTTTCCCCGTTATATGTTATGTAATGAATCTAATTGCATCTCCTCTAATGGAGAACAACTGCCCAACAGTATAAATTGATAAAATGGACTCATTTCGGATGGCGATGAAAACAAAACATCAACAAATAATTCAATGGAACAGATTTTCTTGCAAATAAAAAATTCTTCAGCTCTTTCATGGCTTATAAAGGTTCTCAAGTGGTCATATCATCTTTTACTAAAACATTTTCAAAATCTTTATTGTCTTATAGAAGTTTTATCAACTTGTTTTCACAACCGTCTATAGAGTGAGCCACTTTGCACAAATTTAAGCTTTAAAGAAGCATGCACTGCCTCAAGGAGATCTAAGACACCCTAGGTTTTCGTAGTTTCTGATACACTCAAGCTAATTTCATTCAAATTCAACTAAAATCATTTTATTTCATAACTTGAAACAACATTTCAATGAAACATCTCATATCCGACTAACAAACACATCAAAAGAAAAATTGTTTTTTAGCTTGTCAAAATAATATAAGATGGGTACTAGAGTTAATCTGGTAGCCCTTGAAATTCAAATCAATGAACATTACACAGTGAGTTTTCAATACCTGATCGGTTACTCCATACTTGCATACTGTTGTCCAAGTTTTTGATGATATTTAGTTCAACAGCATTCCAAGCTGCCATGATGGCAGCTTTAAGCTAATCCACAGTGGCGTAACGCTTATTGTTGGCATAAATTTGACGCACAATAATTCCCCATAGATTTTCTATCGGATTGCAGTCGAGAGGTTGAGCTGGCCATGGGAGAACATCTATTTTCTTGTCCTTTTGCCACTTCATAGTCTCAGCATTTTTGTGAATGGATGCATTGTCTTGTTGGAAAATCAACTTAATCCGGGAGTAACGCCGTTTGAATGGGGAAAGTCGCGTTTGGAGAACGTTTATGTAATCTTCACTATTCATTTTGCAAAAAGTGAACGTCAATTTCAGCTTTCCACTACTGCAAAATGCGCCCTTCATTAGTGATGTCCATATCCTCAGTGTGGTAAAGAGAGATTTTAATTTTCTTACACACTCTTCCTACCTCAACGAGAGCTCCTCTCTCTTGTTTATATTCACCGCCGTGTTTGCATCCGGGTAGCGCATGTGAGTGGAAAAAATGGTTTTTATTCACACAGCACTCAATCACTCTAGAGCGAGAACAAGAGGTCAACAATTCACAGAAGCGAATGCAGATAAATTCCCTATATTGAAATTATATAAATTATAAATAATTTTTTCTACAAACTTGCTTTGACATCACTCTTCTCAAATGTTAGCAACAGCAACAGTTTGGAACTAAAAAATAAGCACCACAAGATGGACAACTTGTTCACGTACAATTTTGTAGAAGTCAACATGATGCGGAAACGTAACCCTTAGAAGTTATTAATTTCGCCGTGGAAAAAGGCTTTCCCGATCACTGTGCGGTGTGGGCTCTTCTGCATAAATACAGCAGTGATTGCAAGTTCCCTTTGACGTTAAATTACAAAGGAAGAAATAATAATGTCTCTTCCTGCTTCCTTTTTTCGGACATTTTCTACAACTCCAACGATGTTTTCACTATCAATCGCACCAGCGAATCACAGAAGAGCACTGGTGCGTCCTAGCACAAGTGTACGCGACTGCAGGCGAGAGCACGTGGGCGAAGACAGATGAAGATAAAAGATAAAAGATAAAAGAGAGAGTTATTCACTTACTTCAAACCATCCGATCACAGGCGCACACTTTCGCTCTATCTATTTACCACTGAATAAAAGAGCACTTTGCTTTATCTGCGGTGAGCTATGATTGTATTCTCTGTGAAGGTACAACGCTAACGCGCTGGCGTAACATTAGTGCGAAATGCCATCTCTGGCCCAGAAAAGTTGATCGCACTCTTACGCAGATCACGGCAAAAAGAGTTAAATCCATCAGGACCATCGAGCTTAAACTTTTTCTCATCATTGAAGATAACCTGAAGTGAAGAAAGGATTATTTTTCACAGTGACAACCATGAATCATACGAGTCTTTAAACTTTATCATTATTTCTACAATCGTAGTTGCGATTTACGTTGGATCTTGCAAATTCCCGTCTTGCCGCCTTATTCTCTTCTCTCAGGCAAGGCATTCACGTCAATTTTGCCCACAATATGTTTTTTTTTTTCACCAAAACCTGGCGAATCGTCTCTTGAGGCACATTTAAATTGAGTTCTACCTTGATTTGACTGAAAGATTTAGTAGAATTTAAAGCCGTATTGATCATTTTTCGCTTGTCACGAGCTGTTAGCTTTCCTTTGATCGTTTTCGGATACTTTTTGCGGTAATTGTCCGGATCAGTAAGGACATTTTGTACCCCGCGTCGGGATCTACCAAGCCACTATGCAATCTGTCCAACGCTCATTCCAATATCCCTCCATTCCACAATTTCACCTTTCTCCTACTGTTTTTATCTACCAGAAATCAAAGAAACTTCGACAAAAAAGCTAACTCAAAAATACTGGACAGTAAAAATAAATGTTTATGTTAGATGAGCTGTCAAAACGTGCCTTTTCAGAAGAGTTGCCAGAAAACCATAATAGCTAGTCGACTGTAGCTTTATATACAAAGCCGGGAGGAGTGGTATACGATTGGAATGATAAAACCCTTGTTACTTCGGATCCCAATCGATCGTTTGAGACAGAACGTAACTAACAACGAAAGAATCTAATTTGCAGGGGAAAAACCATCAATCGGATATGTGTGTGACTATTTTTGTCCTTCCAGTGGCCGAAATAACCGGGTAACTGTCCAAAAGTTGCACATATTTCGAAAAGATACAAAAAGTAAAGCCCGATTCAAAGTAAATTTTGACGCATTCAAGTGATCATAACTCAAGAGATAAACAACATATACGGTTGATCAAAACGTCAAACTAAAGGGCATTCAGTTTTCAAACGATATATAACAAACAAACTGTCACTTTACTTGTTATCGATGCCATCACGATCTGCACAGTCGGTGGCGACACTGTACCGTTGAACTTATTCCACTTTAAACGCATTTGTTGTGCATTTGTCACTTCTTTACCGCATCCTCGAAGTTTTCACTTGACCCAATATTTTTCGATCGGTCTGAACTCAGGGCAATTTGGAGGATTTATCGACCTGGCGACGGAATTAATATTGTTTGCAGAATACCATTCTAGTACCTCCTTAGAGTAGTGGCAGCTGGCTAGATCCGGCCAAAACATAACGTTGGTCTTGTGTTGCCGAATAAAGGGTAAAATCCGCTTTTTCAGACACTCTTCAATGTAAACCTTCGACGTCATTGTGTGAGATGAGATGAAAACCTTGGATATAAGGCCACACCTGCAGATTCTTTGCCAAATCATTAGTTTCCGAGCAAAGTTATCAGCAAAAATTTATACCTGTAGGGGACTGCCCCACGATCAGTTGACAGGTAAAATTTTCGTCCAGGGATTTGCTTATAATCCATTTTGACATATGTTTTGTCATCCATTAAAATACAGCCATCAAGTTTCGTCAAAACTCGTTCGTATAGTATTCGTGCTCGCTTTTTGGCCACTAAATTTTGTTTCAGGTAGCGATTCGGGTGTTTACTAGCCCAAAAAGACTTAAAGCCACTTTTATGATAGATGCACTCTGCTCCAATCACACTCAGAGTTTTCTTGTAACGTTTGATTACAAGACACACCGTTGACTTTGGGAATTTTAGAACTTTCCCAATTTTTGAGGCAGGCCACGAAGGATTCTCTAGATGTTTGTGCAAAATTAATTTTCTTTTCTCATGTTCCATGATCTGTAATTTCGAGATGCGTCGATCAATCGATAAAATTTTTCACCAATTTGTTTTGTCAATGAAACATCAAAAAAGGAATGTCAAACATTTTTGTTCCAACCATCAGGGACGCGGTGGTGTATTGAATAGTGCGTTCAGATTTACTTTGAATCGAGCTTTTTTTCGGGTGGATTCTGCACTCGCACCAGCACAACTGTGCTCTGTAAAATCCGTCAAATAAGTAAGTGAATCGATCATGCACATGCACCTACTAGATTTTGCTTGAGTGTTTGCTGCAACGTGAATAGCCTTCTTAAGAGTTATTACTACGTTCATGGCGAATCACTCAAATAAAATACAAATAACCATTTTCATTTATTTTTGATCATTTAAATACTTTCATTATTATTTTTATTTTCCATATTACCATTGAACTATTACATCTACCACACTGGTCTTAGAGTCAGTCTATGATACTTACCAATATTGATGTAGCACGAACAAAACAAGGCATGAAATTGACAGCAGAAGTAAAAATAATTTTTCACATGTTCGAGCACAGCACACTGCGATCCTTCAAACTAAAATTTTCATATCTGTCGTCTTTGTTCCAAATCCGGTTAACATGCAGTTAATATAAAATATATGCTGTTGATTTTTATATTGATTTTTACAATTTGAAACATGGACAAAAACGCAACCGGCGGAACGCTGAGTTGTCGTTTCATTTTGCGATTATTTTAATGAGTCAGAATTGCAGCTGCTCGACAAATTTGTTGTGTTTTCATTCCATTGTGAAACAGAAATAAAACACTGTAATAAATTCTTATGAATGTATTTCTGAAATTTGGAGCGATGAAATTCAAAACGATGGTATTTAGGTTAATCGATTCTTTGATTTTTTAAAAGGATGTTCCTCTGCCTGTATAGATCAAAATAAAATAAAACACAAAAGATACCAACCAACGCTCCCTTTCGCGCTTCAGGGGACCGAAGATCAATGAGCCAAATAAATGTCAGTTCAGATTAGAAACTCCCCGAAAGCTCAACCTTTAATCCTTGCGGTGAATCATTTCCATTTCTCATTTCAAACCGCGCTGCTTCTTAGCTAGATACCCCGAAGGCGGATTTATGTCTCCCCCTGCGGATCGATAGATGAATGTTTTCGTTCGGGTTGACTTAATCCACGGTAGCAGCTAGCTACTGAAGATTTTTTTACCTTTCCCTCTTCTGAAAATTTGATTTGAATTTGAAGAATTTGTTAATGTGATTATAAGGGTTTACCCCCGCTCCTGTTTCCCAATGAATGCAACGATGCTTTCTGGAGAACATGTGGCAGTGGTGATCGAAGTCAGAAAACAGCTTGCTCTCAGAGGAATTCCGTCCCTGGTTTGCATAACGGAAGATTCCTCGACAGTTATTAAAATCTGTTACCACGGCAAACAACCAATCGGGGAATTTTAATACTTAACGACATAAGAAAAAAAGAGCTCGAAAACAGTTGAATGGATACAAAAAAAAATCTGTAACACTCGACGAATTGAGATAACGATCGAGGCCAAACATACCCGGGAGAAATGCAGGGGAACAATCTGACGGAACAGCCACGACGAATCGACGAAATGATAACGATCTTTCTCTGTCTCAGATGGCTTCTGTGTGCCTGCCTGTCGACTTACCAGCTGCTTCTGGAGGTGATGAATTTCTAACGAGATTAGACGCAATCGGCTGTACTGCGATTGCAAGACTCTCCCTCGAAAATAAAACTTAAACAAATTGAAAAAAAAATCCCGTAGCTGAAAAATCATTCAAGACCATCTTGAACTCCGTGGCATGCATGGTGGTTTCATTGTATGCAAAGTAACAATTTTTCAACACCTTTCCCTATATTACAAATCCTCCGCGCAATCACAGCCAGCAAGAGCTTAGGAAAATCGTGATGCAAACTATCTGGAGGTACAACCTGTTGGCGAAAAATGGCCAGCGAATAGCGAAACAAATAGCCACCATCAGAAGGCACTTATGCTTGGCCGATCCTGTTCCACCCCGACCCCTTCTCCCTTGGCCACTCCAATGAAATGATAGACATGCATACCGGAACGCTGACTATGGCTCATATGCAAGTACGAGATAACCCCTCGCATAGACCAGGCATGCCAGCAGCAGTGCCCAGCGCGCTCACCGACACATTATTGTTTTGTGTCAAATTGCTATTTAAATAATTCATTATACGAAACATTATAGTTATTATTGGTTGGAGGGAAAATAACTGTTATTTTCCTCCCGCGTTCGAGCTGGCACATGATCTCCTCGGCTGACCAAATGAATGCGCGAAGCGCGCAGGATGAGAGCGGAAAACAGAGGTTTATCGAAAATGCATTCGAGCTCGGTTCGACACCCCCTCCTGATGATGTAGGAAAGGGTCTGGGCGAAGAGGGGGGTGTGCAGGATTTATAGAGGCGATATTTGCCCGGAAGGCCCAATCCATCGATCTTGGCTGATATCTAAATTTATATGTTTCAATAATGCTCGGGAATGTACGCGGCTTCGGCACGCGGTGGTTCGCGTGCAAGTGACCTCATTGTAAGAAGATACCGCTGCTCACTTATGGTCGTAATCGAGGGTGGATTTTTGATTGATTCGTCCGATGTTCGCGTTTTGGAAGCGACGGGCAGGTTTCGAAAGGAAATGTTGGGCACTTAACACTACTTTGCACTTATACACTGGTATGAGTTGGACATAGATTGTGATCGTTAAGGTTTTCAGAGTGATCTCGTGTTCTCTGTTTTTGACTGAAAGTAGGTGAAATGAAGCTAAGTAATTTTGTTGAGGTATACAGTTGTGTTCAAAATAATAGAATTTTTTTTTGCTCACTTGCCGACAGTTCAAAAGATAAATAGTCCGCAAGAATGCGATTCGAGTACAACAAAATTCCGGTTCTATTAATTTGAACTGCTTTAAATGGACGCTGCAACAAGTTTGAAGCTAAATATTTACAAAAAGAAATCGTAATGCCACAATCACTGTGTCTGTTTCATGGGAGATGCATTCAAAGGGCATCACTGCACTCAGGGCAGAGTTTCCCAGCAAACACAAAATCGTATATGATAGCGGATATAAGTACAAAGTGGAGGCGATATACGTACATGCGTCCATTTGGCTTCATGTAAAATGTACATATATGGCCTCCACTTTGTACCCTTATCCACTATCATATACGATCCTGTGTTTGCTGGGTTGCAGCCATCCAAATTCATCCGCTATACAAGCTGTGTAGTACGGGCACGAAACTTATGTACTCGACGGACGCTGACTACCGTGCTTTTGGCGCTCACCTAGTCGTCAAGCAACACGAGTTCTACACTCACAACTCACCCGGAAACGAGCCGCTGAAGATGATTCTGTGTGGCCTTCCGGAATTCACTAGGTAATCATCGCCAAACTGCAAGTGAAACCTCAAAAGGCGTTTCCCATCAGATATCAGCAACAGAGAAATCATCCGAATCAACATCTGATGATAACGCGGGCCCTCTTCAACATTATCGCCGGGTGGGACCGGTATCACCCGAAGCCTAGCGTGCGGTCGCGGAACCCGAAACCTCCATATGAAATTGCGGTGTGGCATGTTTGCCGGAGCGTGTGGCGCAAATCACAAGAGCAGCAATCAAGCCTGCTCCAAACATGCGGAAATTTTGGCAATCCACAAGCAGGTGTCCACGGTTTGACTGACGTCATCCACCTCCTCTGATGAACGAGGATTCAAGTGCCAAACCTGCCGCGACTCTATTCAAACCACCGCCAGACCAACTACCCGCCAGCTTGCGTTCAGGCCCACCACCCACCGATGGATAGCTCTACGACTCGAAGCAAATAGTGGAGTACGTCCAAGAACTGTCCCAGCAAACACAAAATCGTATATAATATCGGATATAAGTACAAAGTGGAGGCGATGTACGTACATGCGTCCATTTGACTTCTTGTAAAATGTACGTATATCGCCTCCACTTTGCACTCTTATCCGCTATCATATACGATCTTGTGTTTGCTGGGGTACCGTCAACTACGTTCCCACCGCTCGAAGGAGGAACAGCTCAAAGCTGCAACATCTAGAACGATGATGTTAATATTCTAGCATGGACCGTAAAGGCACAATCAGCCATCCAGAACAAAATGGTTGAGCTCAGTGAGATCCTAAATAGGAAAGACATCGACATCGCCATCGTCACGGAGATGCCTCAAGCCTGAACTTAGCGTTTCCATTCCAGGCTACTGGATTGTGTCACTTCATCGTTGCAGCTCTAATGGAGTAAAAGTCTTAATCGTCCTACGCAACAACATCAACTACCACCAGCTTTCGAGCTTCCAGCTGCAGTTTACCGAAGCCATTTGGGTTGAAGCCGAATCTGCCGTTGGCCCTATCAACTTCCTTGCGGCCTATTGAACAACAATGCTTCTACGAAACGAAATTCGCAAGCTAACTTTAAGGTAGGGCCAGTTAATCATCGCCGGTGAACTGAACACGAAACGCGAACTTGGGGAAACATCTCATTAACGACCGACATCTTCCTCACCATTATGGGGAACAACATCGCCCAGCCGGTCGTACACCAGGAGCTCAGCTCGGATCACTATCCAGTGAGGGCTGAAGTTGGCTCCTCGATCAACCTCCCAACAATCATCAGTGTCGAATAACCTCTTGTTGAAACAAATTTAGAGAAGTTATTCAGCTTTCTAGAAGAAAAAGCTGAACAGCCTCTTCAAATTTGTTTGAACAAACAGTTATTACAGCATTGGATCACCAGGACGAACTATCATCGCGCCGGATGGGAGAGGCTCGGACAGCAGATCGGCGACAGCGTCAATTTCGACGATCAGCAGCTACGGAGCATCGAACAAGCGATCATATGCCAGTTAAAGATCAAATGGGCTTCTCTGTACCCATTGATAAACTTACTAAATATTTGATACAATTGCGCAACGCAATCCAAAGGCAATACAAGAAAACTGATCTGCTAACCTTAAAAGAGTCGTTGTAACCGAATCACTAAAATTACCAAAACCAGAATGGTAGAACCCTGAAACAATGATTTTGCCGACAAGATCCGCGCTCTCCCAGGTTGTGCAAAGCCCTTTTGGAAGTTGAAAAAAGTTTAAAAACCAGGGCCCATTCCACCGTTGATCCCAATAGACAGCTATGACTCCTGCAGAGAAGGTTGCTGAGATAGGTCAAAACTTCGTCAGCTCTCACCATCTCGAACAAACCATCCTTATTCCCAGTCCGCACGAGACTGACCATCTAAGTCCTAACTATTTCTTGGAGGAGTTGGAGATCGCGACTGACAAACTGTTGACCTATATTAAAACCTCAAAGAACATGAAGACCCCAGATTTCGACAACATCCTGAACTTTGAGCGCGAACAATGGAGCCCTTGGTTCTGCACACATCTGGCGTTGGTTTTTAACCAATTGAGACTTAACTACTTCCCCTTGTGTTCGAAGTCAGCTAAAGTCATCGCCATCCATAAACTCGGGGAAAGATTCTTCCTCTCCGAAGAGCTATAGACCAATCAGTTTATTCTCAGAATTATAAAAGTTGTTTAAAAAAGCTATCTACCGTCAGCTTCTCACATCTTCCGACGAACTCAACATCTTGCTCGATGAACAATTTGCTTCCAACGTGGTTGTTCTACAGTTCACCAAGTTCTCGACATTGAGAAGGTCTTTGATAACGTGCGGAATGGTGGCCTGGTGATCAAACTAAAACGATACAACCTTCTCATCTTCCTGGTGAAGATATCTGAAAACTATCTGTCGGATAGAACAGTGTTTAACTGCATTGTGCAGTTTCTGATGTGCAAGAGATCACCGGTGTTCCACAGGGAAGTATACTAGGTCCACTTCTGTTTGACCTGTTCACCCCGGACATATCCCCGCTCCCTGAAAATGGATCTCCGTCGTTGTTCGTCAATGATACCGCAGTCGTCCACAATGGTAGGGTAACCAGAGCCCTCCCTGAAAAATTAGCCTTAACAACACAACGGTGGAATGGGCTGATTCAGCTGTCAATCTTGGCGTTTCCTTGAACAGCAAGCTGATTTTCAGTGAGCAAGTTGACAAAACTCTCACAAGACGTTGTCTTGAAGCTAATGTACCCATTGTTCAACAAAAGGTCTATATTATCCCTGAAAAACAAGCAAATCATAGCCCCGGTCATCAAAAATGGCATGCCAGTCTGAGAGAGTTTCGCAAAAGCACATCACCTGAAGCTTCAGCATATTCAAATCAAGTTCCTCAGGATGATCCTGATTACCCTTCCGAGGACAAGAATAGCTGAGGTTCACCGTCTAGCCGAGATAAAGATGCTCGAAGATCGTTTCAGTGACTCTATTAATCATTACAGAGTTTCCCACCCTTGGGCATTCAAGTTGTAGATGTAGTTGTAGTTTAAGTAGGTAGGTTAATAACCTTTTTAATAATTTTTAAATTTAAATAGTGAAAATAATAATGCCCCAAGGGCTGATTTGAATATTTAATCTTATGGCCCAGACAGACTACCGTCTACGTTTGCATTAAAAAAATTCTACGACCTTGCGAGCGGCTTTCCGGCAGTTAACCGGAACATTCGCCATGGCGAACGGTTCAGGTTGACTCAGAAATTCTCGATGGGACGCAGATAGGGAACGATGGTCAAGTACAATCAGAACACCGCGTCTTCGCCCCACCACCGCCACGTCACGATTTACCGGGAAAATCGACTAAAAGATTAAATATTCAAATCGACCGGGAAAATCGTCATTGCCTGCAGCTCCGAATCCAATGGACGCGATTTCCGCTTCCTGACATGTATGTTCATGTTCGCCAGGTACTTTTTCACTGTTTGGCCGGTTTAACCGACCTCCCGGCTAAGCGCATGCAGAGATGTAGCCACTTTTCCCTTGGTTCTCATCTTAAGCATCCTTTGGAGCTTCTTGTCGCTCAGGGTTGTCGGTCGTCCGGAATCGGGCTTTTTTTCGATGCTCTGATTGTTGTCTAATAGTGCCAAGATGTGGTAGATGCCGGAACGGGCGTATCCGGCGTCCACAAAGTGCCGCACGATGTTCCTTTTTCGACGCAGCGGGGTGCCGTTCTTTGAACACGCACACTTCTGACCGGAGTTGCTTCACTGTGTTTGCCATCACGATTAGAGTTCGACTGATAGAGCTGTCAAATTTTGTCTGCTGACTCATGGGTTGCTATGATGGGTGGGTAGTTTTGTCATTGCGGGTAAAGGTAAGCCCTTGAAAAAATGCTATTTTTGTCCATTATTTTAAATGCAAACGTTACGGAATACTTTTCGTTTTCTCTTGTTTAATATTTAATCCTCGAAATAACTGTGGATTCCATCGCAAATTACTGATTACATGTGACTGGCATAATACTCGATAACCCAAGATTTTTTCCCATTATGCCCACAGTACGGAAAATAGTTTGGTCAATCCTCAAATTGTCCCTACTAGACATGCCATTGATCATCGGTGCAAAGGCTTCCTCCATTCAAGCCCGCATTCCGAAACTTATTTGAATTTAAATGAAACAATAACAAAAACATCCACTTCTTCGGTACGTCCTCTCCATTCCACTACACCATCTGCGCCGAGTGCGCCATTTGTACGCCGTCCGTTGGGGTGACAAAAGCGACACCACACGATGGGAACAGGCAGCGTCATTTTTCATCTTCAGCTTAACGCTACCTTATGCCGGCAAGCGCACGGTATTCCCAATCGGACACAAACAGTTTAATCATTTTTATGCAAATGTTCTTTGTTTTGTACGTCCATGATGCACCTCGCTTTCTCTAACTGCAGCCACCAGCTCGCCAAGCAAGAAGAGTACCATCGAGCAAGACCAACGGCGAGTGATTTTCATGAAAGGCCATACATATTCAATCGCAATTTGCCTGCGTCCAAGTGCATTCACTTCCAAAAATAGTGCGTCACACTGCAACATAATTGCATGGCATGACTCGGCAAACGAAGCTTTGAAAAATTATCCCCATTTACATAAATTTCAATCAAGCTCAAACAATTCATTTGATTGTACCGACCCAAACACACGTGCAAACGCGGAAGTGGCAGTTGGCCATGTTAGAAGTGGCCCGAGAGACTGTCAGTTCTGACAGGTTCGAGAGCGTGGCGATCGATAGTTTGGTGTTATCGCCGGGCCAGATCTAGTCCCATATCGTTGCGCGTCGTCGTCGTCGTCGTCGTCGAACATTCAATGGAAATTGAGTGCAATTGAGGGGCGATTCGATCGGACGATAGGCGAGGAAAATTGTCCCTACCTGGAACGCTAGGTGCGAAATTGTGGGCACATATCGTCACGATTTAATGAACGCTCTAGATCGCCTTATCGCCGGACGCTAAGCGACAAGACATGTAATAAAGGTATTTGTTGGGGATTGTTTGGAAACGGTGCACACGATATCTTTCGGATCTGCTCGAACCCCCCCGAGGGTAACTTTTCGGAGACAATAATGGCGACGATTACTGCACTGCGACTAGCGGTGAATTTTTCAATGATTTCATCGATACGATCTCCTCCGAGCGAGTGCGATCGAGCGTGGCCTAGCAATGGAACCAAACAACCTATAAAATAGTATTGAATTCTCAAATACATCGAAGCAATAGAGATAAGTGTCGACAGAAGCACATGCCAACCCTGCGGGCGTGATTGTAATAGCGTGGATAAAAACAAATCACCATGAATGTGTGTTTTTTTTTGGCAATGAGAATGATTGACTTACACAACCCGGACCTTGGCGATATTTGTCGATGTTTAAATATTTTGATAAATTTTTATTAGCATCTTATTTTCATTCGTTGAATAGCTTTACTTCTGCTCGTTCCTTGCGCGATTGACTTTCTCCCTGTGAAAAGATCAAAGCCAAAGAAGGGTGAGAAAATTACATTTGATGACGAAGAATCTACCTGCCGCTTGCATCCGAGTTGCTACTTTATTCTTTCTCCGAGAGAAACGGTTCTCCTCAAGCTGTTTAATCCAATAAATTAAATTTACTCTTCCATCCCCCACCCCACCACAATCCGATCCTACACTTAGTTGGTTCGACTTTTAAAAATGCATTATTCATCCCGCTGGGAATCGTCGATCACCCTCTAATAAACCAATTGTTCCGAAAAGCTGAAAAGCGCACTACATTCGGTCGATCGATCGAGCGAGAATCTCGTCGGCAGATACGGAAAATATTATCATAATTTTTGGTCCCGTGGTTTTTTTTTTATTCATCGTTGGCCCATAAATTACCACGCTATGACAGTCGTTTCGAATCGACGAACGTCTGCTGCAATCCGAATGTGGTGCGCTGTCTTAGAACGAAGAATGTAGCCTATTCAGCGCGATCGGCGAACGCTCGTGTAATGCAACAAGACGGAAGCATTTTCATTCGATTTGACTTTCGTCGATATAAATTAAAAATTATCTGTGTCTGATTGAAAGGCCGATGCGTGGTTTGATTTAGTGGTGTGGTTTTTTTTGGAATTGGTGATGCTGATGGAATGAATTTTTAAAACATTAGGTTGAGTTATGTATTGAATTAGAGTGGCTTCAGTTATTGTAGATTAAGATGGAAGGATTGCCCATTAAATATCTTTCAATTTTAAAGTGGACTAAGAAGAGAATAATAATTATTGCAAAAATACAGCAGAATAGCTGTAACAGTAGTAAAAATATAGAAAACTGAGGGCTTTTTATTTGTATTTGGCTCATCAAAGACAGGACCGTATAGAAAGCGGACATGAGTACAAAAGTGTAACCAACCGTATTTGGGTAACAATAAAACCATCATATTCAGTGTTATCGGCTTAATTTTGTTGAAATGGAGCTTCTTGTTTTTATAATAGTAGTCAGTAAATGTTTAAATAAATAATTAATGTTAGAGCTCCGTTGTATATAAACGTTTGAGTAATCATAAGTTTATTATTTAAAAGTTACTTATACTATTTTTTATGTTGGTTACGTTAGTTTTCTTTTCTTTATTTGTTTTCACTTGTTTTGTTGGTACATTATAAAGTCTCTTACCCAATGACAAAAAAAAACAAAATAATACATGAAAATTAATAAACAGAAGAGAAAAAAGCTATGAACTTGCAAGCAAAAAGTTCAAATTTGAAATTGAGAATATCTAATAAAACTATCTGGGAAAGTACTATTTCATCGATTTTGGTGTTATTCAGGGATCTACACACTTTGACTTTCTTACAAAAATCTGTATAGTTTTACCGAATTCTCAACAGCTGAACGTTCGGTAATCGGATTTACGGATTTCGGTAAAATTTCACAGTAATCTGTAAAATAATTACCGGATTTCGGTAAAATTTTACCGAAATCCGTAAAATCTAATCACCGAACGTTCAGCTGTTGAGAATTCGGTAAAACTTTACAGATTTCTGTAAAAAAAATCTGAGTGCGTAAAATTCAACTCGATTAGTTTTAAACGGAATTGTCAGCTTTCTTATTGCGTTTTGCCAACTCATTTTCAAGATCTTCGATTCGGGCTTCAAGAGTACGGATCCATTCACGTTCTTTTTGACTGAATAAGATCTTCATCAATCGGACAGCTTTCCTGAGAGCGTGTAAAGAAACTAGCCAAAGCTGTTTCATCAATAATTAAACAAAATATCGGTTATAACTCACTGACAACTTCCACAAGTAAGTTTTGCATGTCCCCATGAAGATAGGGTAAGGGGATGTCATGTTAGCCTAGCTCCTTCATTCGGCCTATGTACCAAATGTGTCATTAATTAGGCGATAATCAACAAAATCATCTTGCTATTAGGATGACCGATGTAGTCCCAAGCAAATGAGACAATTTTAATCAACTTATAGTTGTTCACTTCCGCTTAATTTCCGATTTCTTTAACATCATGATTTCACTGGTTAAGCTGAACAGATGATCTACACGATCTTCGAGTGATCTAAATTTAGCTTAACTGAATCGATAAAGCAAGTAATGTAGTCTGAATGTACAGAAAATAGTTACACGTTACAAACTAACTTTTCTCATAGCTAAAATACAAATTATTTTACAAGAAAATCGTATACCCAATGTTGGGGACATTTTTTTTTGTATGTTCCCAACTATGGCCTGTTGTATCAATAACGTAGTAAAAGGTTGTTATTGGTAAAATTTCAAATTGGTTAAATGCATGAATTTGCGGTTGTTTATAATCAAGTGGCTCATCTAAACACAAACCGAAGGAACAAAAACACTGTTAAGAGAATTATAATATTTTCATTATTGAATGGCTGATGAATCATGTATGAACATCACTTAAGTGTTTCGAGGCAGTTCAACTTGAGTTGGTTTTGTGAAATGTTGTATTAAGTAAATCGAATACAGCTAGCAATGCCTTAATTCATATAACTAGAAAAAAAAACCGTACAAAGACTGCATTCAGTAATAAATCCATCGAATGGGACGAACTTGCATCCATATATAGACCCAATTTGGTGCCTATAGACCGACATTAAATCCATATCCCTCGAAAGTTTCTGATTTTATAAAACGAGTTGTGTAACTTTTCGTGATACATACTATCAAATGTCTTATCAAACTTATCTTCACAAGTGTCTAACTAGTTGAATCTCGCTTACAGCCTAAAAACTTTATGCGTAATAATGAAAAATGTAATACATCATTTCATAATAGACTGAGTTAAGGGACACACACCCTAAATTGTTTTGAATATCAAAGAACCAAATTAACCATAACCTACGCAATTTTTTTTAAATCCAATTCCAATATAACTATGAAATATTTGATAAATTCTTCAAATGGTAAATCAATCAAACAGAAATACAAAAACTACCCAAACAAAGCGTTTTTTTTTAATTAAATAATTTGAAATTAGACACAACTAAATTGGAAGAAAAACTCAACATAACATCATGCACGCAGCTGGTGAGGAATGAACAATAAGGTTATTTCAATGCTAATTGTAGGTAACTGATCACTGTCAACTCAGTAGAATTTATATGAGGGAGGATTATCATCCACAAAAGCCTATACTTCAATTCTGGCAATCTTTTCACCTTATTGGTTTCAGATTCAAGGCACTCCGATGAAAACGTGATACTTTTAATAAATTTTATTGAAATTCCTCCGGAAGAACACTGTAAAAAATAATGGTCCTAATAAAAGTGAATCACTTTTTCGTTCACGTTGGGCGCCAATTAAGAGTTTGTACTTGAAATGCATTGTGAACCCCTGTATGTTTGGGCACCACTGCCGTACGAAATACACTTACACAGTTGTTCGGGTCGAATAATACGCGTAGCACTAATTTTTGTGTCTTAGCAATGGCGACACACATTCAGTCAGCACAACGGGTTTAAGTTAAGTTGCTATTAAGTTGAAGGCTTTATGCGTACAGATTTCACTTAGAATCTGAACGCGTTGTGAACAGCGGTTTGTATAAAAAGTAGTCTTCCTCCTTTGATGCAAGTTTCACCGTTTTTGGGTAACGAGTCTGATGTAACAGTTACAGGTGGAAGACGATCGAAGACAATTATTATAAACTTGAAAAGTCATGTTGAAAATCCAACGATGATTTGGCGTGAAAGTGTTAAGAAACGTCAAAGCAAACCCTGAGCTGTCAGATAATGAAGGACGGTGCCGCTCATAAAATCATTCGAAGCTTCCATCTGAGAGCAGGATTCCATTCTTACTGAGCGAAAAAGCAACCAGGACCTGGAAGCATGGTCTAGAGACCGAAACTCGTGCTCGTAGGTTGTATAACTAGGTATCAAGGAGGCCGGCACATTGGCATGAAGCTTACGTGAGAATGGATTTCAGACAACTTCCTATTAAACAATTTTACCAACAATATGTCAAAACAGTATATCCACTCCGCGAGTTTTAAACTAGTATTCGGTATTTCAAACGTAAACTGTAAATTATTCAATTGCTTTATGAACTCCAGTGTTAATGGCAAATTGTGTAAAACTCCTAAAAATTGATTAAATGACAGGTAGTTGAACATACACGCTAACTTTTATAAGGGTTATTTTTTCCTATATACTACACAATGATATTAATTTCTGTCTGGTATACTATGGTATGGTAGAATGCTGGCGTAAAACGTTACGCAATAACAAAATTATAACAATATGTTAAAAATACGCAAAAAGAATGTACTAAAGAGCAATTATTGACATACTACAGTTACGATCTTTGAAGCCAAAATTTGTACAAAGTGGCCTACCCTATAGACTGTGAAAACAAGTTAATAAAACCTGCATAAGACCATACAAATTTTGAAAATGTTCTAGTTAAAAATGGTCTAGTGGTCATCTTGAAAACCGCCATAAAACCTCTTGGCTGTCATGAAAACTAGCATGCGGCTAAATTAACACAGCTGTCAAACTTCTCTGTGATATCGTGGTTGGTCTTTGTTGTTCTGCTTTGTTCGGTTCTCTGCTCTTCTGATTCATTTGGTTGAAAATAATATCCAAAAAAAAGTTCCAGTGTTGCGGAAAGTTTTGTTTCATAGCAAAATATAAAAACAAAATTGGAGATTGGAGATGGCTGGGTTCGATTCCCAACCTGGTCTCGGAATTTTTCGTTATCGAGAATTTCTCAACTCGACGGGTATGATTGTACTTGCCACAAAATCATACTATTACAAAAATGGTACCCGGCTTCGAATGCTTTTAACCAATAACTGTGGAAAAAAAAACACGAAGTTGAGAGCAAGCAATAAGCTCATCCATAATTCATAATCTGACCATAATAAATTAATATGAATGAGTCCCAAAACAGCATTTAACCATAGCAAGGGCGGAATAAAACCTTTGATAGGAGTAAAAGAAACTTGAGAAAACAGGGTTTAAGGATCGTTGTAAACAAGCTGTGTAGGTTTTAATAAACCTGCTAGAATATGAAACCTATTGGCACCTCTTGATGCATAATGAAACCAAATTGATCTCTACTGGCTTTCAATTTTAACTTTAATAATACTTAATAGAGCTGATACCGAATATTTAATACTTAATTAATTAACGTGATGTTCAATGATGGAACAAACACACAAATTATTGATCAAAATGAAAAAAATTATCATTATATAACGCAAATGCTGATTGAAAACTGACAAAACAGAACATTTTGCAAAATAAACTTAATTTTTGTGTTGTTGTGAGTTCATAAGAAATTTCTTTTTGGGATTAATAAAACCCTCTATATTAACAAGCTACTCTACATCATGTTTTGTGAAATTGAAAGTTTTTCTCTCTCTTTTGAATGCTGGTAAGCATGCTGTTACAAGCTCAGATATGTAATTCACTTGAGTACAGTTAATTAATAAAGTATATGTGAGTATAGGTACCGATTTGAACCAACAATAAGGATGCTATAGAAGCCACTCACAAAGTGTGTGTGTGAAAGTGGTTTACATCATTGAGAAAACAAACAAGTTTTAAACTACTTAGAAAAGTGGATTTAAATTGATTTGAGCCAACAATAAGGATGCTGTCGAGGTCAATCACAAAGAGTAATGGTGGTTTACTTAATTGGAAAAACAAAATTGTTTTTCTCCGTTTCTGCTAATTGGCCGCTTTGAACCGATTTGAACAAATATAACGGATGCTGTTAGGGTAACACACAAAGTGTGATGGTGGTTTTCTTCGTTTGGGAAATATGAATAAGCAGGGAAGGGAAGGAACGCTAGTGAGCCGACCTAAACCGACCTTAACCAACAGTAAGGATTGGGACTACAATTAGCTTTTGAACTACGAAATATGTAAACCACGATGAATTTAAATGCCAGCTACTGATTATCTCTAAATGACAATGCAACCGAAGTAAATATGAGGTCCAATGTTGGAAAATTGATTTATTTTGGTATCTTCTCCAGATTCCTTAGAATTCCGGGAGTTGAAACATGTTTTGCAAGCTGAGAAGATAAAAAAAAACATTTGATGGAAAATAGCATGCC
The DNA here is from genome assembly GCA_034211315.2 of Aedes japonicus. Lineage (NCBI taxonomy): Eukaryota > Metazoa > Arthropoda > Insecta > Diptera > Culicidae > Aedes > Aedes japonicus. The sequence continues at coordinate 399,177 of JASCZW010001175.1, forward strand.
AGAGCGAGAGAAAATTTTGGGAAGCATGAAATAAACCATTTGTTATAACTCAACTTGATCCTTTCATAAGAGCGAAATTTTCACGAACGACAGTGTATAACGGTTTATTTTTTAATGACTTTTCGTGTAAAATAAATCAAATTTAACATACGCTCACACGTTTCTTTTATATCACACAACTATTATACATCATTAAAGAAGCACGACACAGTGGGAATTCCAAGCTTAATTCAAAATATTCACCACAGATCGAAAAGGAGAGAGGCAAAATAATTTACAATACCACATACCAATACGAGATTTCAAGTTATTACGGCAATAATATTTCAAAAGAGACAACAGTGAAAAATTGCCCTCCAAGTTGTTAGTGCAACGATAGGAACATTGTGAAATTTTAAATGTTCAAACAACTTTTCGAACCTTAACCCTTAATAGCAAGAAATATTTTCCTTAGTATTTTTTTATATCATATAGAAAAACAAAATTTGAATTTTCATCGGATGTAAATATCTGAGCATGTGAAATTGAATTTTCTTTCTCACGAGATACTTGTAATAATGAGAAGCTTCTGTATACAACATAATCACCAATGTATAGAATGTCCGAGAACTTTACAGGATTTATGATGATAAGTTATAAGTTTTGTGATACTCCGTTTCTGTGCATTAGAACGTATAGAAATAATAATCGTTTCGTGATTTAAATTGTAGCAAAAAACTTAAGGGTTAATTTCCCTATCACCCAGTATCACACCCAACGGCAATGCCTTTATTCAAATGCACTACAACTCACAAGAAGCATTTTTAGTTTTATCGAGATTTTAAAGCATTCTTCAAGTCCAAATCATGGAATACAGAACCCTCATTAAACCAAAAATGTTACTTGGGCTTGGTTGTTAAAAAAGAGGTGTAACAGATGTGATACTTTCACTTTGAGCTAGATCTTTAGTTCTCTCATGTAATATCAGAGTGAGTAGCTCAAATAATCCCCATTACCTCTTCATGCTGCACAAGTAGGCGACATGAATCAGTGATGACGATAAAGAAAGACATCCTTTCACCTAAATGTTTGGTTTGATAGCAACCTAAATTCAATGAAATTTATATTATATCAGCTGTTACCTGAATTCCACGTGTTTATTACTGGTTTTGGCAGTGGACGAAAATTACGTGCGTTTCACGTGGAAACAACGTAACGATTTTTTTTGAGTGTAAATATACCATGAACTATACCTTGTTATACTTATGCCAACGCAATTCATATGTCAAGCAGTACGGTTTTCATAATATTTTCATGTTTATTCAATCACTTTACAATCATAATGATACTCTGTATCAAATACAAAGTAAAACGCTCGCTAAGTTCCAATACCCATAACAAAATGCTACTTCCCTATGTAATAAAACCTTCCCCTACAAATTGTCCCCAATAACCATCAATTGCAATCAAACAAATCGTAATTCGTTACCTGTGTAGGCCGATGATTTCTAATGCCTCCCATTGCCAAGTCCTTTGGATTCGCTTCTTCGAACCCAAGAACGGCATAGAATCGGCCCCAAAGGGCAGCTGCATGCAAATGAATTCCGGCAATAAATAAACTACACTTGACGCTGTGGAACTGCGATACCGATCTACGTGGCATGGCGGCGGCGTGGTCAACCTACAATATTTTCCGACCGTTTGACCGAGCCCGGTGCACATTCGATGCAAAGGAACTGATTCGCCTGTGCCTCCGGCTGGTGATGTGGGATCATACCCCCCTCACAGCCCCATCCGCCAGCAATGATAGTCAAAGTCGATCAAATGGACCAGAGACCGATCTCCCGAAAGCCGGGGACCGAAAAAGTCTAATGTGATTTCCATGTTCCACCTTTTTGGATCACTTGTCACAGTTGGCGCTCGGGTCGGATTTATTTCCTTTCGGGCTGGTCCAGATCCCTCGATCAAAATGATTGATGTATCAATTTTGAGAGATTTCGTCTTCGACTTTCTTTCGAGGGTTTTGTGTGTTACGTGTTCCGAGGAAGTTTTTTTTTTCTTTTGTATCAGTTTGTTTGTTATGCCTTCGTGGCATTTTAGTATTTCGGTAAGCCAAGGTGGCTGATTGGATCGTCGTTGAATTCCTTGGCTGAAGGAGATTTTATGTTTTTATTATCTCTTCGCTCTGATTAAACTGTTTTTTGATGGACCTCTCCGGTCCGACTGATCACGGCAGACGAGATCCGTGTGGGTTGACACTCCATGTACAGGAAACGTTTGAAGGTTAATTAGCATTTATCCTCGTGGTACTCCGTTTTCTGTTTTGACGTAAGCGCCATGTTTCCAAAGCCCACCGGAAGACGTGTGTTAATTGCCACAATCTTTCTCCCATCGTTGTTGCTATGTTATCGGAAAGTGCCTGACTAAGTTTCCCAAGGGGTGGTTGAACACCGCACTGCAAGCGAGTATGTTCGGGATGTGTAATTGAGAGAATCGAAGGTTGAAATTGAAAGATTAATCCTCGCGCCCAGGAACGAGTGCGTTTTCGACTTCGACTTCGAAGGCAGTGTAGAGCAACACAGCAGCACCAAGCATCCCGAGAAATGAATGAAAGGAAATTAATCTCGGATTTGAAAATGATCCCTGATTCAATCTGGAAGAGGCGGCAAAGAAAGCGGATTTTTTTCCTTTTTTGGTTCTATAAATTATTGCAAGTGAATGTTTCTGAATTAAAATAACAGTCGGAGGGAAGTCGGATTTGATCAGCCCGCTGTTGCAGAGGAGAAGCTGTAAAAATAATAAATAATAATGAGATATCGCTGCCGGAATTTCCTGCAACCTCCAAGCGGAGGTACAAAGAAATATTTAAATTTTTCATTCACTGCACCTTGAAACTGACGCCGCACTCGACAAGGCGAAGGGGATGATGGTAGGCTCAATCCCTCCGGGTGTGTGCACACAAATATTTTCATCTCTGCCTTAGTTTGTCTAACCGATGTTTGCCTTAAGGATCTGTCTTTTTTTATATATATCTTGGAGCGCTGTAAATAAATACGGCAGAACAACGTTCAAAATAATGGACGGAATTAGACCTGAGCGCCAATCTCCCTCAAGGATTTGTAAAGGACGCTGTTTGGGAAATCGTTTATGATTGAATTTCAATTCGGAGATTTCTGTGGAACACTTTTAACGAACTTCCGATGCAATACCGAGGCGTCTTGATAATGAGAATAGATTCCTTCTAAATCATATAAGTGAGGGTCATAAGAACGCATGCCATAAGGCGTTAGACTGAATGCCATTAGGCCGAATGGATTACTATGCCGAAACAGTCACAAAACTGACTGAGTTACTGATAATTCAAATGTTTCTGTTTGATTGGAATTGCTTTCTGTTCTTATCTCAAAGGTGGAAAAACTTAAAAGTTTTGTAATTTAAAATAACTGCCAATAGTTGCATGGAGGAAAAATCTAAAAATAGTTCATGGTTTCAAATCCCAAAAAAAAAGTTAAAACTTCATCTTTTAGCAGATGACGAGCACAGAAAAAAATAATTAATTTTAAGAAGCGCCTAAAATTTTCCCTCGTTTAATTTCTAGTAAAAGGAGGCGTAAACAACACAATTGGTTGTAGTCTTTGATGCGCCATACAACAAAGTTTGCAATCTGACGTACAACAGGCTTGATTCAGGCGTTATCTGGCATAAATTTACATAAAATAACCCATTATTTTCTGCCAAATCTAGCATTCCCTTTATGTGCATTAGATAACGCAGAAAATTCAATGTTTCTTTTTATCTGTGTATGCTAGAAGATTTTTTGCAGTTTGAATGCTGTATGATTCAAAGAAAGAATGAAAGTTCATTGGGTTCATGTTTAGAAGATTGCAAAAAATAATAATTGCAATCTTCCACATAATATGTGAGCAGATTGAAAGTATTGAAATAAGAGGGAACTGCTCAAGATCTGTTTCAAAAAGGAATAATCTTCCATGAAAGTTCATAAGCAAATATTTTATGAATATTAATTTCAATCTTCTACTCGCCTAAATTTATACATAATGCGATCCATTCGGTCGAAAGGCTTTTAGTCTACTGATCCATTTGACCTTATTGCATTTGACCTAACGACATTAGGTCTACTAGCCATAAATCGATTGTTTAACAGTCTATATGGGCTATTTAAATTTAAATTTAAATAACAAATTTATGCTATACATCGAAGTAAGCACTTGTCTATCGTTTTTTATTAATCATTTATTTGTACAGGCTCAATCGAATCAACTTTACAGAGCCAAATTTTCGTATTTGTAGGCATCAGGTATCTTAAAACTAAAGTTAGGGGGATAGAGCCGATTACTCGCGGCCGTCTCGAGGTTAATAGGAACAACAATTTAACGGATAGGAAGATGGGCGGGTATCTAAGGTATGGTTTACATAACACATCTTTTTTATATCCTAAATTGTCAAAAACATAAAACTATACAACTTTTGGTTTTCTATTTACTTGATCATTTTTGAAAGAGAAAAAAAACTTATTCTAAACAACTATGTCAAATTAACTACAATCTAAGGCTAATGTTAGCCAAAAACACATGAATGATTTTTTTCAACTCCAGATCACGTATAGCCAAAAACATCTCGAACTGGTACATTCGGTTGTCTACCTCAAGCCCAAAGGGAATCATAAAGCTCAGATATGACTCCACGATGCTCAGCACATGACCAAACAATGTGATCTGCGTCCTGGTAACCTTGTCCACATTCACAGAGATTGATGTGGCTCAGCCCAACTCGGTATATATGAGCGTTCAAAGAATAATTATTGGCAAGAGGCGAGACATCACGCGGATGAAGTCTCGACCCACATCCATCCCCCTAAATCAAGATTTCTTCGACACCTTTGAGATGATAGAATATTGCCATCGCCCCAAATCTCCTTTACTCCATTTATACTGCCAGCTGACGAGTGACTGTTGACGAAAAGTAGTAAAAAGTTAATTAAATGCGATTTGTCGATCGTAAATATCGCCTTCTATAGCACCCACTTTTGCAAGCGAGTCCGCTCTCTCATTGCCGGAATTAAACAATGAGATGGGACCCATACAAAGGTGATGATAAAATAACGTGAAGATAAAGCACTTAAAAGCCTAGGAGCGAAAAGCCTATATAGTGGTACTTGTCTAGCTTAGTAGACAAGTTAAATCCCTAGGAATGATACTGCATACCAAACTGAACTGGAATGCTCATATGGAGTGTGCGATCGGCAATGGAGTGGAGTGTGCGATCGGCGAATATGAAATGGTGCATTAATACATCCTTAATTCGTCAAAAACTAACGTACACAATTTGATTATTTTGCAGAAATCAGTAAAACCGAATTCTCAACAGCTGAACGTTCATCAGATTTAACGGATTTCCGTAAAATTTTACAAATTCCGGAATTTTTTCTTAAAGATAACCTTAAAATTTCACCGAAATCCGTTAAATCGGATTACCTGAACGTTGTTGAGAATTTGGTAAAATTTTAGAGATTTCTGTAAAAAAAATCTAAGTGTGTATGCTTCTCTCGTGTGGTAGCAAAAACAAAAAGCTACTGCACAGAAAAAGTTGACAAAACTTCAACGTCTAGTGTCCTTTGCTATAACGGGAGCGGTGTGAAGAACTCCATCTAAATCGTTAGATGCAATTCTGAAACTGCTGCCGTTGCATGAATACGTGCAATTAAAAGTAGAAAAGAATATGATAACGGCTAACAACTTTCCCGGATGGAGACTAAGTCGGTCACTTGGGTTTTTCACAAAATATTCAAAATGGGTCAGTACTGAATATGAATGAAGACTGCATGTAACCTGTAGAAAACTATGACATCCCTTACAACATATGTGCGTCGCCATATGGATTCGGAAGGCAGTGGCTCCAATGTTGGTTATCGTTCCAATAAATTTGATAACAGATGAATTAAAAAAATAGAGCAGTAATCATCGGCCCTGGGAAACTTCGACACAAAAACAACATCGTTGGCTTCGTACCAATCCATCGCCGATTTCACGTTATGGCACGATGCCGGCCAACACCTTGGGCCAACACAGAGTGTCGCCTTCGGGGTCCGCTTATGGACGCATTCCTCTTTACATTTTTGGCAGTAGATGGTGGCGGTCGTTTTGTACAGCTTGCTGAATTTGCCGCAACCTCTGATTGCCTGCCACACTAAGTTTTTCTTGGCAAATTTGTCCACTCTCTTCTTCCGGAACTACTCCGGAACATCCAGATGGGATTTTCCAGCAAAAAACTCCAGGCCGGGAATCTGCTTGGCGTATTCTTTAATTTACGTCTCTTCGTCCATTCATCTGCATTTCGGCTGCACCTACCATTCGTGGTACAGCTTCCTGGCGCTGAATTTGGCCACCATATTCTGTTTATCGGTTCTGTTAGGCGCCTTCCTTGCCTTGAAGACATGAATTCCGGCCCGCTTCATTGTCTGTTGGACAAACCCGATGGAAAAATTGACCTTCAAAAATAGTGGATTTGTTTTAACCCAAAACCATGCATTTTTTTCTATTTCTTTTACATTATTTTACAATTTAGAAAGAAAACAAGAGAGATCTTTTGTAATTTCAACACATCCAGACTGAAGCAGAAACTGGCTTTTCTAACCACGACGATGCTCTCTCATGATGATGTATGATGGGTGATAAAGGGTGGAACGGTCAAAAATAGGTCAAAAATGATTAAGTGCACACTGATTAGTTAATTATATAAATGATCAATATTTTTTTTTTAGTTCATCGTCTTCAAAACGCAGGAAAATTATTTGATAAGGCTTCCAATTTTCCAAATACAAACTGTCTGGATTAACGTTCCACAAATTCCATCAAGTTTTGTACCGTTGTTATATCCACCTTGTTTGATGATGAATGCCAATTTGCCTTGAACTGTTTTTCAATACTGTTTTTGAGTTCTCTTGTGGTTTCTATTCACGATTGCCCAAGATTTTTAAAATAGGCGTAGTTCCGACGAGTTTGAAAGGTTTTTCTCCTTGGGTACGATTTGTTCACTATTAACGGGTTACCATTCCTGAGCCATTTTTCCGTAGTGGCAAGAAGCGAGGTCTCAACAAAACAGCACGGAACAACTATGTTTCTTCAAGAAACGCAATATACGTTTTGCAAGCATTCCTTTTCATAAATATCTTGGTTGAAAGTGCCAGTATTACGAAACTTTCGCTTTTTAGCCCACAGGTGCAAATTGCCTGCCAAAACAATTATTTTTTCGTGAACTTTTACATTTTTTTCTGTTTAAATTTATCTTGAACCATTACTATTACAGTAGCCGTATAAAACTATTAACGTGGGAGCTGCTTGAAATCATGTTTCATCGACGATTACGACGCAATCAAACTTAGTCAACATACTCGTGTACAACTTAAGCGCTCTTTTTTTTTGGCTGTTGTGTTTTGCCTATCGTCTCATCAATTTGGTGTCACTGTAACCTTAGCTGTTGACAGTCAGGCTTGTTTCTTTGCTCTTTGCACTGTTGCGTCGGACTTTCCTTATTTATTTCCAATATCTCTGATACGAAGGTTGGGATTGCGTTTGAAAATGCTGGCCACTATTCTTCCGGTTGCAGCTTCCGGGTGCAGCTTCTTGCCCAGCAAACATCAGTGTTGAATAACCACTTGTTCAAACAAATTGGGAGAAGTTATTCAGCATTCTAGATGAAACAGCTGAACAACTTCTCCAAATTTATTTGAATAAACAGTTATTCAGCATTGATGTTTGTTGGATGGCTCCGGTTTCCTCCTGACCTAGGCTTCCTGGCCGACGTCAGATGTTTCCCGAACCCTTTTATAAAATTCGGCAATGATCATTTGCAATATTTCAATTTGCCAAGTCGGCTTGGAAATAATTTGGATTTTGCTCATGCGCGTGCAAAATGTTGATACGCTGCTTTTCTTGCTTCGACGCCATTTTGAAAATTGAATAGAAAATGGCAAAACAAAATTGAGTCAATATTTTGTACGAATACACCTACAAAATGAGGGGTGTTCAATAATTTTAAATGCATGATTCATTTCGAATCATGATTATTTGATTCGACCAAATTTTTACCGCTCCATCCCTTATGTACTACCCCCCATTGAAGTACGGAAACGAAGTCCGACAGCAATGGGTTCTCCTCTTTGTTTGACATTAGCAAGCTTTAACAGCCACTGATTGTCCTCATTGTGCTATTGTATGAAGGGCCAAAAACGAGTTGGATGGAACTATAGGCATCATTACTTATACGTATCCACAGGGATATAAATAATCTCCTTCTAACAACAATATTGAACAATTGGTCAAAAGAGCGAGCTATCTTAAATGAGGATGCCTCAATGGGAGGAAAGAAGAGCCCACCCTCTATTCACAAACTGTTTGCAATGGGGAGTTGGCATTCCCACTCTTCCCGTTCAGAGTACTCCAATCGGGTGCCTTGACGGTCCCTCCCATTTCTCAATATTAGCATTAATTGATTATATAATTATGAATATATTTATATAAGAGAAGAGTACTACTTCATGCGTATCTGTTATATATGTGTTTCACTTTGTTGATCCTGAAATGACAGAAATGTTGTATATTGCTTCTTGAATAGTCCTGGTATAGCCTGGAAAGTCTAAGACCTCATTTTTAAATTCGCAGATACACTACACACAGAAAAGAAAGATGAATTTTCACAAACGTGGAAATTATCACTCCATCAATTGCGAGCCAAAACAAACATAAGCAACGGAAATCTTTCCAATATTTCATACAACAGACCTGAATTAAGCGATATCTTGGTTTAATTTATATAAAATACCACATGACAAAACTAGCATTCTATGCAATACTGCACAGAAAATAACATATTTCTTTCAAACTGCGTAAGCTTACAGTAACCTTCTGGGATGTGACTCTAGGACATTTAACAAAATTTTTATAACTAGGCTATGCTTTTTGCTAAGCATTTAGCACGAGAGTTGTCTTTTAATTTCGCTACAGAACGAACTACAATCGTCACTTTTCTTTAAACACATCCATGACAAAATTTCCAACTGGAGTTTATTTCATAACCCTTCTCTTTTGACCCTCATATAAGATTGTTTTAATAATACAAAGTACACAGTTTGATAGAAACATGTGATTTTCTGCGAGATAGCATGCTAGATTTGGCATAAATTCATGAGATATTCCATATAAATTTTAGGCTAGATATCGCCTAGTTCAGGTCTGTTACATTAGAGCTTGCAAACAATTTCGGTGCTTCGGCCTAAAATTGAACGAAAGAAATTTGTACGCGTCTGTTAAAATTCCTTTTTTCTTTCTTTCTGTGTGGCCGTGGTAGAAGCTAGCCACAGCTAGCAGAAAACAACATTCCCAATGATTATTCTACATATCGCGTGAGGTATTCACACCCAATTTCTCCAGGGTAAATTAACATACAGGGCTTTATCAAAAAGAAATTATAATCACTAGATAAGCTAAACTCTGATGTAACAAATTAATTTTTAAGAAAAGGCTAAAATGTGGAAGAGATCTACATCCATTATTCCTCAGCCCCACGAGGTTTAAAACAGGACCGTTCTGAAACGAGAGCCCATTAGCATACACCTCGATGAATAGGACCAATTTGCCCTACTATCCCGAAGTCAACCCGTGAAAAATTTCGCTCTATTCTTCCCAAACCATATCGATACAAATATCAATACGAAAATGAAGAAGCCATCCCATTCCATCCCGGTATTATTGTGTCATTAATTAACCGTTCGATCGGTCTGCTGTTTAGCAAGCATTGCCTTCGGACTAAGGAGGCAGAATTTGTCAACCGAAAACAACAACGAAACCTATAACAGAATCTCCCGCCATATAAAACACACAAAAAGTTCGGAGACAAAAGGAAATAAGAGCACACCGGTCGTAAATTTTATAACACCTTATTTTTGTCGTATTTATAGATGACTATGCTGCGTGAAACGGCAGTGTATAGTTTGGAAGGATTGATTTTTGCGTCTGCCCTGCTGGACCGAGCTCGGCTTTTGTTTTGTTTTTCTCCACCAACTCTAACCAAGTGTCTGGTGCCGGTGTCCAAGTCCACTCGGGAAGAAAGGGGGGGAAGGGACAATTTACGACCGTAGTGGCAGTTTTATTCATCTTCGAGTCCGCGGCCAGCAGCGAGACCGGGCCGTGAGAGATGAAAAGATGAGAAGTTCAATAAAGATTGGAAAAATTTTACGAGCCTCCGCATGCTGAGGAGCAGTTATCAAGAATTTATGTAAATTCGTGGCATGATGCTCTGCGAAGAGTGATTTCATTAAGAAATCAGTCCAGGTTTACTTGGATCGGATCGAAGATTGAGGAGAGGTGGAATTTATTTTCAGCACTACCGTAGGTGGAGGTTGCTTCGGATCGTCTCTTCCTCAGGTATATGCTGTCTGCATTTGGTAGCGATTTCGACCTCGTACGGTAGAACAAATTTAGGCTCCATCCACTGACACTGGGTGGTGAAAGGGACGAAAAGATTCTGCCACTGATTCAGATAACGCTAAGTGACGATTAGTACAACGTGCGATTGTTCATCAAGATGGGAACATGCTCGCCAAAGGATCAGCAAAGTGGAGCGCAAGAACCATCATTAAGTCGATAGTAAACTTTATTGCCGCGTTACATTTGCAGCTTAAAACCAAAGTGTATTTAATAATGGCAATAAAATTTATAAAATATTATATACTTTAATTATGTTACAATAAAAGCACCGAGCTAAGGAGAATCGATAAATATAAATGAAAGAAACTGGAGCAGGCGACTTAAGTGTCTTGGCGTAAAATGACTTCGCGCATGGTGCGCGCCTTAACGTCTTATTCGCGCTTACTTCACTCAGTCAGTCGTCACTCAGCGAATTTAATGAAGAGCAATTGAATCACGCGCATACACCAGAGAACAGACCGAGACCATACTAATAGCGACGAGACCCGTCCGTGTACACAATTTATGACGATTGTGAGTACCGAGAGCGCACACTCTTGACTAATGTTTGCCTTTTCTGTTTTCTTCTCTCTTTCTCTCTGTCTCTCAGCAGCCCCGCTACGAAAATGAACGGCCAAACCACGCCTCTGGACGTACCAGGCCTATCGCAAAATGATATACAAGGCATACTGCTTGGTTCACACCCATCATCGCAGTCGATAAATGTCAAACGTGAACCCGAAGATCTACGTAAAGAGCCGAAAAATCCACGAAGTCAAAAGGTAAGTTCGCCACGCGCACACAACATTACACTCAGTTCACAATGCACGTAAATATACCATTATTTGCCGATGCCGAGGTAGCTTGTTTCATTTGTCCTCGTGTTCTCTTCGACATGAATGGTTTTCCATATTGCGAGAGGCATTTATTTGTTGTCTGGCCAGTGATTTGTGAATAAACTTCCCTGTCTAGCGTAGCAGTCGTTAGGTGACGCTCGGCTGAAGTTCGCGTCTACTTGGTTTGTCTGGATGCAGAGGAAATGTCTCCGGAAAGTACGACAAATTGGTGAAATGATGTCCTGTGTTTTCGCGCCGCATTTGGATTTTTTCTAGCATGAATTTCAAAAGGCCGTTTTGAGTTATCAAAAGTTAAATCTTCCAAAATTGTGCCGATTCTAGAGCACGTTTTCCCATTATCACTACATACTTTAAAGAGATTTTTTTAGCGTTCTGCAAATGCTAAGTAAGGTACCAAAAGAGTCATAATTGAACTAGAATTATAGCTTAAGTTCTAATGTCGTTAGAAGAAAATGAAATTTTTCGGAGTTTCAAATTAGTTAGTTTGGATATTAGATCACAAAACCAGATGGCAAGGGCTTATCCAAACCAAATCCAAATCCGAATATACTAGAAATTTTTACGTTTTAAATCATATGCGAAGACCATTAAGGTGTAATAAATGAATTGATTTCAATTTGTTTTGTGATTTTTTTTGCTGATTATTGCGAATATAGCTTTAAATGGAATTCCTAAGAAGATAACAAAAATAAACTTTACGACGAATCTCTTGAACAAGAATCCTTAATGATGAGACGAAGTTGCATCCACGAATAGACCCAATATGGTGCTTATAGACCGACATTAAAAGCATACTTGACGAAAATTGACGACTTAATAAAGTTAGTTGGTTAACTTTTATCCAACATGTCTAAGCTAAGGTATAACTAGTTGAATGCCGCTTCCAGCTCAATTACTTTATGAATTTTGATAAAAATTGAAATCGATCGCTGCATTTAAGGCTGAGTCAAGGGACATGTACCCTTTATAATTTCAAAGAAATGTTTCTAAAATATTTAGGAGAAAAATCCTATTAAGTAATTTGCGCATGACTTCAACAAAATTAATTGATTTGAAATACACTGACGAGCATTTACAATTTCGAGAGAATTTAAAATGAATTTCTTGTAGGATAATTGTCTAAGAATTTCTGTAAAACATCGTTATCAAGATTTTAGTTTCAGAGATCTTTTTGGGGTTTTATATAGTGAACACTGCTAGTACTGTAGAACACTATTATTTTTCAAAATATAAGAGTATTTAAGATCAAGGTTGCGGCTTATCATTTTTGACTTATCCATATTCATTTGCCGATAGCTCTTCTCAGAAGCTCAATTTCAAAATATAATGTATGATGAACTTATGGTGCTTGAGTAGACCTATAACTTGGTCTAACAATACATAGCTCTATCTCTTATATCTGAGGAATAAGAGCGTATATTCGCAGTGATCTTCGCGATGATATTCGCGGTGAAGATCACGCGATTATCATCGTGAAGATCACTGTGAATATACGCTCTCATGTCGAAGATAAAGGAGTTAGAGCAATGTACTGTTAGACAAAGTTGTAGGTCTACTCATGCACTACAAGTTCATCATACATCATATTATCAAATCGACCCTCTGAAAGGAGATATTGGCAAATGAATATGCCTGAGTCAAAAATAATAAGCCACAACCCTGTTTAAGATATATAATTCAAATCCAAAGAATACTCTTTTAAATAATGTATTTTATGGCCCTACAGTATGATAACGCTGAACTAAGACTAGCATTTTGAATGTTTTCTGGTTCTGCAGAAATACTTGAAAAAAATTAATTTTTCAACAATATTGAAAACCACAAAACTGCAGAGAATAACGAAGGAGATCATATGATTCTAAACTAATAACTTAAAAAGGAGTCGGTCTTAAAATGATAGACCTCCGAGTCGAGAATAATACTTCGAGTGCTATAAGTTGCTATAATGTGCGTCAAATATATATATATATATATATATATATATATATATATATATATATATATATATATATATATATATATATATATATATATATATATATATATATGAATATATAGATATATATATATATATATATATATATATATATATATATATATATATATATATATATATATATATATATATATATATTTATATATATATATATATATATATATATATATATATATATATATATATATATATATATATATATATATATATATATATATATATATACATATAACTATACTAATAACGCTTAGAAAATATTCTAGGGCACTGAAAAGGGCCGTTTGATTTGCCATGCTACCCTTGCCTTCAATCTTGATTGTTAGTGAATGGACATTGAATCGAACTCCATCAGATTGCTCATAGTAAGTAAGCATACAAACTGATTTGATGAAATATTCAATATCTAGTACAGATTCTATCAATTCTAAATATTGAGGTAAAAAAAAAGGCTGCCGTAGAGAATTCGGCGTAAGCCCTTAAGGATGCTAGATGGTGATATCTGCTCTTCAGAGTAAAATAGTAGCTAGGATGTTTGGAATTTTTGAATCAGCTGCACTCAATCGATTCCAAATCAGGATCAGAAAATTCTTCCAAATTTTGAGAACAATTGCTTAAGAACTCGAGCTGCATTGGCCCTCTGAAGCCTCTGGTAAAGCTTGAGTAATTTAATATCTGGACCCAAAAAAAAGGATCTATCACGGAATCGTGTTAAAGAAATAAACATGTTGTGTGCTCGAAATGAAGGTCACTTATTGCCAATTGAGCCACCATTCCACTGAGAAAATTCTTGTCGGCTTTATTCCTGCTGGCCACTTTTTTATGGGCTGTCATCTCATTGGGGATACCTTTCCACTGGCTATAGCTTTTAGTCGATTCTTTTTCCTTAGGGGTGCGCAAGGATGAGATGACTCGTTTTGTATTGCTGCACTTACAAAATTTGCACTTATAATAGAAAAATTTTAACGGCCAAGGGAAGAAGTGAAATTCATCGAATAGTAGAACATGGTGAGTTCATTTCCCATTATATAAAATATATTCAAGCTCATTTCAATCCACATGTTCTTTCTTTCGTTGACTTTGTTTTGTGTTTTCTTTCTGCTAGATTACAATAGAATTGACCATAGCAAACACGCGTATGCTCAATGAACAGATTGAACATACGGAAAACTCCGCTCCCTCTTAGTTATCTAAAAGAAATTACATAACTTGTTTAAGTTTCCTTAAACCTTACTCTAACTTTCCTCTAAACTCTAAATATTTACCGTCAGTGTCCTTGGAATCAGCTGTAAGCTACCTCAAAACTTGCAATAACATTCTTGCATACAAGCCCTAAGTTTCCATAGAATTTGCCAAGAATTCATTTAAAAAGTACACCGGAATTTAAAGTAGAGGTTTTATGACAATTTGTCAAAAGACCTCTAAAAATTTGACCTATGTCTTCTGAGGTCTAACTTGGAGCTCTTTTGAAAACTGCTATTCCTTAGATTCGCAAAAAGTTCTCTACGAATTTTGCATGAGTTCCTGCAGAATTTTTTTTTCCGAGCTCGCCCCAAGTTCCTTCAGAAGTTACTCTAAGTATTAGTTTTTAAGTTAATTTATTGATTGATGAGGCTCGGACGCGTGTAACACCTTGCGGAGCCGATATTCAATATTGCTGTTAACAATGCTTTGCTTTTCGATGTTAGTAAAAGTGGAGCAATTACTCGGGGCTGGCTCGAGGTTAATGGGTCGTTTGGAAGAGATTAGGCAACTTATTTAAGTTAGTAAATGCTGCCCACGGCTGCAAATGCCATCAGGTCTTCAGTTCCTATAGCCCCGTTCAAGAGAGCAGATGGTTGACCTAAAGTATGCTGGGCAGGTACAAGTAGCACAAAAAGAAGAGGATAGTATAGCTGGGACGTTACACATTTAAGTCAGAAGAACAAAGGAATTCGTAGATCGCTTGCATGTAGGGAAGATCGCGCATTCCCAAAACATCTCTTACCCCATAGAAGGGCTATCCACCTCGGACCACTACTCAACCCAATAGTCGTGCTCTGGAGGCATCATAATCCGGGCAATACAAAACTGCGTGATCGATGTTATCATAACCGGTTCCGTTCCTACATGTACTGCTCTCGACGTGGTAAATTCTGTAGAGATGTTCGTTTAGCGAATAGTGTTTGGACAAACGTCTTGACATTACATGAATGAAGCGTCGACTTACATCCAGACCTTTGAACCACTTGAAATAATGGAATGTAAACACCGCCTAAGAGAATTACTTGTCCAATCATCTTGCCTACTTTGAAGAATACTCTGACGTAATAATGGAAAAAAGACATCGTCTGAAATTATGATTACGACTCAACCCAACTACCAATTTTAGTTTTATTCCAGCCGTATAGCAATTCTCCCAGCTTTGTTGATAACATTCAAAACTGTTTTGTCCACCAACACCTCCTATATGCATCTTTAAAGCCGAAATTTGTACAAAGTGGCCCACTCTATAGACGGTTGTGAAAACAAATTAATAAAACCTTTATAAGACCATAAAGATTTTGAATATGTTCTAGTGAAAGATGTTATGAGCACTTGAGAACCTTCATAAAACCTAATGGCTGCTATAAAAACCAGCATACGGCTAAATGGTCACAGCAGTCAAACTTTGTTCGATTCTCTGCTCTTCTGATTCATTTAACAGTAAATCATATCTAAGAAAACAGTTCTAGTGTTGCGGGAAATTCTGTTTAATAGCAAAACATCCGAAACATATTGATTTTTTTTACAGCGTATTATACTCCAAATCATATGCGCATTTAATTTGATGGTGCATATTGGCACGGTAAGAACCAAAAATTAATGCGCTTCGGAGATAATGCGAGTTTACATCAACAAAAACTGAATTGAAACAAATATATTCGATAAATTAATCATGAATTGCCTGAAAATTTATGGAATTAAAAAGATTATCTAAAAGAATGCCAAAATTGGTCTCTGATCTACAGTTCATTTTTAATTCATTTGAAATTTGGGGCATTTATTTTTCACCATTTAAATTATTTCATATATTTCAATATGGCGATTGGAAGAAATCACAGTTTTGCAAAAAAGCCAATTACTCTTTGCAGTAGCTACTATAAAACTATTTGGTCATTTGATGGCTTTCCTCAATGCCAATTTGCCAATGCCTTTTCAAGATAATTCGAATGAGTCCTAAAACGGCTTTTCAAAACAGCATTTTACGAGTTTCTGATGTCAAAATGAAACCGTCGAGAGGGTTATAAGGAACTTTAGAAAACAAGGTTTTAAGATCGTTGAAAAGAAGCTGTGTAGGTTCTCATAAACCTGACTAAAACATGAAACCTATTGGCACCTCTTATTGGCATACTAAAACCAAATTGATTTCTAGTGACCTTCATACAACTTTAACAAACCTTAATAAAGCTGGATGGTTTTTGCAATGCTACTTGGGAAACGTCGGAAGTTTTCACATTATAAGAAAGGAGGCAGACAAAGAATCAAACACAAAAAACCAACTGCTCGTTTTAATTGTGTTTCAACCGGGAATGTTTTTGATTGGGACATTCCCATTTAAAAACAAAAATAAGCTAAACAATGTTTAACTGCACAGCAACAAAAACTTGAATTTTCATTGTGATGTGAATATCGAAGCATTTAAAATTGTATTTCCTTCTATACGAAGTAGCAACTAGTTGTAATAAATACGAGCTTTTGTATACAACATTATCCACAATAAATGAAATGTCCAGAACTTTACAAGATTTTTAATGTTCATTTGTAAGTTTTGTGACTCTCCGTTTATGTGCGTGATAATGAACAGAAATTCACACTACTTTTTCTCGCTGTGTGGTCAATTGTGAGCCTTTTAGAGCAGTTAAGCGACCGCTACACACTACCAAAATGTCAGTTAAGTTTCTGTCCCCTGAGACCGACACATGCAAGCGTCCTCAATAATCTCAATCGAACACATGTTTCGTCGAATTACGTATGTGTCAGTTTTAGGAGACATCATTTTACACGAAATCTTTCTTTCCGTTCCCGGAGTTTTTACAAAGATGAATTACGTCTCGTGAATTCATAATCTCTCTGTGTGTACACAGATAAAAAAAAAGTGAATTTTAACAAACGGATTAAATTTCTCCCACGTTTCATTTCAAGTCAAAGTAACCGTAAACAACGTAATTGTTTGCAATCTTTCATACAGCACACAACATTTTTTGCAATCTTTCATACAACATACCTGATTCCAGTGATATCTGAATCAAATTTACTTGAAATATTCAATTCATATCTGCTAAATCTTGCATTCCCTTGATGTTTTATTCCTTATAAAGTAAATTTGGACGCATTCAAGTTATCATAACTCAAGAATTAAAAGACATACACGGTTGATCAAAACGTCAAACAAAAATATATTTATTCAGCTTTCAAACGATGTATAACTAATTATTGCATTTCACCGTTTCGAACGAACTGTCGCACTTTACTGGTGATCGATGCCATCATGATCTGCACAGTCGCTGGTGACACTGTGCTGGCGAGCTTATTCTACTTTATACGCATTTGTTGTGCATGTTTCACCTCTTTACCGCATCCTCGAAGTTTTTGCTTGACAATTGCCCAATATTTTTCGATCGGTCTGAACTCAGGGCAATTCGGAGGAATGATCTCTTTGGCGACAAAATTAACATATGTTTGCAGCATACCATTCTAGTTCCTCCTTAGAGTAGTGGCAGCTGGCTAGATCCGGCCAAAACGTTGGTCTTGTGTTGCCGAATGAAGGGTAAAATCCGCTTAAAATCCGGTAAAAGACACTCTTTAATGTAAATCTTCGACGTGATTGAGTGAGATGTGAAGAAAACCTTGGTTTTAAGGACACAGCTGCAGATTCCTAGCCAAGTCATAAGTTTCTGTGCAAAGTTATCAGCAAAACCAAATTTGTACCTAGAAAGGACACTGCAACGACCAGTTGCCACGAAAAAAAATCGTCCAGGTATTTGTTTATAATCCATTTTGACATATGTTTCGTCATCCATTAAAATACAGCAATCCAATTTCGTCACAACTCGTTCGTATAGTAATCGTGCTCGCTTTTAGGCATAAAAATTTTATTTCAGGGAGCGATTCGGATGTTTACTGGCACAAAAAGACTTGTATTATTCTCTTGGAAGGATGTTTCGCACGGTGTAAAAGTTGTAACAGTATTTCTTTGCCAAATCACGTATGGAGACACCCGGGTTGCCTTTCGCGTACCTCAACACCTTTCTCCACAGCTCTTTGTCCCTAGTGCCACTTTTATGATAGATGCGCTATGCTCTATCCACACTGAGAGTATCTTTGTAACGTTTAATTACATGACATACCGATGACTTTGGGAATTTTAACACTTTTGCTATTTTTGAGGCAGGCGACGAAGGATTCTCTAGATGTTTGTGCACAATTAATTTTCTTTTCTCAAGATCCATGATCCGTGATTTTGAGATGCGTCGATCAATCAACATCAATAACCAGTCTCTTCGTCAATGAAACACAAATGACTATCAAACGTTTTTTGCTCCAACTACCAAGGACGTGGTGGTGTATTAAACCATGCGTCTAGATTTACTTTGAATTTACTAAGAAAATTAAATATTTCATTTTATCTGTGCAGTTAAAAATTGCTATCGTCATTAGCAATAATAATCAATAATACGTCATTTAAACAAAATCAAAAATTTTCGTTAAATCGAACAAAAATTAATGTACTTTACTAATTCAAACATTATTAAATGTTGTACTGGGTACAGTGCATCGTTATGAGTTCAAAGTTTTATCGTGTTTTTTGTTTATTCCTTACAACTTCACAAAGGATTTTAAGGCCTTTTCTCTGATGAATATCAACTCGACAATTTGTCTTTGAACCTCTATTTACAAATTGGTTTTTCATCATTTAAAAAAAACTAGCATGACGCAAACGACATGAGCACATCAATGCAGATATCACAAACAAAACGATTGAATCACACACTTCCCAAAGATAGGTGATGGAATATCCCGCAGTAGCCATCGGTCAAAAATATTATATTCGTCATAAATTTCCACCGTCCATCACAGCACACAAACTCGTCGCGCCAGTTGACCTTCCTCCAGTGGCAGGTAATAAAATGAAAAACACCACATCACATCATCGTTCTGACGTTCGCACCAATTCCCACCGATAAAGATGGAACTTTCCAAACAATCTGGTCGCCGCGACCGTCCAATGTGACGGTGACGAGAGCGCGCGCATAATTGCGATGAGTAGCATGTCTGTTTCCTGTCCCTTCGGCGCTAGGCCTGGTGTTTATTTGGGGATGAATGCGCTGCAAAGTACACCTCCCAGCTATGTACTTACATGTTATGATGTACCTACATACACGCATATGCGACAAATGGCGAAGGGCCCGCAGTACGAGCGAGAGAAAAAAAGTAGCATGTAAGTCCCGGTCTTTGACAAGCTCGTAAAAACTCTCCTAAGACATTACATTTATCGTCAACACCGACCCCTACCTCCCCCGAGCAGGGGGAAAAACGCCACAGTATATTAAATGTCGTGATTACACGATAAAGTCGCCGTAGTCACACGCACCTTTCTGAGCTTCTGCTCCCCGGTAGATGTTGCTCATGTTGCTTTATGTTCATTCCCGAGGGCTCAACTGCCGCCGAGTCGTTGTTGGAAGTCGCTATGGGAAAAGAGATTTATTTTTAGCGCTTGTTTGAAGAGGGGTTTAAGGCTTTTTTACGAGCTCTAGTCGAGTGGTGATCATCCGGGCAGCTTGCGCGCGAGATTCTAACAGATTAGTCCAGAACCGCATCGTAGCGTAAGATCCGCCCTGGATGACCTTCCGTTTCGGGAATAGCCGTAAATAATGCGTGAAAAATGGGATTGCTTGTAAACCGATTAATTTTAAGCCCAGTAGTTCCCAACACTTACCGGCGATGTGTTTGAAAAGACTTTTTCTCTTTCGCTGTGCAATGACTCAGATGTAAATGGACTGCCATTGTCCTGAAAGAAGGTCGCCTGTAGCAGGTTCGTCACTTACCGCCCACGCACTGTTTAGCTCTTTCGAAGCTCTAGCTCTGCCGTCATGAAAGGGAAACCTCAATGGTTATGGCACAAACTGCCGCACGGTATCAAATGATCGGAATTGCGACCGTCGTCAACCGATTATTGCATTATTATTGCGTCATAAATTGACGCAGAGATAGATCTTGAGTCACCCCTGCCTGTTTTTTTGCGGCAAAAGTGAAATTGCAACCCCTATATATGTTTTTGTGTTCGCTCATATTCCAACCACCGCCGTTGAGTGCTATTCAATATCATTATCGCATCAATAAATGCGACACAAAATAAAAGCTCCTCTACCAGACATTGTTCCAATAGAGCAAAGAAAAGTCGGATGAAAGGATTGTAGCAAAAACCTCCGTCCATACCCACTGCAACTGATACTCATTTCTTACTCCCCGTTTGCTTATTTGCTTCTGCTTCGGTGCGATTATTGAATAACAATCGACGTCGAAATATTTAAACATATATTTGCTTTTATTTCGGCTCCTTTTCTGCTATCTTACCCGAGTACCTGTCCGTCTGCTATGAAGCCAATCAAATTGTTACCCTCAATCAAGTGAGCAAACATAAACGCAGAAATCCACACCAAGGCAAGGTAGAGATAGTGAAGCCTGAAAGGACCTTTCATCGATGCGAAGAAAAGGTACAGGACTCTTCAAAACAGCACGGTAGATTGCTTCTGGTATTTGAGAGTTAACTGAGTTAACGGAGGTCAAGGGTTCGATTCAGTTGAACGTCTTCGGGTGAAAAATTCTTTCGACTGCCCAAGAGCCAAGAAAACTCTCATTTAATAGGTATCGAAGTGCTTCAAAGAACACTAAATTAAAAAGTAAAATGGCAAAATAGAAATCACCTCGCTTGGAACAACACCAAATAATCGTGGGCTTCCTGTACCAGTAGCAGCACCTTCTGCAGAAAGGACACCGACCGAAAGAGAATGGGTCCTACTTCTCATTTTGCTTTGTTAATGATTGAAGAAAAAAAAAGAGTCGAGATGAATTGAGGTGGGAAATGCAAAATATAAAATGTTTGCAAACACAACAAGTGATCTCGATTTCATAATTTATCGATCTCGATCTGTTCGCAGTGTGCGGTGTAGCAGTGCATGGCATCAATATATTTTGTTTTACCTTTTCGGGGGTCTCTCACCTTTCTTGGGGTAACTCTCGCTCAAAAAAAAAAAGAGAACGTTTCGGGAAAGTAAAGTGCCACTTTTTATTTTAAACTTGCGCAAGTTGAGCATTTCGCGCTGGAGGCAAGCGGGTGCGGAGGGCAACACTGGAGGTTCGTCCCGCCACAATGGAAAGGATACACGAGCCTTTAATTAGCGAAGGGATTTTTTCGATATGGTGAAATGATTTCGACGACATGTAGTGGCGGGTGGTGCAAGTTTCGTAATGATTATAGTACTTTTACCGAAAGTTTTTCGACCATATTTGGACGTGGGCGAGCAAAACGGTCCGCTTGGCCTGATGGTAATTGATGGGAAAGGCTTTCTTTGCGCAAACGATTTGTCACTTTTGGCAGCGCTGTAGTTCTGTTATTTGTTTTTAGTAGGCCGATTGATACAGGGAAATATTTCGGAATAGAATTTATATTTTTAAACATCTATGTTCTATCAAGCATTTGATAAATCTACAGGGCTGGAATGATTAATCTACAAGATTGCGTGGACAAACCAAACGCCCCAAAAAGAAAATAAACACTATGAGTCAATATACAATGAAGCAATGACAAAATATCTGATTTAAAGCGGATAATGAAACATACTATTTGTAAAACACCAAAAAAAGAGTATAATGGAATGAACTCACCTAACGTATGTAAAGTATGCGCACAACAATTTGTAGCCAATGTCTTTTGAATAAATCTTTCCTATTTTTCAATATATACCTAATAACCATTACAGCTATTGAAAGTTCATTATATTTGAATACGTCTTAAACAATACAGCTGGCATCAACAGAAGCTTCGATCAGCACTCTCTCGTCTGGAAATGTTGCGCCAGTTAAAATCCATTATTTTTTTTATGTGCGGTTGTTCCGGTCTGTATTACCATTATGCGTTTCCTGTACTTATGATTTTTACGACTGAATTGTAGGGCCTGCACTAACCCCCTGTTTCACCGGAGGACCATCGTGCACAGCACTGCTTAGAGCCCCACGCTGCCGCGAGAACAACGATCAGCCACCCCTAACACGGAGAACAGATGCAGAACTTAAGCCGGTCCTAGCATGAAGGAAAGACACTCGGATAGGTTGCACCTTTCGAATGGTGCAGCCCCGCTTCTCTGTTAGCACGACAATGGTTTTTGTATTTCCGTGAAAATGGGAACCACCCTAATTTAAATCAACATAAAAAAATTAGCCTTCAAGTTTCACCACCAGATTTTTTTAAGGTTTAAAATTGACCGATTTAGAGCAACTTTTCCCTCGTCAATTTAGGGTGTATCATAAAAAAAAGTTTTTCTGTCCTAATTTTTTATTCCAATTTCCACCGTAAAATTTTGTTAAGACGCGTTGTAGAACTTATAAAGGCGCATATTTTTACATATTAACTTTGCCGCTAGCTTAATCCAATCAATAGTTATTGAAGTTTTTCTACTAAAACCATCCCAGATTCAAAAGTAAATTTCTCAGGAATCAGAAATAACTTATCTCTAGTTTTTATATATGTTTAACAATATAAATTGTCCTTTCAAATGACGTCTTTAATTTTTTTTTGTGTTTGCCCGAATCATAAAAATCAACATTTGAAAAGAACGTATTATTTTTTAAAAAACTTCAATAACAAATGGCTAGTTGAAGCTAGCGACAAAATTTGTATACCAAAGTAGGCGTCTTTGAAAGTTCTAAAACTTGTTTGAAAACAACTGTACGGTGGAAATTGAAATAAAAAAGTTAGGGCAAAAAAAACATTTTTTTATGGTACACCCTAAGTTGATGAGGGAAAATTGCTCTAAATCGGTCAATTTTTAAGCTACAAAAAAAATTATATATGAAAAATCCATGAAATTTTTGCGCTACAACTTTGCCCAAGAATGTAAACGTCTATTTCTGCAAATAAAAAAGTTAGTTTTTGTATATCGGTGAAAATGGGGACCACCCTAATTTTAATTTATATAAAAAAATGGGCCTTAGTGATACAAACCATGTTGTAGAACATCACTTTGCAGTAAAGTTTCAAGTTTAGGCGCTGGGAGCATGTTTCCTCGTAAATTCGTGATATGGACCATAGTGCAATGGTACGCAATGTCCAATCATTTGCCAACCAACTGACTGTGACTGTGTGGTAAAGGACGATGATACGAACATCAAAGCAGACTTCAAGAAGCTTTCAGATCTTCAGCTTTATATCAGATTACGTGGCAACGTCACCAATTTGTTTAAGCCCAAAAAGATGGTGAAGTTCGCTGAAAAATATATGGTATGGCAGGCTATACGTACTTGTGGATTAGAGAGCAAAGTCTTAATAACATCAGGTACGATAAATTGGAAAGTGTATGTCCAAAGGTGCTTTAAGAAACGCCTACTACGTTTCGTCCAAAAGCACACATGTTTGGTGTAGTTTTGGTATTATTAGGCATCTAACAACGATTCAAAGTTGCCAGTTGTTCCAACCAAAACAAAACACCTTTAAGAAGCCACAAGGAAATATGTTTACCCACGGGACTTAAATGACCATTTCTATCGATTTGAAATCTTTAAGCAGCGCTGGATTGAAGAACTTATCCACTTTCTTAAAATTATCTCATATAACCGGTGGATAGCATCCATCTCCGGGATAATCGGATTTCCAGAACCATTTCCCAAAAAATGGGATACTTATACAAGATTCCTAAAGAAAATCAGCAGTAATGATACTGAAAATCGTGCAAAGAATCCTGAAACGGTCACACAACCCCAGCAATACGGGTTTCAAAATTCTCGGCATCGTTTCAGTAGAAACGTTTGTCATAATTATCGGACCATCGCATCGAAAGCAAACCATCACTTGGTCTAGGGGTGGCCATTTCATAATGGCATCCCTTGAGCTCGCAGATGGCTAGAAAATGACTTGAATTGAACCGAAAAATTCTTGGAATCATTCCAAAAAAACTGTTGCCATAGTTATTGGACCATCCGTTCACGGCATGGTTTTGAATTTATCTCAACACTTCTGTTACATATTTTAGGAGCCCTGCTGCAAATGCAAAGTCGCCATACAAGTTAGAGTGGACTTCGAATTCTACTTTGTTCCGAAATGATCCCTTAAACCTTGACACCCATATTGCTGTGGATCAAGTCAAATCATTTTCTGGCCATCCGTAACCCCATGGAAGTCTACTCTAAGGATAAGTGAACTGATGGTCTGATAACTATGGTAAACTTGTTCTTCCACTTCATCTTCTCCGATTTTCTTACCTGCTTCTTTTCTTCCATTTATCAGCTTCCACTTCTCTTGTTCAGTTTCGTTTTATCCATTTTTCCCTTATTTTTTTCTTCCGATTTGCGTCTTTCGTATCTTTTCCTACGCTTATCTTTATTCGCTTCTTTTCTTGCGTTACTTATCGTCCACATTTATTCTTCAGCGATGTTACTTCCACTTTTTTCTTCTTCTGCTTCTCTTTATCCATTTCTTTTCTTCCACTTGTCTTCTTCCGCTTCTCTTCTTCAGATTCTTCTCTTCAGGTAAACTTCTTCCATTTCATTTCATCCACTAGTCTGCTGTCGTTTCTCATCTACCGCTCTCCTATTCTGTGTCTCTTCTTTCATTTTTTCTTCTGTTAGTTCATTTCTTTTGTTTCTTTTCTCCCATTTCTTATCTTCCGGGTGTATATTTCCGTTTCTTTTCTTCTGCTTCTCTTCTGCTATGCCTTTTCTTTAACTTCTCTTCTTCCACTTTTCTTGTTCAACCTCTTTTCGTCCGCTTCTCTTCCTGTTCAGTTATTCCGGTCTTTCATTCCTCTTTTCCCACTTCTCTTCATCCGTTTCTCTTTTTACACCTCTCTTCCTCCGCTTATTTTCTTCCGTTTCTCTCATTTTGCTCAACCATTCATTCATTTTAACTGTACTATCGAGATATGATGTGCCATAAAGTTTTAATATCCTACTATGAAAACATAATGTTTTAAAAACGAAAAAAACAACTTTGTTTCCCACAGAAAAAAGTAATTAATTTTAACAAGCGTGTAATATTTCTCTTCGTTTAATTCCAAGCCAAAGGATGCGTAAACAACGAAATTGTTTGCAAATTTTCATGCGCCATACAACAATGTTTGAATCATAGAAGGGGCTATATTCAGGCGTTATCTAGCTTAAATTTACATAAAATATCCCAATATTCTCTGCCAAATCTAGCATTCCCTTTATGTGCATTAGATAACGCAGAAAATTCAATGTTTCTTTTTATCTGTGCCTGTTGGACACATAACGGTAAATTATGAAAACGTGTCGGCATTCAGGAATGGTATGCAGAAAACAACGCCAACATTGTGCCACAAGACTGAAATCCTGCAAACACCCCAGAATTTCGACAAATGGAAAGATATTGGGCAATCGTGAAGCGAAATCTTGAAAAATCGAAAGCAAATTCCAATTACGAGAAAATTTTTGCTGAGAAATGAGAAAAGGCTTCCAATCAAGGGGTCGAGGGTACTGTGCAGAGCATTATGGTTGAAATTAAACGAAAAGTTCGATCATTTGAATATTACAAGTGATACTTTTTTTTACTTTTTTTATCCAACTCTCTCAGGCCAGCGGTGAAATCAAATTACAACTTGAACACACTGAAAATAATTTAAATACGGTTAAACCGACGGAAGAAATAGCCCGCATACAGTCGCAGCACACTAAATACAATCATTATAGAAATTTTGGGATAATCACGAGGTTTCTTCGAACTATATAGGTAAAATTTCTATGACGTTTTTCAAACATGCGCAGCAAGCATGGGAAAAATCGGTTCACCTAGCGCTCATTTTCACTCACACACATAAACATTCAGAAGTGAGCGTTACCACGTTTAAATTATTCCAATTCTGTTCATTACTATTCTGCTTTCATTCTATTCGCAGAAAACAGAATTGAGCAAAACTGGCAGCTGATCGTACAGAGAATGAATCGGACGGTAGTAGTGTGGACGGTTTCTCATTGCCTATTTTTTTAGCCGCTGAATCATTACAAATGCATTCAGTTGGATTCAGCTGAGAGAGAATTATTGAATCACACTCATTTCTTCAAATTATACCTTAAACATCATTTAACATTTCAAATAATGATCTAATATGATGTTAAGCAATCTAATGCAACATAAAAACATAAAGCATCATTTTAAACCGTATCTCTGCTCTGATCCTTCCAGCTGATTGCATTCTCTGAGTCTAAATAATCTCAATAATCTTATTCAAATCGCTTGCGTTCAGTGGCAACGCATTCATTCAATATAACGTCTAGCTGAAAATTTGTTTCGCATGATTCTGTTTTCTCGTTTATTCTTTCTACAATGTTCGTTTTCGAGGATTCCTGTAGAATCGTGTGATAGGAAACATCACACTCGTTCATTATTGTGTTAGTACACGAGGGTTTGCTATTTTAAATCGGTGGTGCTCAAGCGAGTGAATGAGTTTTCCCATGCTTGATGCGCAGTGCCCTTCTTGGAAATTAAACAGTTTCTGAAAGAACGACGTAACCTTCACACAAAGTCTTGCAATAAAGTCAATTCGAAAGTTGAGGAAATGCTTGGAAAAAACTAACCCAATTGCTGTGACCCGTTGAACTTGAAACTGAGATAATTAAACAGGTGCGGGCAAATTCAGCTCAATCCTAGCTCTCGAGGGATTGAAGATACAGCTTTCCCGTTCTCGTTATCCTATGAAATACTTAGAAGAAATGGCTCTTATTTGTGTCTATGGATCTAGAATTCGGCCTATGCTTAAGATTAATAGCAATTTTTGTTCACAATTTTTATCCTGAAAATCAACAAATATATATTAGTGTTGTCTAGAAAACATTTCAGTATGAGAAAAATGTAAGGACTGGCTATTTTTGTCGATTGGTACAATTCTAGATCTATTGACCCACGTCAGAGCTTTATCCCAAATTATCTTCTTATTAGTTATCAAAAGTCTGAATTCCCCTCACTGATTACAGGTTATACAAACTTATTCAAGAAAACAGGAAGTTATGCTAAGTGTGGATTCTAAGATAACTTCCTAACATATTTCAAAATTTCTGGTATTGCTTTGTAGGTATTTCCTCAGATGACAACCACTCCTGACAATTTATTATTCAAATCAATATCTAATAAGAAATAAAATTAAGAACATCTCGTCAGCAAACGGTTTTTTATCCAGTCTATCCAGTATTTAAAAACACTTTTACGAGCGAACAATTGTTATTGGAAAACTAGAAAAACTAAAACTACTACTTTACTTGATCACTTTTTAGAAAATAAACAAAACTCATTCAAACTATCACTAATAAAATGCGAGCAAATTCCTCTCAATTCCACTATCATATACTTGGTAAAAAAAAATCATTAAACAGAAAACAAAAAGTTCTTTTTGCAACACCAAATGGATTACAAATAATCATGGCAAATTTTTATAAACGTACATTAAATTTTAAGCTCTCTCTATAGGTAACTGATACACAAACATTAACAAACAGCCTTACCAAATTACGCCATCAGCTCAACTTCTAAAAAGCATAAAAATTGCTTGCCCCAATTCGGATGCATTCGACTATTCCCAGAACAGAAAGGTTGCTCGGTCCCGTTTTCAGAATGTGACCTCCAGTTCTCTCCATATGGAACCCAACGATGGTGCATCGAAATCATCACGCAATGAACCTTGATCTGCGACAAGCAAGCCCGTGATCCCGACCATTGTCAACCATCAAAAAGAGCCATAATTTCGGCAAGCGCACAATGTGTTGTTCCACATTTCCGGCGAACTCGTAAAACCGCTGCTACGCGTCTTCTCGTAATCTTGAAATAATAATTTTATTAGCGCACTTTTTGTCATCCTCGTCGTCATCGAGCAGACACGCCAGTTTAATGACTCACAGCCTTGTTAGTTGTTTAATGGCGCGTCGTCACTCTGTGTGTGTCGCTTTCCGTTCAAGACACATAGGTAGGGTCTGGGACACTTTCGGTGGAAATTTGTCTATTCTTCGCCGGCTATAATGTGAGCTGCTATCAGGACCTTGTCCGACGACGACGACGACGACGACGCTAAGTCGCAGGCTGGTTAATGGGAATTGTTCTACCTCCCTACTCGGGTGTGTGTCTGTGCTCTGTCTACGGGCGCGTTGATGACGACGATCGAGTAGGGACGACTGTTTCTAGCTCGCTCTCTCACCGGAAGACGGGCTTCAGGTGACTTTTTGTTACTGCCTGGCTCTATGCTCTATCATAAAAGGGGAAAGACGGTACAATATGTAATAGCGCGACTGGCAGCGTGTAAACGCGTATCGTCTTCTCGTCGGTAAGTTGCGTATCACACACGGCGTCGTAGGTAAAAGGAACAAGAAACCTTCGGGACGCACCGATCTAAGAAGGAACACAATCAACAAAAACGACCGAGAAGAGGGTACCCGACGAAGTGAGCCAGAGTGTATAATATGTTGTGTTTTTTTTTTCGTGTTCGTTGTAACTTTACCTTTACTCGCAAGTTTATTGTGCTTTGATTACACCGAGTTGATTTAGTCTGTCATAAGACGTTGATGAATCGAGATCGGTACGCGAGCTGCGCAGAGTGTGTTTAGTCGAGTCGTCAAGTGAGAGCGCAGTTGGCCGCCGAGCATATCAGTGAGTGAAGCACGATCGTTTCGGGTGTTCGGATCTCGTTTACGAAGAAACATTTCGGTGGTTCGGTGAGTGACAGATACACCGATCACTCGTTCTCTCCGGTTTACAAGCGCGCGCGCGACGGTTGCTTGGTGATCATCAATCTCGCGAAATCGACGGTGACGGTGAGTGTCTAGTGTGAGCATGTGCTGTTGCGTGGCGGCGATCGCTCATTTCTCGGTTTGTGTGTAGGTTGATAGGTTCGTACTCAGAAGCCGTTTTTTGGGAGGAACGACAACAACTTTGTTCTTTCTCCCCTTCTGTTCGTGGCGACAAGTGGGGAAACTAAATCATGCAAACAGTGCTTTCTTGCCAAACTGGAAATCTCTCCGCCACCACGCGCTACCGGCTATCTTGCTGATGCCTACTACTGCTACTGCAACCGCTTCTTCGACTGATATTTGTGGTTTAGTAGAGAGAGACGTGTAATCAAAGAAGAATAACCTGAAATTATTACCATATTTCTGAACGTGTGACAAGGTTCGCAAGGCAAGCAGGCCAGCGAGCGTGAGGACGAGATTTCGAACGACAACAAAGTTTCGTAGTGAAAATCGATACCGCAGTATCTGAATCGTGAGAAAAGAAAAACAACGGGAAGATTAAGAAGAAGAAGAGCCATCCTGCCGCAACGGGATGAAGTTTGATCGAATGGTGGTTGTGTTTTTGAAAAGATGTGAAATTTGATGCGCTCGGACCCCAGCTCGGAGCCAAGTGACAAGTTAATCGAAAGTGATTCGCGACGACAACGGCTTAGGACCGAGTGGTGGGCGCACTCAATGCACCTGGCACCAGATAAATGATTGGTGCTTTTTTTGTCGGGTTGAGACTACGGCCAAGGGTTGACGGCAGCGAGTGAAGAAGGGCGGTCATTGTGAGTCAATCAGGAAGTTGGATTGAATCGCTGATTAGTGCAACCTTATGCGAGATTTTAAGGAGATCTATCAATTGATTGAGAATTTTCGGAGCAAAAATTGTGAGGTCCTGGGAAGTTATTAATTTTCGAAGGTGAATGCATATGTTGGGTGATTGAATATTCGTTGCAATTGTGTTTACCTCATCTGAGTTGGAGTTTATTAGATATATGAAAAGTTATTTACGGATCAGACGTCTACCTCTAGCCTCTACAGTAACATTTGTAGTTGATGAATATATCTTACACATGTCTAAATAGAAAAATAAATTGCTGAGTTATACTTCTTACAATTCTATGAAGAAGCAGTGAAAAACATGTTTCGTAACAAAGAGTTTGATGCATAGATTTATCAATTCTAATGTTCATAAAACCACAAAACTAAATATGTGATCATCTCTATGCCTAAATCATAGAGTTGGCAATGACTTCTGTTTGTTAATGCCATTCATACTTTTTTATGTTGTTTAACTACCAAGGCAAACTAATAAGACATCCAAAGTTTCTTTCCAAAATTTTACGGCTTACAACGATTTTAACTGAAAAACTACGAAAATTTAAATAATTTAACACTGTACTCGACACTGAAGAAGTCGCAGACGAAATAAGCCTATCTATCAAAAGAAAAGCGTTTATTTTTGTAAAGAGTAATTGAATAAATTTGCTGGCGTTTTGGTCTTAAGTTCTAAAAAGTGTTTAAATTTTATTCTTTTTTTAATCATACAATGAAGTGTTAATTTTAATTGCCTTAGTTTTTCAATAACATGATTAAGCATTCTGTCAATCTCAATTGACGTCATTTGACGAAATAATTGTTTTTTTTTTATACCAATCTCATGTGTCAAATTGTTTACCAAATACACATGTCAGTTTCTTTTCGAAAAGAAATTCAGCGAACGAAGATTGAGGATGATTTTTCAAACAATTGTTTTATTTTTGTGATATTGTCAAATCCCTGGATCTCACAAAATTGAGTTTCTCATTTACTCATTATCATTATCTTCCCGGAATTCAAAAATTTGAATTTATTTTCGGAATAGCTTAAATAAAACTTCACTTGAAAAAATTGTAAGCCCCATTTGATGAGTATTCGTAATACTTATGGACGGATCGAGCGCATCCTTGAAAATCACGTTAACAATTGTTTATTTTTCGTCAATCAAGAGTAGACCGGTTTGTTGCAATAAAAGTTACAATTCGTTTCTTATTCCTAAAGTCAAACACTACTCTTAATAGTATCCAGTTTACAATATATTGTTTCTGCGATTTCCTTAAAAGTGAATAGGATTTTGAATTATTACTTGAGTTTGGCTTTTGTTATAGTAGACCCAATATTTTTGCAATGTTTATTGTAAGTTGCCATTATCTGATTAAAAAGCCCAATTATTCCACGTTCTATACGCTACACAGATAAAAAGAAACATTGAATTTTCTGCGTTATCTAATGCACATAAAGGGAATGCTAGATTTGGCAGAAAATAATGGGATATTTTATGTAAATTTAAGCTAGATAACGCCTGAATCAAGCCTGTTGTATGAAAGATTGCAAACATTGTTGTATGGCGCATCAAGGACCACAACCAATTGCGTTGTTTACTCCTCATTTGGCTTGGAATTAAACGAGGGAAAATTTTACGCGCTTGTTAAAATTAATTATTTTTTTCTGTGTAGTGGCTTTAAGAATATTTCAGTTTCGAAGTTGTGGGGATGTTCGATAAAAGTTCCCCTGAGCTAATACGATGTGATTTGATATTGGTTACAAGTAAAATTTTTGCGAATTACCTGCCTTCTGTTTATGTTTGGACGCTGGGCTTTATAAAGTTATGAAGAAGGGCTTTATAAGATGTAAAAGTAAAATATATCCAATTTAGTTAACGAAGCAGAAACCAGAAAACCAGAAAAATTGTTTTCGTACTATTTCTATTCGCTTTTCGTGCATAACTGACGGTTATCAAACTACACCATAAAACTCCAATGTATTAAGTATAATGTATAGTGTTTTAATAGTGTACAGGTCTTTAAAACTGTGACTGAACCGTTTTTGAATCCTAGCATGTCAATAATTGTTACACTCCAAAAAATATGGGGGTTTTACTTGAAATGTTATTCTTAGTACCCGTAAATGTTTTTATGAACAAATTGAAAAAAATAAGTGAGTTTTAAATTCATTAGGATGTATTTTGAAATATATTTTTCTAAATTAAATTTCAATGACTTAAGCTGTAAAAAAAATA
Organism: Aedes japonicus; assembly: GCA_034211315.2. NCBI lineage: Eukaryota > Metazoa > Arthropoda > Insecta > Diptera > Culicidae > Aedes > Aedes japonicus. The sequence goes on from JASCZW010001175.1 coordinate 431,556, forward strand.
TCGGAACTGAATACAATGGTCCTAAAGACTTACACGGCCATTGCTTTTGGTGCATGCAAATCTGTGCATAGTTTGAAAGAAACTTGTAATTTTCCGCGTTATCTAATGCACATAAAAACATTGCCAGATTTTCCATAAATTGATGGGATATTTCATGTAAATTCAAGCCAGATATCACTGAAAGCAGGTCTCTTGTGTGACAGATTGCAACCAATTTCGGTGTTTACTTTGGCTTGCAATTAAACGAGGGAAAATTTACGCGTTTGTTAAAGTGCATCATTTTTGTCTATGTTACGCGTCTGTTCATCATTTTTCCTGTGTAGGAGTGAGACCTTAGGTCACAAAATATTCTTTGGCTTAACACCTAGCAGCATAAAAATGTTTTCTTATGGTCCTTCATTTGCCATATCGTGCAAATAAAATTCAGAAATAATTCCACATGTAAAAAACAATGTAAATTGTTTTTTTTTAAATCTCAGATAGTTTTTTTATTAACATTTGTAACATAAGTCCTGGGAAAAATTCAAAAGCATGGTACTTGAAATCAAACAATCGAATTTTAAAATGCTCTTCAGGGTATTTTATTCTATTAATAAATTGTTGAAAAATATATTTACAGTACGCTCAATGGACCATTATCTTCGATTATCTTGGTTCAAATTTACTAGATAAAACAAAAAATTGCATTTTTTTTCAAACTGTGAATCGCAGCATAAGGATTTATATTTTAAAGCAAAGCAAGCCGATTTTTAGGAAGCTTAATGTATATTGGCATTCAATTCTAATACTTGTCAAACAAAGAGTAATTTTTTCTCTGCGACTTATTGAGTGTTTTTGAACACTGTTCTATGACACATGAGGATATGTCTATACACATGAGGATAACTTAAGAGTCCTGACAAAAACTACATTCAACCTTATTGTGTTTTACCTGTTATAAATCTGATAAAGATTATATTTTTAACTTACGTGCCACTGGAGATTTGGAAAATTTGTGAATGTTAGTAAGATGCTTGTTACTGTTCGAATGAAACTTGTAAACTTATGACGACTTGAAAGTAACAATTTGAACTCTATCATCGTTAATAGAAATTTCCTGTATAAATTAAATTAACACCGCTGAAAGTAGTATGCTGTACATTTAATTTTTTTTCTTTATTTGCGTCAATCTATTGTAGATTAGTTTTGTTTTACAATTAGTACTTAAAGTCTAATTTGTTAAGTTGTTCCTAAGCGTATTTTTATTCATTGTCACATCATTCTATTAAAAGGCCCATTCTTTGCATAGTTTGTTCTTTGACTGTTTTCTGAAAAACAATTGTCTTCTTCTTAGGAAGCGAGTAGGAGCATAGAAGTTAAAATTCACTCTCTGCATAATAACATCATTCAGGAATGCTGTCATTGCGAATTCCCTTCTCTTTTTAGGCCCATCTAAATTAATCAACATACATCGTGACTCATAAGACGTCATCAGTGAAGTCGTCCAACCTAACTTTTTCAGGGCAAATAACAAAAATTGTTTTTGAACTGACTCTAGGAGACCAAACTATGCTACAATATTCAAGAAAAGGTCTCACATATGCTATGTTTACAGCGTTTTCAATGTGTATGGATCATTAAGGTTCAAGCTAAACCTTTTGATAAACCCAAGCATGTTGTTTGCTTTATAAATGATATTATAATAATGTTCGGCAAAAATTAATTTAGGAACGACTATAACACTTCATCCAAACAGTTCAAAATAATGTTTTAGAAAATTCAAACAATACCATGAATAAATGTGTTTGCTCAACTTGAACAGCTTGCATACTTTCAATCGCCGGCAGATGGTTGTTTTAAAACTGCTCGATGATTTGATATTGAGCATTAGTACAGCTTCTAAATAACGAAGAATCCAGCATAACGCTTTGGTTTTGAAACAGTCAGTTTAAAAAAAACTCTTGGTGCGTTTTGTTACCGAATAAGCGATTAAACTCACTATAACTGGTAAATGATTTTGGATCGCACTTCTTTAAAATGTTCTCACTCTACCTTCAAATGAAATGAACAAATATTCTGATAACGAGACTATGTTGTTGTTTTTGTTTCGAATTTACGTGACTTTTAGCCTGAGGCTAGTTTGTCACGCCAGGGAGCCAACCAGGGCCCTACAAATCGAACCAATCAGCACATGAGCCGGGACGAACGGCTTTTCTTCCCTTCCGAAGGCGAGCAGAGCTTTTTTGTCTCAGCACCGACCGACTGGAGTGAGAAGCTTACCAAAACACACCGATGCCATCGTTACATGGAAAAAACCCCGTACCCAGATCCGTGAACTGCAGTCAAGAATTCGAGAACAAACTAAAATACACCGTGAACTGAATCACGTAACCATGAACTAAAGATCGTTTGAAGGGAAAAATCCGGAAAACGTGAACTAGTTCACGGTCCGTTTTCATTTTCGCTTTTTTTTTTTGTAAATTTTATGCCTTTGGGAGAAAGGGGTCGTAGGAACTGCACTTCTAGAACCTGCGAGAATAACAGGCTTTTTCATCTTTAACATTTTGTGACTAATAAGGTGTGTCGGGTCATATTGCAGTCAACATGCAAATTTTCATCGGAACATTCACAGAAAAAATTATTATTTTAACAAGCGCGTAAAATTTCCGCTCGTTTAATTCCAAGCCAATTCAATGTTTCTTTTTATCTGTGTGCTTCTCGACGGCTCAAACTTCCTGATTATTCATGAATAGTCTACATATAGCTAGAGAGGACAAAAACGATTTTTTGCCGAAACATACTGGTGCTACTAAATTTTTAACAATGCATGGGGACATTGACAAAGCAGCTATGGCCACTCATTAAAGCTAAAAGTCATTGTCAATGAAACCATGTCAATTTTACATTGACTGTCTTGTCAATGTTCAACGGTTCTATTATTCGCTAAATTGGTAACAAGCATAAAAAATTCAACTAAATAAGGCCATGGAGACGGCAAACAGTTCTTCAGAAATGTCAAAAATAAGTTGGGTTCGTTGCACAAACGTAACATTATTTGATTTAGAAAATGTCTTAGAAAGTAATAGCAGTTTGAAAATCCATTCCATAATCCATAGTGACTCCGATACTTGAAGAAGGTTTAGCTATATGTGAAGCCAACATGTCCATAACATATACTTTGGACATTAAATATACATTAATCAAGTGAGATACAAATTCACACTTCATATAAATCATAATTATTTTCGATCCCAATAATATCAAGGAATTTTCGTTAAAGGAAAATGTCTCAAATCCTTGAGCGTAGAATTTTATTGTACCTGCCACACAGTCACAGTAATAATGCGAAAATTTTAATAGCACTCAATTAATATCTGAGGAAGATGCACCAAGTGGATTCTTAGTTGAGATCAAGCAATGAGCAAGGTTTTTGGTCGTATTGACATACCTATGCTATTATATAAATTGAGAATCATGAGAATTGAGCATTATTTTCTGAAATAGTTCGAATCTTATGTATCTAACTAATAAATAGATTCAAAAAAAAGTTCAAATAGATTCAAAGAAAAAAATCAAATCGTTCAAATGTCACCTCAGGAGTCCGTCAAGACTCCCATTTGAGCCTTTTGTGATTCATTTAATTTGTAAGCGACATTTCCTTTATTCTAACAACATTAAAATAAATCATTAAAGACGACGATATGAATGCGATTGCAATCAGTAAGAAATGAAACACACAATCACGGTAACAGTCAGTATGGAAGTATTAAAGAATTAGGAATTTTGAAGTTATCGTAGATTGCGAACTACACATTTAGAAAAAGTCATGTTAATTTATGCCTGCTTCGATGCACGTAATAGAAGCTGTCGGGTAGAAATAAATTTACCTATGTTTTCAAAATTATGTAACCGTTAAAACTTTAAATGGTAATTTGCAACCCATGACACAAAAGTGAGTGAAGAAATTTGATTTTGAGTGATGGAATGCTACTAAATGTTTGAAAATTGTAAGCTGAGGCACAATTCATATGAACAACGATATATATTTATTGATTGAAGTATTACTGTGCCTTTTTGAAAAATATACAAAGTTGTTTCGAAAAAAAAATACATTTTTATTTTTCACCGTTCACTAAAATTATGAAGCATTACATCGATACATTTAATAACTCTGCAAAAAATTATTCTAAATTTTGCGATTTCAAAATCACAACCGATTATCGGACAAAAGTTGCATTACTTTTATGACGGCGCTGCCTGAGGCTTTTAGTAGGCAACAAAGAATAAATGATTTGAACTCTACGCGACAATGAAATGCTTTTGAATATCGATGCACTAAGACGTATTTCTAATGAATGATAGAGAAACTTATAACGATGTAAGAAATTATGCACAGATTTGCTGGTCTCACCCGATACGACTCTGCACAAAAAAAAATCAAGGCATATTAACAGGCGCGTAAAATTTTCCCTCGCTGAATTTCAAGCCAAAGGAAGCGTAAACAATGAAATTGTTTGCAATCTTTCATGCGCTATACAACAAATTTGCAATATTTCATAAAACTGACTACATTCAGGCGTTATCTGACTTAAATTTACATGAAATATCCCATTACACAGATAAAAAGAAACACTGAATTTTCTGCGTTATCTAATGCACATAAAGGGAATGCTAGATTTGGCAGAACATAATGGGATATTTTATGTAAATTTAAGCCAGATAACGCCTGAATCGAGCCTGTTGTATGAAAGATTGCAAACAATATCGTTGTTTATGCTCCTTTGGCTTGGAATTACACGAGGGGAAATTTTACGCGCTTGTTAAAATTGATTATTTTTTTCTGTGTAATTTCTGCCAAATCTAACATTCCCTTTATGTGAATTGTATATCGCAAAAATAACACGTTTCTTTCAAACTGCGTTCCGAAGACTGTAGGGGCTTAGGACTTGTAACAACTTAGATGGACCCATGAGCTGCGGGTATCAATCTCTGTGGTTTGCCCGTGAAGAACGAAACCGTGAAAATTGAGACCGAAAAGGCAAAACCGAAAACACCCCCGACTATAAAATCTCAACCAGAATTGAAAATTACAACGCGTCTCCATAATTTTCCACCCGACCAAAACAAACATAATGACACGAGAGACTTGAACTAGCAACCAAGCGATGAACCCCCTTCGAACTCATGCTCCTTTCAACCCTTCGCCCCTTCATCAAACTCTTCCGAAAGTACCGATTTTCAATTCAACCCAGACACCATCAACAAAGTTTATCACCAGTGATTTATCAAAGTTCTAAATGATCCTTAATGTTTGCTTCGAACTTCCTTCCCAGCATGAAAGTTCATGAGTGACCAGCTATCGTCAATCCGAATTAAGTGAAAATTATACCAAAGAAAATTCAACCAACCGCGAAGTGAACTGTTGATTTCAAAGTGAATAATACAAAAGTGTGACAGCCACGGAATTTTCCAATTAACCGTAGACATATTGAAAAAAAAAACTATTCTAACCAACAAACCAAGTGCCTAGTTAGAAACAACGTACGAACGTACCTCCCCAGCGCCGTGTCAAAGTGAATGGTTAGTATCCGATGTGAGTTTGTGTTTTTTTTCTGTGTATGTCGTATCGGGCCAATGCGCACTCGAGCGAACAAATCAAACGTAATTTCCGCAAAACAACCTCCGACTGAATAACTACAACACACGAGCCAATTCCTAAGCGCACACGAAACCCCCTGAGGGAAATTAATTGCTATTCAAAAGTGTATAATTACCAAGTGTGGTCCCCACCACACAGCAACAGCAGCAACAACAACAACAACAACGTTCAGAACAGATTTTGCGGCGCATACAAAATAGAAGCTCTAACTGGCGCGCGAGTTTAGGGAGGGGTATAATAAGTCCGGAAGAGTTTGTATGGGTGTCCTGCGAGGCTTAACTAACACATCAACCAGCGCACGGGGGATTAGTACCGATTTCACTGGTTGATCAAAGAGCGCTGATAAGGACATGATTAAACGCGCAATTGATTAGAAGCGTTTAAGAGGTTTGTTTCGACTAAGAGCTCCGATTAATCGGTTGTAAAGCAGTGCTTGATCGTGATTATAGCCGCAAGATTTAGTGCCAATAAACCGGGCTGAATCGGCAATCCATGTAGTCATTATTCAATCGAAAATATGTGTTTGTCGTTTTTTTTTCGACAAGGACACGCACAACAGTAGGTCCCCTACCTCCTAGCAGGAAACATTATTAAATTATGCAACCGCTGCTGCTCTTCTCTGAACCGAGCAATTACGGCGACCGACCACGGCCACAGCCACTGCAGCGGCGTGTGAAAAACCAAACGCCCCCAAATTATGCAGATTCCACCACGGCTTGCATCGGCCGCATAGCTTTATCACAATGAACACAACACCAGATTGAGCATCTTCCAACAAACTCTACCATTTTGGTTGTTTGAATATTCATAACTTTTGCCGCTGATCCTGCCTCGACGGTGCGGGGTGCCGCGCGCGCAGTTAGCCACACTATGGTAGCGAACGCATACAGGCTATCTGTTGGAAATTTTCGAACCCAAGTGAGACGAAGGTGCTTACAAATCTGATTAACAGCGCACACACACACACACACCCAGCATCCAAAGCGCAAAACATCGGGCAACACCACCGCCGAGCGAGGGATAGATAGTTTAAGAGCGAGAGCGAAAGAGATGGATACCGATAAATAAAATCCGAATTTATAGCGAGTAATTAAGAATCGAAGGTAATATTTTTGTGAGGCATGTGTGGAAAGAGGGTCGGCGGGGGAAAAAATGTATCTCTTTGGAGAAATAATTAATTCTTTTTCGGGAAATTATTAGCCCCTCGTCGTGTTAATGTGCACGCGTATTTTACTCCCATCTGCGTTGAATGCCGGAGTTGTTGGAGCAAATATGGGACGAGCGATTTCGTCCTGATCTGTTTCACCGTTGGGAGGGGTGGTTTTGATCGGATTGGGGGAATTGATTTAAACCCAAGTAACAAATTTAGTTTTATTCCAGTTGTATAGCACTCCTCCCTGCATTGTCGGTAAAACTACATTCAAAACTGTTTTGTCTACCAACACCTCGTGGATTTTGAAAATGTTCTACTAAAAGATGTTGTGACCACTTGAGAACCTTCATAAAATCTATTGGCTGCCATGAAAACCAGCATACAGCCAAATGGCCACAGCTGTCAAACTTCAATGTGATATCGTTGTTGGTTTTAGTTGGTTTTATGGTGAATATTGGCACGAAAGAGCTGAAAATTAATGCGCTTCTGAAATTATGCGTGTTTACGGCAACAACAAAATCATTAAAAAAATATATATATTCGATAAATTAACCATAAATTTCCTGAACATTGATGGAATTCAATGAGGTTATCAAAAAGAATGCCGAAAATGGTCTCCGATCTATAGTTCATTTGCATTACATTTGAAAATTTGTGCATTTATTTTTCAACATTTCAATTATTTCCCGGCGTCGGTGGTGCAGTGGTAAGCGTGACTGCTACTGGCACCCCAGTGGGTCTGGGTTCAATCCCAGTCGACGTCGGTGGTTTTTCTGAGGCGAAAAAATCTTGGTCACGTCTTCATTCGGAAGGGAAGTAAAGCCGTTGGTCCCGGTTCATATTCATGAGTCGTTAGGTAGGGTCCAGGTGGTGGGGCCGTCTCCCTGGCGTCGGTGATTGTCACCATGTGAGGAAATAGGCCGACGGAAAATAAATAAGTAAAAAAAAAAAGGTTATAACGCCCTGTATCTGTTTCTGGTATTATTTTGTTTGTGAGGACAAGCAAATCCCAGAAAAAGTGGCCAGTGGACAAGCGAGTGGCCCCAACAGCATGCTTACTGTAGGTTTAAATCGATGTTTTTAACGTATTCTTGTATTCCATTGAAATAAACCACCCACACTTGTGAGCGGCCCCAACACCAACCTTACTGTTGGTTTAAATCGGAGCCAAAATTTGAATAACTTTAATGTGCATCTCTGTACAGAGAGTAAATCAGGAACATAGTTAAATATCTTATTCGCTGCCGACGGCAGTTGAATTCAGCACACCGTTTACCAAAACGGATCCCGCTGCAAACCTAACCATTTTATCCAGTGATTTCTCGTGACAGTGCAGACGTGTTCTCGGTTTCACATCTCCTTGATATTATATTGAGTGAGCTTCTTTACAACCAAATCTAGTTATATAAACGTATTTTTAACCGTTATAAAACTTGTGTGTTACTTGGGAATAAAGCGAGTATCACGTCAACATATTCCTGCCCATTCCGCGCCGGTATTGCCTTGGTTTGGGACCACCAGTGTTTACGCATTGAGGATGTATGCTGGTCCCAAGCATCGTCTGTTGATTCTCTGTGTAATTTCAGCTGATCTGGCAATAACGGAGTAGCAACCTCGGGCGGTCAATCATGCTCATGCTCACAAGCAGATCTCAGAACATTTATCAATGTTTACAAATGTTACTTTCGACCTTTTGACTATTTTGTCTAGAAATATGGAATGCTTGATTAAGAAATTGAAGATGGTTTAAAATTCAATTGAACGAAGGAAAATTTTACGTTTCTATGATAATTCAACTTTTTTTCGGTGTAGCTATCAGTAGATCACGCGAAAGGCATGAATATCAGGGTTGTCTGTCCAGACATATTTTAACCCTTTCAGGCCTGATTTTTTCCAAGCGTCATTATACAATCAATTTGGTGTATTCTTATTTATTTGGTGCTCAATAACATACAAATGATTGAAAAAAGTCGGAAATATTTTTTTGTGCTATGTCAACCAATCGGTCCTAGAGCTCAGTACTCAACATCTATCGTTATAACAGTAGCTTTATTCGCATACAAAGTTACGATATGAGTTCAATCACATTCAATGAATGTCCTGGAAGATCAACAACCACTATGAGATAATGTTGGGATATTCTATGTCATTTGAACTGTCCTGAAGTACAGAACTTAAGATCTTCAGTGGTAACTGTAGCTTGTTGGACTGCACAAAGTTACAATATGTATCAAATCTTGTTCATTGGTTCTTCTTGATGGTCAACTATTTATAACTGATATTTATGACTTCAGTTGATGCCGTCAACTTCCCACTCCAGTCCATTCCTTAGCGGATACCTCATTCACGTTTTGAACTCCAGGATGGTTTGGATAACCTAGAACATCCGAAGATCATCTCATAATGTCTGTTGTGCTTCCGAGATATTCAATGAATATGTTTTAACACACATCGTAGCTTTGCATAACCCAAAATGCTTTTGTTACAACTGTAGGTTTTCTATTCTGATCTCAAGGATACTTTGGATGAACTAGAACATGTCACTTCATAATGTTTATTGACCTTTAATAATAACAATATGGTTAACATCCATACCTCTTACGCCAAAGTCACTAGTTCAAATCTCAGCCCCGGACAAGATACCCAAGATGTATTTGAGTGACTACGACAGGTGATGAACCAGCCTAGGGTTGAAAAATTCGATTATCAAGGAACTAAAAAAATTGAATTTGTTTGAATATCTATTGTAATTTTGTGTTACCTAAAATTTACTTTAACAACTGAAAATCTTAAGAACCGAACGCCAGAACAGTTTGGATAACCTAGAAAATCCAAGGATTATCTTTTTTTGTATTTTTACGTTAGAAAATATTTACTGAATATGCATTAATACGTGACGTAACTTTTTATAGCCTGAAAGATTTCATGTTCTAAACTTCAGGACACATTGTTTTACCTAGAGGATCACAAAGTTATAAAATAACGACTGTAAACTATCCAGAAGATTCATTGAATGTGTTTGAATACACCTTATATAGCTCAATAACTACTGTTGCAACTTTAGATCTTATGTTTTGTACTCAAAGGCTGTTGGATGACCTAGATCATCCGAAGATTGTCACATTATGTTTGTTTACTTTCCACACTACTCAATGAATATTAGTATTGTCCCTGTGCATACTCCAAAAACTTACTGTTACAATCTTATATTCTAAACTTATAGATCTTATATTCTGCACTCAAGGGACCTTGATGACCTAGATCTCGACTTCCCTGGGCATAGAATATAATTGTGCCTACCACACAATATACAAATTCATGCATTGGTGTAGGCATAGAAAGCTCTCAAACTGTGGAAGTGCAGTTAGAACACTAAGTTAACAGGCGAAAGCTCGTATGAAGAGCGTCAAAGCCAGCAAGGAGAAGATGACCCTTCAGATTTGATACAGTCATTAGTTTGCCTTAAACTGATTCTCGCTTCCAAAAGTTTTATGGATTTTCTTCAGATTCTGCTTGCCGATTGTCCAAAATTTCTAGATTGTGAGGAGCTTTGGCGTGTTGAGAAGGACCTTGTTCCCCATGGCTTGTTTTATTTTCGTAATTACAGAATGCCAAATCCGACCAAAACAGCACTGAACAATAGTTTTGTTTCAGAAAAGACAGCAGACGTTTTCACAGACACTCGTTCGCAAATTTCCTGGTTGACGGTCCCAGGTGCAATGAATGTTTTTCTGGTACAGTTACAGGTAATACCATACCTGATATTTTCTACGGCAGTTTTATAATCTTGAAAAGGTTTGCCACTCATCTTCTTGCAGTTGCCTTGTTAAACGTCTGCCCAGGGAGCTGTTTGCAGTCTGTATTGACGTGGTTTTCGCCGTGCATTACCATGTAATCGAATTTTGGCAGCATCGACGTGTATCTTACTATAAGTCGGCATTCCAGTTCGTTTTTCTAGCTCAAGGCATAATTGCAGACTACACTCCTAGATTTTTCGCAACATCCGGAGCTTGCCCTTCATAATCGGCCAGAATTTTTCTATTGGGCAAAGTTCTGGTGAGTTTGGCAGATTTGTCTTCTTCGGTACAGAAACAACATCGTTGACTTCATACCACTCCATCGCCGGTTTCGCGTAATGGCACGGTAACAGATCCGGCCAAAACAAAGTGTCACCTCCGTGGTGTCGGAAAAAGGGCAGCAAGCACTTCTGGAGACATTCTTCTTTATATATTTGGCCGTTGATAGTGCCGGTCATTATTTACGGCTTGCTGAATCTCCCGGAACTTCTCCGGAACATCCAGACGAGACTTGCCGACGAAAAATTCCAAGCCGGTGATCTGCTTGGAGTTCACTTTAATGTACGTCTCGTCATCCATTACGATGCATTTCGGCTGCACCAACCACTCGCGGGATTTTGGCTACCTTATTCTACGCTTGAAATAATCCCTCGCCTTCCTTGCGTTCACGGGGTCGGTCACCTTTGATTTTCCTCCGCAACCAGCTCGCCGCTGGGTCGTCGCGGATCTTCTTGAACGATTTTACCACACGGGGCACGGTCGAATTGTCGATTCCCAACTGTTTCGCGATCGACCTGTGGGACGACCACGCCAATAATATTTTGAACGAATCACTTCTAGCTTGGAAGCCATCTCAATAACCACTTGACAGGTTGCGAAGAAATTTTGACAACACTTTAAACTAGTTTTATCCAGAATTCCTCAAATATTTACCCATGCAAGAAAAAGCTCTACACAAAAAAAACGTGTAGCATTTTTTGGTGCACAATCTTCAAAACACCAAAATTGTGACTGCTCCAACAACCACCCAAAACCACCCCATCTCACGGTGCATCAAATCACCGTCCAATCCAAAAGTGTGCAAATCGAACACGCTACGAAATATAAAAGCTCAAATTGAGATAGTAATCACTGAATTTATAATTAGTCTGGCGGAGTGGCTCTGCTGCCGTCGTTGTTGTCGTTGTTGTTTTTGTTGATAACAAACGTTGCATGTGTGAGTGCATGGGCAGGGCAGGGTCCCGCGGGGCTCGAGTCGCAGAAATGTGTCGTAAAATGTTGCAATTAAAAAATATTAAATGTTGGAAAGCACTTTGCCTTAACGTCGAAGACGGACGCGGACCGGATTCCGCGTGCAGGGAAAGTGACCGCAGCACAGGGCAGCGGCGTTCGTTCCAAAAACGGAGCTAAATTAAATTGGAAATTTGCAGTAAATGCAGCAGCCAGCATCTCTCTTTCTCCCATGTCGCTTGTATGGGCGACAAATGAATATCTCCGTCTCCGCGATGTTTGGTGGTGGACGACAAGTTTGACGCGAAAAAAATTGGCTCTTGATAACAGCTACAAGGCAACAAGCGACGAGCGAGTCCGGCAGGCCATCGATATGTAGGAATACAGTGAATCACAATCAAAGCGGTCCAGCGTGGCAAAACTTCGCCCAAAAGCAAGAGACAAGGCTGTTGGAGAAATGAGTTGTGAAAGGAAGCAAGTCATTACTCAAGAGTGCTACTGGAATAATTTTTAAATTTATTCAAATTATGTAATTTATTAAACATGCGGTTGCGCTTGCTCGTTCTCCGCGCGGTTCTCCAACTGGCTGATGGTTCTGGATGAAAGGGAAGGAAGAAGAAAGCGGGCGGTGGAAGTAGATTGAAGACTGCCGATAATGGTGTAGGTAGTCTCCAGTTTGACAACAGCACCCAGAAGGAAAATAATCGAAAAAAATGGAGAAACAAGACGGTTCAACTGAATGATTGTGCAAGCCAATGCCTAATGAGATGAGAGTGATATTATTCATCGTGATCATAGCCAGTTGCCGCTACGGTACACACACAGACGGTAGCCAGAGAATGGTCACCCAGGTGGAGAAAATTGATGTTTGGATGTCGGCGGAGGACATTTTAAAGTTGGTTCTGTTCGACTCCTGTGGATGTGTGTGCTTGTGTGGGACGTGACTAATGGAAACTGACAGGTGCCGAACCAGCTGGATAAGAGGTGCTTGAGTTTTACACTTCTCAAGTGCTGGAGTTTTCTTGTCATTTACTATTAATTACCAGATTCATGACATGTTAAATGTACAAAAATTGAAGCGAGTGCAAAAAAGTTGTGTGTCACTGAACCAATTGCAATGTATTTAATCAACATGAAAAAATACTTGAAATAAGATTTGTTTCTTAAGCATTAGCATTAACATTCTCATGTTTGCACACCTCGTGGAAGATGCTACGATCAGGAATAATTCGTTGAAGACATTGCATGTTACCATGAAATGGATCCAGTTACGGATACGTCTCTTCACTCAATACTCTCCACAAAGCCACTCCTCGATTGCTCACCTGGCACCTCCATGCAACCGTTGTAGATAGGGAGGATTTGGTTTCTAGTTTGAGAAAGCGCAGGGAACCCACGCTGCCTTCAGAAATGAGATAAAAAGGGAAGCGATTTGTCGGAAATAATAGCTAAACAGTGTACAAAATTTAAAAAAAAATCAAAATGGTCGTAGGGTGCATCTCGTCTAAAAAGGTTAAGTGATGCTTGATTTTTCTTTATACGGCCGGGAGTTATCTATAGTCCTAGCGCTCTATGGCTTAGGTTTATAACGCTCTTACTCGCCATTACTGAAATAAAAGAATGCCTGAAAATGTGATTTTCCTCTGACGGTAGATTTCTGGTAAGAAGAAATATCGTCATAGCATTTGAAGCTAGACAAAGTTTCCACAGTACAATAAATCATTGGGTGATTGCAGTCAACCAAAAACCTGTACAAAGCGAACAATCAAGCTGTTTATTAAAAAGCAACAAATTGAATTTGATCAACAGGATGACATAATGGAAACAGTTTATCCGAATTGTAGATCAAAATCAGTCATCAAAACGAAACGAAAGACGTAGCGAGCATCTTTTCTAGGATGCCAAAAATTGTCTTCCAACAAATATCTTTGGCCCATCCGTAATTTGTAATTCCTATTAACCTCGAGACGGCCGCGAGTAATCGGCTCTTTCCTCCTAACTTTAGTTTTAAGATAAATGATGTTAAAAAATATGAAAATTTGGCTCTGTAAAGTTAATTCGATTGAGCCTGTGCAAATAAATGATTATAAAAAAAAAAAAAAAAAATATCTTTGGGTTCCAGAATGATGCCACCATGTTCGGTCTCCTCAGGTGGAACATCGGCGTTACAATTGTTTTTGCTTCCATTGCAGTTTCTCCCAATAAACGTAAACACACACTACGAGATATCAGCAGTGCTGCGCTCCATCACGGTACTGACAGCGTTAGAATTGACAAATGAGATTCTTGCAATTGACAATCAAAGCAACAGAAGAGCATCTCATTCTCTCAAACTTCTCATCATCATGAAATAACAACCGAGAGATATTTCTCTCTCGCGTTTCTCACTCATTTTCTATATCTTGTACAAGTGTTATGTGATACGATCGTATCACCAAGAATAAATATACCGTCATGGAAATTGACCGTCATTTTACTTCTCTAGTAAACAGACGATCATGATGGTCATCGCTAGTAGCGGTGTTTCTTCCGTCAAAATCAGGAGACATTACCCCGTCAGTGGCTATATGGCCGCAGATTGAGGGTTCAGTTGTTGTTTTTTTTCTCCTTTAACCCTTATGTGTTTGAAAGGGTACCCGGGTACCTTTTAAGATTTTGCGCTACGTAATTTCATTTTTTTTAACAAGAAGCTGAAATTCACTGACATGTTTATAAAAACGGAAAGCGAATTTTTGAATAAAAACATTTTGTCCCAAGAGGGACCGAAGGCTGTTCGACAGGCTGCCCGGATATCCACCAAATTCAAATGATTGGAACTCTGGCAATTATTAACCGATTTTAATTCTTTTGGCACCGTGACCATTTGGAATCATTTGGTTTCCGGTGTTCCGGATATCCGGGGCTGTGGTGTGGCACGGAGACACTATTTTGGAATATCAATTGAATTTTCGGGAATATATGTCAATATCTTAGGAAAAAATCTTAAAAACTATGTCGATTCCATTGTGGGCCATAAGCCGATTTATCCCCGGAGCGGCCATTCTGTAACAGGTTTCCGTGGTGCCTCGAGTGGCCATGAACATTTTCAGAAGAAACCCCCACGAATACGGGCAGCAAAGTTCTTGAAATTTCTCCAGTAGGATATTTTTCAACATTTAGTGGCCATCTGATGATTTGTTTTCGGTCCTGTCAGGTTCCGAGGGGCCTCGAGTGGCCATTAATATTTTTAAAAGGAAACCCTGGCAATTCATCCAAAAAGCTATTTCTCAACGTATTGTGGCTATCTAATGATTTATTCTGGGGCCGGTCATTCCGGAACAGATTCCCGTTTGGCCTCGAGTGGTCATGGACATATTTAGTATATGGGTATAAAAATTCATAAAATTTCGCAAGAAGGATATTTATCAACGTTTATTGGCCATCTGATGATTTGTCATCGGACGAGCCATTCCGGAACAGCTTTCCATGGAGCCTCGAGTAGCCATGAATATTTTCAGAAGGAAAACCTGGCAATATGGTGAAGTTTTTTCAGAAGCAGATAATTTACCATCTCCATGCAAAGCGCTAGGAGCGGACAGTAATTTTATTGCTAGAACAAATAGACATGAAGAGAAAGTGTATTGATAGGTCCGTAAGGGAACGGCAGGCTTTTGAAATTGAATAGATGTAAGTTTGAAAACGAGCGGAGGGCATTTGAACGGTAGTATACGATCAGGCACATAACCCTTTGTCATACTACCCTATGCAGGATAGGCAAGGGGGGAAATCCCCTTGACTGACAAAAGGTTATGCAACCGATCGTGCTCTTATACTACCTATTGCTTGTTTCTAGTTCTAGCGATTTGTCCGTCTCCTAATACTGCCTAGCTAAAAATAAACCCAACAGCTGCCTAGCTAAAACTAAACCCAACAACATAATTTCTCACCCGTGCTGAAGTTCCGAAACCCCACGGGAACCTGTTCTGGGGACAAATCATCAAATGGCCACAAAACGTTCAGAGATAGCCTTCTGAAGAAATTTCATGAATTTTGATACCAATATTGCCAGGGTTTCCTTCAAAGTTTGTTTCTAGCAACTTGAGGACCCACGGGAACCTGTTCCAGAATAACCGGTTCGGGGACAGATGATCTGATGGCAACAAAACGGTAAGAAATATCCGCCTGGAGAAATTTCTTGAATTTTGATACCCATATTGCCAAGGATTCCTTCTAAATATGTTTATGGCCTGGCGAACCAGCCCAGGAGGCTGAAAGCCACTTAAATAAAGATAAAAAAAAATATGATTATGGCCATTCGAGACCCTAGGGGAACCTATTACAGATTTGCCGTTCCAGAAACAAGTTGGCATATGATCCACAATGAAATAAAAATAGCTCGTGGGAATTATTCCAAGGATCCGGGAAATCCATTCGGAATTTTCTAATAGTGTATCCGTACTGGACCACAGCCCCGGCAACCCGGATATCCGGGAGCCAGATAAATCCAAACGGATATTGCCAATAATATCCATGAGGGGGTGAGTTTTTGAATCTAACGTTGCCAAAACAATTAAAATTAGACAATAATTGCCAAAGGTTAACACCTATTATGCTGAAAATATTTTTTCTTGCATATCGTTCTCAGAGATAATCAGTGAGTGATTGATTTTCCTACTCTCTTCATATCACATTCTCCCGCAGTCATGTATGCTTTTGTCACAAACGGTCAAATGAGATCAACCAGTTTGTAAGTGACACAGTATTTGACCATCATTCGTGAACTCTAATGATCATGAGAAGATGATGGTCATAGTCTTATAACCGTCATGAAAATGCACAGCACTGGATATCAGGTTCACTGTAACCGTTTTTTGCTCTGCCGCTTCCGGTTCACTTCCATTCAATCAATCAATCAATCAATCAATGTTTGATTTGTAATAAATACAAATACTAAACAAAATGTTTGTTTTCGTGAAATCGACGGAGCAAAAGAAAAACACGACAATTCAAAAGCATGACTTGCTGCGATCACATTGACTAAGACTTGATTCTACACAGAAACAAAAATATGAACTTCAACAGTCGCGTAAAATTTCCCCAATTTCAATTGAAAGCCAAAACAAGTGTAAACAACGAAATTGTTTACAATACTTTATTCAATGTGTGATTTCCGTAAAATTTGGTGTAAATTTTATTCTGAGCTTAACTTGCTCAGTTTGTTGAACAGATTTACTGGGGGTCCTTCTCAGTATTTTGGTTGTATCTCCACCAAGATTATCTATGAATGTTTCGTGGGATTTTGATTCAATCAATCTGTTTTTTCTCAATTCTGTTATTCTCCTCAAGACTTTGAGTTAATCCCAATTTTATTGAGTTCAAATTTTTTACCAAAATCTGCTCAGGACTTTCAACGGATGTTTTTTTCAGAATGTTGCTCTGGAGTCAGAGTAAATTTTGTAAAACAATTTAAGCATAGGATTCAGATCGCACTCAGATATACAAGCTTACTAACTAAGAAGTATAAACAAATCTTACTCAGGTTTCGAAAGCGCCTTGCTCAGTAGTTTAATTGAAATTAACGCATAATTTAACGCTTGTCACTTGAACTTTTTAATTTAATCAAGTTTGGATTTTCTTACAGATTCACACGATTCTTCATCTGGATTTAGAGAATTTTTGAACCAAGCTAAGTTTCCGTACTAATATTTGATCATGATTAAAAACACTCGAATCCGAATCCATATAAATGAAAGTGGGAACAAACCACGATTTATTAGGTGTTTATTCCACACCAAGGGTAAAAGTACGTTCACACTACAGCCTGTATTACGTGATATAGTGCAATTCATTATATAGCAGCTGTATCATGTGCTATATTACGTGATATCCCTTACATTTGATCTGTCAATGTATATTAAGAATAGTACTTGATATAGCTCATATCATTTCATATACTTGATATAATTCTAAAAAGCAGTGGTTGGCAACCCAGCCACGATAGAGCTGGACGATATCATTCAATATCAAATGTCACTTTTACTTTGATTGAATCAAAACAAAACACAATTTTGCCATCGGAATAATTTGCACCATTGTGTGATAAACCAAATCTAATATCATTGATTGATGCATATTCATCGAATTAAACAAACATCTGCGATATTTTTATTCGCCATCCATATTGTGGGTTTTGCTCAAAATTATAACTTCGGCAGAAATGTTTTGTCAGATCAACAAATGTTCATGCATTTAGCAGGTACAAATTTAACTAACGGGTACGTATTTCGAGGTGCTATATCGGATAATCGGATTGTTTGCAGGCTCTTCCATTGGGTAAATTAAATGTGTAGAAATTTTGTAACGATTAAATATGTTCGCGATAGTCTAAAAACCAAAGCAAAATGCAAACTTCTGTCGAATTATTGCTTACCTATGTGGATTTAAACTTTCATCGACAAACACCGAGGCAAAAGCCAGGAATTAAGGGACGTATAAAAAGCTGCTGGTTATTACAAAAGTGTAAAGTTCTGATCCCGATGAAACCCATCGTTGTTGAACACATTGGATTTTGATTTCAACTTATAAGTTGAGCTACCTATCAGCTCATAAAAAATATTCTAAATAAAGATTTCATGAAACTATAATACGTTAAAACGAATAACACGAAGAAATGGTATTTTGAATTTCCGTTTTCAGATCTATTTGTCTAAGATAAAAAAAAAAATATCACAAAAGTTCAACTCAGTGGACGCAGTGATTCTACGCCCCAACAAAAAAAGATAAAAAAATGATCAGTTGACTTAGTTTGTACATGTTTTCTCATCATCAAAATATATCAAGTCAGCGTAGTGTGAACACCTCCACTTGATATCGATATAAACTTCCTATATCACGTAATATAGAGCGTAGTGTGAACTTACTATTAAGTTGCTTAGAACAGTGTACCAGCCACGATGTCTCATATACTAGACGAATATATTTCCTAACAGCGGCACTTCGATTTTCAATCCATACCACATTTGTGACACACTGAGGAACACTTTTGACAGTTAGCTTTAAGAAGAAACCAGCAGCTTTGGCAATGTGCATGGCATGGTTGCCAGACTCAGCAGAAAATAACAATTTGGGCTGTCAACACATCGTCCCCTTTGTCACATTACGGGAACTCCCATAACATTGCAACGCACACTAAAAAAATAGCATAAGGGAACAGTGTGCTGAGTGATCCACCCCTTGTTCCACACGCACTTAGAAACGATATATTCTACACAAGACGTCATTCCCCTCTGGTATTAATCGAAGAACGTAAACAAAAACAGATGCAACACGATTAAAAGCGTGTTTATTGAATTGATTTTTTTCTTTTGGCTGATTTTTATGTTTGAGGGCACCAAAATTTACATGACATTTTGGTTCTGTATAGACCACAGAAAAAATGCGTGCCTGAATCCGAGAATTTCAGGAAAAAATCATGTAAACTTGAGCTAGTTAACGGTCCGTTTTAATTTCCGAGGACGCTTTTGTTTCTGTGTAGAGATTTTAATTCACCTGTTTGCCCAGCGCCAATTATCAAGCAAACGCGTAAAATGGATCGATCTCACCAATCTTGTTTGCTTGGTTTTATTTCTTTTTATATATTTCACTCAAGACTGTTATTTGGAAGGTGAATTTCGAAGTTTATACAATTCTGGGTCACTAAAAATTACTAAATCTGTTTCAAAACGATTGAAAACATTTGATTAAATTAAAGAACGTGTTTTGAACATTAACTTACCATTATAACAAATGAAAAACACTAGCTCAGTATAGTTTAGATTTGTTTTTTTAAATGACGCATTAAAATTGAAAAATGGGTCCGGTTAAAGTGCAGGACACGATGACTCATAAATAAAAACCGGTTGACCTCTTGTGTGTTTGTAATCGATCCGAGATCCCAAAAACGTTGAATCAAACCCCTTGTTATCGGTTTTCAGAGTTTAGTTTATCTTTGACTTCTGCAGGACCACATCAAGCCTGATACTACTTTATTTATGTTTAACCTTCAATTGCTTAGCTTAAAATGGCACACGTCAGTAGGGTAAATCTCGATATCTTTTTAGCTCCACAATTCAAAAACTGCCTCCAATCTTACCGGTTTTGGTAGATAGTCTAATAATAGACATGTATATGCAGATTTGACGAGTCAAAAATAACTGTCAATCAATAGACCGAAACGAGCAGAGTGGTTGTCAAACCTGTTTTTTAATTGCTACCAAATTCCATTTTGAGTTGCCAATTTCAAGTTGTATTTACATCAACCTGTGAAGGGTTTCATACCCAAAAAACAATTTTAGTTCTATTCCAGCCGTATAGCACTCCTCCCGGCTTCGTTGATGAAACTACATTCAAAACTGTTTTGTTCACCAACACCTCCTCTATGCATTTTTAAAGCCAAAAAGTGTACAAAGTGGCCCACTCTACGGACGGTTGTGAAAACAAATTAAAAAAACCTTTCTAAGACCATAAAGATTTTGAAAATGTTCTAGTGAAAGATGTTATGACCACTCAAGAACCATCTTAAAACCTATTGGCTGCCAACAAAACCAGCATAACCAAAGCTGTCAAACTTCACGGCGATATCGTGGTTGGTTTTAGTTGTGCTGATTTGTTCGATTATCTGCTCTTCTGATTCATTCAACAGTAAATAAAATCTAGGAAAAAAGTTCTAGTGTTTCGGGAAATTTTGTTTGATAGCAACATATCGAAAACAAATTGAGTTTTTTTTTTATAGCGTATCATGCTCCAAATCATATGCGCATTTTTTTTTTCATGTTGAATATTAGCACGATAAGAGCCGAAAATTAATGCGCCTCGCAAATTATTCGAGTATACATCAACAAAACCAAATTTGAAACAAATATATTCAATAAATTAATCATAAAACTCCTGAAAATTGATGGAATTCAATAAAGTTATCTTAAAGAATACCGAAGTTAGTCTCTGATCTACGGTTGGTCTACAGTTGTTATTTATTATTTTACAGTGGTGTATTTATTTTTCCACATTTCAATTTTTTCATATATTTCAATATGGCGATTGGAAAAAATCACAGTTTTTCCAATATGCCAATTAATCTTCGAAATGGCTACTATAAAATTAATAGGCCATTTGGTGACTTCCCTGAATGCCAATTTGCCGTTTAATACGTTTGCTGGAGGCAAATTGGTTTCAAAATGCTTTTTCAACCGACCATAATAAGATAATATGAATGAGTCCTAAAACGGCATTTCAATACAGCATATTACGAGTTTATAAAGTCAAAATAAAACCTTTGATTAAAAGGAATTTTGAAAGTCAAGGGTTAAAGATCGTTGTAAAGAAGCTGTGTAGGTTCTCATAAACCTGACTAAAATTTGAAACCTATTGGCACCTCTTGCTGCCATAATAAAATCGAATTGATTTCTAGTGGCTTTCCTAAAACTGTAATAAAACTGGATGGTTTTAGCTATGTTACTTGCCCAGATAAAAAGAAACATTGAATTTACTGCGTTATCTAATGCACATGACGGGACCGCTAGATTTGGCAGAATCTAATGGGATATTCATGTAAATTTCAGCCAGATAACGCCTGAATCTAGTTTGTTGTATGAAAGATTGCAAACATTGTTGTATGGTGTATGAATGATTGCAAACAATTTCGTTGTTTACGCCTCCTTTGGCTTGGAATTAAACGTGGGGAAATTTTACGCACCTGTTAAAAATAATTAATTTTTACTGTGTAAATGAATAACTAAATAAATCAATGGAACCAATTTTCCTGTTATTGAGGTGGTTTTGTATATTTTCTGAACAAAGTTTCTTGTTTTATCTGATCTGATAAATAATATGA
This sequence comes from Aedes japonicus, assembly GCA_034211315.2. Classification (NCBI taxonomy): domain Eukaryota; kingdom Metazoa; phylum Arthropoda; class Insecta; order Diptera; family Culicidae; genus Aedes; species Aedes japonicus. Next base: position 453,221 of record JASCZW010001175.1, read on the forward strand.
AAGATATCAATTGAAGGTGAATAAATATCTTAACGCAAATTATCCGAAAATCCACACAGGGCTCATATGCGGCGTCCGGCAACCAGTCCATTCTGGCGGCTCATCCTTAAGCGTTATCTTTGACGTAAACTCAATCAACAAAGAAACTAATTCATTTATTCAAACAATAAGAGCTCCATAAATTCCCCCCAAAGTTTATCAAAAGACCTAACGCTCAGCCTCACACGCATGCGCAATGATTTATTGCTCAACCGCGCAGCCGCGCCTAATCACATCCCGATCAATTCGGTTTGACCTTTCCAGTCGACTCAATCAAAAGCAATCCCATTTATAACCTCACCTGATATTTGGTCCACACACACACAGCCGTGGCGTGATTCGATAGTCCCAAGTCATGGTCCAATTCTGTGGCTTCCGTTCCGTCCCTTCTCCCACCCAATCAGAAGTATATGTATACATAGTGGCGAGTCCTTATTTGGTGCAGTCTCTCTGGCATTAAAGATAACACCAGAAACCAAACAAAATCTTGTTGAAATCATAACCAGCTCAATGCCAACCGGCAGCCAGCCGGCAGTGGAAAAATAAATGTCATCAATCTAATATGTGCTGCTGTTGTTGCTGCTTCTGCGGTTATTCGTTCCCTCCGATCGATCGTCAAGAACACGCGCTCGCAGAAGCCTTATAAACTGCGGTGGTGGCTGGAGGCAGACGCACAAAAAATCTAACGATATAAATAATAACACAACACCCAGAAATGACTACCTCATGCCAACGAATAGGTCTCCCAACCGCCTTCCGTCTCATCACGACGCTGCTTGCTGATCAATCATGTCTGTGTCTCGTGTCTCCTGCCGGATTTTTAGTAGGTTAAGGCAGCACGAATTCCCCCTAAACATCCACGTAATTGGCGCCAATCCAAATAAAGTCCGAATATTTTCGGGAGAAGTCGATCCATTTGATTAAATTGAACTTCCCTTTCCGATGGCAGCAGATTAAAGTGTTTCAAAGTAATGACAATCAGAGGGGTAGTTAATTTTCCCACAGAAACTCAACCCGCAATCGCTCGATAGATAACGCCTACGTTAATTAAATTTTTACATTCCAAGTGCCGTACAGACAGATGGTGGAAATCAGGTGGAAACCAAACTATCTTTTGCTTAATTAATCAATTCCTGCAATCTTGTTCGGAGTGATGGTAGATCCGTCGATATTTCTCCCTCTCCCGGTTCCCGAGAGCTCTTTCTTTTTTGCCAAGTCAACGCACGCGGGCCAATCGAAATAAATTTTTATCAATTCAAGTTTCGCTATATAACGCACTTTGAGCCGTTCGCTTTTATCGATTTCGGTATCAGATGTAACGAACGACGCGACGACGACGACGATGACTCGTGCGCTCCTTGGTGAACCTGCCCAAATCGATTACCAACGACACGCTGCTGGTTCGTTCGTGTGACTAATTGGTACACGACGGAACCACGCCAGATAAGCGAAGCCCAGAACGAAGATTTATGTGATCCCGATTGCGATCTAAATCTGTGTCCCAGCCGGACCATCGGTGTTGGGTTGGTGTAATTATACCTGTCCCCCCATGTAGAGCAGTGAGTGTAAGGAAAGGTCCGTGTTTTGTCGTTGTCGTCGTCGTCAGTCGATGACAGAGTGACTGATAGTCTTTATCAGTGGGTGCAATTTGTCTCCACAGCAACAAGTGTCCCTTGCAGGTTACATTCATTAATTCTAGTGTTACGACTTTCCCACAAATATTCTAATTGCATATTTTCCTTCTCTTTTTCCACAGGTGTTGGTCGTTCAGCCCTCATCGCCCTCGATACAGATTAAAGAGCCTCCACCCAGCCCTGGAAGTCCTTCGGCTGAAAACATGTATGCAGCCCCCGGCACAATCTACGTGCAGGTAAGAATTCCGCTCGCCACGCCAAAAACAACGAATCGAAGAGTCACTTCTATAAATCATTTCTCAAATCGCAGGCCATTATTTTCCTTTTTGTTTTCGCTATCGGCTTAAATTCACACAAAAATCCTTAGCGCGACACTAATGCGAACGCGGTCCATGCAAACAAAATATAAACGCACACAAAAAAAAATGATGCCGGAGGACACAAGTTGGCTCTAATCTGACACAAACCATCGGAAACTTGTTAGCAATGTTTTCGTCCCAATACGGGCTTGTGATGCCTTAATTAGCTAGACAATCCGGATTAGAGGTTGCAGACTGGCAACACTGCTGTCAATGTGACAGCTGATTGTAGTTTGATGTTTCACTAGCTGCTTCGAGAGCTTTTCTCCTAAAACCAACCGGAGAATATTAGCATATTTACATAAACAAAGCCAACTGGACGGCCCCTCAAAATACTACACGCACAGGTTGCCGAGATTGACAGCTCCCCAAAAGTCAACTTTCAGTGCTGTAGCGGGATGATGTGTCTGTTCCCCTCTTCTTCTCCACACCAGTTTGGCCGCTGACATTAAGGTCCCACTGCCATTATCTAAGGGTCGAATGAACGACTCTCTGCATTTAAATTAGATTGAGAAATGATTTCACTTTTCGAACTGTCACTCCGATAGGCCTTCTGGTCGGCTTCTGGTGCACACTGACACAGACCGGCACGGAATGTTAACCTACTTATTATTGATTAGTGAGTTTTATTTTTTTTTTTGTCTTCTGCTTCACAGGGTCCATCACATCAGACCAGCTCAGCTGCGACAGCAGGATCCAATGTGAACACAAATTCACCCAGTCCCAGCTTCTACGACCAACATGGAATGTATCAGCAAAGATTGGGGTGAGTAGCAGATTGAAGTGATGATTGTAAAATGCTCATGGATTTGAAACTCTTTACAGACCCAGTGGTGCGGCGTTCATTGCCGATCAGTACCCATATCGCGAGTACTTCGATCCGCAGGGCTATGCACCTGCCCGTACCATTTACGGTACGTCGGATTCGGATGGACCCCAACCAGCTACGACCTACGAGGGTCGCTACTCGTCCAAGACGGGTTCGATCTACACCAAAACCATCACCTCCGCCGCTGGACTGACCGTGGATCTTCCCAGTCCTGATTCGGGTATTGGTGCCGATGCTATTACTCCCAGAGATCAGAATAATGTACAACCGTCCTTCGATTATACAGAACTGTGCCAGGCACCGACCGGTTTGCTGGATCCAAACTCTAGCGCCATACCGGCATCGGTTGCAAGCCTACAGCGGAACCTGGTGGTCAACGGTGGCCAGAACAGTCCCACGACCTCGATTGGCAGTGCGACAGCTCCGCCTCGGTCCCGACCGTGGCACGACTTCGGACGGCAGAATGACGCCGACAAAGTGCAAATACCAAAAATGTAAGTACCCTCAACCTTTCCCGACTTTGATCTCAAATTGCCGAAAAACAAACTCCAACCGCGTTTGAAATCTGAAGATCCTATCTCATCAATCGACGTCGTAATTAGGTGTGATTCAAAGCAGCTACTCAAGTCCCATTAACACAACCATTAGGTGGGCATGAAGGTACGACCGAATCAATTACGCAAATAACAAACAAAGAACTGGCAAGTATAATTACGAGCTCCAAGAACAGGCCCTCAAATCGAGCTCAATCAAATCGTCATCAGATCCCTGGTTGATGGATTAACCAAAATGGACCTTTTCCCGCCTGACTTAAGCGTTGAGTTGTGTGTTATTACCCATCCCGATTCAGTGCGCCACGCTGCCGGAGGGCACTCCGTTAAACCCAGACCGAACGAGTCAAGAGTACTAATTGAAATTTAATCTCCTTTCCCCCATTCGTCCATACGTCCGCACCAACACTTGGCACCGGGAAAAGGATCTCACCCTACCAAACGAATGAATGAATGAATGAATGCAAAGCTTTTTCCTTAAGTGAGGACAACAACTGCAGCTTAAGATAAGTGGCATGGCGCTCTGTCTCGGCTCGGCCTAATGAATCGCAACCTGGCTGCACTTGTCGTCCCGTTTTCCATTCTTCCACCAATAAGAGGAAAACCGTTGCAATTGCCCTGCAAAAAAAGTTTAATTGCAATTTAATTGCATTACTATCGCACGCCGCCACCGTCGCCGCCGCCGCCGTCGTCGTTGTCGACGTAGTGCCCTGATTTGATTTTATTTTAATGGAAATGCCGTTAAGTTGCGGCACTTCTTCGCCATCTCCTGTTTTGTCCCGCTGGTGATCCGATAGCGAGACGACATGTGGTGTCCACACGCACGCACGCACGCACGCACATTTGTAGGATGTGATCTATTTTCGTCAGCTAAACCACCGCCAACAAACTTAAGAACCGTCACACACATACACTCACAAAACAAAAACACTTGGATGAACGTCAGTCAGTGTTGGCGGCGGGGTCGCAGAAGGCGAAGGAAGCCATATTTACATTTAAATCTTTTTAATGATTTCCTTTTCCATACTTCGCCGGGGCTAGTTGTCTGGTTGCTATTATAAATTTGCTGAACGAGACGATCAAGGGACAATTGAGCTAATATTCAAATCATACTGAGGTGGATAATGTTGGCTCTGGGTCTTCGGCGTAGTTTTAAAGGTTTTTGACACTTGTTCGGTTATGGAAAACGGATTATTTGGCAATTGAGTTTTGACTACTACGCGTACGCTAAAGTACATAGCACATATTTTGATGGAATTCGATGCGAAGGGGCTATTGTGCATTACGCACCTACTTTGTCTAACTACATAGGTATTTAGTAGTTAACTCTTGCGACCTGCAGCTGATTCGATCGAGATGATCCTGGATCCAAACCGGGTTCGGGACGTCTTCTGGTTCACGTTCCAGATCGTCCGCTGGTTGTATCATGTTACTATCGGGCCCTTGGTTTGACAGATGCTGCTTAGTATTTCAGTTCGATGTGGCTTCTTTTGCTTCTTGAATTGTTTTTGTCCATTTTGTGTCTTTGCTCGGTCGACATTACTCACATGAACTTTCTTCTTACTTAGCGTTACAAGTTTATTGCCTTTACAACTTACTTCTTGCTGGATCTCAACTTATTATTCTAAAAGCACTTCCACAGTTATTAATTGTGAACTTTCGATGCCAGGTACCATTTTTGCGCTAGTATGATTGTGTGGCAGGTACAATCATACCATATGCCCAGGGAGTCGATAAAACTTTCGATGGGAATCGAACCCAGCCACCTCCAGTATGGTGTTGCTTTGTAGCTGCGGCTTTGTTGACTGAGCTAAGGGAACTCTAGTAAAGGTTAATTATCACTTCACGTTATCACAATTATCACAATCGCTATATACTAGCGTTTATAGCATAGCCAAGGAAGAAGGTTGGCACGAAAATGCAAAACGAAACAAATTTTATAATAGGGAACGGGCCACAATTGAAAAATCAGACACCGGCAACAAGCCAAACTTATTTTGAAGAAGAAGAAGACATTTGGTACCCGTTTCCTACGACCGTGTTAGGGACAACAAATTTTTCAACCTGTTGATATGCAAATTTGTATGGCAGCAAAAGTAGGTCATTTTCAATTGAAAAATTAAACTGCTTATAGTATTAAAATTTCTTTCAAATTTCAATGCGAAAAATTTGTGAGTTTTTCCTAACCAAGGGAGTATGAATTAAGTCATTCTGTATAGTCGAACGAGAAGTAAAAGCGTTCAAAAACCTTTCACTTTTGCGTAACGCTCTCATTTTTTTAAATTTTGGAATGCCACCCGGTATAGAAATGAGAAACGTAGTCCTACGTTTATAATGCTGTCGTGTCTGTAAGGTGCAAAGATTACTGTTAAGGCGTTTTTTTTATAATGTTTACTATTAATGCAGGAAGTTTAAATATAATGATTATGAAAAAAAAAATTATACAAACAGTCGAATATGAGAATCCACGATCTTACTCTCTCTCTCTCTCAATCTTTTCGGGACTTATCGTAGGTCATTATAATGTGGAATTTTAAATACACGATTTTATGATTTTCTTTTTGCAGCATTTTTGACCGGTCCAAAACACCCAAACTTAACCACTTAGTTCGCCTCCTTCATCATCGGCTTTGGACTTACTTGTGCTCTTATTGCCCCACCAAACGCTGTTAAATGAAAAATGAAAGAAAGTTTGACTAGTAACATACAGTTTCTGACGTAGGACTACGTCTTTGTTCTCAATGCAGGGGTACGCTTTACGAGTACGCATATTTGGAGCGTCACGAAATATGCTTAGGTTTTGAACGTTAATAACTAAGTTATTACACGATTAATTTCTAAAATGTTTGCACCAGTCGATCCGATCTCTCTCTACACTTCGAATCCAATATTTAAAGCTATTGATTTTTGAATATTGAAACACTCAACTATTGAAATTAACGAAAATATAAGGTGATGTTTTACAATGCCGATTTTTCAGAGTAAATTTCTTAAAGACACAGTTCTTTCCTATCACAGACTTCAAATTTCAGTAACCAACGTCTCATATATGATGTGATAAAGATATTGTTATACTTGCTGATCCCGGTGCGAGCGTTGCTACGCTTGCAACTAAATGAATGAACATTACATAGAACTGACGCTTTTTTTAATGAGTTTTTTTTTTTTTTTGAGTAATAATGAGTTCAAACTTCTATTAGAACATTCTTCTTACCAAGACAATACACAGTTTGTGGCTTAGTTACCTGGATAATTCTCAGGATTGGTTGAAATTTGTGTTTGAATCCACCATAGAAACATTTCTTTCATTCAAAAAACCCCGCATACCATTTTTGATTCCATTTGCTTGATTAGTTCTCAAGCTATGCAGAAATTTGTATTTCATTTGTATACGAGCCGGAAGGGGGAAGCGGTCTCAAACAATCATAAGAACCTTCCCCAGCCCCAAAAATACCTGCATACATATTTTCACTCCGATCGGTCAGACAGGCAGTCAGACAGAAATCCATTTTAATAGAAATAAAAATCCTGTTTCCAATAACCCCCACATGCCAAATGTGGTTTCATTTACTTGAATAGTTCTCAAGTTATGCAGAAAATTGCATTTGTATGAGAGCCCCCCCCCCCCTTTCAGAGGGCAAAAGGGTCTTAAACCACCATAGAAATATGTCTGACCTTCAAAAAAATCCACATGCCAAATTTGATTCCATTTGCTTTATTAGTTCTCGAGTTATGCAGAAATTTGTGTTTCATTTGTTTGAGAGCCCCCCCCTTCAGAAGGCGGAAGAGTCTCAATGACCATTAAAACATTTCTCTCCTTCAAAAACCTCCATATGCCAAATTTGGTTCCATTTTCTTGATGAGTTCTCGAGTTATGCATAAATTTGTGTTTCCTTTGTATGGGAGCCCCCCCCCCCTCTCTTCAGAAAAGGGAGGTGTCTCAAATTAGCATAGAAACAGTATTCATCTACAAAAACCTCCACATGCCAGATTTGTTTGATTAGTTCTCGAGTTATACAGAATATTGTATTTCATTTGTATAGGAGCCCCCCCTTTCAGGGCGAAGAGGAATCTGAAACCATCATAGAAACCTTTCTTGCCTTTAAAACCTCACATGCTAAATTTGGTTCGTTTTGCTTGGGGTCTCAAATCACCGTAGAAACATTTCTTGCCTACAAAACCTCCACATGCCATATTTGGTTCCATTTGTTTGGTCCATTAATCAAGTTCTTGAGTTATGCAGAAAATAGTTTTTCATTTGCATGGGAGACCCCTTTCTAAAGGCGGGAGGGGTGTCGAACTATAATAAGATCCTTTCCCGGACCCAAAAAACCCTGCATACAAATTTGCATAGCGGTAGGGATAGTTCTCATGTTTGGTTTAAATTTGTGTTTCGTATGTATGGTAGCCCCCCCTTTTCAGAGTGAGAAGACGTCTTAAATTACCACAAAAACATTTCTTGCCTTCAAAAACTCACCCATACCAATTTTGGTTCCATTTTCTTGATTAGTTCTCGAGTTATGCAGGAATTTGTTTTTCATTTGCATGCACCCTTTCTAGAAGCGGGAGGGCTCTCGAATTATCATAAGATGCTTTCCCGGACCCAAAAACCACTGAATACAAATTTGCAAAGCAGTAGGTATAGTTCTCATGTTTGGTAGAAATTTGTTTCATTTGTATGAGAGCCCCCCTTTTTAGGGAGAGGAGGGGCTTTGAACCACCATAAAATCATTTCATGCCTTAAAAAACTTGTCCATTCCAAATTTGGTTCCATTTGCTTGATTATTTCTCGAGTTATGGAGAATTTTGGGTTCCATATGTTTGAGAGCATCCCCTCCCCCCTTCCTCCTCATATGACGGAAGAGTCTCAAATCACCATAGAAACATTTCCCTCCTTCAAAAACTTCCACATGCGAAATTTGGTTCCATTTCTCTTATTAGTTCTCGAGTTATGCAAGGATTTGCGTTTCATTTGAATAGGTTCCCCCCCTTTCAGATAGGGGATGGGTCTCAAATCAACATAGAACAATTTTTTGTCTTCAAAAACCGCCACATACTAAATTTGGTTCCATTTCTTGATTAATTCTCGAGTCATGCAGAATAGTGTACTTCATTTGTATCGGAACCATCCCCCCCCCTCCCGCCCTTTAGGGTGAGAAGGGGTCTCAAACCAACATACAAACATTTTTTGTCTTAAAAAACCACCACATGCTAAATTTCGTTCCGTTTGCTTGGTTAGTTCCCGAGTTATGCAGAATATTGTGTTTTATTTGTATGGGAGCCCCCCCTTTTATGACGGGGAGGGTTCTCAAGCTACCATAAAAACCTTTTTTGCCTTCAAAAACTCACACATGCTAAATTTGGTTTCTTTTGCTTGATTAGTTCTCGAGTCGTGTAGAAATTTGTGCTTTATTTGTATGGGAGCCCCCCTTTCCAGTAAAGGGAGGGGTCTCAAACCATTATAAGATTACTCTCCGGCCCCAAAAATCTCTGCATACAAAATTTCACGCCGATCGGTCCTTCCGCTCGCGAGTTAAATCGTGACAAAGGAACTCATTTTTATTTATATCAGAGACTGAAATTTTCGCCTACTAGAGAAGAGAAACGTCCTTTTTCACCCGTTTGGAGAAGCATATGAGAATGTGAGAAGCGAGAGACTATTATACGCTCACAGCAGTTTTCGCGAGATAAGGAACAACGATTTATAATTTTCGGAGAGCATGAGTAGCTGATAAATCGTTTCGTTTTCAGTGAATCCTTGATGCCGATAATTATTTTTCACTTACTTTTTAACACCTGAATATGCACCAGTCTTCATGTTTTATGTTTTATTATGTCATTATAATTCGATAATCAGGTCCATGGCGGTACCAGTGTGCACCGGTTTGGCCTTATTCTTGGTTTTTGCTCCTCGTATACGATCTAGATTTTACGAGCATGTTGTCAGTGAAAAATGTGACATGAGAAAATATTTTCGGTGATTTTTAGAGAGAGATATTTTCGCATACGCAACAGAGAGGATAACGATTTATCGGCGAAAAAGGAGAGATGAAAAAGTGAACGGTGCGCAACTCATCGACAACCTGCTTGAGAGATAGCATGGTTTTCACCCAACTGAGTGAGAATTTCGATCTCTGATTTATATAGATTGGCGGATAATATCAATATACATGTAGATGGTGTAAGTTTATTCGATGATATTGATATGTTGGAGGGTGATATAGATGTGACCCAACGTTTAGAAAATTTTAACCTCGGCAAGCGCGACGGCTACGACTCCGTCGTCGTGACCAGCGAGAAAATGATCGTGCTCGGGATCAAATCCTCGATAGAGATCGCAATCGAGACCGGCCTTCTGCGGGCGACGCCATCTTCGGGTGTTGATTCTTAATCTTGAGTTTCCTCCAAAGTCACCACAGGGAACTGTTTCGTTCTCAAAGATTGAGATTTCCACTTAGCAGATTCATCTTGATGAAGATTTATTGAATCTTGTCGCTTTTCTCAATTCAATGCTGTGGTGTTGGTTACATATAATTGGTTTGACCGATAGTCACATAAGTTTAAAAAAAAGTATATGGTTTGTAATAGAGCTGAGATTACGCTAAGTTCAGTTTACCAAAACATGAGTGAGAATACCTATATCGCGTTAAGTGCACATATGCATTTACGGGTTCATAACTACTTACCAATATTTGAGTATCATTGCCCGTTCAAATTTACTCATAGATAGGTAAAGTCAACTTTACCCATAAATGAGTATGTGATTTTTATACGATTATGGGTAAACTGAGATTGGTGTAACTCATTTGTCCTGAACATATATTCATCATTTTCTTACTTCTTCATCTTCTCTTCTTAGGAATTTTCTTTATGGTTGAAATAATTATTTAATACAACCGTTACCACAACTCCTCATACTATTCAGACGAAAAACATCATTCAGCAACGATTAATAACCATTCATCTGAAAACCGATTCAATTCAGTATGCTACTCTGAAGAAAATTCTATGGATGTAACAACAATTAGACATGGTCCAGCGGACTTTTGCATATAATGGTTTCAACGTTCATGGCATTCTTGATTATGGCCATGGTAACAAGGTCAAATCTGAAATTATAGTATATGTTGAATCGACTTTTTTGTTAGAGATTGTTTTGAACATGATATTCAGAGATTACAATTAATTATACAGTTATAATCATCCTTACCCCAATGATGGTAAAATTGATCATCGGTTTCTTGTTTTCGTGATTCCTTAGCCGTACTGAACGAATAACTAATCGGTCACTGCTACAGATAAGGCCTGCCTTAATTACATTTGAAGTTTGTGATAGGAAAATGCATTTAGTAAATTTAATAAAAATATAAGACATCATCTTGTATTTGCGCTTTTTTAAAGTTTATTTTTTTAAATCAATAGTTTTCAATATTGTTATCAACACGTAGTAAACGTCCCAATAGATTGGTGCTAAAATTTTAGAAATCAAATTGCTAACCAATCCAGTGGAGCAAACAATTCTTGAAAATTTTATGCCTGAAGTCCTGATAGTATTAGAGTTTCTTGCTCAGAAAACTTCGAAATGATAGGAACTTGAACCCATGTGTCGTTGGATGCATTGATAAAATCCATATCCAAAAAATGCTGTTCGCAAATTATTCTGATATATGGGAGATCGTAATTTTGGCAATATAGTATGTAGGCAGCTAGGTCTCTGTTCAAGATACAAATACTGTTAAGTTTTTAAGCTGATGTACAAAAATATGTTGCTTAATATGTTGGTTTCAAATAATCTGAAGAAGGATTTCTTCTCGGCGTTGGAAGAGCTAAAGCATCCCGAAATTTACGAACAGTTATAGAATCAACATAAATTCAAACTGATAACACACACATTCATACTCGCTTTTAGTGTTTCTGGAATGCGTTGAGGGCGCTTCAAATTGGTAGACTGCAACAAAGAGAGGGCTGTGTGTCAAGGTATTAGTTGTCTTCGGCTCTACCCTCTAGCCTCGATCAAAGCATCCACTCAGTTTCAAAACCATCGTTTGTTTCTGTTAATTCATACTTGGGTGTTCATTTATGATCCAACTTTTGATATCCATATAATGTGCTTGTGGTGGATGTAGTTTATGAGGAACAAACATGATATTGAAAACAAATTTGTATTGAAATTCGAGTTTGAATGCATCATGATATTATTTATTGTGTAAATATTTCCTGCACATATTTCGAGTCAAACCCAATTACCGTGAGGAAAGAGGAAAATAACATCACAGCAAGCATGTAATAAAGCAACGTCAGTTTGTATCGCCATTCAAAAGACGAATTAGGAAGGTAACGGAGAAGCAGACACGACAGTGCTGTAAAAACACGATTAGTAAGAAACATATAATTTTCTGTGTTATCTAATGCACATAAAGGAAATGCTAGATTTGGCAGAAATTAATGCGACCTTTCATGTAAATTTAAGCCATATAACGTTGAGATCGGGTTTGTTATATGGAAGATTGTAAACAATGGGGTATGCTTTGTTAAATATTTCAAACAATAACGTTAGTTACGTTTGCGTTGGCTTCCAATTAAACGAGAGGAAATTGTACACGTCTGTTAAAACTTATTATTTTTTTCTGTGTAGTCTATCGATTTAATCAAAGCTATTTTCATCCTAGCTTCATCCAAGTATCTTCGGTTCCATTTTTTTTTCTTAGGGGAACCTCCCATCCGTGTGAAGTTGACCCTCACTTCTACGCCCATCACAATGTTCCGAGCTTCATTCAACGTTGGTGTTCCGCACAAATGGCGAAACCGAACCTACACGTCCGCATCCCGGTCCGAAGGGAAATAAATCGCGATGCAAGTCATTCTCGAAGTACACGCTCTGGCAATCCGCACTCACCTTGCCGCTGGTCAGCGTTCGTGAAGCCAATTTGCAAAAGGATGCACAGAGCGTTAAACCACAAACAAACATTTTTCACAAAAACCCGCAAAAATGTCATCCTCGTTCGTACGATACGAACGAGACCACAGCTCGGCAAAAAAAAACTCACATAAAATAAACATAAAGATAATCATAATCTTTATTATAACGATATATACATACATCTCTCCATTATTCATCCCGAATGGTTGCTGGGGCGAATGGTCTCGATTGTCGCTGTTTCTGCCTTTTTTTTCTGGCGTGCTCCAATCGAATCCGTTGCAACATCATCGGCATCCGACAACGAAAACGACGACGAGGTGGATAATTGGTATCATAGATCAATTATTTTATGTCCGCTCGGAACAAGTGAATTTGTTTATCCCGCGCAATGTCAAAACAACGACAGCGACGACGAAGACAAACGGAATCGAATTTGAATTTTTGCACTAATTTTTCATCCCCTTGAGAAGGAAGGATATCCTACATGCATTTATTCATGCCTTTCAGTTTTGGCTTTCTCTATATTCAATTCTGCAGAGAAATTCATTGCGAGGCATAACTGCATGAATAATCGCGCCCCGAATGCAGCGGCGGCGGGGGTCATATTTCTTCTTCTCACGGTGCACCACAATTGACGATTCGTTGAAATGCTGCTGCTGAGATATTCAAGACGTCCCCGCCACCAAACTGACCCCCTGGCTGACAGAAGATATGGTCAGCGAAAACAAAACACTGACTGGCGTCCGCTTGGGTTCTGACGTTAATCCCGCAGTGACAGCTGAATGACAGGAAAACAACGGGTGGAGAATTAGCATTTGTGTGAGAATGTATGTTTACTCTTTCTGTGTGTTTATACTAGAAGGTGTCATGAACTCCAAAATCCTACATTCTACCAGATAACCCTCCTTCCGTCAAATCGATCAACATTGTAACAGCCATCAACGCGCACTTCACCAGATCGGACCAAAAACAGTAGCTGCACGCTATTTGAACCATGTCCGATGTATTTGTCAACTTCTCAGAAAACTCCCCCGTCGTCGCGTTTGTCGTCTGTTCTGCCATGGCCAGAGCATAAACGTGAAATAGATAAAGACCGAGATTGAAGGAATTAAAGATCAATTAGTTGCCAGCAATTATCCCCTCGCTCGCCATTGCACCACGTGTCCCAACGCGTAGACATCAATCGAGCCATAAACAAATAAACGAGCAAACCCTACAGCACTGCAAAAACAACCGCAGAAATTAAATCAGTCCTGAAACAGTAGCGCGTCGTAATCATAAAAATGGTAAAAACTACCCGCGAAGACGCGAACATCTTTATGCCGATGAGCAGCCGCGCGAGACGAACGACGACGATGATGGTAAAGAGCTATCTCTGTACCGAGCTTCGGCCAAGCCTTAGTCCCTCTCTCGCTCGATAAGGAATGTCTTCGATACTTTCATCGATCGAGTTTGCGTGTTTTTTTTTCTCAATTCAAGTTAAAAAGAGAGCGAATTCTTTTGCAATCGTCTGTCATCTGCTGCCACAGTTTGAAAACCACTCAGCAGCGATGTGCGATGAGGTTATATTTACGCAAAATTGCACACCAGCTCGCGAGATGCATCATGGCGGGCCTGTGACGTGCGTGGGATGGGTCGATGGGCTTACAATTTTCGTGAAAAGTTGACTACTAAATTTTATGAGTAGATCCACTTTTTCCGCAAATTTAGTAATATTGCCGTGAGAGATAAAGGGATAATATAAAATTGTACTCAAAAATTGAGTTAAATGAAACGGGAGTGTAGGTAACGCACTAGTTGTGTTTCATCAGTCATACACAGAAAAAAATCTTGTAGTAAAAACTACCATTTCAACCAACTATGCCAATTTTCACAACTACCATGACATTTCAGTCAAATTTCTGAGCTCGAAGGGGTTTGCATAACAACAGTGGCATCGGCTGTCGGAGTTGCCGAATGCATTCCGGATATTCCATAAATGGGTTGAGCAATAACAAATCTGGCATCAAAATGTTCCTTTTGCTACTTGCACTGCTGTGATGCCAAAAACTTCCCATTCAAAATGCAATTACGGCGTGCCCAATCATACAACTGTTTTGTGTTTTGTATGTTTCAGATGTGTATCGAAAATAAGTGATACACGTATTTTTCTGTCAAATGATGGTTTATTTGTTTGTTTTATTCAAGCAAATGATGATGGTTCCCGCTTCATTGGCCAAATCATGTATCGACATTGATTTGTTCTTCAGAATTAGAGTTAACACTTTCTGATCCAGTTTAGGGTTTAATGATCCGGGTTTTCTGCCTCTTGATAAATTCCAAAGAGCTTCATCAACTGTCGCATAGTTACACCTTTTTCACGTAGCCATCTGTCCAAAGCCTTAATTTTCAAGTCTTTATCAATGCGTGACATTTTGAAAACGAAGAATTAAAACCATGCAAACAAGTAAACAAACGAAATATGACACAAAATATGACAGCATGCTATGATTTTTTGAACACATCGAGACCATATCAAATACACGTGTACAACGCAAATGTACGTGGAAACCTTATTTTCGATACATTTCTTAGTTCATTGAAGACTAGCTTAAGCAATCTTATAAATCTGTTGTAAAAAAGTGTCATTCAACTGAAACGCCAAAGTTTTTTCGATTGTACAGCAAATTTAAAATATTTAACCTGAATTGTTGTAGTACATTGTGTTGTAGTCTTGTACACTATCCTGAAAAACAAATGAGTTTACGATGAGTTTGAAACTCTTAATCAAACTACTTTAGATCTAATACTGGGGAGTGAAAATTACTGCAAGTTTGTCAAATGTTCTTAAAGCATGATTGTCACTATTCTTGGTGACGTCCATCTTTACAGTAGGTGGTAAAAGAAGGAGGAAATGTTCATGTGGTACCTGAAAAACAAATGAAAAGTTTTCCGAAAAGTTGGCCACAACTAGTACTTCTCCTTCGGTCAAGTGAACTGGTAGAACTCTGCCGTTCAATTCTCCAGCTAAAAGAGTAGTCTTCACAGAATCTAAAATAGTAAATCATCAATTCAAGACAAAATAGTCAAAAGGTCGAAAGTAACATTTGTAAACAATGACTTCTAGCGTATTTTTCTGGGATCTGCTTGCTCCCACGAACCAAATAGCACAGACACAGATAGAGGGAATTATTACCTTCCCGTCGATAGTGGAAATCGATGTAAGCAACCTGGCATTTCCAGGAATTTTACGTTTTAAATCATTGTTTACAGTTGTTACTTTCGACCTTTTGACGATTTTGTCGATGAACACTTTCAAACTTACCGCTGGCAACATGTGTTTATTTGTTCATCAAATTCCGTTGAATTTTTTCTTGCTCCCTCGTCACATTGCACGTATATTTTTCGGCCTTCAAAAACATTTTTTTACATGTAGAAGGAGATTTCCGCTCATCACCATGAGGCACCAAGAGTGGACAGTAATGTTTACTAGAATGGAAGATATGAAGAGAAAGTGTTGACATTTCCATAAGTGTACGGTAGGTTGGAAATCGAACAGATGTATTGAAAATTGAGCGGAACGGCATGGGTAATGTAGTACTCGAACCAAGGACGTCACCCTTTGCCTAACATCCCACTGCGGGGTAGGTCGAGGCACGGACGAAT
This sequence comes from Aedes japonicus, assembly GCA_034211315.2. NCBI lineage: Eukaryota > Metazoa > Arthropoda > Insecta > Diptera > Culicidae > Aedes > Aedes japonicus. The sequence goes on from JASCZW010001175.1 coordinate 469,198, forward strand.
CCGCCTCCGCAATAGGCATTTTTTACATGTTGATGAAATTTGTCGTGAGAGTCAAAGGATTACAGCATCGTTTTTTCTTGGCTGCGAAAAATCGTCCAAACTTTTTTGCATGGCTTTCACACACAGTTTTTAAACGGACCAAAGCCTAAATAAATTCCATTTCCGCCATGAGCAGTGCAAAGATGGCCAATGTTGGTTTCCAACGGAACATTTTCTTTTCAAGCACAGCCCTAATGAACACTCTATGTTATCACTTACGATTGAACAACTAATGCTAGAGCAAATTTTCAATTGGTCGTAAGAAACAATGTAAACAAAAAAGGAGTTTTGTCACAGAATGATAGCTTGGGTACTCCTCAATATGAATTATTCACAAACTAATATGAATTGCAGTGAATTACTGCTATATAATATTTTATATAATTACTGCTATATAATTTTTTACGTGACAACTTTTTGAACGACTTATAATGTGAAGCTAAATTGAATTTATTGAATAAACTGATTTGGAATTCAACTTAATGGAAATCTTTATTCATGTAAAGCTAAGGCTTGCTTAACTTTGTTGGTTGTACATGTTTGCTTCAAATATTATGGCTGGGTTCAAAAATAGGAATTTAAACAAATTTCCAAAACTTCCACATTGATTTTTTTGATGATAGCAATATGTTACTTACGAGCTATTGAAAATTTACTTTAGAATTAGAGTTTATTTTGATCCTTCACATTAAATTTTGTTTAACAAACTTGTATATTATCAAGCATGCCATGAAAAATGGTTATTATTTGAAAATTTAAGCGGCATTTTTCTGTAAGATCTGCCTTGATGAGTTATAAATCTTAATTTTATTAATATCTCTATGACGGAGCTAACTGTTTTTTCTCGATAATAATTCTTTTGTTAATACAAACTCTTTTGAACACATTGGTGCCATCAAAATTGGGAAAAGTGGGGGTGTTTTGAGAAAATTACAATTTAAGATTCAAATCGCTAAACAACATTAAAAAACAACATGGTAACATTTAAAAAATATCATCATTCGGTGGAAAATTTCCTTTCCTTTAAATAGAGCACTTAACATCGTTTCTAGCTCGTTTGGTCATTAAGATATTCATAAAACAAAATAAAGACTTTTCAAAAATTTCAAAAAGTAGGAGCAGCCAAAGGGCCGCGGGTTTCACCGATTGGTCCTGAACTTTGATTTTTTTTTTCATAATAGCAAGATCAAGAATATTAACCAGTTTTGGTTCGAATCGAAGAGAGTCGATGCTCCGGTCACTTGATATGGAATGCCCCATATGACAACTATTACAGTAGCTTACCTTTCAAATATTACGCATTATTATCTGCATTACCATTAAGATAAATAACTATATGGAGCATTCAGTTTTTCAAAATTTAGGCAGAAAATCGTAGGATATAAACAAAAAGTGAGAGGCCTACACAATGTATTCCAATGTTAACTGTAAGTTTCTTCTAATTCTCTTTGTTCAATCTTCCAAATTACAAATTACAACAACATTTGTATTCATTCAACAACAGGAAAAAAGTAAAAAAAAACTACAACTTGGATATAGAGCGCGTAAAATTCCCCCTCGTCTAATTCCAAGCCAAAAGAGGCGTAAACAACGAAATTGTTTGCAATCTTTCATGCGCCAGGGTGAACAATCAGCTAGCTGTGTTGAGAAATAATTTTGAAATTCCAATAAAAAAAAAATGTGAATTAGGACGAATACATTGAATTTGTCTGTCACAGTGCCTAAACAATTTTTCACAGCTCTTAACTGTCACTTAACTCTAAGGTTTGCAATCACATAATCGCCATACAAGCTGTAACCATTCTCGAATTAACAATTAACCCAACGAAATTCTGTTATAAAATAGAATAAATTTGAACCTAATCTGAACGGCAGTTTAATATTAACAACGCATCGCATCCCTCCTTTCTACGCAACTGCATTGAGCGCATCGCTCTGCAAGCTGGTCCGTCCCGCTATTGACAGCTGGAATCGCAAACGCACGTATCTACCTTGCTCCGGTTAAGGAATTTTCGATATAATTTCTACAATTCCCCTGTTAATTCATAGAAATTTCTAATTGCGCTTTCAACTATTTTGTCCCATCTTGTGCTGTCCCCTCCGGCAACATCGGCTCTTCAATCAGCCTGCGCACATATGCGTTCGTACCTGAATACATACGCAAAACCGATCGCCAATTCAGCTGAGACCATAGACCATTGCAAAGGGGCAAACGAGGAGATAATAGCCCTCCGGCTACCTGCCCGTTCCGATGCAATTTAGCTGAAGACCGTCACAGTCGGACATATTTGGTTGAAATATTTCGAGACTTTCAATTATGTTGTTCATAAATCCATTCTGTCACTGGCGAGTTTGCTAATGAGCAGCGTGCCTCCTCGATTAGCCCGACTCGTTCGTTTAGGAGCGACGGTTTATAAATTACCTTCTAATGCCGAACAAATAAACAACTTTTTACCATAACCATAAACTCTATGCAATTACTCGGGACTTTCTCATTTCCATTCATATGGGGGCGATAGCGGGATATCTCACGTGAAGAGTTCAAATCTTACCCCAGGATAAAACAAAAACTCATTCCGCTTCTCTCTCCATTTGCAGATTCTCCAACGTCGGCTTCAAATACTATCTGGAAAGTCCCATCAGTTCATCCCAGCGACGGGAGGACGACCGGATAACGTACATCAACAAGGGACAATTCTACGGCATCACGCTCGAGTACATTCACGATCCGGATAAGCCACTCAAGAGTCAGACTGTCAAAGTAAGTTTCGAAGAAAAAAAAATGTCATCACTAAGATGGAAGTAATCGGAGACGTCACATTCAATTGAATCTATTATCTATTGAATCCTCTCAACAAATGCACCCTTTTTACGTAACAATTTTCCCCCAAACTCAAACCCTTTTCCGCGGGAAAAAAAAGTATCTTCTTTCTAGCACTTCATCACGTGATTTTTTCGGCTCCGTGATGTGACGAAATCTCGAGCGAACCCCTTCCCAAAAATATACGCTAACTCATCCCATCTGGGAATCATCATCATCCATCCGTGCGTCCGTTCACTCGGAAATTTGGCGTGTGATTTTAAGACTGGCGAAAGGTGTTAGATGCTACTGAACCAGTTAGTCCTGTTTTCGGGATCATCGGAATAAACATCCCAAAACAAGTGATTCCATCCATCCATCCATCCGTTCGTCTTGGACGGCCTTGACCTCGTGCCCGAGTTTCCCGCACGCGTTGAATAATGCTGGAAGCGCACACTCTCTGTTTCGTGATTAATCGCATCGACCACCTTCGCAGGGGCATCGGCATAGCGTTTCGTTGATTTGTTTATATATTCCGATCCGAAGGCAGGAAAAACTTGTTTCCAGAAATTCTGGTTTAAACTTTTTCGTACACTGACTGCCACCGTCGGTCGCTACCATACCCGATGGGAGATGATCACCACGAGTTGGTTCGCGTCGGTGTGCTACCCTGACTTTGGCTTTGACACCGAAAGAATGTGTCTCGCACCAGCACGCGTAGAAAATTCCATTCTCGGATCCGGATCGGACAACTGCCAAACGGTGGTAAGTTCCGTTGCCGGAGCTCTACGAGAGGTGTTTTTCCAATGAAATTCATTCCCAACCACTTTCGGGCAAAACTGGTTCGTGACTATCTTGCCGGAGGGCTGGCAGTCGACGGGGCGGCTCAAACGGAGTTGGCTGTGCGTTATTATTTCGATGGCAGTCGGTAGTCATGTGTGGAAATTGATGGGTATTTGATGGCTTAAGCAGACGTTTTGAGCCACTTGTGTGGGGAGATTACAACGCGACGCGGCTTTGTTTGATTTAACGGCGGCGAAGAAAATTTGGGTCGATTTCCGAAGATTTGCTTGCATCATCGGAACTAAGCAAAACGAAGCTCAGAGCAGAGTAATGCATGGAAATCTTAGACTTTTTCTTTGAATCATCCGGTGTATGGGTATGTTCATTACGCAGAAAAAAATAATTAATTTTATAAAACGCGTAAAATTTCCCCTCGTTTAATTCCCAGCCAAAGGAGACGTAAACAACGAAACTGTTTGCAATCTTTCATACGTCGTACAACAATGTTTGCAATCTTTCATACAATAGGCTAGATTCAGGCGTTATTTGGCCTAAATTTGCATGAAATATCCCATTTATTTCTGCCAAATCTAGCATTCCCTTTATGTGCATTCGCAAACGCAGAAAATCCAATGTTCCTTTTTATCGGTGTGGAGTGCTTCAAAATATTAATTCAGCTCCACCCAACTTATGATGCATTACAAAAAATTGGTATCAGCATACTGCAAACCGGCATCTGCTTCCGTCCAGCATTTTGATTTCAGAAACAACTAAAATTCGTGTTAGTTCTAACCATTGTAATTGCATACCAATTGTATCTTGAAATCAGCTAGGGGAGCTGATCAAGTTATCAGCTCATTTAATAGAGAAAATTACTGTCTATATCGCAAGAATTGCCAGAATTAATTTAGAATTAACTCATGGCTGCATATTAGGGTGTCCCAAAATGACTTTTTGTTAAAAAAAACCTGGGAGCTCACCCTCCAAACGATAGCTTAGGGTGAAACAAAAACACTTTTCTAGGGCCACAACGTTGTGGAATCCTGTTCAGGGATAGCTAGTTTAAGGTTTTTGAAAAAAAGTTCTCTTTTTCGTACCAGAAATCCAAAAAATATTTCTAATTATTAAAAATCTAACAAAAACTATAGCTTTTATATTTTTAACAAATTGTTTCTGGTTCGATCTATGATTTTTCCTCACGGTTGGATTCGAGTCAGTTATTTTCTCACAATTGTTATAATTTTGAGAAACAATAATCAAATTATATTACCTATTATGTTTTTATTACGTAGAGTGCGCCAAATTTAAATTGTAATGATTTGAAATTTTAGGAATTGTTATGTTTTGAACATCATGGGATTCCTGTAGTGAACAGCAATTTCTGCTAGAACCAAAGATGTGAAGAGAAAGTATCAATAGGTCCGATAGAGTTCAGCAGGTTATGAAATTGAATAGAAGTAGTTTGAAATTGAGCGTAGCTAACCACCCAACCTATTCTTCCAGAAACATCTGGTAAGTTTTTTTTCCTGAACTAAGTTACTTGCTAAACCTCTGATTTCAGGTCCATCCTGAGCTGCGAAGTATTTTTCCAAAGCTTCGCGAAAGTTCTCCCCAGAATTTCTTGGAAAATATTTTTAAATTTTCAAATCTCCTTAAATAAAGTTCCTTCTTGAACTTTTGGAAGTCCTCTTATGAAATTCAGGGACGTTTTCTCTTTACTCAGGAGAACTTTGTTCCTGAATTTCTGAGAAACTCCTGTTTGAACTACTAGGAAGTACCCTCTATTCTTCTGGCAAGTTTCTTCCTGTTTTTCTCAGAAGCTTCTACCTCAATTTGTGGGAATTCCTGAACTTAGAGAAAACCTCATTCTGAAATTCTGGAATGTTCGATTATGAACTTCAGGAGAGCTCTCTAGCGATTCTTGGCAGTTCCAATGAAACTTTTGGGAAGTTTTTTTCGGAACTTCTGGGCAGTCCTCTCCTGATTTCATGAATATTTTAAGAAATTCCTTCTTTTAGCGCTCTGGTAAATTTCTTCCTGAAATTTGGAGAATTTTTTTCCTGAGCTTATTTTTCTATACTCCTTATAAGTCCCTTGCTAAACTTAGAAGAAAATTTTATCGAAATTTTGGGAAACTCCTCTCAAGAATTTCTAGGAAGATTCCCTTACATTTGTTGGCAGTTTCTTCTTCTCCCGAACTTCGGTGTAGATTTTTCCCAAACTTCTGAGAGATGCTTGCTCAAGCTACTAGAAAGTACCCCCTTTGCTTCTGGAATATTTCTTTCTGATCTTTTGAGAGTTTTCTTCCTGAACTTTGAGAAATCCTCATTCTCATATTCAGAAGTATTCTCTTCTGAACTTCTGGAAAACTCTCTAACACTTCTGGGAAGTTCCAACTATTTGGAACGTTTATTTTCGGATTTTTGGGGAAATTTTCTCTTGAACTGCGAGTTGTGGAAGCTTGTTTCTGAATGTTTGAGAAATTATAATTTCTTCCTGAACTTGAGGGATTTTTTTCCTAGACTTTTGCATCTTGAATTTCTGAGTAGAACCTCTGACAAGTTCCATACTTCTAAGAAGCCCCCTTAATAAAACGTCTTTCTGAAGCTCTGAGAATTCCGCTCCTGATTTTTTATTTCTCTCCTGAACTTCTGAGAAATATGATCTTGACCTTCTTGGACTACCAACAAGTGCTACCTAACTTCTGAGAAGTCTTTGCATTACCTTCAGAGAACTTTTTTTTGCGAGGCAGACTCTTCCTGAATTTATAGACAATATCTTTCTGAAGCTACGGGAAGTCTCCTTCTAAATTTTCTAGGATGAGCCCTAAATTCTGGGTATTATTTTTCTATACTCCTAGGAATCTAAGACTGATTCCATAAAATATTTAACATGAGGGTAAATTTCCAAATTCCAAGTGCAAATGTAATAAAATTATGCGTTCAGAAGTACTTTAGAAAAAAAATCAGAGTTCCAAGGTTTATTTCAATAGCTCATCACTTTCACTGTTTTTCTGAGCCTCAGTGTTCCTTGAGAGCCAATGTTAGGATCACAAAAGTAATAGTATTCAAAAGAAAAACTGAAGTTTGTTTAAAAACTGAAATGAAGGGTTGCCAAATAGGCAACATAGCACTTCCAATTAGTCCTATAATGAACCCTCAAAATTTAGACAATTTGTCCATTTTTTCATAGCTTTTATTACTGCATTGTAAAATTTAATATAAGTACTAGGTATTAATGTTTCGAAAATGCATTTTTAAAATCTACAATTGATTTATATGATCAAATGCTTTTTTTTTCTCCTGTAACGAAAATTCTTACAAATCACTGTACCATGCAGTGATCAGGTAAAAATAATTAATAATGATGTTTTATATGTAACAATTGTGAAGAATCATATTCTAACCTTTGTTTAAGTGATGTGTTTTAGCTGAAATTGCTTAGGTGAAATACGATAATAACGAAATAATTACAATAATATGCCAGGGTGTCCATTATACGCACAGGGTCCATTATACGCATACAATCCCTAGTATTCAAAAAAAAAACTGAAATTTAGTTTTTGTTTTTCCGACCCAAGGCGGATCAAATAAGTAGAGTTCTTGGTTAATTTCCTACCACTTCTACTTAGCTTTGATTTTGATGGCTGCACGCCACAAAAGCCTCTTCCGATGTCCATATGAATTGTTATCAGTTCGATTAGCCATTCGAACAGAAGGTAATTTGATTGGTTTATAATAGGATGAGACATTTTTTTTGGAAAAAGTAAGTTTTTTTTCAGTTAATTCAACTGCAAAGAATAATAGTTTAGTGTATTTCTTACCTAGCTCAAGTAATTAACACTTACCGATGGAAAACGCGTATCAAACAAACTCTCACTCGAAAAATAGTGGCAAATCAGTCACAAGTTTCCGAGTGATCGAATGATTCGACCAACTCAACAAAATTTCGTCGATCTCGACATTTGTAATAGCAAAATAGATCTGTCGACCATAGTGACGGTCGACTGGACTTCTATAATTCAAGCTGAACAATCCATTCAATGCGGTCCCAAGTCAAGCAAAACAATGCATTAGGTCCTAAATACATTGAGAGACTCTCTTTTTCGACTTTCTCTTTGGTTAATAGCTTGTCTATTAAACGATTTGATGACGATTTCGACGTATTGGATCCGTTATCACACTTATTACTACCGTACTGTAAGTTCCAAATAGTTGAACATGTTCTTACATAGCCGTAGGAACGCAAAGAGAAAGTCGACAAAGAGAGTCTCTCAATGTACTTAGGACCTAATGCACTGTTTTGCTTGAAGTAACATTGAGTGATTCTCTTCGTCGACTTTCTCTTTTGTTAATATTTTGTATATTGAACGATTTACTAATGTTTTTAACATATTGGATCCCTAATTACACTTTATATTACCGTATTATGTGTTAAAACTACTTGAACATGTTTATAAATAGCCGTAGGAACGCAAAGATAAAGTCGACGAAAAGAGTCTCTCAATGTTACTTAGGACCTAATGCATTGTTCTGCTTGAATTGGCCCCTACACAGTAAGCTTCCTTTACCCATTAATGGGTATGATTTATTATTATTGTTATTTCTCCTGTGGCTTTTTTACACATTTTACTGAAAAACTACGTCTACCCATTTAAATGGGTAGACGTCGTTTTACGGTAAAATGCGTAAAAATTTCCACAGGAGGAATAACAATAATAATAAATCGTACCCATTAATGGGTAAAGGAAGCTTACCGTGTATGACAGTCGTCTTTTCAGTGATCCATTCTTCTATCAATCTTAGTTGGCGCGTTCTATCGGATCAAGTTAACATGGCTGTTTACACAGTTGCTTTCTACGGTTGCTAAGTAACAGTCTTAAAATTGTGTTGCAAGTAAAACACGCACGGTAGCAATATAATATTAACTAGTATATCTAGGGTTTTTTTAATTAGGGCGAATCTACAATTGAGAGATTCTCTCCGGGCTCGCTCTCTTTCATTCATAAAACAATCACCTTTACGTTTTTCATTCTACTATTTGTAGAGTATGCTAGCCAGCACTGTTGTGTATCGATCTGTACTAAAGAATGCCTCGTAAGTTTTATAATGGCGCTGTAATGAATGAAAGAGGGCGAGCCCGGAGAGAAACTCTCAATTGTAGAGACGCCCTAATGAAAAAAAAACCCTAGATATTCTCGTTCTCGTTACTGTGACTGTTTCAACAATGTCATGGAGTATCAAGTTGATATTGAATCCTTTCATCCGAATCAGAAGTCATAGAATATTTCCGATTCTGTCATGAGAACAGGTGAAGGTAAGAGTGTTCAAATCGTAGCTACAGAAGTGATTGTTGTCTGGATGCATGCTGGCCTTCCGCATAACGTGGTTAGACGAATTTCTAAGCTCGTGGCAGCTTGGGAGCGCATGAAACGTAACTAAATTTCGGAACATTCGAAAGCGGTTTATGATCACAATGCATTTGAGACGCAGTTGAAACCCGCTCTCAACAATATTGGCGTGTCCTATTTCGAACAGCATTTGGAGAACGATACCGCTGGAGGCAACAGATGGTAGGGAATACTGGTCATGATCCCAGGAAATATCCCAAGTTCGGAAAAATTCCAGCATTGCGACGGAAAAGTATCCAAAAAATTGGTAAAGTAGTTCACTCTTAGAAAAAATCATGTAAATTGAAGGCTTCTTGCCTGCACATAAAAGTAGAGGCCAACTGCACTTCTGAAGCAGGAACATAATTTCTGTTGGAGAGAAATTTACGTCTGTTCTTAAATTTACAAGACCTCAAAAACTCAAAATGAAAGCTTACGTGACGTGACGGAAAAATAAGTTAAGGAACACAAAATTACAAATTTACGAGTTGACTGTGTATAAAATATGTCTGATATCGTTACAAATAGGTTGATGAAAACCTAAGACAACGATCATGTAACTTTAAAGCTTTCAAATCCCATTATTGAGTCTAGTGGCTATTTTTCTTCGCATTAGGGACTCATATTGGAGGTTACAAAATATATTCTAGATGCTGTTATAAATGTAGGATGCCGCAACAGAAGAACTAAATTACTCAACAACGCTGTCGTCGAGAATCTGGACCGAAATTGTGTAACATCTGTTGCAATTGATTGTGACATCTGTTGCAATTGATGCCAATCGTATAAATTTGAGTTTGAGTAAGTCAACAGTTTATCGGAAAGGAAGTAAGCTTTTGAATTATATATAAATACCTACTGTTTTGATCGGAAATTATCAAAAATAGTTATCGGAAAATATAAAAAAAGGCATAATTTTGACTAGAAGCAAATGATGTCCAAACGAAGAAAAACCGAAAAACTAGCTGACAAGTGACAGGCTCGGATTTTGGAGAACAAATCACAGAAAAAAATGATTTATTTAAACAGGCGCGTATAATTTCCTCCCGTTTAATTTCAAGCCAAAGGAAGTGTAAACAACTCAATTGTTTGCAATCTTCCATGCGCCATACAATTGTTGATTGAGGAAACTACCATTTGGAGGTTGAGCCCACAGGTTTCCTAATAAAAAGTCATTGTGTGACACCCAACTGTATATTGATGGTACACGGTGAGCATCAATATCTTTGTGATATCCGCCAGTTGCCAAGTAATGAACAACATGAACAACACAAGATGCTCTATGTAAATGCAACACCATTTTCTAGAAATTTACAAATTTACAAAGCCTACTTCACTTACTCACATTTTCCCACAATAACTCTACGGTTCTGCAGCTCGTCAGGTCCAAGTCACCGCTCGAATGCAATCAAAATGATACAGTTCCAATTTCATCGTTTCCTCTTACATCCGTTGGTACTAACCCTCTCTCTCTCCATTCCCATTCGAAAGCTCATAATTTATCATTATTCTGTACCGCTCGCATCCCGGAGAATCCCTGGGGGATGCTGCTGCAATAGCGCCGGCAGAGCACTAGGAGCAACCCTTTCCGTTTCTTCAGAAACGTTGCCGGAGTTGAAATTTGCATATAACGATTCATAAGAAACAGATGCCCTAAAACAAACATTTTGCTTCCTTTGACAAGACACAGACAGACAGACAGGCAGGCAGCCAGCGCAAGGATGCTGGTTTCGAGTTGATGATCTTGATCTCCTCTCGCCTGTATGCAATTGTCTGTAACTTCCACCCCATGAAAAATTTCCTTCACGTCTTACCGTTTGTTTTTTTTTTCATATGCTGATTTGCGATGCTCATCAACGCTCTTTTTGTGAGTATCTTTTTTCACAAAAGGAGACAACGGGCAAAAAAAGCGAAGAGAGTAATTATTCATTTTGACAATAAAAATATTTAAATTCTACGCCATTCAATCGATGGGTTGATTGTTTGTTTGTTTGAGTCCCGAGGAAGTTCCCGAGCATCAGCCATCTAGTGTTTACTTTCTCTTAGCTATTCATAGGAATTTCTGATGGGAAGCGCCCCCGGAGGCGTTATTGACAGCGTCATCTGCGGATTCACTTGGGCACAGTTATTCCCCAAGCCACGCCACAGCTCAATACCCGGTCCGGGCCGGTCGAAACGTGAAACGAGAAGGCTGTCCGAGCTGCGTGCGTTCCGAATATAAGCGTTTCACACGTCGCATCGACCGATGATATTTATTAATTGCCATGCAGTGTACTGTGTACAGCAAAAGTTTAGCTAATAAAACATAAAAATATTAAAGGCGAAACATTTTTCAAAACTGCCCAGGGAGAAATGTCAGTCGCGGACCATTACAGACGAGCCAGCAGATGCTGGCTGGGTTGGATGTGTGTCTCGTGCACTCTCGTGTCGTGTCCAAGTGGGATGCTGCGAGTTGATTCAGCCTGCCGCGTCGTGGAAAGGCAATGCGAAGAGAGCAAACGATGAAAACGCTCAGAGACACACAAACGACACAAAAAGGAAGGAAAGCTATCTTCTAACTGTAAACGTAGAAAACATAGTGCAATTTTAATTAAGATTTATATCTCAAAATACCTTGTTTGTAATGTATCTATATCTTTTAACTATTAGTCAGTTTACTTATTTATAATAATTATTTTCTCTCGTCTCGTCTTGCTCGTCCGTGCGGAGGTTGTTTGTTGGATTGTCTGGCAGCTCCGATGTGAGACGTGGACACTTCTGTGGCTGACGGACAGGGGCGTAGTTAGATGATGTCATATGGAAGGATTCTATAGAATAATGGCACATGGTTTAATTTCCTGCAGATACCCTGATTGCAGTCCTGCCGATTGTTACTGAAGGATCCGTAATGTGGCGTTGAGTTTTTTTTTTGTGCCAACTAGCAACAGCAACTGCGAGCGTCGCGTCGAGTGATACTCTTGCCACTACTCTGTCGTTGGCGTTTTTGTACTTTTATCAGACTGCGCCGCGGCGGCCTTCGCCTGTAAACCGCCCAGACGAATGGACTCTCTTTTTTATTTTGACGCTCACTGGCCCCGTTTCATCCCTCGCCCTCTCGCTAGCGGATTGTCATCATCGTCACTCGGTCCTCACGCAGCGCCGGTCACAGTGAAATGCGCGCAGGTTGTTAACCGACTTTAAGCTTGCACACGGAGTGCGAAATCTCGCTAAGATCGTTGATTATATCGCTGTAGCCTTTCCCTCTGCCTGTTGTTGTCGAATCCCCCGCCGCCTCAAGATTGCAATGGCGAGTGCGCTCCTGCCCAGAGGTGGTAATTTTCCCCCATTGCTCGGTTACGGACGCTTGCGCGCCAAAGCGACCGTGTAAAACGCGATTTTCCGGCGCACTGCACTGCACTCGGCACCACCTTTACCCTCCCCATTCGACAACTGCTCCACTGACTGAGTACTGCAGCAGCGGCAGTAACATAACATTGCCGCAAGATACGACCGTTAAACGCATGACGACGGTTCGGGATGGGATGCAACCTTGGTAAGACTGTTAGCTATACGCACTGTACCAGCTGTGCGAGATGTCGAAGATTATAAAATAATTAATCTTTGAACAAATATTTAAATTAGATTGAACCAGAGTGAGTGAGTGGAAGAATTTCATTCAAGATATGTGCACCAACTCTGTCTTGTCGTGTATCTGGCACTTTTTTCGTGCTGAAGTTAATTTGTCATCCTCTACCTTGAAGGTTTCGGATGCGTTGTCGATGAGAAGCAGGGTTGTTTATCAGATATGATCAATCATCCACGGCGATGACAGCGGCGTGGTTCGGAAAGGGTTGAACTGCACTGCGAAGCTTGGAGGTCACACCTAAAAGGAATCGAGCCATCGGGTAGAGGATTTCGTTTTTAATCTAACTGAAAACGATGCTGCTGATTTAATATGAAAGTAAATGACAATGCGGCGAGAACCATTCGCTGATATCCCACGGTAAATTACAGGTCAGTGCTGACTTAGTCGTGCAATTCAATATTGCACTGTAAAGGCAAGGGAATCTGTAATTATCAGCTGATTTGGTTGAACCAGACCCCTTCACTCTTTCTGAATTTTAGAGACAGATAGCAGCGCCACTCTCGTAGCCAATGGGCTAACGTTGAACCACATTGATCAACATAACAAACACACACACAAATGCATGCCCGAACACGTACAGCAAAAATCAAAGTAAATAGCACAAAATTGGCATTTCCTCTCGTGCGTCGATTCGTTACGTTGCGACTTGAATTGAATTTCTATAGCAGCCGCTCTTATGAGATTCCGAGTTTTGGTGGTTGAATGATTTCAAGCAATTGTTGACTGATGGGACTATTGAAAACACTTCCACATTGAATCAAAACAATCAAAACAACCCCTCAACATCTCGACTGTCAAACAGTGTTGCCAATATTTTTTTTTAATAAACTGGAAGAATGCAAACAAAAAAACTAGAAAAAAAAACTGGATCCTGAACAAATCCCAAAAGACTGCATAATGAAAAACCATTTGCCGCATATTCCAATCTATATGTTGTATGTAAGATATATTATTACAATATATGAAATTGCTCTGCAGGGGTTTTAACAAAAAATTCTTTACACTATCACATATGATTACTGTGTGGCGTGGTAAAATTCAGCGTTGGAATTCTCACAAAAATATCAGTTCATCGTGCGCTACCTTTTCACTTGCGAACTTCCCGTTGCTAGTTTCACACGCCAATGTTTCTTGAGTGAACTTTCTGGGATGAGAGAATGAAACATCGCGAACTTTTTCTACTCGAATCACCGACGCGAGGATACGAATAAAATCAGATCTTTTTTTTACTCTTTATCTTTACACCGCATTCGTTCTTGAAAAGCAAACTGCGCATTTCATGGAAATGAAATCTAGACAGAGAGATTCTCTCTCAATGACATCCCGCATGATGACTGTGTGGCCGGGGAGGTTGGGTTCAATTTGTCCTCAATGCGTCACGCCATTCCAGCAGAAGTTTCCTACCACTTGACTTTTACGGCGGCACAATACTTAAAAAACAAACATCATAACTCACATTGCCTACACATACTCACTAGAGAAAAAGAACAAAGCCGAGGAGATATTTGGTTGAATCGGATCTCGAATACGAGTGAAACGTGGAGGAAAAAAGACGCGACTGGGTAGCTCAGTGGTTACCCGTTCTGCTTACTGAGCAGATGGTCGGGAGTTCAATCCCAGGCCCGTCCCTTCCTTGCCATTTGTCACTTGCCTCTTTCTATCACCACCAGATTTAAAAAAAACAGTCTACTGCGCTCTCTTTCATTGATCGCTTCACTTACCACAGTGCAACCATGATCTAAAAATAAACCTGCCTCACTAACACAGTGGTGCTCACGGTCTCTAATAACAACGATTGTCAAACTAATCATCCTTCTTCTTCCCCAAAAGACCGTAACGACGTGGCCGGCGCCGGTACTGATCTATAAATAGAATTAGTGAAACTTGTACATTGAAAATGTAAAAAGCTACTGCCAAGCTCCATCTATGTGGTTCTCTGTGCAATTACACTAGGAGTAGTACCAGTAAAGGAGTAGCAACTACGATATCGCACGGTCTTTAAAAAAAAAAAACAAAAAAAAATGTTATGAGATGGAGGAACCAAAGATCTTTCACGATGAGAACTGAAACGTTTCCTCACTCAGTGCTTTCATTATTTGGTTTCTCTGCTAACCGGCTCGTACATTTTATGTGTTGCTTTATTTTAACTTTTCCTGCTCTTTCCTGATTAAAAGTAACAAAATTGTTGGTTGCCAAAATTTCCTTGATCGTGTTTTTACTCAATCTGTTTAGAACTTTAGTTTTGTTTATATTGTAAACGGAAGAAACTCTTTCCACCGTCGCAGAAGAATGAGGAAGAATCAATAATTTTGGTATCAAATTTCGTAGATTCGGAAATACAAATGAATTATCAAATCTTTTCAATGTTCAAACCTCTCCCACAGAGCAGTGTGGTATCATTTTCAAGCTTCATATAATCAAAGTCGATATTTCTAAGTTCCCGGAATTCTCAGGAATGTCAGGGTTGTATAAAAAAAACTGGAACATATTGACAAATAAGAAACAATTGAAATGTGCAAAAATAATTGCACCAAATATTAAATTTATTGCAAATGAACTGTAGACCGGAGACCAATTTCTACATTCTTTTAAATCAGCTTATTAAATTCCATAAATTTTCAGAAAATTCATCATTAATTTATCGAATATATTGGTTTTAATTTTGTTTTTATTGTTGTAAACTCGCATAATTTCCGATGCGCACTAATATTTGGCTCTTATCGTGGCAATATTCGCTATAAAATCAAATGCGCATATGATTTGGAGCATGATAAAGGGTGTACGGAATCAAATTGCAACACACACAAATGTTCGGCGAAATTCGCCCGATCAACCAATCACCATCAAACTTTCAGAAAGTAAAGAATATTTTCCCATGTTTGTTTTATTCATTTTCAATTCCATATGCAAATGCACGAACCTTCATCTTTACTATACTACTCATAAGGTCCTGTACAACATTTGGACCAACTTTTTTTTGCGTGGCCATCCATTTTTTCTGCATATCTTCCTCCAATTTCACTTTCTTAGGATGCTTCCGAAGTGCCTCCTTCACGATGGCCCAATTATTTTTCAATTGGCCGCAGTTCCGGTGCGTTCGGGGGGTTGAGATTCTTCGGCATGAAATTGTACCACTCCAAAACCTCTTTCGAGTTATGGCACGAGGCTAAATCTGGCCAAATAACCGTAGGACCATCGCGTGACCTCAGTCTATCTCAGTCTCAGTGTACTTTACAGACCTCGAGAAAATGTATTTTTCAGACAAGTTGAAGAAGATCGAGCACTGCTTGGTCAAGTGTATCGAGCTAAACGAAGACTATGTTGAGACATAAACCGCCACTTTTCCAAAGCACATGTTTTATCGGACTGCCCCTGAATGTATTCAACGTACATGAAAACAGACTTAACAGTTTATGGGAAACTCACAAGAGGTCACAAATTTAAACTGTAACCCTTAGAAAACTTGTGAATAAAAAAGTGGACAAGAAGTTTCCATTTATCAATTGTTCTAATTCCGCCAACCAAAAAACTAACTTCCTTTGCTTTCAAATGCTGAACCTGTCCTCTTCTACACACTTACACGGTGTTCAATAAGTTCGGATACACTTTCAAAATTTGTTAAAAAAATGAAAACATGTTTTTTTATTTTTTGGATTTATGTTATTGAAAGCTATGTTTACAAGGAACGTTTACAACATTTCTCTTGGAATGACCCCCCCTTTGTACTCCTTAACGAGCTTCAAACGTTTCTCGAACGCGTCGCAGGCGGCACGCACGGACTGCATGGGCATTTCGTCCCAGATTTTGAGAATTACCGTCTTGAAATGATCCAAAGTGCTGACCTTGTATTCGTTCAGCTTCGCCATCATATAGGACCAAACAAAAAAGTCGAGAGGATTCAAGTCCGGGGAGCTGGGAGGCCACAAAGTTTTGTCCAGAAAGTCGGTTAAATTGTCCCGACACCAGGCTTGAACCACATTTGCCGTATGGGCTGGTGCACCGTCCTGCTGGAACACGTAGTGCTCATCGCCGTAGAGGCTTCGGAGACTGGGGGCAACAACCTTTTCCAAAACCTCAGTTTTGTAGTACGCCGCGTTGATTTTGACGATTTTTTCAATAAACACCAAGGGTAGCTTACCACGTTTGCATACTGCCCCCCAAACCATCACCGACGCGGCACTTTGGAACCGAGGGATGTTTATATTGGATTCAGGAATGCTGTCCCTCGATGGCGCCCACACCCGGTCATTTTGCACATTGTGCGGCTGCTGCAGCACGAACAGTTTCTCGTCCGAAAAAACAAACTCCTGACCAGCGTGCCGAGAGAGGATCCTCTTAGCTCGATCCAACCGCTTTTTGCTGGTAGCCTCCGAAACGCCATGGACCTTACGTTTTTTGTAAGGCCTGAAACCAAGGTCCTTGGTGAGTATGGTGTGAGCGGTTCCAATGGAAACGTTGAGATCTGCAGCCGTTTTCCGGATTGAGCGGTTCTTTTTGCGCCGAATTCGCTCCCTCACGATCTTGATGACCCGTGGCGTTCTCGCTGAACGCGGCCGACCGGATCTCGCACGGTCATTGGTCGAGGACGTCTCCCGGTATCGCCTGATGGTCGTGTAGACAAAGTTCCGCTTGACCCCATGCGATTTCAGCAGCCGGAATATATCGCCGGGTCGCTCACCGTTCAAAAAACGCTTAATTACGAGGTCCCGATACTCTTTCATCGCGCGTAACAAACGAACAACAACTAACAGAATGTCAACACCGCGCACATTCGGTAGCGTATGAATGAAGCTAAAGCTGACACCAATACCAATGCAGAATATGTACATGGCGCATACCTACGCAATGATGAAAACTTGTATTCGAACTTATTGAACACCGTGTATATGCTACGTTTCCGAATCGAACTTATTTTATCAACTAGAACCAACTTCCTCTAACCGGGTTCCCAACTCAGAAAGAACCATTTCCACCTGTCCCCTCGTCCCCGTCAGCCCGTTTCATTATTAAAATGTTTCAATTATGTTCAACCACGACCACGACGCTTAATGCCACTTGCCCTTTACCGGATTCACCCTGCAGCAGGACCCCGGTGCTCTTAATTACTACAACTTGTTATCGAAGTCTACACGATCGCCCCCTCCCCTTTCCGCGAGCAGTTCAAACTACTCACAACATATATCGTTCATCACTGCGCTGGCTGTTGAGTTGGAAACCGTTGTTAATTCTGTGCTAACCGGAAAATAAAAATTTCCGTCCTCCCCCATCCCACCCGCGAACTGAATGAAATGTGTTTATGGTGATAACGAAAATTATTAGTTCGTGACGTTGGCCAATCAATTAAACACGATGAAATATTTACGCAGTCAACTAATTTCTCCACCCACCCTCTTCTACCAATCTCATCCACAGAGCGTCATCATGCTGATGTTCCGCGAAGAAAAGAGCCCCGAGGACGAAATCAAAGCCTGGCACTTTTGGCACAGTCGGCAGCACTCGGTCAAGCAGCGGATACTAGATGCCGGTAAGTCAAGTGTCACTGACCCATGCTCTGCGCTAGCATATGCAAATGCTGAGAGGGGATTAAAGTAGCTAAACAAAAATAGGCAATTAGATAGCTTAAGTTATTGAGCAGTTTGGATGGCCGGTTGTTTACAAAAGATCAGCACGTTTTCGAGAGGTAAATCATATTTTCTGAAGTCGGTGATCGTAGGTGAGAATGGGCAGGGAGACTCTCAAGACCTAGCCATGCCATTTCTCAGGCAAAGCGATTGAGAGACAACAATTATTTAATTATTTTTATCGATTATGGCGCACAATAACCGGGCGTAGATTTATGGAAAATGTGATTGTTTGCGAACGGGTTTTCGCAGAACCGATGACAATCGCACCAGGTGGTGGTGGCATCACTTGCCGGGATCCTATAATTGCTCATCGCATATCGGACCGTGAGTGCGGAAACCTCATGCTGGGGGCTTCCCTCGGAGTAAGACCCATTCGAATTAAGCGGACGTCATTCCACCGAAGATCACCTCACGAAGGCGCACTCTGCAAATGACCGATCATAACGATTAAACGTAATTTTATCATGTTTTGCAATCTTGTGCATTGCACCTTGTAGGGCCATCCATGTGGCTTATTAGTACCCACTAACGTTCGAAAAAAATATCATCATCTGAACGGTTATTCCGATTGCAACTAGTTCTAGAATGTTTTGAATTCTTACCCTGGAGAACTCATCACCTAACGCCAAATGAGCATGTCATAAGCAGAAGAACCCCCTTATTTTGTGCTAATTAATCACACACACAGTCACTCACACATACACGCTCCCTTGGGCGCACGCCTCCTCTTCGGTCCGGCAGGTTATTTTCAATTGGAATCGCTTTTCAGCCACCAGCCAGCCTGCAATTATCCTTCATTTTTATATTTTCAAACTTGGCAAAACTGTGCCTCCTTTGTGAAATGCTGCCATCGCTGGCTGCGCGAGAGGAGCGGTGTGTAGGCAAAAATTGTAAAACAAAGTAAGCACATAATTAATGGCTCACCTCTCCGGCAGTCAGCTCGAAGTGGTGGTGGTGGCGATCGTCGAAGTACTGCTCTACAATCGCTACATTGTGATGTAGTGGAAGTTCTCCTTATGTGGAGTGGTAAAAATGATGGCTACCGTCGTCGTCGTCGCCGCCGCCGCCGCCGCCGTCGCCGCCGCCGCCACCGCCGCTACTACCAAGTGAGTCAGGGGAGCTCAGATACAGCATCCAACACACAGGTGCTGTGATGTGCTTAAACGCGTCGAAAAGAGTTGCACGAGTGTTTTTCACTTGAACAACGGAATTCGAGAGGAAGCAATAGAGGAGTTAGGACGACTGCGGGCTGGTGCAATTGGCTGAATTTTATTTTCAGTAGTTCAAATGTAATGTATTAACTTATTTTTAATATACCTGCGTTAAGGTCAGGGTAATGAGATAAATTATTGTTTCTGGACTTCACTATCCGTTGGTAATCACTCAACAATGATCGCCCTCCTGAAATATCAACAATGTTAATACAAAGCTGACACAATTTCTTTTAAGAAAGCAAACTTTTCATTCATTATCTGTATCATATCATTGGGCATTATATTTTCTACAATTTTGCCTCGGAATATTTTTAAGCTAAAATTTGTTTACTTTGAAACACGGTTTGAATCATAAGTTGAGATTTCATCTTTTTTTATCGCTCTACTTCTCACCGGTCGACATAGCATAGAGAAATGAACCACGGATTCAGTAGCAAATCTTCCCAGTTTGGCAGTATTCCCAAATCATCAACATTTTTTCAAGGTCCATTTCGAGTCGACAAAGAGCGTTTCCAGCCGAACCAACTCCGAGTGTCTCCGATTTAATTGAAAAAATTTATACACGTTTTACTCACAAAAGTAAGATTTTTCAACTGATTCAAAAATTTTTTGGGACTCACGAGTCAGTTTTAAAAAGGGCGTAAGCATTTTAAATAGCATTTCAATTAATAATTTGTAGCTCGAAATCCTTTGGTTGTACGAAAAAAACTGTCTAAAAACAAGTTGTGGCCCTTTGTGTGAAGGTTGTAAAAAAATATACACTGAAAAAAACATCAGAAAAAAACAAAAATTTACATTAAAATTAAAATATCCCAAAAAAGATTTTTTTATTCACTTTATTTTTTGACCCTAAGAACTTGAAGTTATTACGCAGACATAAACGAAGATTACAGAATAAAAAAAATGTAAGAAAAAAAGTCTCTCACACATCAACTTTTGGTGTATTTCTCAAAATTTTAATATTTGCGGAAATAAACATATTCTAATTATGTAATCTAATTTTTGAAGTATTTTACAATTGTTTAATCGGGCGATGATGATCTTCGTTAGAGCATTCGTTCTCGAGATATTTCCGATTTAATTTTATCATATTCGAATAATATTCGAAAAAGAGACCTTTTCATAAATTTTACGCAATTTTCCAGTAACCACAAAACGTTTTTGAAAATGTTTGATAACTTTCCTATAACTCTCTCCTTGACAGCAAGACGATTAAATGAACGGCTCAAATGATATGGGGTAAAATGGTTCACACAGTATTTTTAAAATTTTCGTTTAACATATGCCTATTTTGCTTCTCATTGTATAGTTTATACATTGTGTGAAAAACCTTAAACTCTAACGTCAATTTTGGAGAAAATTTCAGGGTGGAGAGATTTAAAGTGAAAAAAGTGTCTCTAAGGTCCACTTTTAAAGCATTTTTAAAATCTCAACTATTTGCCAAAGTAAACGTGTTTCGATATTGCAGTGTATTTCCAGCAGAAAATACGGCCTTATCATTAATTATTCGCCAGCATCACAAAATTACCTTTTTCGAAATAAACTTGTTTTATAAATACAGTTTCCTTCCAATGAACACATGTCTTAAAAATTGTAGGCAAATCAGCAAAATGCTTTTATTATAAGTTGTTCGTACAATGAACGATATGTATTCCGTGCGGAGCCAATCGCTGGTGCTCTTCTATAATACCTGAACATGTTGGTGTTGCTGCTATGGCGGCAAAAATTTGGTAACCTCAAAACACGCTTCGAATCATAAGTTGAGACTTTATCTTTATTTAACGCTCTCCTTCTCATCGGTCACCATTGCCTAAAGAATTGAACCACGGATGCAGTAGCAGATCTTCCCAATTGGACAGGATTCCCAAATCATCAACATTTTTTCAAGGTTCACTTCGAGTCGATAAAGCAGAACTATCAAACATGCATGCAATGGCAAGAGCACCAACAAGACGTATATTTTGTCTTTTTTCATCAAAATTGTCTAAGTTATTTTTACTGTTTCCGTACAATGCACGAATGTTCTTTTTGAATACCCAAAAGTTTCGTGCTTTTGGAGCCAGTTTCATGAATAGTGCAAACCATTTTCGTTGCAGGAAACAATGAATACATTGGTGTGTCAAACGATAAACAAAAATTTTACTTTCAGTATGTCTACAATATTTTTCGCACTGCTGGTTTTATTTTTATTTTTACTGTGGCTTCCATTCGGTTGCCAGAATAGTTATTTAAAAATGTTTCTCATTTCATAATTGACGAATGACGGATCAATGATTTCAACTCATATCTAAAGAAATCAGCCGTAGGATTTGGTTGCTGTCAAACAATCAGGAGTTTATATTCAACTGTCAATTAACAGGAATTTATATTCTACTGTCACTCCAATATGTCTAAAAATACCAATCAATGTTGCTGTTTATACTTTTTTTGAACTGCGTGATACATTTTCAAATAATTTTTGTTTGAGTTTACCAAAATCATATCTCCTTCATACATAAAAAAAATCTTAATTTTCATTATGATGTAAATATCAGAGCATGTAAAACCGTATTTGCTTTCACACGAAGCAATAACTTGCATGAAATATTTGTAATAAAGACGAGGTTTTTTATACAACATTGTCCAAAATGAATGAAATGTTCCAGAACCTTTCATGATTTATAATGTTAATTTGTATGTTTTGTGACGCTCTTTTTATGTGTATGATAATGAACAGAAATTCACACTATTTTTTAGCTGTGTTGTACAAGGTAAAATCAAATCAACATTTTGAACTATAAGAATTATGTGAAGGATTGAATAATTAATTGTTGACTCTTGGGGAATTTGAGAAGCTTAAGAAAAAAATCTAATTCTCACTGCCATAGATAAACATCTCTACGCAGTTTGAAAGAATCATGCAATTTTCTGATTTATCTAATTGAAGTCTATGGAGTGTTAGATATGGCAAATAACCATGGAGTATTTACAGAAACGCTCTTTTTATGTGTATGATAATGAACAGAAATTCACACTATTTTTTAGCTGTGTTGTACAAGGTAAAATCAAATCAACATTTTGAACTATAAGAATTATGTGAAGGATTGAATAATTAATTGTTGACTCTTGGGGAATTTGAGAAGCTTAAGAAAAAAATCTAATTCTCACTGCCATAGATAAACATCTCTACGCAGTTTGAAAGAATCATGCAATTTTCTGATTTATCTAATTGAAGTCTATGGAGTGTTAGATATGGCAAATAACCATGGAGTATTTACAGAAATTTCAGCTATCGCCTAATTCAGGTTTTGTTGTAGGAAAGATTGAAAATAGTATCGTTGTTTACGCTTGCATTGGCTTCCAATGAAACGAGGGGAAATTTTACGCGTTAGTAAAACTTCATTGTGTTTTTTCTGTGTAGAACCTACCCTAGCAAAGTAAAATAACACACTGATATCAAATAAGTAACAAGTTTTGTTATCTCAGATATCATTTTGAACTCACCTGTTATCGCATAACAAATTTAGTTATCAACCTTGACCAATTTTGTTATCATCTGTTATCAATTTTTAAAGACAATTTTTGACGAACGTTACTGAATTCTATCAGCATGTTAACGAATGCTGAATATTACCACCATGTGATGGATATGAAATTAAGCTTCTCACCAGAAGCACTACTTCAATTATTAGTTTATGAATATGATATCATGTTGACAATGTAATTTAAAGTCATCTCAAGAAATTTGTTTATATCACAAAATTTGTTATTAAAATGAACTCGATGATAATAGAACGAGTTAATATTGTGATCAGAGCTTAAAAATATCATATTCAATTCTCAAATTGCACCCTGACTGAGTTAAAATATTAGTCATCACGCACTGTTCTTAGCGAACATGAAGTAAACACAAATTTGCCTTCATGAATCTCTTGTGCAAGATGAGTCAATTTGTTTTGTGTTACTTTACTTTGATCATTCATTCGTTCCGGAAAGCAGTGAATGTACGTAAGTGCAAACAACTCATTCAATTTCAACGTTCTACCGCGAAGACGGAAGAACAGTCATTCATTTGGAGAATCAATGAAGTGAAAAAAACCAAAACTTCTAGAATCGATCCTGCAAATGCCTTTTCTCGAACAAATGCCCCACAAACTCTGTAGCGATTTCGGCCATTTAACCTGTTGGCTTCCTTTGCCTTCAGCCATGTTCGGGAATACTTGAAATCCTGTGGCAGAAAAAATCACTCACGAACGCGAAAATGAATGACTGGTTAAGAGAACATTCAGTCAAGCAACCAAAATCTCTTGAAGGCTTGAATAGCCGTGTCCTTTGCTGTGGTGTGAATGAGTTGTGTGGAACACAAGGACAACGGAATGACTGAGCATAGCAAAATAGTAAACACGAATATATTGCGTGACTGATAGAACGAAATGAAGGGAGCGAAAATTGTACCTACTGAATATTTTTTTTACTCATCGTTCACGATGGCTGTCATTTTTTTCGAGCTCTGATTGTGATATCCAACGAATATTAATTTGTTATCTCTTTTGTTATTTTGGCTGTTTATTCGGCCTAAATTATAACATATTTAGTGATCAACACTGATAATCTGGTATAAGAACTTGTTATCAGTTTGGTATAAACCTTTGCTCGGGTACTGTCATCATATCCAAGCAGAATCATCGCTTCAAATCTGTTTAATGACTTGAATGATGCAGTGCACCAAGAATCCTTATAAAGCCTGACGTGTCAAATATTTGTGGTTTCTTAGATTTGTTGCTTAAAAAATTCGAGTTATTGGGCCTATAACAATCGTTTTTTAATTCGAACGACCTTCACCTTACGAAAATAGTAAAATAGTTAACCTGACATTTGATTTTACGTAATTGTTATCCATTGAGAATGTCTAAACAATTGTAGTAAACTTCTAAGAAAGCTACTTCAAAGAACTTTTCAAACTTTGCTTAAACTTTATAAACTTGAACCAGTTCAGAAGTTTTGGTTTGGAAAAAAGAAAAAACCGATCCCATGATCCCCTACACTTACTGCCCTGAACTTGTAAGAATTCCCTACGCCGATCACCGTCACAAAACTCCATCCACCGCCGATTGGAAAGTATACCTGCTTCATTCTCAAGAAGCCACTCAAGAAACAATAAGATAACACTATAAGTACCCACTCTACAAGTGTTCCGAGCCCCTTCTCCTAGCCGCTAATCTTCCGTCTCGCAATCGGGAGTCTGGTGGTGACTCAATATAAATTTATAAAAAAAAAGATCCACTTTGCATATACACGTGCTGATCGCCGATGCTCGACGGCGCTCCATTAAGTAAACATTCATTAAAATCCATCGGAATTTAACGCCGGAAGCCTTGCCTGCCACACCGTGTGTGATCCAATTCTCTCCTGTTCGAGAACAGCACGGTCACATCGAGCGCTCAGCAATTAAGTAATTTACTTTAAATTACTACACAATACCCCTCGAAGACAACATCCTCGCTCATATGCTTTGCAACCAGACAAGTGATTTCGCTAAACCATCTTTATTTTCTATGCATTTTTTATCACCCTCGAAACAGATACGAAAAACTCCGTAGGTCTAGTCGGTTGCATTGAGGAAGTGTCACACAACGCCATCGCCGTGTACTGGAATCCACTGGAAAGTTCTGCCAAGGTAAGTTCTTACTCCATTTGCGTCATTCCCATCGCATACATTAAGAATAATCACACTCCTGCGAATGTGCCTGGTACTCGCCAGAAAGGGACAGAAAGTCTCACTAGGCTTTCAAGGTTAGCTGCAAACTAGGTTTATTACGCAAAGGCTGCATCTCAGCTAAGAAGCACTCGCACGATGAAGAATCGAAACGAAGCGGCAATAATGTAATGATAAATCATATGAGTAAAAATAATAATATTATTTCATTTCAATATTTATGGATAGTTGGTGGTGCGGCGGTGCGATGTACTGCGTCCAGTCGTTTGCTTCAAGTTCTCCCTTTCTATCGGAAAGGATGAAATCTCAATGCACTGTTCTCGGGAGGGAAATGGCGATTGTAACGGATTCCTTCGTTTTGCCGAGTGCGGACGGATGAATCTCACGAGGCTCATTTGTTTGCTGGATTTATTGATCAGGATGTAGCGTACAGATAGCCAAGCTGAAGACGATTTACGACTGCGCGTAATGACCATTAACCATTTCTGCAGCTAATTAAAACAAACTGGCTACTTAGGCAAAATATTGCTGAGCAATCATACACAACAGTCGTAGACTAGTGGACTATCAATAATATCTGTGCGGACGCAAATGGTTGCAAGTGGATTTCAATTATGCGCGCACTCGTCCAAGAACTATCATAATTCGCTTTCCATCTACTAGCCTGTCAAATTTCCCAGCTGGAGGTAGATGAGATTTTTCCCTCATCTGCCCCTCCGAGATGAATGGTGGTGACCTATGGGAAATTGATTTTAATTGGAATTTTGATCATTTTTCATCGCTTAATGGTGCACCGTACATCCAAATGGACTTACCATACCGGTTCGCAGGTGTACCAAGTTTCAATTTTCCCTCAAACTACACTCGCTAGACGTACGCGGGGTCGAGAAATGACTTCACACAACAAGCTTGTAAACATGCGATTCGAAGGCATTCCACCGACGTCGTCACGTTGTCCGAAAAATGCACGCACACGTGTCTTGTTAAACGAAAATACGAAATGTTCAACAACAATAGACTCAACGGCGGTGCCTACTTTGATGACATGTTCGCGACATGACACGTGGACCCTTTTTTCATGACAGCTCGCTCGCCCACGCACACCCTTTACATTTGCTAGGCAGTCGCTTTTCGGTCGTCGCCCCAACGTAACAAGAGTTTGACACATTCCGCAAATTGGTGGTTGGTCACTCTGGGCGAGATTAATTACCGAAGTGTGTTTTTGTGTGCGCCTACCTTCGTTAGCGCCAAAAAAAAAATAATAAAGAAAGCGAACATGTGACCTGTCAGCTTACGGCTAACGGCCGATTACTCTTCGTTACATGGGTCTTGGTTGTTGTTTTTTTTTTTTGCGTGAAGGGTTTGAGGGATGTACCTATTTACTGGTGATCGAACTTTGTGAAATTTAACTAGTTTGGACCACGTTTTGTTTTGCAATTCGAATAAAGCGTGGACGGAACTATAGGTATAACAAATTCTGAGATTTCTATGATAATTCGATAGAGATATTGAGAGGAATGAAAAAACTCTGAAGTTTTTTGGCGTCACCCGTCGTTCAGCAAAAACTACTTCACCAAATATTCTTTCAAATTATTTGACTAGAAGCTTTAAAGTTAAGTGTTATTAGGTTATAATAAATAATTTAATCATTATTTAAATTATTTAACTGCAAATCTTATAATAAATAATAATTCATTAACACGGGAAAAAATAACGAATAGCATGGAATATGCACGAAAATTATTGTAAACCATGTTTTAAACTCTTTCCGGAAGTTTCGCAACACTGCATATTAGCACAACATCTGAACAGCTTTGACAGCATCGAGTAAACAAACAAGAAACCAACCATAAAAATACTGATTAGGTTATGTGAGTTTCTTCATTCTTCTTTTTTTAACCAGTTCGTATGTTTAAAAGGCTCAGGCGTGTGTAACACTTCGCGGAGCCGATGTACAATATTGTAATTAACAATGTTTTATTTTTAGTAAAGTGGTTGCCAATTACTCGTGGCTAGCTCGAAGTTAATGGGTCCCATTATCGTTTTGAAGGGACTAGGCACGGAACTTCTCTATGGTATTAGTTGGTAAAACGAAGTTTGGATAAATGATTGTTTGGCTACTCTGCTGTTTACACAAAATTTGCAGAATAGGTTCTGTTTGACATGTGGCAATGATTTTACAAGAAATAACTGACAGCTCGCTGCTGAAACGTGCCATCTGTTTGCAAATTTCCTGGAATTGGTGCTTTCGCTAAAAAAAAAGCTCTGAATTACTTTTCTGTTGCAAACAACTAATTGAAATAACTTTGAAAAAAACCGTTTATTTATTTTATTTTATTTTATTTTATTTATTGAATCGTGTAAAACAGTCTTCCAATTAAATCATCGGACCAAAGAGCCACAGACATATAGTTATAGTGCTCAGAATAGTCATCATAAAATAGCATGGTCCAACTTAACCCAAAACTATCTGGATCTAAACGTGTGGTAAAGTCGACGTGGCACACGCCAATAAACAAGGAACATTAGGAACGCACCCTGGTTGTGACTATTGTCACTCGAAAAAAATACCATTTAATTTGTGGTCCATTTAAATTTTTCAAGTGTTGTCTCTATTTGTCTGTGATAAAGCTTATCTCACAGTTGAGGATTGCGATGTTTTGAAACAATCACGATAAACTTGTGGCTTTAACAATCGGGGTATGGGGTGGGACTGGAAGCGTTCACCATAGAAGAGTTCACGTCAACGATAAGTATTGCATAAAAAGTTAAGAGAAGTTTTCTTTTGAGTTCAAGAATACCAAAACAAAATTTTCAGTTTATTTATTTATTTGAAGTTAGGCATCTACATACCAAGTTCAGGTCGTAATGATGTTGCTTCAAAGAAGAAGAGAAAACAATGTAAAACTATTGCACAATATCTTAGTCAAGTCATGATAAAAAATAAAACTATACACTTATCTTAACTACACACTACCAGAATGTCGTGTAATTTTTTGTCTCCTGAGACCGACACATGCAAGCGTCCTTTAGCACATAAGAATGAGTTGAAAGAGATGAGAAAATAAATTCAATCATACACATCTTTTGTCGAATTTTACACGAAATCTTTCTTTTCGTGCCCCGACTTTTTACAAACATGAACTACGTCTCGTGTTAAATTCATTTCTAAGTGTGTACATGCGCCAAAAACAGTGGAAAATCTCCAACGAAGTGCATTCCGTGTCAGGTGGAAGTCGAAAACTGACGCCACCCTATTGAAGATTCGCTGCAACTCGCGGATAGCGCTAATGAACCCATAGTTGGTGCGGTGACAAGGAAGCTTCAACATTAAGCTATTACGCATTGGCCTTGGTTGAACAATGCTGGTGTTTGGTTCAAGAATTGTTTCGCAGTCGACTCTTCCTCGTAGAGTATCTGTGACAGCTAATGCTCTACAAACAGCTCTACGGACTCACAGAGGCTCCATGTTGACTACCCTAGAAGCACACTTGTTGTAAATCAGTCAAAGTAACTGCAATGTGACTCAATTAAGTCACAATCAAGTTGCTGTAACCAATTATGACAGAGATGTGTTGCTTGAGTAATTGGCAGCGACTTTCGTGGCTAGAAAGGCGTAGCTGGGTCTCTCTAAGCTAGTCTACGAAACGCGTATCGAAGAAAACGGCGATTCGCATGGCGCCATTATTATAACTCGGGCTCTAAACCGCTGAGCAGTACTTACGTACCGTAGATCGCACGAGAGAACAATACACAGAAACAAAAGCGTTCCCGAAAATGAAAACGGACCGTGAACTAGTTCACGTTTTCCGGATTTTTACCTTTAAACGTGATTTGGTTCATGATTACGTGATTCAGTTTATGGTGTATTTATTCTTATGCTTATTCTCGAATTCATGACTGCAGCTCACGGATCTAGGCACGGATTTTTTTTTTTTCAATGTACAGCGATTAAAATTTTTTTGCTACATTGAGAACAAAACCAAAAGTTTTTGAAGCTTTATCTACAACATATGAAATATGTTGCGAATACACCAGTTTAGAATACACCAGAATACACCACCGGAAAAAGTTTGAGCAGAGATATTAGATCAAGAATGCTCGTTGGGCATATAGTCTTAGCAACTGGCCCTTTGAGCTGTCAAGCTCACATCAAAAAAGAAGAAGAAGAAGAATGCTCGACCAATCCAAATTAGGCAGTACTTCACCAATGCGATAGTCAACTCTACGGAAGTAATATAACACAGTAACAAGATTGTCAACGTAGTATCGAGCAAAGTCCTCGGCGGCTACTGTTGAACCTGTCTCTCAACTCAACCGCAGGGCCGGGACAGCTGCTGGTCACTGGCAGGAAGAATTCGACTGCGTTGAGCGGAATAGGGCCTTTCTCAAGACTAGTGGCAATTGTGCGTCCCGGTATCCCACTTGCAAACGTTGATCGAAGCTGGCTAGAATATGGACTGAAAACGACGAACAAATCTGGCAACAAAATGTTCGAAACCACAGCGTACTTTCCTGTAGTAGAAGTTCGGAAGATCCCGTTATCCAACTCAAACGCAGGGCCGAGGTGGCTGTTGGTCGCGGGCAGGAGGGGTTTGACTGGGATGAGATGGGTAGGGGCTTCCTCTGGACATGTGGCAAGTGTGCGTCCCAGTGTAGAGAAGGGTCGGTGAAAGCTTGTTTCATTAATACAATTACTTTGGTTCGGAAGGCTCAGCGTATCGTTGAATTTGGATAATCTTGTGCTGGAAAGTGTTGTGGATGGCAGCATTGTCAAAACTTTCTCGAGTGATCAATGCTATCCCGTTCAACGCTTCCTGGAATAAACAAAACAAAGTTTCAATCAAGAAAAGCTTTTCTTGATAAAAATGTATCATATTATGATTCAAATAACAGATCAGTGTAATGTCAATGAAGCGCTCAGAAATTATTAAACATTTCACGAAAAAGCACAAAATCTAAATATGCAGCTGACAATGTAATTGTGTATATTCACAACCAATTAACTACAATTAACACTTTTAACAGCGAAAATAATTGTTTCTTCTGATTTCATACGTCTGGATGAAGGAACTAACCTAATTCCGATGAAAATCGCAATGCCATGAAACATGCCACCAGGAAATTCAACGGCTTGCCAAACCTTCGAAGCGCACTCAAAAGGCACCAGTCTACGCCAACGCAACACCACCATCGGCGTTGATTGAAAAATTCCTCCAAATTGATCGACTTCTTCCCACATACGTAAACACACACACACGCAAACAAATACATAAAAAAAAAATCGACGGCCCGATTGAAGGCTTGGACGTTTTATGATTAATTGAGCCTGGTACGATCGGTATAAATCAGTATATTGACGTTTTGGTCCTTTGTGCGCTGCCATTTGGGTTGTCACCTTCTTCTAATGGGTCGTGTAGCGTTCGTAATTGAATGCGTGGGACGGCCATCGGGGCTCGGCCCCCGAAAGAAGCTAGTCAGAAGTGTTTTCTATTCGCTATAAAATGAAATGGTCGCTGTTCCGAGCGCCAACCGGAGGCGACGGTGACGGCTCGTAATAGTCTCCAATTTAATTACGCAAACGGTAAACAAATTAAACGTAAGCTTTCCGTGTTTATGACAGTTGCTTAGCGACTGTCAAATCGCAATAGTGAAGTCATCTTTTGTTGGTATTTCGCGATCGGTTCCCTGCCATGACTGACTCGTAAACGCGCACTGTAGATGAGCTACAATTTGCATTAATTTTGATAGGTGCGAGTGTGTGTCTATCCTAATGTCCATCTGCGTCCGTTTTGCCGAGATTGACATCGGGTTGCGGAGTTGTAAATGACGTCCGACAAATTGTGTTACAATGTATGTTTTCGCTGTGCTGCTTCAAGTTACTAGCTAAGCTTGGTGAGAGTGGCAAATAGATGGTGCATAAATTTCAATAAATTAATGACAAAGAGCATATCTATCCAATGCAATTTAATAACTTGTAGATGTGCATGAGGAACTGTCCGAGAAATTGCTCAAGTTGTACTCGTTCCTACACATTTTGAAGAAGAAGATACCACTGCTTTCTTGAAGACTCCCGCAGGGCTGCACTGGAAGAAGCACACACACGGGCAGGACACACTTAGCTGGTGCATAAAGCTGTCCGAAGGTAATAAACTTGCTAAAATATTATAAATTTAAGATTCCTTCCTTGCCTGATGCTGCTCGAGCATGCGCAAGCTAAGCTGACACCGTCACAACCCTTCGGGATCATTGGTCCAACAGAAATCGATTCCCATAATGTCTTTCGCTCTCATCCTCGCTGAAACGCCACGTAAACTTTGCTTCTGAATTACTTCTTCACTTCATCTGATAGAAGCCAGAAGCCGCACTTGTTCCTCGTGCGCTGTCAAACCGAATCCGAGCGAAAATAAAGCGATAATCGTTTAATTTGCTTGTTCATCTGTCCTCGGTCATTTTTTTTCTTACTTTCCGAGGTTCCCTCTTATGCCCCAGGCCCATTATTATGCTACCGTTGGTCGTCAACTGTACAGACCGAATGCTCAGAAATAAAGGAATGCAAATACCTGCCTTCAATCTCCGGGCTGGTTCGGATGCCCGTTCACCATGGCGCGATGGCATGGAATTCCTTTTAAGGAACGCACAAAAAGAAAAGGATTTCGCATCGGATCAGATCGCACACCGCAGATTAAGATCGCTTTACAACGAATCGAAAAAGAAGGCCTGACATTTTTGCTCCCCTATCCAGCTTTGGTTATGTGTGCTTTGCAGGTCGTTAAACGCCCACCGATGAAATTTTACCATCCATCGGATCGATACCATTTTTTCGGCCGACTGCGATCGCGATAAACTTCGTTGCCACCGAAACAAAAATAATAACAAGAAATGCACCAGATAGAAAAACGGGTGACGCGTTTTTGAGTTTGGGCAGCAATCTCAGCTCAGTAGACATATTAATCTAAATCCAAACCGTAGAGATCTTCACGCGGACTTCTCGGAACTTGGGCACTTATCACCGCTGAACCTGCTGAGTCGAAGATGACGACGGGTGGGGTTTGCCGTGATTTGTGTCGATCGGACTTCCACCAACCAGCACCGCATCAGGGTCACTCATTTGATGGATACAGATTAATAGTAGCCAGCCGTGGCAGTGACTGCTGTTGTCTATTTTATGCATATCAAAATGCGAGACACGGTAGCCGTTGGACAGGTTGAGATTCAATCCGTCCAATCCTTCAGCAGCAGCAGCAGTTTCGCTGGCTCTCTCCCCCTCTCGGCCGATCGGCTAATCCAATCTTGCCCACGCTATTTTGACGGGTTATTTGTTGAATGTATTATAAAATGGATGAAATGTTTCTAAACATTTACTGATAGCAGATTGTAAGGGTTCCCATTTTTAGTCTTGCTGGTTCCATCTAACTGGAGCAAACGAGGCCACTGTATGTTTGAGGAATTTGAAATTTGAGATATGTGAAATTGTTTGGTAACGATTGCCTTCCATGAGCCAAGAATGTCCCATGCGGTTCACTCATGTGGAACGGATTGAATGGAATATCAGACCACAACAAGAACAACAAATAGCATAGAAATTAATGTTTATTTTTTTTAATATGCAAAATGAAAAAAAACATAATTAACTAGAAATAAGAATAACAGATGTGTTTGTCAAAGATTGATTAGAATGTTTGGCTATGAAAATGTGAGTTGGAGTCACAAGTTGTCTATTATACTACTCATAAGTATTTCGGAATGGAATCTTGGATGGATTAAATATTAGAAACCATGATCCAGTGTACACAGAAAAAAATAATTAATTCGTCAAATTTCTGCTCATTTTATGTCAAGCCAAAGGAAGAGTAAACAACTAAATTGTGTGCAATCTTGGATATGCCATACATCAGTGTAGGCAATCTTTCATACAACAGACTAGATTCAGGCGTTATCTGGCATAAATTTACATGAAATATACCATTATATTCTGCCAAATCTAGTGTTCCCTTTATGTGCATTAGACAACGCAGTAAATTACATTTTTTTTTCAAACTGTGTATCGTAATGATGAACGAATTTTAATAGTCTGAACTATGAAAAACAGTAAGATGACGTTCATGTGTCGCGAGGATTAAATAATTTTCGCATTAACTAACGCTCCAAACACTAAAATGCCAAACTCTCGCCGAAGATGATGTCTTCATGACAGTTTATCGCTCGTGTCGACTACAGCAGTCACCACACCAGGCTCGTCGTTCGTGATGGCATTGCAGTTTTTCATTCAACTGCACCACCCCAACCATCATCCTGGAAAATCCACGCTCAACGATGCATGATAAATGGATGCATGATCGAATAGTTTCTCGTTTCATTGGCCAAGCTGGCTCGTTTGACGTTTGTTTGTTTACAGCCATAATTACCGACCGCCGCAGTCTAATCGACTCCCCTCACATTCGTATTCATATTTGTGCAGAAAAGTAGATAACCTCAAACACACAGGCTTAAACTTACATTTGTTTTGTAGTGTGCTGGTTCGACATAAATGAGGGTGTTGTGATTGGTTGTTTGTGGCATCAATCATATTCTTACAGGTTGTCCGAATGGGGGGAAAACATGTTCCCGTTGCTTGTTGGGGTGGCTAGTTACAGTGGTCAGTACATTGTAAATAGGCGGGTTTTATGCCCGTTAAATTGATTGCTACATTAGGAATGACATTTGACAGCGTGGCCGGGTGTTTGGCTTTGAATAAGTTTCACGTTGAAGCTGGTTTTGTTTAGCTTGATTTCAAGTTGATACCATTTTTCGGTTACATAGTAGAGTGGGTTATCGACCAAAAAAAAAGTAAATGTGCAAAACCAAATCTATTTAGGTTACATTTGTGCCCCAAATACCTAGAGCAAATGTTTTAAACGACTAGCTAACCGCCGATTCCACCTAGCATTTGAAGTTTGTATGTGAATTAGTATCATATATTGTATGGTATTATATGACATATTATACATACTATTTCCATACCTAGAGGTCACATTATAATTTGAAAGTATACCCCAGATAGCACTAAACAAAATTTTCACAATTGAACAATGCTAAAATTTATCTAAAAAAAATTAAAACTGCTCAATAAATTGAATTAAATCACGAAAAGAATACAAAACAAAAAAGAAAGTTACGAAATCTCCGAAGAGAAAATAGAAATAAAGATTGGGAATCAGTGGGACCTGGTGAGCCAAAATATGGAACAGTGTAAAATAAGGAGACAATCGCAAGCAATCACGTAATTCAAAAGGAGTGAAGCAATTGGCAGAACACCGAAGTATGGTGAGATCTGTTTTGGCAATAGCGATCTTCTCGGTTTTACTGCCGTTCGTACCAAATGCGTATGCGCAAGTCTTGCAAACTCTAACGGAAGTGATCTGATTTCCTTTGCAATAAATTTTTTGAAGACATTCCTGTACAGCTCATGGTATCTCTCTGGGTTGTGTTGGTTATGTCGTCTCCTTTTGAACCTTCACTTGGATTGGAACTGGATTTCGTCCGCTTCCGTCCGGATGCAATTTGATCAGCTGTCGGTCCTCAAAAAAAACGTATCCATATGAAAACTCCACTTCGGGAAGATTTTGCCGTGGAAAAGATAGGGTTTTGGATATATTAAAAGTGCATGATCTAAGTTTAATAAATAAAGTTAATAAAAGTTCAAAGCCGCAAAATCTAATACCAATAAATCGCGTTTAGGCAAAAAAAAAAGTCAAATGTATGTTGCATCAAGAATCAAAATCACGATTCAACGGAAGATACACGGGACAGCTCCCGGAAACTTAACCGTCCTTAGGCATCGCTTGCTGCGATTTCGTAAATTTACGTTTGTTAGTACGATGTACTTTTGTGATGCTGCACTATCCAAATGCTGATCCAAATTTTCTTATCGTCCTAAATATTTTGTTTCGAAAAATCCGCATTCGCTCGTTTGGTAAACATTGATTTTGTACCATTTTAATTGATAGACACAATTATATTGTTTGTTATCTAGTGGAATACTATCATTGCGCCTTCTTGTACAATGCACCAAATGAATTTTGTGAGAGGCAGCCAATCGCTGCTCCTCTTCTTCTGTACTTATATATGTTTGTGTTGCTGCATAGATGGGCAGGAAGCATTGATTTATCCCGAAATGAAAATAGAAACGTTGACGAAAGTTGAGACTTCATCTTCAGTAACTTATAACCTTGGCCTAGTGAGATAAACCACAGACTCATAAAACAGCGAGTACCCTTAAATTTTAAATTCCATGCAGTGATGTCGATATCCTCAGTGTGGTAGAGAGAGATTTTAATTTTTCCAAACACACTCTTCCTACCTCAACGAGAGCTCTTCTCTCTTGTGTATATTCACCCCCGTGTTTGCATACGGGTAACGCATGAGTGTGGAAAAATGGCTTTTATTTAAACTACACTCGATCGCTCTAGAGCGAGAAAAAGAGCTCTCAAATTCACAGAAGCGAATGCAGATAAATTCCCTGACGCGTGCGCTCCAGTGAACTCACTGGCGTGGGCTCTTCTGCTGATATACATCAGTAGTTGCAAATTCGCTTTGACACTCCATAACAAATGAAAAAAATGTTTCTTCTGCTTCCTTTTTTCGGACATTTTCTACAACTCCCACAATGTTTTAACTTTCAATCGCACCAGTGAATCACAGAAAGAACACTGGCGCGTCCTCGCACAAGTGTACGCGGCAGTGATCGCAGGCGAGAGCACGTGGGCGACGCCAGATGAGAGCACGTGAGCGCAGTCGTTTAAAAGAGAGAGTGATTCACTCACTCCAAGCAGTCCCATCACAGGCGCACACTCTAACTCTGCCCTATTTACCGCCGAATAAAAGAGCACTTTGCTTTGTCTGCGGTGAGTTATTGTTGTATCTTCTGTGAAGGTACAAATCTCACGCAGCGGCGGCGTTACATTCGTGCGAAATGCCATCTCTGATTCCATGTCAGAAACATTAAAAACGATAAGCAACTCCTCGTGGTTGCGCATTTGTATTTAGAATTAAAGTTCGTCGTTATTGCGGATCTGTCGAATACTCCTGCAACCGCCAGAGAGGCGTTTTTTTTTGTTTTGTAACAAAATATTCGTAGATGTTTGTACTATTTTCGTACAATGAACGATTGTTCTTTCCGTGTTAACAAATGGTTCGTACTTTAGACAGTTGCGCGTGTGGCGTTGAACACGAAGTTTTCAATTCGTGAGATCTACTTTCGGTTTCGTAATGTAAATTAAATTTATTTTTGCTAGAATAATAGTTTCAAAATGTTTCATCACCAGCTGTTTGTTTCAGTTAAACTTTATAAAATGGTCCAATTTTCAAGTCATATGTGAAAATTCTAGTGACCCTTGACATCCAAATCGGTATGATCAATTTTACATATGGTGAACATTTTTTTTCTTTGAAGCATTCTAGACTTCCGTCATACTCATCTTCTTCTTCTTAAGCATTTCAAGCTTATTGCTTACCCAATTTGCTTATTGCTTGCTCTCAACTTAGTGTTCTAAATACACTTCCACAGTTGTTAATTGAGAGCTTTCGATGCTAGGTACCATTTCTGCATTAGTTTAATTGTGTGGCAAGTACAATTATACCCTATGTCTAGAGCGGCGAGAAAATGTCTAGACCAGACCGGGAATCGAACCCAGCCACTTTCAGCATGGTGTAGCTTTATAGAAGCGCCTTTACCGACAGAGCTAAGGGAGGACCCATAGTCATACTCATACTCATTCTTCATACTCATCACGTGTCCTGTTTGGAGGTATTTAAGAATGCCTTAAAAACCACCAGGTATGATGTTTCTAGTTCTTTTCACCCCTGGAGCACCTTTTTTCGTTAATGAATGTAGAAAAATCATGCAATGATTGCAGCAAAACGTCTAAATCTCGTAAGAGTGATACCAAACTCCTACGGGCAGGCACCAGTTTCGTTTTTGCTAGCATACCATGACTCTTATTTTGATGTATTGAAATTTTGTCTTATTTCAATTATACAAGCAATTATTATATTGCATCTTAGGTTTAAGACAGGTTTAATACCATTTACTTCCGCATATTTTAAAATCAGGAACGATGTCACCGTATTTTCCACCCTTGCTTTCGTAAATATTTCTGTAAATATATCGTAAATACATCTGATGCGAAGTTTCCTGCTCTTTAAGATCATGAAAATTTCTCTCTAGGAAATCTTTCAACAACAAAAAAAATCATGATCAGCCAGGTTCCACTCTAAAAATCGGCCCTGATAAATGTTTACTGTAATTGTATGAGCTTCAAAGAGTTGAAGAAGTTGAATCTGTAAAAATGTACAATGTTTTTAAATGAAAGATGGCGCACAGGTGCCAAATGGGCAGAGAAGAGAAGCTTACATAACGGCATCGACAATCTCAATCCCACAAATCATGCTACAACTCAATACCTTTGCTAGATATTAAATTAAATGTCCACCTCTCCTTGCACCCGACTCGTTGACGATGTTGTTGAATGGTCGGTGGTGGTCACCTCAATCGAAGTAGTTAATAGTTTGACCAACGCAAAAGCTGCAACCCACCGAGACCGACCTCAGTCTCCGTTGGAGGATGATCAAACACTGCATGCAGAGGGCTTTATCAGAAGTCATAATTTTTGCACCTCCTTGCTGGTACCATGGGAAAATTTACTCACTTTTATTAGTACGTAGCTTGTGTAGAGCTTTGGTTTCGATCGTCCGTAAGGGAAAGACAGCTTCGGTACTTCATTTCTATATGTGATGATTTTTGCGTTCGGGCTAATTTTTAAGACGAAGATTTCAAATTAACGATTTTTCAAAAATTATCAGCTTGAACCCTGCCGAAGACGTCATTTCCCCTATTCCTTCCGATAATTTTACGTTTTGCCTCGTTCCAACTTTGTTGCGGTCGTTTTTCATTCCTCATTTTATTCTCTCTCTGTCGTATACACGACGTCCTTACTTGCACCGAAATGGTCTTGTTAGCGAGTACTTTATTATTTGTTGCTTGTTTATTAAATTTTATCTTTATTTCTGCGGTCTTACGCGTTGTTTTAATTTTCTTTTCGTTTGCTTGCGTTTCTTTTTTCTTTCCAGATTAATGTTGCCGTCCAATGTTTAAGTACAGATTTCAGCAGTCAAAAAGGTGTTAAGGTAATGTATTGTTACGATTATTACTGTCTAAGTTATGACTTTGTATATGGGAGGAATTGTGAACCCAACGTGAACATTTTTATTTTGCTGGACTGATTTTGAGACTGACAAATCCACCTGAACAGAAAGTGGTTCAATTTTCAATTGTAAAGCGTTAACCAACGTCCAACCGTCTTCTTCTTGTCAGAGCCTCACATTTTTCCACAGAGATAATTCCATTGTGACGAAAATTAACGTGACGCCAGCTCCGAACTTCCTTCGCACAAGCAAACCTATGAAGAGCGCACCGGCAA
This sequence comes from Aedes japonicus, assembly GCA_034211315.2. Lineage (NCBI taxonomy): Eukaryota > Metazoa > Arthropoda > Insecta > Diptera > Culicidae > Aedes > Aedes japonicus. The sequence continues at coordinate 507,827 of JASCZW010001175.1, forward strand.
CATCAAGAAAGGATTAATTCCCAGCATTATAAACCGGCGACGAGATTTTAGTGTTTTGATCTTCCTTTTTGGCTTCTCCTTTCCCTTAGTTCTTTCGCTATCAAATTCATCCGAAGGAAAAGCGACAGTCTTTCGATAGTCAGGAACGAATCCATTCAATCCGGAGATTATTTCGGTCCCATTTCTCAGCGTAAGGATGCTTTGTAGAAAGATAAGTAACTCAAATAAAACCTAAAATCTTTCCCTTAATTGGATTTCGATTTAATCCTCTCGGGCACCCTCGCCTTCACCTGCGCAATATCGATGCTCCTGGGACAGACATACAAATTCAGAGACTTGATCGCATTTTAACGAGTTTCAAAGCCTATCAGCAGAATGAATGAAATCATCCAACAACCGTTTGACCTTCATTAACCACTAATTACGATTGTGTGTATGGTCTACGTACTTCGTACCTGCCTGAAAGCAGATCATAATGGATGGTTATCCATTAATCCAGGGTAGTATCCGTGCACGCTCACCTGCTCCGCTGATGATGATGACGATGCTGTTGATGCTCCACGATGATGGCCCTTGGATTCAATTACACTCTGCAGCATCTGTGAAGCCTCCTTTACCCTTTACAGAGCACCGATCAAGCGCCAAAGTGTAAGAGTGATTACGATCACGACTTGCGACTTACGACTTGCGACGACTCATTGATGACTGGTCGTTACGGCAACCGGGCTGCCAATATCCACTGCTCCCGGCAAGGACCCACCGCTTGAGGGCACACTGAGTTTGTTCGTAGCATAGGCGTGTACTGGTTCCTTTTGCTTTTCGAAATCACGTGAAATTTATACCTTCTGGTTCAAAACAAAATTTTAAAGAAACTTCGTAATCTTATCAAAGAAGGCCTTTGAAATTAACGCAATATTTTCGTTGATTTAGTTGTAACTGCAACTAACACGTAACACGCCAAAGTTCAAACTCCTACCATACGCCACTGGCGATTCGAGTGACGAATGAATGAAAACTCTGCCACTGAAGAGTATGATGAATTATGATAGGTTTACCTCCACTCACCCCTGCACTCAAAGAACCGAGAAGCTATTGCAAGGACCTGCCACTACAATGAAGAACGCATTTGGCACCATCAAGAACCACCACGCGGGAGGGGGGGGGGGAGCATGATGCGGCATCAGACTCATTTGCCACCATCATCACCACGTTTAAGAGCGCTGGCTGGCAGGCCTGCTGCGTTAAAAAAAATAACAGGATGAATGAATGGGGAATCTCTGTGAAGCTGCTCCAAACGAGCAAACTAAATAATTGATCATTATCAATTCAAGTGTAATTTGTTGATGATGAACAAATAATAATTTAATGATAATGATACCTGCAGGATTGAATCCCGCGATGCATGGGAAACCGTGGTCGGCTACCCGTTGAAAGGTCCTGACGAAGGGAATGGTTACATCATCAACACGCCTTACATAATCTCAAAATGGGATTGAATAGTAATTGGAAAGATATTTCCCTAGCTGTCAAAGCTGGAAGCCGAAAGAGGGCGTATGTCCAAAGGTTTTTCCCACCATACAAGTGACCTAATCGGGCGGCGCTTGGTGAAAAACGTTCGCCACCCGCCAATCAACGCCTTCCACCGCACGTACGGTGCAAGTAATGATCGGGCGGGCTCCATTGCAACTATAAGCTAAATGGCCGATGTTGACTTCGATGATAATAGCCCAAAGGCCATATATGTGTGGCGAGCGGTCCAAACAAACGGTCCAAAGGGAACGAGGTTGAGTGGACTCCTCTCAAGCCCATAAATACCTATTGCCCACTCGCTCTGAGCTGGCTGATCGCAGGACGACCGACGACGGCTCTAAAGAATAGATGATGACAAGCATTAAATTGCTACTCAATCATTCATCCATCGTTAGAGACTGCGAGAGGCACCTACCTACCGAGAGCAACAGGTCCATCCGATGGGGTGGCGGCGGCGGCGCGCGTCATGGAAAAAATAAAACAAAACGACTTACGTGAAAGTGCAAAAAAGTCTTTCGGGGGACTGCCAAGTTGCTACTAATGGCTGGGGGTTTGTCGGCGGCAGTGGCGCGTAATCGATGACCAAGAGGTTCGGACTTTACCGTCTGCGTTTTTGTGTTGACAGCGGTAATCAATTATAACGAAATTATGAACCAAAGGAGGGAGCTAAAGTTGAACGCATAGTTCTACCGAGCTGAGAAAGGGTATAATTTTGCTAAATGAACTTATCAGAAACAACCGAGTCATGGGTGAAAAGCATTCAGCTCACTTGGCTTTACGTCGACAAATTACGGGGTGGCATTTGAGCCTTCTACCGAGCTCCAAACTATCCCACGGTTATCGAAGTTTGCCATTTTGACGAATTAAGTAGTAGGCTGTGAAGGATTTGTTGTTGCTATCTGAAGTTTTTTTTTTCTCAAAAAGTAACCGAATAATTTCTTCTTCATCAAAAAGCCATAAAATTAGATACACCTTCTCGACTCTCGACTTCTCGAGGCAATTCTCACGCCACCGCATATTGACTCGTAATTTGAATGGATCCAACACACGAAATGCTCGCCCAGCCAAAGATCCAAATTAGCATTTTGATCCACCGTCATTAACCTTCGAAGTAATCGGAAAATATATTTAATAACATAAAGATTCACCCTCGTTCCGGTATCCGAACGCGACACCGCTCGATGCCGATGATATTTTGTCCTCTTGCCGTGGCATTCCGCGTGCTAATGACTTCTGATAAAGCACTTTGAAGGTAGCGAGTATGCTGCAGTCAGCCTTGATCGAATCCAACGCCGCCAACCAACGCCATGGCAAACGGAGCTCATTAACTTCTAATGAGTTTTGTTTTCGGACGATCGGCGATCGACGGCCACGGTTCGGTTCCCCGCCGGCGAGTCAGCAAAACTGTCAGATTAATATGGGTTGAGCCCCGAAATTGGCTTCAAGGAAGTGAAAGATACACGCCACACATGGGCCTCGGACGATACACGCCAAGCTTTCAATTGACAAATTAACCCTGCCTACATTCGAACGTCTCAAAAGCACTTTGATTGATAAGTCTGAGTTCGAATTTAGGGCGCAATTATCTCGTGATTGGATCCACGCAAACCTAGATTCAAAGGGCCAAACACTTCCTGATTCAATCAAGCCCAACCGAAGCGATTGGGACGAGAACGATGACATCGACAACAACGACGAGGACGACGGCGACGGACAGGTGTTTCCCGCTGCGCAAATCAATAAATTGTGCTTCTATACCACACAACCCAGTAAAATGTCAGATTGCGCGCAAGGTCTGATTTATATGTGACACAAGAAGCGTACTCGGGTAGTCACACAGACGTCCTGAGACTGAAGAAAAAAAAAGACGATGGTAAACAAAAGAAACGTGTGAAAATTGAGATTCTCCCGTTCTGCGGAGGAGTGGCAAGAAGGGGAGGACTTGTGACTGCCGAGGTACATGTTTCGGTTGCTTGGGGAATTGCAAAGGTCTCAGCTCAGAAGCAGCCAGCTTGGCCAGCGCAACAAGGAAAAAGAACAACGGCGGCATCCCCGTCAGCTGCGATATCGGCCAAGAAGGATGAATGCAAGCGAACCGACCGGCAGCGGTGGAGGTCGGAGTCAAGCAGCGCAGGAGGAAGACAGAGAAAATGATATATATTTTAAGTGCTAATCTCGAGATTTATAACGTATAAATTTATCCGCGCCTGGTTATTTATATTCAATTTGTTCAACTTTCTTGTTCGACCGCGCGGCGCACACCACACCGAGCTATGCGCGTGTGACACATAGGGAATTTGAGATGGCCCGGTGTCGTGTGTGGATGGCCGTTATAAGTCGGGGATGGAATTTGTGGAAGAAAATTTGACATTAGGTAGATAATCGTAGGATTCGGAATAATTGGTAAATTGGACACGAAAAATAAGGTTGACACAAGTGATCGCCCGATCGATTTCATTGACCATCAACGATTCGTGAGGAAAAATGATCTGAAGGATGTCCGGAAAGTAATCGGAAATGAGAAAAAAAAAATGAATATCTACAGTTCAGATGTAAGGATTAAAATTGTACAAGCATGTTGATATACTTGATAAGTGATAAATATCAGTCGTTCATGAAGCGTTGTCCATGAGTAAATGTAGCTGAAATCTGCTGCGATTTTCTTCAGGAACCGCTTGATCAAGACAGCTTTTAATGTGGAATTGGTCTCTTGAAGTACCGTTTCCTGCATATGAACGAAAAATGTTTGGTTGGTCAGTTGGTCAATGGCGATTTTTGGATCTTAGGATACGCCGAGGCACTCCAACATTGTCTTTACGCCTGGCCTAAACAAAACTTCACTGGAAGAATGATGTTTCAAAGTGAACGGACTCAACCGCTTCTTCAAACATTTATTAAAATAAATATCTGCGTTGATGGTACCGGTTGTAATAAAAGGTTCTTACGAACTGCCCAGTCGATCCATGGCCTGCCACACAAGAAATTTCTTGAAGGATTTAGATTTTATTATCGTTTTCTCGTCATCCGTAACATTGGAGTTGTGCGGAAATTTACGCTTTGGGGTCATCGTGAATTGTGAGAACTTCGTGGCGGACATTGTCGAGAGCGAATCGAGCACATGATTAAGTACGAGCATGTTGGTCCTTAACAAACGATGTCAGGGTCTTTTTTGTCCTAGACAAGCAGTGCAGCTTTTTTATGTTTATGCTACTGTGTTCGAATTCATATTTTTGAAAATAACTTTCCAAATGGATATGCCCCGATGCTTATGCATGCTTCAACTACGGTATTTATAACCTTTGGTGTTAGTACGGACAATGGACAGGACAACTGATGTCAGTCAACTGTACTAGTTTCGGAATACATTTTTAAAACATCATGACTACACAGAAAAAAAAATTAACTGGCGCATAAAATTTCACCTCGAGTAATTCCAAGTGAAATGAGGCATAAACAACGCAATAAACGATTGTTTGCAATCTTTCATTGAAATCTCTCATACAACAGAGTAGATTCAGGCGTTATCTGACTTAAATTAACATGAAATATCCTATTATTGTCTGCTAAATCAAGGATTCCTTTCAGGTGCATAGATAACACAGAAAATGCAATTGGCGCATAAAATTTACCCGCGTTTAGTTTCAAGCCAAAGGAAGTGTAAACTACAATCTAGCAAGCGCCATACAACAATGTTCGCAATCTTTCGTACAACAGACTTAATTCAGGCGTTATCTGGCTTAAACTTACAAGAAAAATCTCATTAATTTAATTTAATTTAGCGACAACACAGAAAATTACATATTTTTTAAAACTGTGTAGTACTAGATTGAACTTCTGCCACTCAGAACTGGTTTTGCACCCATAGACGGTATTTGGATAAAACTGGACAATGCGTTTCACACGTTTCATTGTTTTGATAAACGACGTGAGTGCACGTTAAATTGACACAGTTTAAAATAAACATTTCTAGACAAAATAATCAACAGGTCGATAGTAACATTTGTAAACAAAGACATCTAGCGTATTTTTTTGAGATCTGCCTACTTCCAGAAACAAAATAGCACCAGAAACGGATACAGCGAGTACCTTTCCGTCGATAGTGGATATAGATGCTAGCAACTTGAAATTTCCAGGAAATTTACGTTTTGAAGCCAGCCATTGTTTACAATTAATACTCTCGACCTGATGACGATTTTGTCAAGACTCAATTTTCTGCGTTATCTAATTCGCATAAAGGGAATACGAGATTTGGCAGAAATTATTGGGATAATTCATGTAAATTAAAGCTGGATATCGCCTAATTTAGGTCCGGTGTATGGAAGATTGTCAACAATTTTGCATGACGTATGAAAGATTGCAAACAATTTCGTTGTCTAGGCTAGCTTTCGCTTGAATTTGAACGAAGGGAAATTTTACGCGTCAGTCAAAATTAATAAATTTTTTCTGTGTATTTCAGTGGTGCAGTACACGTTAAATTTAACTAACGTGTTCGATACCAAATACAGTGTACAAAGTATTCCGGCTACTTTCCGAACATGCTTTACACGCTATTCTGAAGCTACTCACTTTTGAGTCGAAAATCACCCTGTCAGAAAAAAATAATTAATTTTAACAAGCGTGTAAAATGTCCCCTCGTGTAATTCCAAGCCAAAGGAGCGTAAACAACGATATTGTTTGCAATCTTTCATACAACAGGCTCAATTCAGGCGTTATCTGGCTTAAATTTACATGAAATATCCCATTATGTTCTGTAAAATCTAGCATTCCCTTTATGTGCATTATATAACGTAGAAAATTCAGTGTTTCTTTTTATCTGTGCTCTTACCACATGGGTAAAAATGCATTTAGTCAAATAAACGTGTTTGGGGATAAAATTATGTAAAGTCTACTCAGGTGTTGAATGAGTAAACTTTACTTAGTGCGTGACACAATTTTGCATTCACCACTCAAAAGTAAAATTTATAAAAAGTTTGTTAGTTATTTTTTATTTTCAAAAGATTTTCTAAAATTATAAAAAAACATAATTGACGCACTTTCGTCATAAGTTTTTCATAGTCCCATACGTCAATATGAAAAAATAACGTCATAAAACATTTGAAGCATCTTGTGAAATTCTTGTTAGAAGACTTGGTAGCTAATTCAAAATGAGATCCACCGCATCGATGAAAAAGTCACTGGTCAAAAAAAACTATCTAGCTGAACACAATAAATATAATAAATCTACAGAATAACAGTTCGATGGAAGTCGTGGCTATATGGCATATGGCCTGCATGATCAGCAGTGCATATGAAGACATCAGAAAAAGGCTTGATTCGTGCATAGCCTCAAAGGACAAACATCTACCGTCAAGGTATTCGAGGTCTGTCAGAAAAATGGAAAAAATCTGTGTCTAGCGATGGCCATACTTTGAATGATTTATTGGTAAAAACATTTTACATTTTTCTCTACAACAAAAAATATCGAGAACCTAGCTACGTAATACTTTCATCGCAGTTCTGCTCGGCTATCCAAATCATCCTTGAGTTCAAACTGAGTTGACTAAACAACCTTAAGTTTTTTTATCCTTCCATTACAAGGCACAATACTAGAGCATAGGTCCTTCCCAACAAATTTACTCGATGTGTCCTCCATTTTTATTAATGGCATCCTCAAGACGTCGTCAGAAGCAAGAACACGCCTTTCAATCGTAGTCTTCCGACATTGACAGTCATGTGCCATAATGTTAGACATCTGGGTTTTCAAACTCGGGGGAAATATTTGGCAGGCTTGTGTTTCAACAGTCGTCCAAATCGAATAACCCAGCGGGTTAAGATCCGAACTGCTAGGGGGCCACTCATCTTTCGACCAAAACCTTATGTTTTTCATAAGCCATTGTTGAGTCCGATTTGACGTGTGACATAGCGCTCCGTCCCGTTGTAGGACAACGTATTGAGCCCTAAAAAAGTTGGTCTTCATCAAAAGAAGCCCTTGATTCTTCAAAATACCGATGTGCGCTTTGAAAATATATCAACTTTAACTCAAACAGAACCAAAGTTTGAATACCAACCACACTTTTGATTGCTTCAAAGTTGACTCCGTGTGTAACGATCATACGTTCATTTGTGGGATGTCTTCTAAGGTTGTCTTTATTTTCAGAGCATTTTCAAATTAAAAAAAAATTGATTCTGATTTTCTGTGTCGTCTGTGGGTCTGAGTTCAATATAAGCCTATAGATTAGTGAGATTTTAAAGAGACGAAATCAAAGGCGTTGCTCTCGGCTCATGTGTTGATGAGTGCGATATCGAAGGTGAAAGTATTTCCCTCTGATGGTGAATCCACCTAAGGCTGAACGCTGCACGTATTTAAAAAATAAGAAGAAGAAGAGATATCTGAAGGTTTACTAAAAGTAAATTGGTACGCCCCTAGCGCGCCGCTTTCACGCCTCTAGTGTTGGGAATTGAAAATCTTTGACAGTGGTTTATTTTTACTTCTACAGAGAACAACAGGGCATATAATCACAGCAACTGGCCCTTCCCTTGAGCTGTCAGGGAATAGCGCAAAGTAGAAAAAAGAATGTAGAAGGAGATGTTCGCTCATCACCATGAGGCACCAAGAGTGAACAACAATGTTTTTGGCTAGAATGAAAGATGTGAAGAGAAAGTGTTGAAAGGTCCGTCAGAGTGCGGCAGGTAGGAAAATTAACAGATGTTTTTGAAAATTGAGCGAAAGGGCATGTATCCAATGGTACTCGAACCATGGACGTCAATCTTTGCCTAACATCCCACTGCGGGGTAGGTTGTAGCGACGGAACAAGTCCGCCACTTCAACAGGCAAAAATTGACGCATGGAAAGACGCTCATGTACCACTGTGGCTTGTATAGTTTATTCTTAGCGATCTATTGTGTGCACTCTGTTTACTGATGCGCACATGGGAGAGGAACTTTCTCCTTTTTTGGGTTTGTTTTGATTCGCAACGACTGACGATCACTAATCTTTTTCGAGTACCATTGGACACATGCCCTTTCGCTCAATTTTCAAAAACATCTGTTAATTTTCCTACCTGCCGCACTCTGACGGACCTTTCAACACTTTCTCTTCACATCTTTCATTCTAGCCAAAAACATTGTTGTTCACTCTTGGTGCCTCATGGTGATGAGCGAACATCTCCTTCTACATCATAATCGTTACTCCTCGCACGGAGAATACATAACATAACAATTAATGTATAGAAAAAAGAAGAAAGATAGGGAACAGCTGGTGCAAGTTTGATCAAAGTAGTCGATCGCGTTCAGAAATTATGTCAAATGGAAGTCGAAAAAACAGTTTGACGAGTGCTCAAAACCTTCAGAAAAACCCTAAGTGTGAAAAGGAATCAGCGGACCATTCTTGAAATTCTTGGAATCAAACGGTGCGGAACATGCTTGCCAGGGAAGGATACAAGTCGTACAAAGCCAGTCAATATCCGAACCGGCACACGAAGCAGATTTCCATGGCCAAAAAACTTAGAGAGCTCTTGTACGACAGCTTCCATGTCAAAAGTTTACATCGCAACTGAACGTGGGGATGTGCCGGGAAGATTCAAGTTCGTGTTTGCTGACAAGTTCGCGTAGAAGGCCATGATTTGGCAAGCGTTGTGGCCTGAAAACGAAACCATCCGTCACATCCTCGACGAAGGCATTCCAAGTTTACATCGAAGAATGCCCGAAAAAGCGTGTATTGCCGTTCAATCCCAAGCATAGGGGCAAAGCTATCTTTTGACCAGCTGCCACTACACCAAGATAGTTCTCGAGTGGTATGCTGCCAACAAAATCGATTTTGTCCCCGGGCTAATGAATACTCCGCTGATGCCCTACATCAAGAGGAAGGTTGGAGATTTCATTCGTACTGGAGAAATGTGACCATCTAATGCTGTAATGTAACTTTGAAGTTTTACTAAAATTACTGTAAAGCAACCATTAATGGATTTTCTAAACTTATAGAATTACGAATTGTAGGTCTTTTTGTGCTTATCAATTTATTCTTAGTCAGCGTTCAACATACTATCAGTTGGTATTCGCCTCAATTAAGTCATCATATCATTATATTGCGCGCGCCACTTTTCGGGTCATCATTTGTCCAGATCTATGCCGATTTTGTTCCAGCACAAACGTAACTTTTCCTCACATTTTATCATCGACGGGTGGTCAGTCACCCAGCGTTTTGCCATTTCCGAGAGCCTACGCAAATTACGGAACACGCGCGGTGGCGAGCGCACCCCGTTCCGAGGCATATAACAGTAATTTTACGTGCCGGGAAAATTATGTTCGCAGTTTCAGCAACGTCCGCCGCCGGGAACTTTACATAAGTCTGTTCTGGACCCATCGGTGACCCAAATCTAAGCGAAAGTTTCACTCGGTACCGTACTGACCGGCTTCCTATTCTTCTTATTTACTCCACAGGGCCTACCACTCCACCTGCAGATCGACACGTTCGAGGATCCACGGGACACCAGCGTATGCCATAGGGGTTACTGTCAAATCAAAGTCTTTTGTGATAAGGTAAGTGAAACACATGGCCCCCCGGTCTATTGTAAAACAGGAAACCAACAAATGTCTTCCCCGTTTCCCGATTCGTCCCGTCCCATTCGGCCGTTCAATTGTGCATCGATCGAAGCTCGTTCGTAAGTACACACGTCCACTTATCCGGCAAATTTATCTACCTGTTGCTGTTGTTGTTGTTGTTGCTGCTGCTGCATCTCGAGGGCGATAAATGTTGGCGGGAAAGCTATTTCTCTTGGCCGACAACGTCGTCGGTGGACCTTCAAAACCACTCGATATACCGCGTGCCGCGGCGGAGGTCGTTGCGGTGGAGAAAGCATCAACCCAGGCATCATACACCAGCGCTATTGAATTATTAATTTTCCGCGCTCGATCTTCGCATCAGAGCATCTTTCGTATTTTTTTTTAATATTTCTGACTGCGGGCTCCACAACGATCGATTACACGCGCGGTGCATCGACGTTTAACTTTTTTTTTTGAAGATGGGCAGAAAATGCAACAGGTCCCTACGAAGCCCATGGGCAGCAAAAAGGTTGCAAGTCGGGAAGAAGAACGACCGATTGATCGGAGCGAAATTCGAATGCAAATTAATGATAATTTTATGTTGATACTCTATCATACTTTGGGCATCAAATCAATTTATTGCAACTCGCAGAAAAAAAAGGAGTGAGATTGAAAAGTTGGAAAAGGATGCACCATGGGGTCATGCTGGATGTGCGGAATACATTGTTCGAAGATGAGAGGAATTGTGAGTTTGGTGCGAGTTTGTGGTAAACTTTTCACGTTTCTGTTGAGTTACCGTACTTCTGCACACATGGCTATCCTAGACTCAACGTTGCTGGATATTATAACTTCATAACAATCAATGACCAACTGAAGAAGAATCTCTATATTGACAATCCTGAGGCGTTTCGTTTCATTTCGCACAGAAAGGCTCACCACCTCCTTTGAAGCAATTCGCTCCGGGACCCATTCGGGTGAGATCATTAACACTTCATTCCGAATCGTCCCAAACACTGCGGACCAGGGAAGTAACGATCGTTGCCAATGCGTAGTGGCTCTAGGGCGTAAACCTACCTGAAACGAGCGGACAGACGAAGCTCTCGATTAGGAAAATGTGTGCAAAAAGCAAAACAGGGCACTGACAATCTGCATCCTCTTCGTTCGGGCGCTCATCCCATCGTCAACGCCATATACGAACCGTTATAGTTACATTTTAATAGCGAACTGATGATGCTGCCTCTCGGTTTTCACCTACATGCCAGGCTGATGAGCCAACCACCATCAAGTGCAAAATAAGAAATGATCTAATTATGGGTGCCTTTCTTTTGGACTGCGGAGCAGAATTCCTTCGGGATCTGTCAAATTCTTTATGTGTTTTCCCTCGTCCGGAGCATTCGAGGTGGAGGCAAATGGTGATCAACCCATCAGGCCTACGCGCGCTGCCTTGGACTAAATGAAGATATAATATTAAAACTGTTTTTACAGCTTAAAATGCGGTAAAAAATAATTATTATTGCCGCGCAGGCAGGCAGCACAAGTAGCAGCGGTAACGGCAGCCGTAACAACGGTGGGTTCGCAATTTGCATTAAGTAGGATGTGGCGATGGCGAACTCCCGGACCGAGAGGCGATGATCGCTGTAAATCTCACACACCGTAGGAATTAGTGTTTATTGCAAATGAAAACTCCGGACGCGATCGTCGCATCGGCCCACTCGTGTCGTTGCTGCCGCTGCTGCTGCCCATCTGCAATTGCCGAAGAATTGTAATTATGCACATAGCTTCGTTCGATTTGCCAAGATATGTGGGAAAATAGGGAATGTACCTTCGGGTGTAGTTAATTCGCAGGAGGTGCTAATAGCGAACCGTTTATAAGCCGCGTTAGTAACGTACTTCAACAATGTTGCACGTCACTAACAGAAACGTTTACTTAGCTAATCTAAATCTCCCTGTCACCTGGACGATGGAGTACCGATTCTTTGCATTCAGCCGACGACCCATAAGCTACGTTTCCAGCCATGCGGTACCCCATCGGATGGGTAAAAACGCAGCTAGATATGTCAGCCCATCATTTATTTATGAGCAGGTCGTAGTGAAAAAGCGAAGAATGTGGCGATCGATCCTGTGGCTGCAATCGCGGTCCCACAGTCGGCACAAGTGTTCAAGACGATCTTCAAAAAATTGCAATTATCATAAATATCATCATCGGCTATGTTGGCTGTGGCTGCGGTGATCGCTTTAGGACGTCAGGGATTCGGAAGCGATGCCGCGCGCACGATGAAAAAGTGCGCATAATCACACTGATGGCCATTTATTATAAATTATCGATCGCGAATTCAGCTCTATTGTGACGGCGATTGATCATGCGGTTGGCCTCTCGCGGTTTCTGCTGTCTGATCTATCAGCGAACGATGTGCATACAACATGTGCCAACAATCCCGCATGGTATGTTCTATTTGTTTTAGGCAGCTCTGTACGGTTGGCACTTGTTTTTCCAATACGTCCGATATCTGAATGCCCATGCTCTCGTCTTCATCATCGCCAGCGTGAGCAGCGGCAGTGTTTTCTCTCTAAGCCATGATCGATGAAATTTGCCCAAGCCTACGTGTGCTTCCATTTCTCGGAACATCCCGGCGCACAATAATGGCCATTATGAAGAAACAGCGAACCATCGCACCATCATCAATATGGGCACACACAAACGACCCCTTCTTCCCCTGTACCAAAGGAAGTCCAGATGTCGGTACCTACGGGGAATCAGTGACGAACGACGTGTGGTGCGTGAAAAAAGTGGCTATACTGAGAAAAGTAGCCCTCCCGGATAATGATGACGACAAACGGACCGGGCAGCCTCCGATAATAGCGTCGGAATTTATTGTTCTTTCTCTGCGCGAACGTTTAGCCTTTTCTTCTAAATCTCCATTCATCACGGCTAATTCATCTTGTTATACGCGATCGTCATCGCGCGCTCGCTCCAACCGAAAGAGCTTTGTTTCCCGGACAACCAACCGCACGCACACACACATATACACACATACACATACACGATTCGCTAGGCATAATGCGCGGACGGAGGATATAGAGGGACTTTAATAGATTTATAATGATTATTTATAAGTACGGCCGTTACAACTGAACCCTAATAAATCTCTGGAAGCTTTATGTTTTATGGGTGTTCAGATAAATATCTTAATTCAAACATGTTTCGCCTCGCTGGCACGTTGACCGTATCGAAGATTTGGTGGACGTCGTTCGACAAATGTGGCAGTTTTGTTTTTTTTTTTTTCGTTTATTGTGCTATGGTTAGTTATTACTCGTTGATGTGAATCTAGTTGTAAGCTTCCAGTTAATCGCCATTCGGTCGAAATATTTGATGGTAGATAATGCTTGGTCATTTCAACGATGGTGTGTCAGTAAACTTTGCATAAATTAGACTTGTTTATAGTTGTCGGAATATAATATCCGCTGCGATTATCTACATGCAATCTTGTCTCTACGCCTGAAAAACATTGCAACTTTTATTGAGGTTTTTTTAAAGTCGAAATCGTGGTCGCAAAAACCACATGAAGCCAACATTGTTTCTTGGTAAATAGCCCTGACTTTAACGCCGGTATATACATTTTGAAAAAAAAAAATGCTATTTTCTGCGTTATCTTAGGGAAGGTCCATTAATTACGTCACGCAGTAGGGGGGGAAGGGGGGTTTGAGAAAACGTGACGATCCATACAAAAAAATTTGAAGGTCCATACAAAAAACGTGACAAGGGCGGGGGGGGGGGGTTTAGAAAAAGACAATTTTTGCGTGACGTAATTAATGGACGTTCTCTTATGCACATAAAGCAAACGCTAGATTTGGCAGAATTTATTGGGATTTTTCATATAAACATAATCCAGATAACGCCTGAATCTAGTCTGTTTTATGAAAGATTGCAAACATTGTTTTATTTTCTATGTATATTCAGTGTGAATTGGGATTGAAGCCGTTGTCAGTTCTAACCAGGATTAATAATGTGTCGCACCCTAATGATGTGCGTGGTGAAAATATCCCTCCAACTAAGAAGGGAACCACACGAAAAACCAACCCGCTTCCATAAATGTTAAAAACTGCTCATGATATCATGAGCCTACACTGAAAAAAATAATAAATTTTAACAAGCGCGTAAAATTTCCCCTCGTTTAATTCCAAGCCAAAAGAGGCGTAAACAACGCAATTGGTTGTAGTCTTTGATGCGCCATACAAAAATGTTTGCAATCTTTCATACAACAGGCTTGATTCAGGCGTTATCTGGCTTAAATTTACATAAAATATGTTTTGGGCTCTCGATATCTCGATGTCGATGCTCGCGCAACGCACTCGAAGCGTTACGAATTATTCTGCTGAGAGCGAATCATGAATCAGAATCATGATATCATGAGTCAATGTCAACGTAAACCATGATTTGAATGCAGGACTTTGACTCATGAAAGTGGCGGTGCATAGTTTATGATTTCAGGTTTTTGTCTAGGACCATGATTCCAAATCATCAATTATCAAAGCGGATGCGCAAAATTAAAATATAATGTTGCACATGAAATTATTGTTTGGACTTCATATTCATGTTTTTATTTTAGTCATATTTCATCATGTTTTAATCGTCTGAAGATTGTAGAAAGTCACGTATATTCTTTGGAAGCTCCAATTAGGGGCTGGAGTGACACGCTGTCAATTTTTTTGTTGAGCGATTTAAGTGGCTGCTCGATTCTGCTCTCTATGTCATCTGCCGTCTATATATAAGAGAGAGAGAAATATTTGAGTAAAAACCCGCCCCGAGGTTTTGTCACAGTAATAAAGAAATATTCAAAGACAATTTACTTATGCAAATAATCAACCAGAATCGAAATAATAAGGTGTGGCCCAGTTAGAATTGGAACATAGACTCTTGCGCATATTTCGGATATCCATTAACCAAATAGTATTATGTTGTAATTGAAATGTTCGACTTTATGTGAACTTTAGAGGAAAAATACAAAACAAAATTAATCATCTCGATTTCGAAGAAATTTTCGGACTTTACGTTTCATCAACCGGCGCACATTATTCTCATCCATTGTTTTGGCAATCTTGTTCCACTTGGTTCTCAATTTATTGATGCTTTAGACAACACTACCATTCACCTCCAGCTTCCTCTTCATAATAGCCCAAAATCTCGCTGTCGGTCTGAGCTGGGAACAGTTTGGTGGGTTGAGTTCTTTCAGTATAAACTGAATCCTCTTGGTTTCATACCATTGTAGCACTGTTTTACTGCCATGACAGCTTCCAAGATCTGGCCAAAACATGATACGTTCATTGTGGGATCTGATGAATGGCAATATTTGCTTTTGGAAACATTCCGTTTTGTACAGCTCTGAATTAAATGTCTTATCAGTGATGAAAACCTTGGTCTTCCTACCGCAGCTACAGAAACTTTGCCAAATCATGTATTAACGTGCAAATTTATCTGCAAACACGAACTTGAATTTGACAGGATCATCTCCCCGAGCCGTAGCCCAGTAAAATGTTTGTCCCGGTGGCCTTTAAATAGGTTGCACCATCCATGAGGAACCATACAGGAGCCATTTTATTTTGCCAACATCTGATCATACAGTTTTCTGGCAGGGATTCTGGACACATTGTTCTGATTTTGATCCCTATTCGGTTGTCTACAGGCACGGTATGACTTGAAGCCTTCCTGGAGACGTATCCGTTGCACGATACTGCGTGTGGCGTGAAACTTTTTCGTCAAATCGCGGTCTGAGATGTTAGGGTTTGCCTTAATGTTCTTGATGACTTTGTTCCGCAGTTGATGGTTGACAGTACCCGCCCGACGCTTGCTTTGAGGTTTGCGATCCGTCGACAAAGTACTTTGTACTCTGTACTTTTTCAAAACACGCAACACGGTATTTCGGGGAAAACCCAACAGTTTAGCAAGTTTTGGCCCAGAACACAAAGGATTGCGAACAATTATTTTTCTTCTTTCCTTTTCCATTTTGTATTTCTTTGAAACACGTTTGAACTGCACCGCGAATTTTTTTTTCTGATGTTGTTTTTGTTATAGGGAACACATAAGATGTCATAGTTTACAAATCCAACCAATAGGATCGCTGTAAGAATCAAAAATGTTTGTTCCAATACTAAATGGGCCACACCTTAGTGTAGTCGAATAGTTAGTCTGTAACATTTACTAAGCATGTTATTAGAAAATGAACGAAGTAGTATAGCAGCTGATAAGCGAATTACTAAGATCAAAGCAAGCAGTGGAATAAAAGCGCACATATCGATAACAATAAACCGAGCGAACAAATCGAGAGTTCATAGTAATATCGTAAGGAAATTTGCCAGAAGATGTTATTGCAAATTTTATATGATTCTCTAATGGAAAGAAGTTCATAGGACGATCGTATGAAAATTTTCCTCACAGAAAAAAAAAGTTGCAATCGGGGATCGAACCATGAACGTCGGGATCCACAGCCGAGCCACAACCCCACAAGGCTATACACGCTTGATAAGTCATGTCAATTGAAAGTGTATTAGAGGCATGATGTGGGTCGTTGCGACTAGATTGTCCATAATTGCCCAGATATTTTCAATTGGGTTTAAATCAGGGCTCTAGAGAGGCCATTTCAAGGGTTTCTCATTGATCGGACTTACGATAACGTTCTCGTTCAGTTCGATCTGCTAGACTTCGAAGCTTTCAGTGTTTCGAAACAATTATTTCAACTGCACCGCAACTTACTCCATACTTTTCGACAACTTTGCATTGAGATTCGTTTTTAAGCGATTACGAACGATAAAATTTCGAACTTGATGTGTAATTTTCTTCCCTCCCATGATCGATCTGTTAAAAAAAACTCGTCCCTTGAGCACAACTCGCTCACTTCTTACAACTGTAGCAATTATTTGTGATGGATGTAAACATACACGACGGGACAATTTGACTCAGTTTTGAATCGTTTTTGACTCACTTTCGTCAAAAGTGGAGTCACTCTTATATGAGTAAATGTGACTGTGATTGACAAGACGACATAACTAAAACATCGATCTGATTTAAATCGGTGTCTTAGATATGTCGACTCGTAAATCGTGTATTTACTCTTCTATGAGTGACTCCACATTTGACGAAAGTGAGTCAAAACGATTCAAAATTGAGATAAATTTTCCGCCGTGTATGATTTTTTTTCACCATAAAAAAAGAGCAAACACACCTTTACCAATCTTTACAAAAATTCACATAACTTTCGAGGAAACCTATGTTACAAACAAATTTGTACTCTCTTCTAGCACTATAATGATTCAATATTCTTTAGTTACCTTTTGGTATCTCATTTTCTGCATTTTTCACACAATATTTCGTTTTATTCGTTTTCCTAACAATAAAATCCATTTCGAAAACAAGTTTAAACAACGAAACGCCACATAACCAAACCACCGGAAAATTAAGTCACATTTCAGACTAATGATACCAACAAACCGTGTAAACCAGGTCGAGCACTCCATCAACGAGTACGGGTGCGATAAAGTTGCGTCGTCAGATATAAAATATAAATTTCAGTTCCTAACCAGGTCCGTGTGTAATATTCTTGCCAACGCCAACTAAATGTGATAAGTGACTCCACGTCCATCACCGGAGCCCGCGTCCCCCCTCCACGCCACAATGTGCAAACAACTTTTCACCGAACTGATTACACGCAAACAAACTCCCGTCTCCTTCGCACTCCCGCGAACAGAACGGAAGTCAAATCAAGAGCAGCTAATTAGCGAAAAAGAAAACACAGCAAAAAATATAAACTGTACGTACTCACCTCGGCTCTATGCCTACTTGTCGCCCAGCGTTGAACGACGATCGCCCAGAGTTCGTTAAGCCTTCCCATCTATCACTCGGTGCTGCGGCCGGCTGTCGCGGGTTTCCTCGATCGAACGGGGCTCTCCGGTTCAACCAGCGGTGTTGTGTGTTGTAACCTGCTTCCTTTTCAGAACGCTCTCCAGCCAAATGACTTGCACTCATTATCGCTTCAATAAACTTATTGAAAAATTGTTGCGCGTCTCGTGGTCGTCATCAACGTCGAGAGACAGGCTGCATATATCGACGAGTCATGTTTTTCGCATCCCGCTGGCTGCCCCGTTCCTCCGGTTCCTGGCACTTTTCTGAACCGAGGTTGAACAAGATTGCAACGAGAAAAAATTGATATAGATTTTTCTGCAGTTTAATCCATACTCTCCAGTCAACAACGGGGTGGGAAAGCTGTGCAGGTCCAGCGTAGAAAATGGCGGCTGGCGCGTCGCTTCTACACAGCGGAAGACGATGGGTTGATAAAAATGAATAATTAATAATAAATGGCTCAATTAAAATATATGTTTTCGCTATGACGGTCTGGCGGTGATTGAAACAACCGTGTTGGGGCCATTTACCGCCAGATATTCAGCTCACATATTTGACTTTTATCATTTTTGCTACGCGAGGATTCAGCAAATCCAAATCCTAATCCTCCAGACAGGTCAATTCGATGTTCAGTTTCTTTGGCCAGTATCGATTGCCACGTTAATCTATCTAATAGAACTCTTAAAACAACCCAAGCTTAGCTCACACACATACGATTGACCTCATAATCCGATCATGCAAGCCTCCGTACGAATCAACAAAAGGTCGCGGTCGCGTCCGACCGATTCATCAATTGAGGTGGAACTGCTCTTTTGCATATAAATTTACCCATTAATTTATGCACATTAGTTCGCTCCATTTGCTAGTGTCACGACGCGTCATGCCAATCCGCTATCGAAGACGGCTTCTCTTCGGGAGCTGAGCTTGTCACCCGAGGAAAAATCTCAGTAGCACAGCTAACAATAAGTGTCAGTGTCGCAATCGTGCATCGGCATTCCGCATTGACAGCTCTTCGTGATTACATTTAGCTAAGAGTTGTTCCCGTCACAATTTTTTTTTTCGCTTCAGTAAGTCAGGGTCGCTGATGGTGTCATCAAGGTGTAAAAAGTTCAACCGAAATAGGCGTAACCTTTCCGAGGAGCTAATGCCTTTCTCACGAAAACAATCGAAAATTTCCGAAAGAATGGGATGCAGTAGAATGTCGAATCATAAATTGAGGCCAGCCGTGACGGCAAAAATGGCGAATCCGTTTTGAATTTCGACGGGGGCTAAAGTGCAGGCAGCTTCCATTCGAGTCGAAGGTCCGTCATCTGTGATCCAGGAAACAGGGCAAAAGGGAAGATGATTATGATGAATGTAAGACAACATAATTCTCATGTTTGCCAATAATTGCGTGCATGCATATGTATGCATGTTACATGTCTCGCATTAAGCGAAAAAATGTACGGAAGAGGAACATGAATGCGCACAGCCAGGCTGATCATCGAAACAAAACCCTGTGTTCGATCATTGGGCGCTGTATGAGCGCGGAGGGCTTTTAATGTTTATGGGCCCGGTTTCTCCGACCGGGAGATCCGGGGAATAGGATCCCTGGCATAAAATGTACCGTAAATGTTTATTAAAATCTCATTATTCATGTAACGAAGCGGGAAGGAAATTGGCTGCAGCTTACCCATGAGAGAGTTTCTGCATGCTGCAGGAAGCGAGACCGCCGGGACGCTTCAAAGGCTACCAACCCAAACAAAATTGATTGCGATTCCGCTCGCTCAACTTATCCATAATCAACGAGATTAAAAGGATGCGAACGATGTTTGGGTTTAGAGCCAATGGACTTGCTGATGGAAAACGACGCTGTCAAATGCGGCGCGCTTGCTTCGATTCGATTGCACAATAATCATTGATGTTTGCAATTAGTATGTGACACAAGGTGACACTGTCAAATGTTGTTACCCAGTGGTGTTCAGTTTGCACCGTAATCAAACAAGCTTGCAGCTAAAAATTATGAATATTAATATGATTAATATATGTTTGCATTTTTTTTTTTCTCCTCTATGTCTCCTGCGGTCTATCGATTACTCAAGTTAGATAATGAACCACTGATAACCGAACGCTTGGGATACATTCCGAAACGCTAAACTGTCATCAATACGAGACCATAAATTGAACAATCAGAGCTTAAGCACATTATATAAACATAAAAAGTGACCCGTCATGGCCCTGTCTTGTCGTCTGCTGTGGCCGCGGGAAGCATATGTGTGTCGAATAACAGGTGGAATGACATGCGTTGCCTCGGGGTCTTTTCTGCACGGGCATGGAAAATATGGGGTGTAAATTTATGTCCGTCAGCTCGGCCCGCAGTTGGCGGCGTAAAACGCGTTAGCGAGAAATGCGACCAAATATCTAATTATTCAAAATTTCAAAGATCCAAGCGATAGCGTCTCAGCACTCACACATTCCCAGTCTGTCGCGACGTCAACGTCGGACATTTCAGTTGGTTCGGGGAAGAAGATGGAAGCGAAATCGGTGTCCGCGCATAGTTTTACGACGTCTTTAACGGGAATTTTATCTGCGCGTTTATCAAATGTCGTGCCTACCTCTGGAATTAGGGGAAGTGCAGATGGACAGACGGGTTTCTCCCATCTTTCAGCAAACCGACTGAGGTCTTTTCATTAATCGAAATTGAAAACTATAAAAATCCGAAGTACCACTGCACTTGGTAGAAATCTGCTGGATGCGTTAACGACTCCCCGTGTTTGTTAGTCCCGATGACGAAGACGATCACAGCAGACGGATGCTGAGAGGACTGCCTCGCCGAAGCTGCAGCTACTGTTGTCTCAATCCCATATTTTATGCTGTAATTTGCAATTTAAGCACTCTCGGCAGTCGTTGCAACTTTGCGGTTTTATTGCACCACTGCATCAAAGAACAAACGGTGTTTAACCGAAGAAACGGAATATTAAATTTTATAAGTCCATTTGTCCTCCTTTTCATTTACTCTGCGCGAGCGAATCTTCTGTTTATTTTCGTACAATTATAATCATTACCGTGCAGCTCTAGCCAGAGCCAACTCATGTCACTGAGTGCTCGCATTCGTCTCATCAGTCTGCTCACCAACGACAGAGGTAATAATCATAACCCATCGGTTGATCATCTCTGAGGATGTAGAGACTTCGAGGTATCCAACAACCCTTCAGCATAAATGACAGCCTCTGTGATGATCGCTTTATTGCGGAAGAAAGGAATTAATCAAACGATCCTTCTCCCGAAGGCACACGATCGGCAACATTGTTTGGAGCTACTTTGCAACAAAGCAGTACTTTTATTGTGTCAATCTTTTAACTCGCCATCAATCATGATGCTACGCAGATAGTTTTGCACATGCTGTCAAATTCTGACTGCCTTCCAACTAGAATGAGCTGCAACCATAGAGGAACCCTATCTAACGGGACCCGACAGTGTTGGCGTGCCTGAACGATGATAACGATAGCTTGTCACGCGCGCGTAGATTCTCGTAAAATTGTGTTCTACTCGCACAGAATCCAAAAAGCAAATGACCACATGGAGAGTGCAAATTGCCTCAGAGCAGACTGCACTCGAGCATGAATGAAACCGAGCACGGAAAGTGTACAATCGATCCTAGCGCAAACTGCATGCTCGGCGCTCCGGCCGTAACATGGATCAATGGTAACTGTTTATTGCGGGGTGGAAATAAATATAATCATAAATTATGTACGCTCCGCTCTCGTGTTGAAATTGCTGCAGCTTCCTCGTGCATTGGCCGATCGGATAAAATGTGAATGAAACCGAACCGCAAGGAAGTGTGTTGTAATTCTGGTAGCCGCCGCCGGAAAGGAGTTCGGTTACAATGTGAGTATCGCCTTCGGCACTGGCTTTCCTCTTCCTGCTTCATTCGAATGCAGATTAATTTGTCTGGTGAAATTGGCGGAACTGCGATCAACGCCATCAGCTGAATCACACCCGTAACTGGCGGCAGCGATTAGTAAATAGCGATTTGAAATTGGTTCACTGTCTTAGAACCCCTAGTTCCGAAGTACGCCTTGCAGTATGCACCTTGCTATACACTCTTGCGCTTTTCAGTACCTTTCGGTACTAGTATCTTTGGCTTTGTTTTGATTAGCTATGCTATTTTGACAGAACATTTGAAGGTGTGTTGGTGTGATTTACGTTATTAGGGGCGAAGAAATTCATGAGCCAAAAAAAATATTCATTTTCCTCAGGACTATCCACCAGCTGATGTGTGTTAAGAGCTTTGGGAGTACCGAATCAATGGTATTTTATATCGATTACGTTAAGTTTAAATTTTGTAGACGTACGAGTATTTTGTAAATAACTGGAAATTCAGTAAATTCTGTTATAGTTGAAAATTTACTGCATCAATTTCAAATGAATGGCAATCTGTACCGATGGATAGAGTGACGTGCGGAGTCCGAGTTTTAGGGACACCCTCGAATCTCTTCGAATTTCTTAGAAGCATTGTCGTGTTTGCTATTAAACATTGCATTGGAAAGTGTGATTCGAAGAGTGGGGATAGACACGAGTGGTACCGTTTTCAGGAAATCCGTCCAACTTTGAGGCTTCGCCGTCAAATTTGAGAGTATGGTGGAAACGTACCTCAGACTTAAGGAGGAAGTTATGGATTGAGCTCATCATCAGTGATTTAAATCAAAATTACATGAGAGGAAGAGGTGATGAAATTGAGGCAGTAGACGTACTCGTATATCTGGGCTCATTGGTGAACGCCGATAGCGACACCAGCAGAGAGATACAAAGGTGCATTATGGTTGGCAATCGTGGTTACTGTGGACTTCGAAGAACGCTAAGATCGAACAAAGCTCGCCGAACTATAAAGTTGACCATCTACAAGACCATTATTTAAACCAGTAGTCTTCTCTGTCAATGCTGGTGAACAATGCTTGTGCAACAATGAACAACATGAACAATGCTTGTGGAGCACCTTGGTATTTTTGAACGGAAGATGTTGCGTACAAAGTACGGTGAAGCTGATTTGCAGATGGAAGACGGAACTTGTAGGAGGCGAATGAACCCCGAATTAAGGTGATGGCAGTACCTCCCATCGCTCACGCCGCTTAAATCGGTCGGCTACGGCTCGCCGGGCACTGGAAATATAATAAGAAAGCCGGGCGGCATCCCAGTTAAACTTATTCTCGATTATGAACCGACGGGCACAAGAAGAAGATGCCCGCAACGGGCAAGGTATATCAATTAATAAGCAGGCAACCGGCGAAGACTTTGCAGACGGCGAGGCTGATGGAGTGTGGATGAAATGGAGACAACTTCTGTGTACAACCTGTGTACTCTCGACTTTCCAAAGGTCTACCGGCATAAAGGCTTGGACGCCAAACAGCTCTTCAATCCACAGTCGTTGAGTCGTCAACAAACAGTGCGTCGATCAGATTTAGTGATTCAGCAATCTCTCACGATGCAAATTTCGGATTTTGCATAGCCAATTGAATAATCGTGACATCCTCGCGGTGTTTTGTCAAACGATGACGTCCCGGATAAGTTGTCACTATTCCTTGGCATTCGTACTTCCTCCATATGTGTTGCACAGCCCCAAGTGATACTGAGTATTTTTTAGTAATATTCCAGAGAGGAAGACCGTTTTCACGATCACAATCGCCAATTTCCTGACATCAAGCGTTTCCCGATCACTTCGAGTAGTGGGCCGACGCCTGATTTGACCAGAACACCGCGTTTTCGCCCTTATGGTATTTCTTATTGAGCGACGCAACTTCCGGCAGGCATTTTGTACTATAAATTTCCCCATTCCCCATTTTCCCAGTCCCGAGCGTAAGAAGAGCGGCTTTGACTTCCGCTTTTCGCTGATTGTCAGCCACAGCAGCACGTTCTTGGGGAACTTGGAAAGTGAAATGAACTTCACCTCGGAGCTCACTTCTTTCGTGGGGGAAGTACAATACAAAGTGTCACGCCAGTTGTTGCCACCCAGGGTGAGATAGGTCTCGTCGTCCATCACCACCGCCACGTCGCAATTCGCCGGAAAAATCGAGTTGATCATCTTATTCAGCTCCTGCTGCTGCGTCATAGCCTGCAGCTCCGAATCCAGTGGACGCGACTTCCGCTTCCTGACATGTATGTTCTCCAGGTACTTTTTCACAGTTTGGCCGGTTAAACGGACCTCCTGGCCAAGCGCTCGCAGCGATGTAGCCACTTTTCCCTCGATCTTCCTCTTCAGCATCCTTTGGAGCTTCTTGTCGTTCAGGGTCGTCGGCCGTCCGGAACCTTGCTTTCTTTCGAAGCTCTGTTGTTTAATAGTGCCAAAATATTGTAGATGCCGGAACGCGCGTATCTGGTGTCCACAAAGTGCCGCACGATGTCCGTTTTCGACGCGGCGGGGTGCCGTTCTTTGAACGCGCACACTTTTGAACGGAGTTGCTGCACTGTTTTTGCCATCACGATTAGAGCTGTCAAATTTTGTCTGCTGATTTATGGGTTACTATGATGCTGTGCGGATAGTTTCGTCAGTGCGGGTAAAGGTAAACCCATGAAAAGTCAACAATTTTTGGCCCTTTTTTTAATACAAACGACAGCACACTAAATAATAAAACTTTCCCATATATGCAACAGATGTACCATTAAAATGAGAATAATATAACTTATATTATTTTTCGGCCAAGTGTATGATTTATTTTGTCCAGTACTGTAGAAAATGTATGAAATTTCCATTGAAACCGCTTCAGAATCGCTTTCAGAGCTGCTTTTAGGAGCCCACTATAAAAACCTTTTGGCAACTCTGATTTTAGAAACCGCGCGGAATTCCTATAAACTCACAGAAGTTTTTCGCAATATAGTGTTGTTGACGCTTTTCAAGCACGATGCCGAAAATTAAGTTCTTAGTCGAAACAGAGCGGAGATTGATCCTTGAATATCGGTTTTAGTAAGGGGTCATCCACAAATTACGTAAGGTTTTTTTTTGCCATTTTTTACCCCCCCCTCCCTCCCTTGTAAGGCATCGTTAGATTTTCAAAGACCCCCCCACCCCCCTTAAACATCTTAGTAAGATTTCATTTTTTCTCATTAAAATTTTTGAAAGTTGCTTGTGAAATGTTTTTAAAGCAGTTTATGTTTTTATTGAAGCTTTGAATACAAAAGAAAGTTGAATAAAAAAATAAGAAATCAATTTTGGCCCAAACGAATCAGCAGAACCATCATGATTAATCAGTTGCTGTGAACTCATTTGTTACCCAGGCTTCGACGGCTTGAACCTCAGCAAAATAATCGTCCATTGATTGTGGCGTGAAATCAGTTGCGTTGTCCGTATCAACATCCTCTTCATCCATCCAGTCAACGTCTTCAGCTCCTGTGTAATCGTCGCGGATCACACACAGCAATTCCTTACATCGGCGAGATGCTACTTGCACGGGACGAACTTTACCAGATTACATTAATTGTTATGTTATTGTTCGGTATCGATGCAACCACCTCGCCATCTGAACGTCGTTCCTCAAGAGATTCGCCACTGGTCACTCACCGTTTATCTACAGCATCACTATCAATACCACTACAGCGTCGTGAGATGATCGAATGGACCATACCGATCTATCACACATCACACGAGTCAGTACTGTTCGAGCCCAACACTAGGCAACACCATGCCGGAGACGTCCGTCGCGTGTCTACTTTTATGTTAATTAATTTCCGTGTTTAGTAATTAAGTTGAAATAAAGTAGTCTATAGAAATAAAATTTATGTGCACGTGAAGAACAATAAATGACTAAGTGATTTTAGGCGAATTTGTGTTATGTGTTGATCCGGAGAATATTGAACTGCATCAATCTGCATCACATGCGCATCCGTTGAACAGAGAAGTGGAAAGAACACATCAGTGTAGCATATCCCGTCCACTTTCTCCCTGGTAAACGAACAGTTATTTATTCTCCGTGCGAGGAGTAACGATTATGATGTAGAAGGAGATGTTCGCTCATCACCATGAGGCACCAAGAGTGAACATTAATGTTTTTGGCTAGAATGAAAGATGTGAAGAGAAAGTGAAAGTTCCGTCAGAGTGCGGCAGGTAGGAAATCTAATAGATGTTTATTGAAAATTGAGCGAAAGGGCATGTATCGAATGGTACTCGAACCATGAACTCTCTCCTTTTTGGGTTTGTTTTGGTTCCTCTCCCATGTGCGCATCAATAAACAGAGTGCACACAATAAATCGCTAGAATAACTATACAAGCCACAGTGGTACATGAGCGTCTTTCCATGCGTCAATTTTTGCCTGTTGAAGTGGCGGACTTGTTCCCTTGCTACAACCTACCCCGCAGTGGGATGTTAGGCAAAGATTGACGTCCATGGTTCGAGTACCATTGGATACATGCCCTTTCGCTCAATTTTCAATAAACATCTATTAGATTTCCTACCTGCCGCACTCTGACGGAACTTTCACTTTCTCTTCACATCTTTCATTCTAGCCAAAAACATTAATGTTCACTCTTGGTGCCTCATGGTGATGAGCGAACATCTCCTTCTACATCATTTACCAGATTGTTTGTTGCACGAAGATCCATGAACCGATTTAGTGTGTATATCAGCAGCTTTCATCGATGCAATATACAAACCACAAGTCTTACAGGTTCTTTGCTTGATTTCATCACGAAGCGAAGGGCAGTACATGTCGTATGGTACATTAACCATGTCAGAATCAACAGGTATTGGTACACCCAAAGCAAGGCGCTGGAGCACG
This sequence comes from Aedes japonicus, assembly GCA_034211315.2. Classification (NCBI taxonomy): domain Eukaryota; kingdom Metazoa; phylum Arthropoda; class Insecta; order Diptera; family Culicidae; genus Aedes; species Aedes japonicus. The sequence continues at coordinate 534,513 of JASCZW010001175.1, forward strand.
CTGGTCTTGGTACCATGATACCCGCACTAGATTGTCTCAATGGGTAAGGTGGTGGAAGGAACCTGTTCGGTAAAACATAGAGATAGTTACTTCGGAATGGCTTGCAGCATCCAGTATTTTCACATTTACTGATTTGCAAGGCATAAAGGGCGATACGGTCAAAATTTCAACTTGACGTATTTCTTTCAATTTTGCATTTAAAAACCCTGAACACCCCTCATTTTGAAGGTGTGTGTGTTTAGAATGTTGCTCCTATTTTGATTTTGGAATTCACTCTTCAGTTGTCAAAATGCCGTCCAAGCAAGAAGAGCAGCGTATCAAAATTTTGCTCGCGCATCGCGAAAATCCGAGCTACTCGCACGCAAAGTTGGCAAAATCGCTAAAAGTTGCCAAATCAACCGTTACAAATGTAATTAAAGTGTTTGGGGAACGTTTGTCGACAGCCAGGAAGTCTGGATCGGAGGGAAATCGAAAACCGGAAGCCGCTGAGACGACAAAGAGAGTTGCCGGTAGTTTCAAGCGAAACCCTAACCTATCTCTCCGAGATGCCGCAAATAAGCTGGGTATATCGTCTACAACCGTGCATCGAGCCAAAAAACGAGCCGGACTATCGACTTACAAGAAGGTAGTGATTCCAAATCGCGATGATAAACAAAATACGACGGCCAAAGCGCGATCCCGGAGGCTGTACACGACGATGCTGACGAAGTTTGACTGCGTGGTAATGGACGACGAAACCTATGTCAAAGCCGACTACAAGCAGCTTCCGGGACAGGAGTTTTATACGGCAAAAGGAAGGGGAATGGTAGCAGATATTTTCAAGCACACGAAACTGTCAAAGTTCGCAAAGAAATATCTGGTTTGGCAAGCCATCTGAACCTGTGGCTTGAAAAGCAGCATTTTCATAGCTTCCGGGACTGTCAACCAAGAAATTTACGTGAAAGAGTGTTTGAATAAACGTCTGCTGCCTTTCCTGAAGAAACACGGTTGTTCCGTACTGTTTTGGCCGGATTTGGCATCTTGCCAGTATGGTAAAAGGCCATGGAGTGGTACGCCGCCAACAACGTGCAGGTGGTTCCCAAGGACAAGAACCCTCCCAACACGCCAGAGCTCCACCCAATTGAGAAATACTGGGCTATTGTCAAGCGGAACCTAAAGAAGACCAAAAAAACTGCTAAGGACGAGCAGCAGTTCAAGGCAAACTGGCTTTCTGCGGCAAAGAAGGTGGACAAGGTGGCTGTACAAAATCTGATGGCAGGGGTCAAGCGTAAGGCCCGGCAATTCGGATTTGGAAAAGCGGAAGCCTAACTGAATATTTTTCCTGAATTTTATACTAATTGAACTTGAAAAAGAAATTTAATTTGATTGTTTAAATAAACGATTTCACCGATTTGCACGCGTTTTCCCTTGACCAAATTTTGACCGTATCACCCTTTATTGAGATTCGCGTACATGGTCCTTCTACCACTCATGATCTGGCCAGCTAGGAGGATCACATGCTTTCCTTGGTTCTTTATATTCGGCTACAACTGGGAATCCATCAATGACCAAGGCACTCCATAGTTGAGCCAATGCTTCACCCGCTGCTGTGAAGTTTTTCTTTTCGAGTTCTTCATCTATGGTTTTACCTCTTTCATCAAGATGGGATCCATATGAATGTGCAGGCAGGATCACTCCAGCTAGTTGGGAGCTGAGTGGCGCCATTTTCCGTTCTACGCGATTGAACGCGCTTCTTCCAGGAGCATTGGTCATCACAAGCATTGCATCAAGGTCATACCGAAGAAAGTGTTACACAGCATACAAAATAACTTTTGGGTATCTATAACGAAAAAAATTAACTGAAATACATATCTATACGTATATAAGAGCCAAACCTCGGATTTTCGTCAGGGCTCCCATCGACGGAGATAATCATGACCGGTTTTACAAATCCATCTTCAGTTTTCATGAAATTTTGAAAAGCTTCAACAGCCATCAAAGTATCTAAATCATCCGAATGCGTTGTGGCATTGGAAGCAGAATGCTTGAGGCTTCTAATAGCAATATACGTTGGCCCTGAATACGTCACAGCATCTGGATAGCCTTGTCCATGTTGTTTAATTACAATCGCACTGTAGACGGAAGGTGTAAGTTTGTGTTTTGGGGCTACTACCCAGTCATGGTTAGGTAGACTAACTCGGTACTCAAGGTGCATAAGTAGAGGTGACTGTTTGTGTGCCGCTGTGAGTTCAATCGGGACTTAAGCTTTGTCGTCCTGACTGATAGAGATAACCTGATCGCCCTCCAGCAGTGAGGCAATGGATTCAATGTTTCGAATTGTTGAGACGCAGAACGTACTATCTGGATGCTGTTTATGTTGATCCGCTTGAGCCTTGCATAGCTTTACCTGAAATTTGCGATAACACACCATTTTTTTGGTTTTACTTCTTCAGAACTCATTGTGTAAAATATTTGAATATAGGTGGATTCAATTTCCGGCACTTTTGCATCACTTCGTCAGAAGCGTTTTTTAAAACTTACATAGCACAAACTTGGCAACAACATGCTTCCTATAATTCTGCGTTATCATACCGAGTTTCAGGTAAATCGATCAACAAAAAATCCCCATGACGAAGTGATTCTTGGGGGTGCCGAAGTACTTCGAAGCAATACTGATAAATTTAATTGGCCAAATCGTTTAAAGATCAAAAAAATAGCCAAAATTCCACAAAAATTTAATGAGGGCCGTATAAGAAAATTTGGACAAAATAGACCATGCATATGGAACCTGTGAAAAAAATTATCACTGAGGAAAATGAAATGTAATATGTTATTATTAGTAATATAATATCAACTTTACTATGTATTACCAAATCACAATTGTAGAATTAGATCAACACAGAAAATCGAAGTTAATATTCTGAATGAAATATACCCAAAATAGCACCGATAAGAAACAGTAAGAAAAATGAGAAAATAAATTTGAATTCAAATGTCTAATAATCAACCCATTTGCAAGTTTATTTAATTGAATAAATTGCAACATTTAAATTTTTATACATATTCTAATCTTACGTAAGATTTTGACAAACCCCCCCTCGCTCCCTCGTAAGCAAATGTAAGACAACTTGGAAACCCCCCCTCCCTCCCTATTCCCTTACATAATTTGTGGATGGCCCCTAACCAGAAATTATGCAAGAAAATCAATAGAGCAGAAACAGCGGTAAGAAATCGCGGAACCTTACCATATAGCTTGGTGCGACTGAAATTAAGCATGAGCTTGACCTTCCCATAACGAAGAGACGTGATGCTTAAATTTTGCGAGGATTAGGGCATCATGTTAACAAGAAAAAAGCCAATGAAAAATCCTAACCTCACCCCGAAGCACATTCAAGCGAGTTTGGTTATGCCAAACAGCATATGGATTGGAATGCAGAAACGGATGAACTGCTACGCACGTTAAAGATTGTACTCGAAAAAAATGCAACAAACAAAAATGCTCACCGAAAACTTATTGTTAGTCGGATATTTTTGAAAGTCTCAGGGACAATTATACACATATTTGCTATATTTTTGCAAAGTTAATTTATTCAACCTCCTCTTCTATTTAGACTAAATGCCCGCACATTGAACTTAACGCTACCGATCAAATCCTGTGCAAAACTTGGCCATCTTTTCACACATTTTCATTCACTCTTTCTTCAAATCCTTGTTGGTTTTTAAGGAACTTGCACTTCATAATCGTCCTGAATTTTTCTATAGGGCAAAGTTTTGACGAGTTTGACACAAAAACAACATCATTGGCTTCATACCACTTCATCATCATGCTTTTTTTTATATATTTGGTCGTTGATGATGCCGGTCGTAATGTACGGCTTGTTGAATTTGCCGCACCCACAGATCACCTGCCACACCAAGTTCCGAAACTTTTCCAGAACATCCAGGCGGAACTTACCGACGCAAATCTCCAGCCTGGGGATCTACTTGGCTTCCGCTTTAATGTACGTCTCGACATCTGTTACGGTGTATTTCAACGGCACCAACCACTCGCGGTACAGCTTTCTGTCGCGGGATTTGGTCACCGTATTCTATTAATCCGACCGTGAAGTCTAGCCCGCGTCATGGTCTGCTGGACGAGCCAGGCGGAAATTGACCTACTTGGTCACGTCCCGAATCGAATGGTTCGGATTGCGTTTGCGGTAATCCCTTCCTTGCGTTCACGGGGTCAGTACTGTGATTTTTAATTATGTTATACTCAAACATAGTAAATAACAATGTTTTCTTTCCATCCTCATTTCAATTTGCTTGATTTTTTGTAGGGTAGGGGTTCCCTAACTTCCTTTAACACTACTACTAAGCTTCTGCACAGTGGTTTCTCCTACTATTTTCACCACTTTCACCCAATATTTCTTAAATTATTCCACACTATCCGCTGGTTTCATGTGTTTTGTCAGCCCAGCTTCGTCAAAACCCAGAATGTTTCGATAGGGCGAATCTCTGGCCAGTTTGGTGGACTCATCACCTTTGGTACAAATACAACATTGCTCCTTGTGTACCACTCTAGTGCATATTTAGAGTGATGGCAGGAAGCAAGATCAGGCCAAAAGATTGAAGGCTTGCTATTGGCTAATTTTCCACATCCGGATATGGCCTGCCACATCATTACTTTTTCAGTGTAAATGACTTTCACTGATCCAGGAACATCTTTTCCCTTCGGTGAGGTATAAAACTGTGGTCCCGGCAGAGTTTTATGATCGAGTTTCATGTAGGGTTCATCGTCCATGATAACACAGCCCGATTTTTTTTGTCAACAGTTTGTGGTACAGCTTTCGAGCCCTCGGTTTCACAGATTCAGGATGTTTGGTGCTTCGTTTTGGCTGCTTCTGATCCCGACGAGTCTGCAGACCTATTATTTCCTGGGCACGCATAACATTAGTCGCCGAAGTACTTAGCTTTTTCGCCACATCTCTGATGCTGAAGGATGACACTTAAAATAGTCCCTTACCTTTCTGTCGAGGGTCAGCGGGACCGGGTGTTCTACCCCGACTCGGGGAATCTACGAGTGGGCACTGTTGTTGATACTTTTGTAATGCTGTTTGAGCTGCCCGCCGATCACACTTCTTCCTTAGCCAGTTTTCTGATCGAAACACCACTGATGGTGTACTGTTTGTGGACAATCCGTTTTCTTTGCTGGGGAGAAAGACCACGCATTTTCAAACATCCTGAAAAAATGACAACATCAGTTTAGTTCGAATATAAAAAAACATGACGCAGTCAAAAATTTATTGAATACTGCATAAATTTTGATTGACGGGTAATCGTTACTGTATTTATAATCATCGGAATAGTCTATATTAAAAATTTAACTACAATCCTTTCTGGTGCAATTATCTTACTATTTGAATACCGTTTCTTTATAACATATTCATGTTCTGTAAATAACCTTAAATTGGACCAAATCGTCAAAAAATGTATGTGCACATATAGGGATTGCCCTCGCTGTATTTCGTCCACAACGGCCTATTAATTTCTTTATTCTACGAAACCTGCTTTGGAGTCACCTAGATTTACAGAAATAATTATTGTGATGTTCACGTTGAACACCATCACTCTTAGACTCTTAGAATGGCTGAACGACTTTATCAATTTCATCACAACGATGCATTTGCATGAGTCACACATCCAAATAAATGTAACATCATCAAATCAATAATATATTTATTTGGATGCGTTGACTCATGCAAGTTTTTCTCGATAGAATGGAAATAGACTAATAACGACGAAGTAGCGCTCTGCCCTACGTTATGTATTGGAAACACCAATAAACGTGAGAACTTGAATTTATTTTTAAGGGGAGCAAACCAAATATTGCCTCCAAACCGACGGCCACGCGGTGCATCAAACTGACGCGACCTCATCTTAAATGCACATTTACGCAACAAACTCAATATTTCTATATACTGAGTATACCCACAATTGCACAAAAAAAACAGAAACAGCCGTCTCTGTCATGTCCGTCAATTCAATCACGCCTATTTTGTTTACATTTAAATTTCCTCCTGCTTGGACCTGGCCTGCTCGGTTGTTCTCTGAGAATGACACTTTCCCATTCGCTACGGCGACGGGCTCCAACACACACAAACCAGCTATTGAGCTAAGCTGTAGCATGGGGAAAAAAAGAGCGTTAATAAAATCATTTGAAAGGCCATTACCTCAACTGACAGCGCGGTGTAAAATTTCCATTTTGAACGCTACTCTTCGAACGATAGCGAACTATGCGGGAAGATGCAAATGCACTTCCCGCCTAGCACAGAAAGGGATGCAACAATATTTTACTCTTTTAAATGAAGATAAGCTCCGCAATAATCTCACGCGTGCACTTATAAAAATGAAAAATATCTATATCTGTTAAGCATTTACCGGTTCCCGTGTGAATTCCTGTCGCGTTGGTCAGTCGCCGTAGATCGAATAACTGGGAAGCTACTTTTTGATTACAATTTATCGTTGAAAAAGTTGGGAAGGCATTTGCTAGTCTGACATCATATGTACATGATTGAACCAATGCACTGACATACATATTCGTGATGTTTTCTTACAGGGTGCTGAGCGGAAAACACGTGACGAAGAGCGACGAGCTGCGAAGCGCAAAATGACTGCCACTGGACGGAAAAAGTTGGATGAACTCTACCATCCAGTTGTGGACCGGTCCGAGTTCTACACGATGAGTGATCTGATGAAACCTCCTGTACTGTTTACTCCATCAGAGGACATTGATAAGGTAATATTCGCCGACTCTCTATAGTGACCATCCAAGTTGATTCAAAAATATCTTCACTCGTTTACAGCTTGCCTCGATGGATTTGCAGTTCTACGGCCATGATGCTGACTCACTTTCCGGGGGTTCAGACAATGTCAAGTCGCCCTTCCTACTGCATGCCAACAAAGCCACTACACCTACCCTCAAGTTCCACAACCACTTCCCACCAGATGTTAACACGTGAGTAAAAGTCGGATAGAAATTCCAAGATTCGCGCCTTCTCTAGAGAACCGAGAGGTAGCAAATTGTTTAGAACACTGACTAATCTTTAACTTCTTTCTTCCTTAACAGTGACAAAAAAGATCCCAGCATCATTATGGACGGATCGATGGTCAGTAACATGTCTGAATTCAGTCCGCAGATCAAGCGGCAGCGGATGACCCCGCCTTTGAACGAGCGGGTAATGCTGTACGTTCGACAGGACAACGAAGATGTCTACACGCCCCTGCACGTTGTCCCGCCATCGACGGTCGGGCTTTTGAATGCTGTAAGTTGATAGTTGCGCGCCGTACCCACACTGAACCAAACCAAATCTTTGGAAACTCAAAATACTTTTCCGGATTTCCAAGGAAAACCACACTCAATATGCATCTACCTTACCTCAAGAAAAAAAATCACAAATCAATTGTCCCGGTATTTGCACCTTGGTGTTGAATGTAATCGCAAATTTGATTGGATACACACAAAAATAAACCTGAAAAGGGAATGCACAGTTGTCAAATGCCACCTCTGACAGCTGTCAATCCTCTTTTGGGACCATATAGAAATTGACAACAAAATCGGAAATATTTGCGCCAATAACCAATTTTTAATTAATCCGCTTTATGTTTCTGTTTAATCATTAATTAAGGCACACTAGAAACACCAGCCAAACTACTGCTGCGGCGGTTTCATAACCACACAAAAACGGGCACCCAATTTTTAATACCTCCTCCGTTATGGACACTAATTCCTCAAGAGCAAGGGTCGTATTAACCATGAAGCAAACACCACCTTATATGTGTATGTCCCTCTTCTCCTTCTTCCGAGTGAATGTGAATGCGCTTATGTTTTGGGTTTATGCTATTAAAAAATCAAATCTTAAAATCCTTCGTGACTAGCACCGCACATGCACTCAGCTGAAGCTCAGCAAAACAAAAAAAAATAGGAATCCCGGAAGCTAGGTTATTAACATCATTCATCTGTCATATTGTTTGTTTCTCGAATACTTCCTTCATCCACGAGATTGCGAACGCGTGCGTGTCGGCGATTCGCGGCGGCGCGGCACCTAAAAGCTTTCCAAAACTCAAAGCTGTTAGTTTGTCATTCCACACCTTCTCCCAGCACAGGCAGGATTACAACGCGAAAGTTGATTATTGGCACAGAGTTTTCTAAATTTGTCGTCCCTCAACCAAAAATTAGCTACCCATCTACGGAGCCGAAAAGTATTTTGTTTTTCTCATTGCGCCAATTCCAGAGAAACATCGTCGCTGGAATTTAGTTTCACGCTCCGTTTCCAGCTTGTCCTACAGTTGTTTTCCCTCTCTCTCTCTGCTAATTCCAGATTGAAAATAAATTCAAAATTTCGTCGTCGAGAATAAATAATATTTATCGCAAAAATAAGAAAGGGTAAGTTGCCTCATTCAAAACGAGTACTATTGAAACCGTAGACTTCCTTTTTTCTGTCTGTTTTCTTTCCTCCTCTCTGAAACAATGTCACGATCAAAGCAACCATAGAAACCAAAAAAAAACCAAGAACAAAATTTGCTCACTTCCATCTCATCCATCCATCTTTTATATGCCACATAAACGCTCGTTGTTTTCGCTAACAAAGATTACTATATTTTACCAAATTACTAACAACAAAAAGCTACCTGTGTCTAAAAGCTTTAACCAAAGACGCACGCTGCTTCCTCCCCGCATTCGGCACAACAAAAGGGAAATCCGAACAAAGGGAGAAAGCTCGAAGTGTCGCTTGCTAACACCTAAATTTATGCTTCACTGTTAACACACCCAAAAAGCACGCGTGTCTTGCATGCAACTTATATAGAACATCGAAATTTTTAAAATAGGTCATCGAATCAAGCGGCACGTGAACTAATAACCAACTGCCTTTTTGTATTCCTTCGATTCGTTCACAGGATTACGGCGAGAATTGACGACGACATGATAAGACACTATTGCAACGAAGACATCTTCATCCTGGAAGTCCGACAGTATGAGGAAGATTTGTACGACATCACGCTGACAGAACTTCCAACGCATTGAACATAGAGAAAGGCAAATAATTTCCGGTTAGGTGTAAGAATTTTACTCTTCTGTTTTCTTAGTAATTTCAATTTGCGATAAAAAAAAAACAGAAAAAAAGGTTATCATTTTCGTTCGACAGTGCCTTAGAAGAGACATTCGTATTATTAAGTTGTACATTGTTGATATAGGAGCCCCGCAAACTCACTGCGGCAGATGAATAGCACTCGTACGTTTAAGATATCGCACGTTATTAGTTCGTAGGACCTGTAATTGATTAGATTTATTTATTTATTTGTAAACAGAACAAAATGATAATTAAAAATAAGATCTGAAGCATGCAACATATTAAGCTCCTCATGTCAAGAGATTCCGTGGACCGAAACGTAGTATTTAGGGGAGCAAACTTTCTTTAAAATATCAATCGAACGCATTTATCGAACCTAGCTTAATTGCAATTTCAATATGAACAAAACAAGCTGGAAATCCACTACAAGATCTCAAAATATTTGTATTTTTTTTGCGGGCATCAGAAGAGCGATTGGAATAGATCAGATCTGGTAGGTGCCCACAATTTGTTTTGCTCAACTGTTGGAACGATTGTTTCGATTGATTATGGTGCGCTCATTCTCCCCTGGCCGCCATGATTGTGTCAATGCCATTTAAATAATTGCTGCTTGCCAATCGTTCCAATCAGAGTAGATTTCAGCCATATTTTTTTTATAAATTAGATTTTAAAGATTATCCTTTGCCTTCGCCTGCGGAATGAGAATTATTCTTTGATTCTAAATCATTTTTACGATTGAACGTACTTTACAAGACAGAATCATAGCATACAAAACATTTTGTACAACAAAATAGTTTTTCTTTATTAATAGCTGGTAGCGATCATCCATCGGTTGCAATATTAACAATAATGATTCCAACGTAACAATAGCATAGCAAGATAAGAATATCTTTTAGGATCGTAAGTTAACGCGCTCATTTTACATTCCATGACAGAGTTTATAATTTTCATTCCACGCCTTTTTCTGGTATACTTAGACACATCATCGTACTTCTACTCTCGAAGCATTCCAAGAAAGCATGTTTTAGCTCATCTTTAAAATAATGATAAGAGATACTTTTAAGACAACCCCTCTGATGAAACTGCCATACTTGAGAATACAAATAGTAAATAAGAACAGCGTCTGTCAACATTGACTTCTAGTAGAAACAATACATTCAGCACTAATTGATAAGTACCTGAGAGATTTTAATTGAAGTAAAGACAGAAAGGGGAAGTATTTTTTAAACGAATGCAGTTTTTAAAAAAAACCCAAAACTGCACGTGACAGCGAAACACGAGTAATGCTAATGTGATATAGGAAAAGAACGCTACAAGATTTTCGTTATCTAAACAAACAGAAGAGACACGAACGCAGGCCACTAGCGGACTGACCGCATTTCCGCAGCAACACAAAAGTGCAAACATTCTTGCCACAAATGATTCAGAAAATCGTGCCCAAACGTCAATTGCCATACATTATGATCATTTCCCTCCTCAAAAAGTCCTCGGTGGCCAAACTGCACAAAGCACACAAATACACAAAAGCGCACAACTTTCATCAAGTTGAGTTTTGAAAACTAACTTCCGAGCTACGCTATTCGAAGTTATCTTTAGTAAGTAACTTGCGATTGGAAGGCAATTTGTCGCTCCACACATCGCTGAAGAATATTTGCAATATTAATTTTACTAATCTTAAAAGAGACTAGGACATAGTTACAGTATTTAACACGAAAAAACAGCTACATTCCTGCTGAGAAAAATCTTCTACTCCCGTAGGTAACCGACTATAAATGATTTCTTTTGGTGGTGGATGACGATCAACATTTTGATAGATTCTTCTGTATTCTTTGTTTTATTGTTCTCATCTCTATAATATAAATACTATTCTCAGTAGTTAAACGATATTCACAAAAAGAATGCAGTAATGATTTTCTTATAGTAGAAACAAGTTTTGCCATTACATACACGAGGAAAAATAGTCTCTTACTATTTGACAAACATGAGAAAAAAAAATGTGACTAACAATAAGATTAAGCTAAATAAAGAAAATTATGATTCCAATAGTAAGATAGTTAAGAGATTTATAGTAGAAAAAATTCGTTTCTTATTATGAAAGTAAATTTCAAAATTTTCTATTGTTATATTTTATGAATATTGAATAAAACATGATTTTTACTAAACATCCTGGGGTCTATTTCTTAATAATTCTGAATATCCGAAATCTCATATGCCGTTGGCCTATTTCCTTACATGGTTAAAATCACCGACGCCAGGAAGACGACTCCACCACCTGGACCCTACCTATCGACTCATGAATATGAGCCGGGACCATCGGCTTTACTTCCCTTCCGAAGGAAGACGTGACCAGATATTTTCGCCTCAGAAAAACCACCGACGTTGACTGGGATTGAACCCAGACCCAGGCACCTCTGCCAAGTAGCTGTCACAAAATTTCGTCAATTTTCTTTCAAATTTATTTTGTTTCCTCCAAATAACACCCCCATTTGAAGCGACACTCATGTACCAATGCTTGACACAGTAAAATTTGTTTGGTCTACTGAATTTGAGAAAGCATTTGAAGACCGTCAAGGATTTCTTTTGAAGCCAAATCTTCTGGATTTTTTTGATCTATGTAAGCTAACTTTTGTGGTAATAGATGCCTCCTGTAGATCATTGCACGAAGGCGTCATCAATGCAGTTTTGACAGTTTAGGGAGCTTGTTTACATGGACTTAGAATATTTTCGGTAAGATGGGTTTGAAATTTTGTGCTCAGAATTTGTTGCAATTGAAGTAAATTTGCCGGAAAACAGACGCCAGTGCTTATTTTTACATCATTTCCTGAATCTAATCGTACAGAATCCGGAAAAAAAACAATGAAAAATTTCGTTTGAGCGGTTCAAATTCTAACACCTTGTAAACAAGCTCCGTGAACTGTCAAAAAAGTGAGGTTAATAGATTCGGTGCAATGATGCTATGGTTTGGGTGTGGTGAGCGCACATTTGGTTGACGGTGAGGAGAAACCAGGGGCCTGGCAACCCTATCCTTGTTACTAACGTTTGACAGTATGCAACATATCGCGGGCCTTATTTGAATAAGGCCCGTCTGACGTTTGTTTCTACGGGTACGAGCCCCAGTATTGTTTACAAACAATGAATCTTTTGACGTTTGGATGTTAGAGATGTTGGCTAAAGCAAAATGACTTCTCGCCTGCTCCCTGCTCTGAGAAAAATTTCATAGTTGGACCGACAATTAAATAATGGTCAGGATGACTATCGCATATAATGGTTTCAATAACCATGAAAATGGTCGAATTTACCACGTTCATGGCAATTTTGACTATGATCATGGTAACAAGGACTATTCCAACATTATGGAAAATGTTGCATCAACTATTTTTATTGGCAGTTTTGACCATGATCATAGTCGGTTCAAAATCACTATACTGCAATAGTCATCCTAACCCCCAATAATGGTAAAATTGACCATCAAATTCCTCTCTGTGTGGGAGAAACCGATTAGCTTTACACGCTAAGATCAGTTTACCCAAATATGGGTGAAGAATACCCATAATCGAGAAAACTGCACATACTTATTTATGGGTACGTTACTACTTACCCATATTTGATGATATGTACTACCACCCATTGTAGCACGGAAACTACGTCCGACAGCAATAGGCTCTCCTCTCTGTTAGACTTGATCAAGCTTTAATAACCACTTATTATCCTAGTCATGCCATTGTATGAAGGGCCAAAAAGGGGTTGGATGGATCGATAGGAAACATCACTTATACGTATCTACAGGGATATAAAGAATCTCCTTCCAACAACAAGACTGAACAATTGGTCACAAGAGCAAGCTATCTAACATAAGGATGCCCCAATGGGCGGGGAGAAGAGCCCGCCCTTTATTCACAAACTGTTAGCAATGGGGAGTTGGCATTTCCACTCTCCCCATCCAGAGTGCTTCAATCGGGTGATCAAAAAACAATAAGCAATGGTTAAATCATCTATGAAGTAAAATCGATAAAACAATATCATCAAATATAATGATATTGTGAGTTATGGTACAGTGATGCCAAAAATTGAACTGTAACATCAGACACTAGCCGAATGGCAAACAGCGCTGTACGAATCAAAACAGCTCAGATTTGGAAGAAGGTCTATTCGCAAACAGGAAATGAAAAACACATTAGGTAATAAGTACAAAATCCTACCATAGATTCCGTTGCAGCTTCTTTTAATCAAGGTACTAAATACTTCTCAATCATAATGATAATTCGACATAAAGGACAAAATAATTAAAAGTATATATAACCTTTAAGGTGAAATTGTGAAAAACCAATATTTATGTTAGAATATAAATCACGAAAACACAAGAAATGATAAAAATGATAATAATGATGATAAAGATGATAGAGATGAATGATAATGGCTATGAATAAAAAATGTCCGGAAAAAAAGAGATAAGATAAAATATATAGTGAGGGTATATTGTAATATGAACTGAAAATTACATGTGTGCCGACTGCTGTTTTGTTGCAATTGTAGACAAACTTGCGCATCCATTATGAACCATAAAATTTAGGCAATGTATGACCACCATGAAAAAAAAAGAATTTTAAATTTTAAATTATTTTATAATACCTGACGACCTGGAAGACCTGAAAGATATGAGAATGGAAAATTATGATGATTTACCGGTCGCACCCCTCACTTCGCTATTGTCGGATTGACAACATTGCCCAGGCTACGTCAACCAGCGTCTCCATGTTTCAGCTGGCAGTCTTTTGTGATCATATGACTCGTGGAGGCGTGAGGTAGGAACTTGTAAGGACCAGAGGTCGGTCGCACCCTCCTTAGAAATTGTCAACTCACCATTTGAAGCCCCGTTACTACTTACCCATATTTGAGTATTTTTTCCCATACAAATTTACTCTATCAAAAGTCTCAAAAAAAGTCAACTTTACCCATGTATGAGTATGTCAACCTGGTAACAACTTGACAGCTCCAGAGTAAAGTCAATGTACCCCGATAATTTTGGCTCACTGGTTCTGTCAAATCGAATGAATCATAGAACAAATAATCAATTGAACGTAATTACATCGAATATTATTTTCAACTCTGTGGAGCTCATTTTCGTACTTGATGAATATAATGCCGACGATATGTTGTAATTTTTCCTACATGTTGAATGGTGGATATTTTTACCCTTCTTACAGAGAAGTAAGTAAGGGTAAAACGATCGCTTCAGGGGCGATAGGGGATAATATCTGAAAAAAAAGTTTCTACGCATGAGGTCAAATCTCAAAGTTTACGGAGTTATTGAACTTTTAATGTTATGGTTCATGTTACTCTTTAATTAGTTCTATCAAAAAAATATGTTAATTAGCAAAAAGCTAAGGAAATTTTCTACAAAACAGTTTCATATAAACTTTTAGTACTTATCATTTGGTGTCTTTTAGGGTTAAACATGTTTTAAATATCTCTTTTTTTTAGGTTTGATTGAATAATTTGAAATGATTATAAAAACACTCCGAAATAGTCAGCACATAAAAATTTTTGAAAACTGGCAAGACGTGAATAAAATAGACGATTTTGTTTAGAAATATTTTCCTCTTCAGCATCCTTTATCTTCCGTATCTCCACAGAGATCAGACATCCAAGCTCGAACATATTTTCTCCAATTTACTGTGTAAACTTTTAAAATCAAACCGTTGGAAAAACCACGCCGCCTAGTCTATGTTTCACCAAACTAAAATTGACAGGCTATCAAATCTCAAGAGGAGGCAAGTGGCCATCAACATAAGATTCACCAAAACTAACGGAAACGAGCTGTAATTTTAAAATGGCAGTTACAAAAATTTACACAGGATGGGAACTCCAGTTGGATGTCTGTTCTCTGTGGTTTCTCTCTATTTCTCTCTCTCTCTCTCTCTGTTTCACTTTCCCGCATTCCCATTACTAAGTAATGATTATTTATATTTGATACAATCGAAATCAAAGGAATGGAAAACAGCCACATCCACATTACGCCCAAATAAAAATTTGTTCTTGCACTGCTTTTAACATCCACACATAAGCAAATGAAAACATGTATTCCAAAGGTAAAAAGCGGTAGTATCGAAAATGGATGGCCCAATTGTTTATGCATGGTAGAGACATCTACAATTTGTAGATGGGTACGTGAAACTAAGCTCATCTGTCAAGATGCTCGGGGTTGGAGTATGTGCACTTTTTTGCGATTATGGGTAAACTGGGCTTAGCGTTCACATCGTTTGTTTTGATTGATGCTCAGAAAAACTACCCCATTCTGAACCTGAAAGGGTTGGCAGTATAGTCAGCACGGTGAAGAAATTCCACAAATTTCTCTACGGGATGCATTTCACGATACACATCGACCACAAACCTTTGATGTGATGTGATGGGACGCCACCACCAGTGCAGGACTTGCCATGGCGTAGAGTTCCTCCTAATGGCAAGATCAAACTGTACATACCTGTAACGTAACCCTCACTATTCCGTTGCAGGAAGGGTCAAAAATGGTGGTGTGCACCCGTAAGCAGAAGCACTAACACGAAACCCACGGGAAGGATAGAGAATCTCCTTCCAACGAAATGCTCTTATTACAGAAAATGAACAGAATGCAATACACATTAGGATTTCCGTCTGGTGGTTTTGTTAAAAATAGGGTTAGCAAACTCACTGTAGACTGTCGGAAGATAATTAGACCATCGCTAATCTCAGTCTGATGATTTTCATCAAGGAAGGCATAATTATCATCCATGACTTGGGCCAGATAATCACGAATCCCTCATCCAGCCTACAATTCGTCTGGCACCCTGTATTCCCCCCTTATCCTTTGTTATTGAATGTATCTATGTAATTTACGTAATAGAATAGAATATCTGTATTTACGAAATAAATCTGACATCTACTGAATTGTTACTGCAAAATAAATATTAGATGTGTAATAAAATCTTAATAGTCCTGAAAAAGCCAAAAAATCGACATAGATAAGTTCATCCAACCGAGATAAAATTTAGAAGATAAGATATTTGAATTGTTTATTTTTTTATACCAACAGACTATTGTATATTTCAAAGAAATCAGTTTGAGTGATCGAAGAAACCGGTTTGATGATTCCTGAGATAAACGAAGTATTTAATCATAATACCACTAAACACAAATGTTTAAATACAATTCAATACTACTTATAAGCACATGACAGTCTTTTATGAAATAATAGTTGAAATAGAATTTTAACACTGGTTTGATGATTCCTGAGATAAACGAAGTATTTAATCATAATACCACTAAACACAAATGTTTAAATACAATTCAATACTACTTATAAGCACATGACAGTCTTTTATGAAATAATAGTTGAAATAGAATTTTAACACTGGTTCACTGTTAAGCTCGCAGCTCAGCTTGATCATATGTTTCTCATTTCCAAAGTCAAATTGGAAAATGTAATCCAGATGATGCTGCACCAATCCCAAGTTACATTTTTAATTAGATAAACGCTTCATAGGCTATACGTATACAATTTTAAACTGAGTAATGGTTAAGTAGGGGTTGCACAAGCGCCCAGCCGGTTTGATGATTCCTGAGATAAACGAAGTATTTAATCATAATACCACTAAACACAAATGTTTAAATACAATTCAATACTACTTATAAGCACATGACAGTCTTTTATGAAATAATAGTTGAAATAGAATTTTAACACTGGTTCACTGTTAAGCTCGCAGCTCAGCTTGATCATATGTTTCTCATTTCCAAAGTCAAATTGGAAAATGTAATCCAGATGATGCTGCACCAATCCCAAGTTACATTTTTAATTAGATAAACGCTTCATAGGCTATACGTATACAATTTTAAACTGAATAATGGTTAAGTAGGGGTTGCACAAGCGCCCAGCCAATATTTTCATAAGCAAATCTGGCGAATCTACCCAGCTTCATGAAAATGCAAAAAATGTCAAGCAGAATATGTAATCGGTTTATAGCCTAGGAAGCTTTTATCCAAAAATTATACAACTTATTACGTAACTGTTCTTTTGAAACGCATATTCAGCATATTTATTTGTTCATCGCAATTTCTATTTTTAAAACTGTGGCAAACAGCTTTTTATTGGTAGTCTTAACACGTTGATATAAACGCTTAAACATAGTCACTATACAGCAATCGAAAAAATATGTTTACAATACTCGTGGACGGTATTACGGCAATGTTGTTGTTTTATCGTTGTAATGCGTAACTGACATTTAACTATATGAACTTTGTATTATAATGTTTATATATAGTATATATTAACATATCACTTACCCGTGTACTTACCAGATTTGAACTCTGCACCTTCACCTTAAGAACGGTAACTGTACCCTCAGATCCATATCAGCTGTGAGGAATTCCAGTACCCGTATTCAAAGTGTTCAAAACATATTTTAGTTCTAATAATGTTGAACAACAATAATTGCTGAAGCTCTTTACGAACAGGTTTGTACTGTTTTGAAAATCAGTGTTACTGAGATTCTTATAATCTAAACATGATCACCATCCAATTTACGTTGTTAGCTGTGCCGCGCTTGGATTCATTTGTTATAATTTTTTAAACTACATTAATATCAATTTTATTTATAACTGTTGTTAAAGATTGCTATATTTATCATTGCTATATTAAAGAATTCCCGGTGATTAAAAAAAATCCACTAAGACCAGGAATTGAACACCTTATCTTATGCTCAGTGGAATTTATATTGTTTATTTGAAAGCAATTTTCGACAGCACTGTCAATTGCACGAATCTCCGAATATGAACTCCTCAAATAAGCTTCATACTTTGTCAGATTTCGTTTTCAATAGTAAGTACCGCTTTTCTTAATTTTTTTAAACATCCTTCGAAATATTTTGAAATCTAAATGCTCTGCTCGGTAAAATGGAGGGTATTCCTTTTATTTAGTTTGACAGCTAAGA
Source organism: Aedes japonicus (assembly GCA_034211315.2). Classification (NCBI taxonomy): domain Eukaryota; kingdom Metazoa; phylum Arthropoda; class Insecta; order Diptera; family Culicidae; genus Aedes; species Aedes japonicus. Next base: position 552,565 of record JASCZW010001175.1, read on the forward strand.
CTCAACTCAAGAGCTCAAGCTCAAGAACTCCATATAAATAACGGCATATATGCTCCATACTCTGTGCCGCAACTACACTCAGGAAATTATCCCTACGATCAGAACTATTAACCACAAAGCCATAAAAGCATGCCTCTTCTACGCTTTCAATTGACATCGCTTATCAAGCGTGTATAGTCTCGTGGGATTGTGGGACGGCTCTGGATGCCGAGGTTTATGGTTTGCATCCCGATTGCAACTTTTTTTTTTCATGTGAGGAAAATATTCATACGATCGTCATATGATTTCTTTCCATAAGGGAATCATATAAAATTTGCAATAATGTCTTCTGGCAAATTTCCATACTAGATTCGAATGAAATCTTATCGATGTGTTCGCTCAATGTACTTATACAACATTTTATACAGCTATAATCACTAAGCTGTATAGCGGCTATGGCATTTTTAATATAAAGGCTTTTGAAAAGCTATTATAAAGCCAACAAATAAAACTGTGTAAGAGAACACAGAATGATAATTCAAAAGCTTAACCGTCTAATTTCTTAGCGACATAAACAAGCTGTGTAAATGCAGGCAAACATTGTTCGCATAAGAGCTTTCTTTTCAAAGTATGCAACCTAAAGCTAAATGTTGTGTTAAAGCTGTGTTACATTAAGCATAAGTACTGCATCGATGTTTTAATTCTGCTTATAGCTAATTCAGCTTCACTTGCTTTTATACAATTATAAAACAGCTTATAAGTTCTTAACTTCGGCTTAGGCAACTAAAAATGTTAGTTGGGATGCTACTTTTTAAACCTAGTATGCAGCTGACAAGTAAGGACCTGAAGTAATTTTTTCGCCATTTCTACCGAAGTGATTTTGACAACTGCTCAAGTATGGGTGAAATGTCAGTTTTCCTTGCGAAATAATCAAACGGAATATTATTCCGCTAGGAATAGTGACAGTCCCATTTGTGGTAGATATAGTAGTTGGATGGCAATTGCGATAATAATGGTAGCAGTTATAGTGTTTAAATATTTGTAAATATTTTGAAATCAATATGTATACTTTATTTTGAGTAATTTTTCATGAACATGCATATAACTCGTAAGAAGGGTATTTACATAGAAGCGTGGACAAAGAAAAATCGTAGTAGGTGAATGCGCATAAACGATTCGGTCTTCAGTCATCTGACGAATTTTGTAGAGCAAAGTTGTAAGTGCTTAATGTTGAGACGATTGATCAAGGCTGGAAACCTTGATCAGGTCACGACACCATTTAGATTACATGAGCAGGCGTTACTAGTGTTACGAAATTTGCCTTCCTTTTCAGCTGCATACAAGGTAAGTAATTTCGACAGTAAAAGCATTTCTTGACCATTTCTTGTCCTATCCTATTGAACATTACTTTTGAGCTGCATACTAGCCTTTAGCTAGCAATGAAGCATTTATTGAGATAATGCAATAATGCAAAATTTAATGCGTATTTAACGTTAAGTTGTTTGAAGAAAGTAATCCATCATAATATTTTAACTGTAAAGGTAATGCTACATAGCATTGGAGTTGTTGAATAAATGTGATATGGCATGGCTGTTGCTGATAGTCGGTAGAATTAGTGTTATGATATAATGCTTGTGGTTACTTGGGTATTTGAAGACCGATATTTTTTCAAAATTAGGCAAACGGAGCCCCTGCCATCTTAACAGGTTAAAGGATGTTCCACTGACGAATGCAAGGATGTTCCACTGACGAATGCATATCCAACATAATCCTTGGTCAAAATAGCCGAAAAACACCGGACATCATTCAATAGTAACTGAAATGAGCCCAAGAATACTATTATTAAACGAAGTGAATGACACACTCCTCAATTCCTAATAACATACTAAAATTGCAAAATTTCGATTAGAAATAAAACGTGTACGAACCAAATCATCTATACCGATGAACACCCAATTTTCGCACTTACAACAGGGTTGAAAGTTACAAAGCGAAATATCGAACAATCAACCGATATCCACGCTTTAAGAAGACTTCACCACAAGAACTTGGAACATCTGGAGAACCTGAAAGTAACAAAAGTCATCCATCAATGGACGATAGTCGCAGGATATTCCTTCACTGCTTTCATGATCATAATCGTTGTAATTTACACTATTTTTAGACTCAGGAACCACTGGAAGAAAGTACATATCAACCAAGCAAAACCACATAAATCTGCGGATAGTCAACCCATCGATCCGGCACCAGACAGCGAGCTCATTTTAAATCGCTACCCAAGTAACCACGAGGCTGTAATAGCATGCATATATAGGGCATATGTATTACGTCTGGTGCATCATTGAAGTTGGTTTGAAGCTGAAAAGGGCCCCACTAAGATCGAGCTAATGCTATATCTTTTGTAATGCCATAAGACATGCTAATGTAGCATTACTGCATTGGTAATGCATCACTACATTCTTAAGCTAATCTAATGCTTCATTACTTGACAACTGTAGAATTGATGCGATCTCACATTACCGATGTTGATTTTGGGTTGAATAAGTGCAATAATATAAAGCTTGTCGTTACTTGGGTAGTCTCGTGTTGATTGTTGGTTTAACCGTATTCAATTGTATAATATTTTTCTTAAGATTTGTTTTTATTTATTTATTTTTTACTGTGTATGCGATGCATTGAAATTATTTTTAAATAACATTGCTTAGTTTTCACTGACCGTGGATCAGCTTTCATTACGATTGACAGTACTCTCGTTGACAGTGCACTGTTGTTATTTACCTGAATGATGTGCCGCTACTGTTGACAACCGTAGTCCTTGATCGTGTTCCGGCAGTGAAGTTGCAATTTTAATTCTCAATAGTTTTCCTGAACTAACATGGGTGATGAAAATGAAAATTCGTGTGACAAGTTCGACGATGTAAAGTCTGACAAAATGTTTACTCTGAAGAAATGGAATGCAGTGGCCATGTGGAGCTGGGACGTGGAGTGCGACACCTGTGCAATCTGCCGAGTTCAAGTTATGGGTGAGTGATTGATACTTAATTGGTATAACAATCCTACAGGATAAGTCTTCGGTTGTGTTTTATTGAACTGTATTGATAACGATAACCGGTTATCGTTCACGCAGTTTATTGGCTCGAGAAAATGATTTACCCATAGTTGTTCCATAAAAAAGGAAAAGCCATGAAACAATAGTAGTTGCACCAGATATTGCATCATGCACTATAGAATGGACAGACCAGTAGCCATGAGCTCCAATCAATTGTTTTAGAACAATAGAAATATGTATATCGATTCACCTCGGATTTTCAGTGAATTAATTCACTCATTTTTGGGATACTAAATTGAGTGAGGTCGTATGAGGCTGCTATATTTAAATACAATTCTTTTTGTTTTTAATAGAAAAACAACCAAAAGTATTGTATTTTTGAACAGTAAAAATATTTTAATGATTAACTAATACCTAGATTAGTTAATACCTATGTAGGCGTATGAGGAAGTTAGTTGTGGAATAACAAGGGGACAACACACTCCACTGTGTTGAACCGTTCCCATTGTCGCTATCAGATTGGTCTTTATCTATCGCTGGCGATTCGCAATTGATTTTGAAGATTCCGGATCATGATCGCATCCAAGCTCTGATCAACTAAAAAATCTTACTAGTAACGACAGTTCTTTATTCCAACTTATTCATGTGTTTTGAAGCTGTAACTTTACCATTTCCACCCGCACTATGGTTTGCTTATTTCACCCCGGACAAACAAAGTGTTTTCAATTAAGTATTTCTCAATTTAAAAGTGAAGTGTGTCAATGTGTATTTCAAATGTTCGAAATATACCTAAATGAATTGTTTGCTATTACAACTCCATAACCTAACGATTTGGTCTGTTGTCTGACATTCCAATTTGGTACCCTTTTTGTAGATTGGACATATAACTCCTTCGTTCCACTCCTCTGATCAGTATTCCAGATCAAGCCTTTCAGTCGATGCAGACAAGTCGTCAACTTACCCGGGCCCATTTTTAAAAGTTCCTTTCCGGAACCATCCTTACCAGTTGCTTTGTTGTTCTAAGTCTGCTAGAAAGGATCCTTAACTTCAATAAATGTGGAAGTTGGCTCGTCTCCTTCGTTTACCGTAACGATGAAACCATTTCTCCTTCTGTCATGGTGTTCCGTCACTGCGCTCTCGACGTGTTCATTGTAGTGATGCTTCGATGTTTCAATCAGCTCACGTCGTTAGGTAATCTACGAAAATATCTTCTTCCTTATCTCGGCATATTTCGGTTCGTGGAACGAAGCCTTAGCGGAATCCGTTGAGTTTCTTATAGAATTTTCGGTTACTTGAGAACGATACAGCTGGTCAATCTCTTCACACTCCAATTCCTCCAGGCCGCGCTTCTTATCCCGGAAAAGAAAAATGACTGTCTTTGTTTCAGCTTGAATCGTTTGACATTTTGACGGGTTTATTGCTGCAGTATCATTGCCGCGTTGCTTTCTGCTCGTCTAAAATCATCTGACATTCCTCGTCGAACCAATCGTTTCGAACGAATTGTTTCCACAAATCGTATGGCATCATCTGCTGCGTTGTAGATAGCTGCATTAACACTACTGCGGCAGTCCTCAAAAGGTGCTTCGCTCAGTGCTTCCTTATCCGGGCTATGCCCATACTCAGTTGCGGCATCACAAAACTTCAGTTATTCCACGGTAAAGGGCATCAGTCCCGAATATTGTTTATAACAGAAAGTCTTTAACCATTACAAGATAGTGCGCCACGATAGGCTCTGACTTCTATAATATACTAAACATGTCTTTCGTCTATAAAAACGGTCCGTTGTAGTGATTTCTAGGTGTACCGATATTTGAGGATGCGATGAATATAGGTACTACCTGTGGCCATATTCTTGAAGCAGTAAAATCGATTAGTCTTGATGATGATGATGATGATGATGATGATGATGGCCCCGCCCTTACGCCTACAAAGGTTTGAGCTAGACGATTTTATCTCTATTATAATTAATTTGGTAACAATTCAAACCAGTTATGCAAAAAAAAACGAACTGATTTCATATACAGATATAAATTTCTTCAAAAGTATCCATTTGCTTCACAGCGACACAATCGTGAAAAGCTTTGAGGTTAACCACAAAAGTTCGCAAGTATTCCCAGCGATCAGGAAATTCTGTTGCAATTCAGATCACAGCATCCAGTAAAAGGACATTATCGAAAGACAAGCCAATATCCGATCCTGCCCGCTACAGAGTCAGAGGTTCCAACACTAATGGAACCGCCACCTTTGTTTTGGGCTGACCAAGGATATCCCCAATCAGGGAGATCGAGAAAATTTCCAAACCGAAAAAATTCTGGACCGGCATTAGTCAAACTTTTACTTTCAACCACAAAAGAATTGACGAAGAATTCCCCGACATTCAGCCAGACAACTCGCTACTATTTCAAAGTACCATCTAAAGCATCAAAGGCCAAGTTTTTTTTTACGAATTCAAAAAGAAGTCCATCATATCTGTATACCGCGCGCGAGGCTCAAACAATTGTAGACTACTTTCTTTGTTATTTTTTTTTTAAACTAATACAACATTATGCAAATTTCCATCATCATCATTGTGACGAACAAAATAGTGAGTATTGTAGTATTGTAAATGTGAAAAAATAAAATTAAAAAAATAAAATAGCCAACTCATTAGAATCCGTTTGTAAAGAACTTCGTCAGATACATTCTTCATCTTAGGTCCGCTGGCGTATTCGTCAGTCGCGCAGAGAAAGATTTCTTATCGTCCTCGTCACTTCCTAGGTTAGAGGTTGACTATGTCTACATTGAAGAAATGACTTTTGATTTTCAACATTGAACTTATGGATTGCCCACCACCCAAACACGCTCTTCTACATTTCGCCCATCATGTATTACCGCAACTTTGGTAGATGATATTACCGTCCTTATACGCATGTACCGTCGATACTTTCCAGCAAATCTCCTGCTACAATGTAGAACTTGCGGACCGTCAATAACTCGGAAAGAACGCGATTACCTCCGATGATAAGCTGCTCCTAATATGGACAACAAAAGCTGTTCTGAGCCGCCCCTAATATGAAATAACAGTCGCTCAGATAGGCAAACCTCCTTCCCACTGAGGTTCGTTAGCTGATCTTCCTTATGGTTAGTCGTACCCAAGTCGGCACCATAAAAAGGTAGTCACTGGACAAGAGACTAAGGATCACAGTAGGGTATTTTTATATATGTGGGTACGTGCAATACTAATGGTACGAATTGTCCAAACGTTCAACATCTGGACGCAAAAAAGGATCTATCTCCGAACCATGTTAATGAAATTAAAATGTTGGGCACTGAGAATGAAAATTTATTGAAATAAAAAAATAGCAACACAAATATTCTGATTTGGTTTTGATGAAATCTTGAACTTTTCTTAAAATACCACTCATATTTTGGACAGTCTGTTGGCTTACCTGAGTGGCGATTTTGTTCAACCATCTCTTCATATGTGTTGCATCTCGAGTCATCTGTCCACTGTTCTTCAACTTCTGTTTGACAACTGCCAAATATTTCTCAATTGATCAGAAGTACTGGCACGAAGAAACTAAGCTCCCAAAAATTAAGTCATTTTCACTCATCTTGACTGCAAAGTAGAACCAATAATAATTGAGTTATTTAGAAAGTGCCCAATTTTGAGTATTCCGAAAAGACTTAATTCTGAAGGAAATTAACTGTTCGATAAAAGTAAAAATAATCTAAAATTATTTTTTTAAATATTATTCGAAAATGTGCTAACTGAACTTTCTTTCACTAAATCCAAAAATTAAAACATACATTTTGAATAAAACGATATGTGTTTGATTTGTTGGTACACTCTCGGGTACTTTAAAATATTCCATTGGAAATATGAGGCGATATGATATGAACATGGAACATATTCAATTGGTACAGAAAAAGGGAAAGACCTTCAAGAGGATGTTCAAATCTGGAAGACCTTTCGTTGTCGTGTTCATAGTGCTTATACGATTATGCGACAGGAACTGTTTCTGGACTTTATTTAAAAAACTAGATGGTACAGTCCCATTGGAAAGTTCGAAATGATGACGTAGGACTACGCTACCAAATGTAAGCCATTTTGATTATACAATGCCATATTCTCCTATGCATTATACTTTTTATGACATTTTCAATAGTATATGTCCCGAAATCAACAATGCTGTCTATTGACATCGATGAATGAATGAGAAATTTTCCCGATCGATTTGGGCACAAATTTTGATTTATTTTTTGGAGAAGCGACTGGGATATTATTGATGATGATGATGAAATACTACCATCTATTGCAGCAAGGTAACTTTCCATAGCAGTGAAATAATCTAAAAAACGATGTAATCAGGAGTCTATTGTTGTTTGTGATCATCAAGCTCCTGTATCAAGGCCCAAGAACGTTTGGGTGGGCTGTAAGCAGAGATACTTACTCGAAATCCGCGAATATAGGAAAGAGAATCTCCTTCCAACTTCCAAGATAAATCTTCATGCAAATTCACACCCACACCACTAGAATCGAGCCCTATCCAAATCGTTTCACTTGGGTACCCTGATGGTCCCTCCCTTTCCCCGTTATACATTATGTCATGGATATTTAGTATGTTTTGTAGTGGTCAAATGATTACTTACCCTGTGTTAGAAAATTTGGCCAAAAGTAAAATTGGTTAGGGTTACCGTTCTTTACTTATTGCTCTATGTCATCTCGATGTTTCTGCTTTTGAAGAGTTGAGTTAAGGCAAAAGCCTATGTTGGTCTATGGCCTATACACGATGTCATATGGTATTGCTCGCGGTCATAGGATAGCGAAGAGACGGGAGAAAGGAGAGAAAGCATTAGTGAATGGTAACATGCTATGCGCATGTGAAATTTTCATGGTGATATTCTCACAACGGCCGTTCAGAGTGGTTCGACGGATGAATATGAGAGATCATTCTTGATGAGTTTCCACTGAGTTTACTCAATTCCATCACGTTTAGTTATAAAAGACAACAAACATTTTACTACGTGTTACATTTGGGAATATGAGTGTAATTTTTCCCCATTGCATCTTCAAGTGACCACTACAAGCAGTCCATTTGGTTTAGACACTTTTGAACGTTGATGTGGCAGCCTATTCACACATGAAATCTGCCGCGACCAACTCGGCAGAACGCGCCCATACCGCTTTCTGCACCGAAGGACAGGGGAGAAACGATTGAGCTATTAACGCTCAAAGCCTGACCACTTTTTGTGACGGTCACAATTTAATTTTGTTAAACTATACCCCAGTACAGAAAACAAAGACGTAGTCCTACGTTAATAAACTGAAAATCGACCCACACATTTCAGCGGTATGGTTGATTTTTTGATCATGGTAATGTTGTGCACCGAGCGAATGTGTTGCTTCAACACCTCGAAGTTGCCGTTGATATTTTCTTCACATTCATCAACGCAGCAATTCGTCCAAAATGCCATTCCGCCAAAGCGACAAGAATTAGAATAGGCACTCAAATAAGTGAAATAATTACACATACCGGTTCATAATCTTCTTTAATTGCTCCTCCTCGGACGCGTTAAATTCTAAACGGTACGTCTTGGGCGGAGTTTCGGTGACAGTACGTATAACAGTCACATCAGTTGGATTCGGTACAATGAGCGATGCGTCATCCTTCTCTACCTTGGATGGTGTTGTGATTCTCGAAGGGTCCCTCCTAGAGCACAGACGCTGATGCTTTGATCATCGTAATGTATCGACGAAACTGTCGGCCCTCCACTGATACAACTGTAGAACGATTCGTAGTTGAGTTGATGACGATTGTTTCGAATATCGAGGCCGTTGTGGGTGCTGAGCTCGTGCTTGTATTTCCAGTATACTTGAAGTGTTGATGACAAATCGTCGTATTTATCTGGCCAACCCTCAATGATACAGCGGATGGTAGATTGAATATCTGGATCTTTCCGAGCTACGGCGCGAACTTCATTAACTCGAGCGTCTGCCATAGGAAGATAGTCTAATGCGCAAATATATTCTAAATCAGCAAATAAAAAAAATATCGTAAATACCACGACTTTTGTTGTTGTTTGAGTTTTGTTGTCACTACTGGCATGCATGTCCGCGATCACCACTTGTTTACCTGGGGTGAAGTTTAGTGTAAATCGATAACGTTGTCGTGCCAATAGCATACGCTTAACTCTGAGCGGCGCTTCCATTAGAGGTTTCTGAAAGATTCGTATCAATGGCTGATGATGTGTCTGAACAGTTACTGGGCGTCCAAAAATGTAACTTTCGAATTTGCGACAGGCAAAAATGATAGCTAAAGCTACCGTTTTAATTTGTGCGTAGCGACGTTCTGTTGCACTGAGGTTTTTAGACGCGTAGACGACTGACTGCCCATGGTCCCATGGTGTTGTATTTCTCAAGATGGACAGGCAGTCGTCTACGCGACTAGGACCTCAGTGCAACAGAACGTCGCTGACAGTAGTGTCGCATTGGACAACCGTTTTCTAAGACGTATCAAAGCATCTCATAACTGGCTTAATTTGTTCAAACGTTTCGTTCTGCTCTTGCGATCAGTTCCAGCATCGGGTTTTGTACGTCAAACGGCGCAACGATTCCGCTACCGTAGAAAGCCTTGGAAGAGAGTGAGATCCCCATAAACCCTTGGATGGTAGGAACATCTCCAGGCTTCGGCATGTCCAAGATGCTGCTCACCTTTTCCGGATTCGTTCTTACCCCGTTAGCTGTCAAGATGTGACCGAAGTATTTGACGCTATCCTATCAAGCTATCCATAATCAATCGACATTTTTTTTCTTCACGACCTCCTACACTTGGTCCGCAGCTCGTTTTTGCGAAGATGGGTCTATACGCATGCTTGAAACGCCTTCCAGCATGGTCTGTGCTAGAATTACTTCTGACATATTTTGCTGAAGAAGTTCAGGGAGAAAAAATAAATGCCTTATTAATATTGTAAAGCGTTGTTTCAGAAAATTGTACACTTGCATACGTATTTTTAGCTTCTCGTTGATAAACATTTAATATGTTTTTATCTTTCTGGAATGTTCTAGGTTATCCAAAATGAACCAGAGCTCCGAACTTCAGATCTACAGTTGATACAGAAGCTTTTAGAGCTGTATAAAGTTCCGATACGTATTCAAACATATTGCATAAACCTTTTGGAATCAACAGTTATTATTTGAAAACTTGATGATGTTCTAAGTAATCGAAACTGACCTTGAGTTCAAAACTTAAGATCGACAGTAGTAACTATAGCTTTTTGGGCTATACAAAATTACGCTACGTGTTAAACCATATGTAGTAAATATTTTCGAACGTAAAGAAAAACACCATGAGATGAACGGGGATAATCTAGGTCTTCCAAACTACCCTTGAGTTCAGAACACAAGTTCTACAGTTTTAACATTAGGTGTGTGGAGTGTGTAAAGGGACAATATGTATTTATATTGATTGAATAGTGTGGAAGGCTTACAGACATAATGCGGCAATCTTGGGATATTCTAGGTACTCCAAACTGTACTTAAGTTCAAAACATAAGCTCTACCGTTGCAAAAAAAGTTTTTTGAGCTATATATTGGGATTCAAACATATTCAATGAATCTTTTAGAAGTGTAACACTCATTATTTTATAAATTTGAGATCCTCTAGAAAATCCAAGCCGTCCTGGAGTTCGTAACTTGAAATATACTGTAGTAGTTTGTTGGGCTATACAAAGTAACATCACGTATTCAAGTATATTCAGTGAATATTTTCGAACGTATAAATACATTAGAAGATAATCTTGGGATAGTCTAGGTCTTTCAAACTGTCTGAGGGTTCAGAACTCATAATTTAAGGTTGTAACAGTAAATTTTAGGCAATACAAAGTTACAATAAATATTCAAACATATTAAATAAATATTCCTAAAGTGAAAAAAACATTACAAAGCCATATGACATGTTCTAGGTCATCCAAACTATCATTGAGAACATAGGGCCAACAGTTGTAACGAAAATGAATATTTTGGAAGAACAGACATTATGAGATAATCTTCTGATGTCCTAGGTTATCCAAACTTTCCTGGAATCCAAAACTTAAAATCTTTAGCCGAAGATTTAAAGTTTGGAATTGTAGCTTAAAATCACCAGCTTTTTTGGACTTAGCAAAGTAACAATATGTATTTGACCAAATCAAGTGAGTGTTTATAAATTTAATGAGATACCTTGGGAACTGATGTTGAGTTCAGAACTTCCGATATACAGTAGCAACCGTAGCTTTTTGGGCTATACAAAGCTACGATAAATATTCAAACAAATTCAATGTTCATTTTAAAACGTTCTCAGACGTCAAAGGATAACCTTGCTATTTTCAGTTCATTCAAACTGTCCTTCAAAATGTAAGGTCTACAATTGTAACAATAGCTCTATGGGCTATACAAAGTTAAGTTAGTTAGTTTGGCATAGAAAATCCCACAATTATCTCATAGTGTCAGTTGGTCTTCCAGGACATTCATTGAATATATTTGAATACCTATCATATTATGGTACAGCGAATAAAGCTACTGTTACAACTGTTCATCTTAAGTTATGATCTCCTGGGCAGTTTGGACGACCCAGCACATCTCAAAACAATATTTCCTACTTTATTCAATCATTTCTATGTTATTGAAATTGCTTGTATTAATAGACCTGAAAGGGTAGGTAGCAAGTTCTTAATATAGTCCTCTGGACCGACTGTTCTCTGGAAGTGAAGTATTCGCAGGCCACAAATTGAGCTTACAAACTCGAACGACTATGGTTTGCATCAACCTTTCCATATCTGCGTACATTAGATGCATGAGTGGTTCTTCTCTCTAGAAGAAACCTTAGAAAATATTATTGAAATAGATCAGTATGCTTAACAATAGCTTGTAAACTTTATCAAAAAATTTTAGATCAATTTCTACTTAACAAGTTTTACAACTTTGCACAAAAATATTCGGTTTAACAGCAGTCAAGAAAAGTCAGAATAAGCTTATCTATTCGATTAACTGTGAATTTCAAAAATCTACTGTATAATAAACTAAAATTATTTGTCTTAGAAATTTCAGCAAAATATAAAATTCTAGTGTACGAATTTTAATGGAACTTTGAAATCATTACACTTTCATAAACTGGTCGAATTGCAGTGTATCCCGATTTCATCTATGATGGAATTGAGTTTGCTTGACTGACGGGATAAGAACAATCAAATCCAGATTCAGAATTACTACGTGAATAACCAAAAATAAGCCCTTTGTCTGATTTTCAATTCATTCCCACTTTTCTCGGTAGAGGCAGGACAGCGTTCACCAGGGCATCTAGTTTTTACTTCTCGACTTTTATGAAGTCTGGCCAGATCGCCGAATATGGTTGACTATTGTACAATATGAACAAGTGATATTTTTAAACTTTTTACATTCGGAAGTGCGAAAATAGTGACTTTAGTGACCATTTTCCGAAAAATAGTGACTTTAGTGACTTTTGGATGCAAATAGTGACTTTTTAGTGACTAGACTCAAAATAGTGACCAAGTCACTAAAAAGTGACTCGCTACCAGCCCTGATAGTTTGATTTTGTCCGGGTATTTTGTTTGTTTCATTCTTTTCAGAAAAGCACGATGATTTAGATTATGGTCAATTAACGCTTCGTGATTACAAAATACAATGTACGCTTGTGAGCCAGCACTCATTCTCCAACAAATTATATCCAGAATAGCAGTCCTATCAGAGTACTTAGTTTTGAATACTATCACACTTGATTTTGGGTAGATTGGTTTCTCCGTGAATACAACAAGAACTCAGCTGTAGTGGCAGCTTGCCACATCAGACCAAAACTTTACAGGTCCATTGTGGGCTTTAATGTTCAGCAGAATACGTTTTTTCAGGCACTCCTGCTTGTAGATTTAGGAGTCCATAGTTTTGTTTGTCACGAAAACATGTTTTCTTGCGAATTTATCGGCAAAAACAAATTTGGACGTGCTATGGACATCATCTCGACCAGTGGCCGTGGGCCGTGGGTTTTTCCTAATCATTCTCAAAACCTTCAAATGCAACTTTCGATTCTGCCGATCGATAGTATGCCGTTCACGAAAATGTTATAGATCGATGCACAAGGTCGATATAGCCAATTTCAACGACTTCGCTACTTTTGATCCCACGTGGTCCGATTTTCGAAGTGGGTGTCAAAGCTTGTTTTCGGTTCGGTTCAAGTACAATTTCTTTGAAACAAAATGAATCGCGATTAACTTTTTAGCTCTAAAACAGAAAACATTTCAAAACTGCTGTCAAAACAGGGAAGGGCAGCAGTAAAATAAACAGTGTGCCCAGACAATAAATGACCCCAGCCTTACCAACCATTTTTTGAAGTCGTCAGTCGTCAGAAATCACTCATTCTCGCATCTGTAACTGCCAGTGTTGCCAGTCTCACCGCCATAACCATTTTGTAGTGTGTGGTGACGTTTAAGTGACGCTTATTACTATCGCTACCACGGTGATCCATTTTTGATTCGGCTGTTGTTAGCAACGATGGAAATTTGTAACAGCTGTGCAAATTCTATGACTGCGACGGAAGTTGTTTGCGGCGGTTTTTGTAAAGCCACTTTCCATTACATGTGCGCACACCTGTCGGGGTCGTTCTACAAGGATATTTGTGTAAATTCTGCTGTTTTCTGGCTCTGCAAAGGATGTTGCGATATGATGAAGAATGCTCACTTTAAATGTGCCATGACGTCGACAAACGCTGCTACTTTGAAACTCAAGGATAGTTATCAAAGAGTGGTTGAAGAACTGAAAGCGGAGATAAAAAACAGTCTAATTGCTGAGTTGAAGCAGGAAATTCAAGGGGGCTTCAACATATTGTCTCCTGCTGTGCTCTCGCCGTTTCCACGTCAATTCCAATTCAGGGCTCGCACCACACCCAAGCGCACTCGCGACGAGGATCCTCTCGAGCTAGTAGAACAGCCGACGAAAATGTTCTGCGGGACTGGTCAATCCGGAAGCAGTACTCTCGAAGAATCAGCGGTGAGACCTGATAAAAGGTTTTGGGTGTATTTAACCAAAATATCGCCTGATGTGTCCGAAAGCGAGGTGCAAAGTCTTGCTAACGAGTGCTTGCAAACAACCGATGCCGTAGCCAAATCCTTGGTACCCAGAGGAAAACCGCTATCGATGCTATCGTTTGTGCCTTCAAGGTGGGTGTTCACAAGGATCTCAAATCCAAGGCAATGGATCCCGCCACCTGGCCTCAAGGAATAGAATTTCGGGAGTTTATTGACCATGGTTCGAATGTCCGGAATTTTTGAAAATCATCTAAAGCATCAGTCCAATCAACAAGTCTCAACATAGAAGTGCATCTCTCTGTACCACCACCTTGTTCGTCCGACTCTCCACTGAACTACTTGACGGTGTATTATCAAAACGTCAGAGGCATCCGTACTAAAACGCAGGATCTATTTTTGAAGCTATCGTCCTGTGACTATGATATTGTTGTGCTAACGGAAACATAGTTGTATTCAGACATCTCAAACTCGGAATTTGCTTCAACTTACAGCATATTTCGATGTGATCGGAGCTCGGCCACCAGCGACTTCAAACGTGGTGGTGGAGTTTTAATAGCAGTTGAAGCCACTCTGAGCTGCAGGTCCGTAGAACTGGAGGACTGCAATAACCTCGAGCAAGCTGTTGTACGCATCAGTCTCCTGAAGTCAAATGTCTACGTATGCGGAATATACCTTCGTCCCAACTCGCATCCGGCGTTATATTCCTCGCACTCTATAGTGATTCAGCAGCTAAGTGAACGTATTTCGGATTCCGACATAATCGTTGTTGTGGGTGATTATAATCTTCCCCAGCTTATCTGGATAAACGACGAGGATGTCAATGGACTGCTGCCATCCAATGCTTCATCCGAACAAGAAATCGAGCTTGTGGAATCGATGGTCGCTTCCGGTCTTCACCAAGTCAACGAGATTCCAAACTCTATGGGCCGCTTACTGGACCTAGCATTCGTCAACGATCCAAATGTCGTTGAACTAAAGGGCGATACGGTCAAAATTTGGTCAATATCAACTTGACGTATTTCTTTCAATTTTGCATTTAAAAAACCTGAACACCCCTCATTTTGAAGGTGTGTGTGTGTGTGTAGAATGTTGTTCCTATTTTGATTTTGGAATTCACTCTTCAGTTGTCAAAATGCCGTCCAAGCAAGAAGAGCAGCGTATCAAAATTTTGCTCGCGCATCGCGAAAATCCGAGCTACTCGCACGCAAAGTTGGCAAAATCGCTAAAAGTTGCCAAATCAACCGTTACAATAAAATTAAAGTGTTTGGGGAACGTTTGTCGACAGCCAGGAAGTCTGGACCGGGGGGAAATCGAAAACCGGAAGCCGCTGAGACGACAAAGAGAGTTGCCGGTAGTTTCAAGCGAAACCCTAACCTATCTCTCCGAGATGCCGCAAATAAGCTGGGTGTATCGTCTACAACCGTGCATCGAGCCAAAAAACGAGCCGGACTATCGACTTACAAGAAGGTAGTGACTCCAAATCCGCGATGATAAACAAAATACGACGGCCAAAGCGCGATCCCGGAGGCTGTACACGACGATGCTGACGAAGTTTGACTGCGTGGTAATGGACGACAGAAACCTACGTCAAAGCCGACTACAAGCAGCTTCCGGGACAGGAGTTTAATGCGGCAAAAGGAAGGGGAAAGGTAGCGAGATATTTTCAAGCACACGAAACTGTCCAAAGTTCGCAAAGAAATATCTGGTTTGGCAAGCCATCTGTACCTGTGGCTTGAAAAGCAGCATTTTCATAGCTTCCGGGACTGTCAACCAAGAAATTTACGTGAAAGAGTGTTTGAATAAACGTCTGCTGCCTTTCCTGAAGAAACACGGTTGTTCCGTACTGTTTTGGCCGGATTTGGCATCTTGCCATTACGGTAAAGGCCATGGGTGGTACGCCGCCAACAACGTGCAGGTGGTTCCCAAGGACAAGAACCCTCCCAACACGCCAGAGCTCCGCCCAATTGAGAAATACTGGGCTATTGTCAACCGGAACCTAAAGAAGACCAAAAAACTGCTAAGGACGAGCAGCAGTTCAAGGCAAACTGGCTTTCTGCGGCGAAGAAGGTTGGATAAGGTGGCTGTACAAAATCTGATGGCAGGGTCAAGCGTAAGGCCCGGCAATTCGGATTTGGAAAAGCGGAAGCCTAACTGAATATTTTTCCTGAATTTTATACTAATTGAACTGAAAAAGAAATTTAATTTGATTTTTAAATAAACGATTTCACCGATTTACACGCGTTTTCCCTTGACCAAATTTTGACCGTATCACCCTTTAATCGAGTCGTCGTCAGGTCTTCTCAGTATTGACAGTTTGCACATGCCATTCGTTCTTCGTATCGGCGTAAATGATACTTTTATGCCGCCAGCCGAGAGCCCGAATCAGATTGACAACTTCGATTTTCGACGATGCAACTTTGTGGATCTCAATGCTGCTGTTTCTGTCGTTGATTGGGATATGATGTTCCGTGACAGGACACAGACGAGGTGTTATGTATCTTTTATGACACTCTGTACAGAATCTTGGACGAACACGTGCCACGTAAGCGATGTAGACGACAGCCTTTCAAGCATCCTTGGTGGACTCCTGAGCTGCAGCACCTTCGTAACGTTGTTCGTAAGTCCCGCAAGCGTTATTTTCGAGCGCGAACAGATGAAAATTGTAACAATCTTCATTCTGTTGAATCCAATTACAACGAATGCCAAATTGCGTCTTTTCGTAATTACTTCACCCGCTTGGAGGCGACTGCGAAGCAAGATCCTTCCTCTTTCTGGACATTTATTCGTAACCGCAAACGCTCAAATCGATTTCCAGCTGAGATGACTTTCAAAGATTCGACTGCTGATTCTCCTGATGGATTAGCCAATCTATTTACCGATTTCTTTGAAAACGTACACAGTACTAATTCGCAAGCATTTTCACCTGACAGCCCATTATCCGACCTGAATCTGCCGCTCTTCGAAATAACACAGCATGATGTCACGTCTGCCTAGAATAAGCTAGACGTTTCCAAAGGACCTGGGAACGACCACCTTCCGCCGTTGTTCGTTTAAGAATGTGCTGAGTCTCTGCAAAGGCCTTTGACAATCATGTTCAACAGCTCGCTTCGCCACTGTACCTTCCCGAAACTGTGGAAGACAGCTTCGATCTGTCCGATATTCAAAGCAGGATCTAGTCATGCAGTTGAGAATTATCGTGGCGTTTCCATTTTGTGCTGCCTAGCTAAAGTGTTCGAAGGATTAGTTCATGATGTCCTGTATGCTGCTTCTCAACCATTTTTATCTGAGTTTCAACAACAACGAATCTCATGACGTTCACCAATTTTGTATCAACGGAAATTGAGAACAAGCGTCAAATAGATGCCATTTACTTCAACTTTTCCAATATTTCCGATATTTACGCACTCAAGTCGCTATACTGCTCATTAGTTCGAAGCATCCTGGAATATGCTATTTGTGTGTGGATGCCGTCTCATGCAACGCAAATCAAACGGATGGAGCGTGTGCAGCGCAGATTTGTACGTTTCGCTCTTCGTCAGCTGCCTTGGTCGCACCCAGCGGACCTGCCCGATTACACATGCCGCTGTAAACTCATCGCTCTGGAAAAGCGTGATTCCAGGCGGATTAACTTGCAAAGGCTCTTCGTGTTTGACCTGATAAAAGGAAATCTCGACTGTCCCTCGTTGTTATTCAATGTATCGTTTTATGCACCTTCGCGACAGTTTCGTGAGCGTGAATTATTGTTTATCAGACGCCATAAAACCACATATGGATTTAACAATCCATTGGACAGATGCTTCCGTTCGTTCGATAGTGCTAGTGTTGTGTTTGATTTTAATGTACACCCAAAAATTGAAATGGAAGCAAAAAATGCAAAATTGCAATTTTGCAGTTTTTGCAATCATATCTTGAGAAATCCGCATGATTCTGAAAATGCAAATTTGCCCATCATGTTCCACAAAGCTTTTTATGGTATAAACAAAGCCATGCAAGTGTGTGCAAGTGGTTATCGCTGTGTGCCTAGTGCCTCGACAATCGCAGCAACCGTTGGGTTTTTGTTCAACCGTCAACAACTTCTCAATATGGGTGAGACAATGGCACAGAACGCCGCTACGCCGTATGCCTCTGTTGCTATTCCGCTGTCAAGTGTTCTATTTTTATCTGCACTCGTCATCACACTCCTATCGCCCTCTCATCAAGTCACCATGCGGTTTATGAAATAAACGAAGCCATGTAAGTGTGTGCGACCGAAATTTGCTTCATTGTTGTTACGTTGAGTGCCTCAAAACCGAAGAAACTGTAGGACTTTTATTCCATTCACCTCAGCTTGTTGTGGTGACTGGATGGTTACAATGAAGAGCCGTCATGCTGACGGTCGCGGTTCGACTCTCGGTAGCGGATGGAAATCTTTTTTTTTTTGTGCTCCATTGAATTTACTACTACTAATCAACTGTACAACATCACGCACACATTGAATTTTTCTAATCGAATTGATGTGTTGCTTTTTTGCCCACGACCAATGTTGCTTTCTTTCTCCAAGTTGCGATCCATTACGAGAAATGAAACCAAATCATGCGAAATTGCATTACAATCTTGCTTTTTTATTTTGGGTGTACCTAAGGCTGTTTTTAAGAGTAGGATTAAGGTTTTAGAATAAGTTACAGTCTGTGGAATTGTTTTTTAAACATTCGAGGCGGTGAAATAAATAAATAAAGAGTCTCCTTACGTTCCTCCTCATCTTATGCAAAGCGTTGTTCCACCAAGGAACTTTCCAGTTTGAAACTTTTTCCCTTTGTGAACAACTTTCATAATATGACATACGAAGAAGAGATGTGTTTGGTTAACAGCAGGGGAGACACAAGCCTGACTAGGAGAATATGTTCACAATGTTTCAGACAATGCAATGTAGTAGGAGGGCCAAACGGTTTCTTGAAAGCTCTTTCAGATCAATATTTATTTGTATAAATTATTCTTTATTCAATATAATTATAATTTTGCATTAAATAATCCTTGTTTTATACATAGTTTTTATGCTATTCGTTACACTTAGTTTATAAGATTAAAATTATGAAATCATCACTTTGCTGGACAAAGCCTCAACCTCTGCATTTCTAATATGCTTCGGTTGATTACTATCGTTTTCTTTTTAATTTCTGCTTGAGATTCTACCATTATTGGGTCTAGCAATGCCTGTACTAGCTTATAGCAAAGAGAATGATCCTTTTGGGTCTCTGTGGGATGCACTAAATAAGTTGAACATAACCTAATTTTTGGCTCCAATTTTGTCATGTATAAGCTGTTTCTGTCTATTCTATTATTCTATAGCGTCCTCAACAACCTCCAAGCAATAATGAGGTTTTAAAATTAGGGTATTTTATCTACGAAAGGAACTGATTTTTATCGCTTGAGGAAAATATACTTCTACTTCCAGTTTTGTAGATCCCTCTCGTCAATCTCATTAGTTTTGTCTAGCAAATTGCGATAATTCACCGAAAAAAAATACGAAATGAAATGTCAATTTTTTCAATCGATCTACACTTGATACATATTTGTGCCGGCTGCAACACTAACACTAACTTCAATTAGTTTTGAACTATTGCATGATTTACGGGTTTTGTCAATATTAATTTGTCAACGGTTCCTCTATGAGGGAGTCTGCCTGCTTTTCATTCTTGTTATATATCACAAAAAATCTCTTGTTTGTTTCCTAACCTTAAATCTCGCAATTTTATCCCTCGAGCAAGGATGCTTATGTTGAACAATCGGGGTAATCGCACCGTGTTTGGCTACAGTTTCCAATTTTGGCCATGCCTCAGAACAACGATTAAATTAAAACTTTCATGCATTTGAAGTTTCGAGTGAAGTTTATCTTCATTTTCATTGTTAGGATTCAAATCAACAATTTTGACACCATTTAAGATCTCTAACGTGTAAAATACGTTACATATAGTTAAAACATGGTGAGAATAGAAACATGGCCAAAACCGGTGCGTTTCCCCTACGAGGCACGGTTACTTAAGAATTGTAAGCTTATCTTCCATGGCTGTTTGCGAGTCCTATTTTATTCCTATCCGACTGGATCACCATCCGACTGGATCATTCTACGATCCACGATCCACACATCCACGAATCTTCTCACTGAGAGTTGTAACATTGTTCTACATATTGAACGACAGCGGTTTGATGTTGGCAACTGAACTCATTCGTCGCACGCGACCCATCATCTTTCGTTCAATGTCCTCAAGAGATTTGCCCTGCGTCTCGGGAACGTATATTATCACAAACACAAGACCGACCACACAAATCGATCCAAACATCCAGAAGGTGCCGTGCGTTCCAATGGCCTCTGTGTGTGTGAGAGAGAGAAGGAAAAAATATGTGATCATTAGTTAGTTGTACTCCTGACCTACTTAGTACGACTATAATACTTACGTATGATATCCGCGAACGTCTTCGTAACAATGAAAGTACACGACCAATTGAAAGCCGTTGCTACCGAAGCTGCTGATCCTCGGATTTTTCCCGGCAAAATTTCACCCATCATCAACCATGGGATGGGTCCAAACCCTAACGAGAAGCCTAGGACATAAATTACGAAAGCAGCAAGAGGTAGCCAGCCGACTTGCGAAACATCCTGTCCACTGTTCTTTGCATAGAAGAATCCACCCAATGTCATCAGTGTTATGATCATGGCGACGTCGGAAATATACAACAGCATTTTCCTGCCTAACCGATCGATCAGCATAGTGGCGATAAACGTTGCGATAAAGTTCACTACACCAACAATAATTGTACACAAATTTTCGTCAATCGTTGAGCCGGCATCCTGGAAAATTTGCACCGTATAGAAAATCACAGCGTTGATACCCGAAAGTTGCTGGAAGAACATCAAGCCAAGTGAAATTAGCAGTGGCTTGAGATTGGCCTTCTTCATAAGGTCAAGCATTGCACTCTGAGATGCATGCCGTTCCGCATCCTGGTGAGATTTGATAATTCCCTTCAGCTCGGGATCTACATCAGCTTTCTTGCCTCTAAGCCACTGCAGAGCTTTACGGGCACGATCATCACGACCACGCGAAACATACCAGCGGGGTGTTTCTGGTATGAGGAACATCAGAATCAAGAACGGCACAGGTAGAGCAGCTCCGAGGAACGCCAGACCTGACCAGTCCATGTAGTTTCCAGCGACGAAACACAACAGGATGCCAATGTTGCCGAAAGCCGTTGGAAGTAAACCGAGTGTTCCACGTACCTCCGGCTGTACAGTCTCTCCAAGATACACTGGCAGGGATAAAGATGCAACGCCAACTGAGAATCCAGACAAGGCGCGACCTGTAATAGTTTACACATTATTAATCTCTTGTACTAATGAAACATTGTCAATCACGTTAAACTTACCGACTAGAACCATTGCAACATGCGTAGCGCAAGCAATCAACAGCCACGATATGATGAACGGAGTTGCCGTTGCCAGGATGGTGTTTTTTCTTCCAAGATATTCGATCAGTGGTCCACCCATGATACCTCCTACGAGACCGGCCAAGGGCATAATTCCGCCAACCCATGAACCCTGCAATCGAGCAAAGAAAAAAAAATTACTCAAAATAAACAAGCCAAATCGACAACTGCACGGGTGGGGGTGAACGCACATTTGGTATGATAAACAATCGACACTTTAATCGCAAGTAGGGAGTATGGGACACAGAAGTCCTTGAGGCACGTTCGCAAGCGTTGACGATGTTCGTGTCTATTTTTAGGCTTCATTTGATTCGCATTTAAGGTTTAGCGTTTTAATTTTCGCTTTTTTTTTGTGTGTGTATATGCTAATGACGTAGAATGCGCCGCGCCGCACAGGCGTCCATATTTGACACCTCATTTAGCATTCTTTGTCGTAAGCTCATCAATTACGCTTAAAGCTAAAACAGACTTTGATATTTTGACATTGAAACATGTAGCAATAATAAATATGCAAATGATTGCCTTATTTTGTGGTTTCTTATAGCTTCATTGTCCGACTGTGTTGTGCTCGAAAAAGGTACCCGATCGAAAATGTGTATACCTCCGCTGTCGTGCTTTGATCGATCATAATTCGTTATGAAATGACCTTCCATCAGCCCTTGGTAACACTATTATGATTTTTTTTTGAGTTCAGGCCGCCGAAAATAAAATGCTTTAAGTAAATGAAACTACAAGTACCTCGAATGTATGTGAGTAGCTAGTGTACTTTTCTAGAGTTTTTTAATTCGTATCAGATGCACCAGGATTCCAATAATTTTGTCAGAAAATTTATTGAAAACTAATGTGTGGTTAAAGTTTTATTTCAAATGTTGCTTTATTAAGGTGGAGATCGCTATAATACAACATGAATACCATCTTTTACAATTTTTCAATGCCTATCGCACAAATCGCGAAAATTCAAGAATTCCTTAGATTCTTCTTGGCAGGTGAAATCTTAGCAGTTTCTTAGATTAATGCCTTCAAAAATTCGAAGTGGCGTTTGCAATTTGGCTAATGTTTTTTTTGTATTATAACGACTTTCACCATCAAAATTTCATTTCATCTTGGATCACAATTCGGCAGGATATTTTTTTTTTCGGTGATGTTGGAGCCTTAAAACATTTTTCTAGATTAGATTATTCTGGAAGATATATTTTAAATTTCATTTTCTTGTGGGTCATGCGATTGTTTGTTTAAAGTCTCATTAGGCCCATTAAATAGGTCATAATATTTCTGGTAATCTTTGGGACAAGAATCGAATGAACTTTCATAGGAAATTTATACTTCTTTCAATTTCGAGCAATTCTTTCTAATTTCAAAACATTTAGTTGAGATCTATATACAGTGTCGAACACAAAATAAGCAACTGTTGAATTTTAGTTCTTTTCTTGCGAGTAAATAGTAGCGAGAGTATTGCCTTTCTGTGAATATCAGCACTTACAACAAGTGCTGTAAGTTCCGTACGTAGTATCATATAGCTTGAACTACAACAACTGGCAACACAGCTCCAAAACGTTGACGAGTTTCCAAACGCATGCAACAAAAAACAAGCAACTGTCAATTTGAACATTTCGCTCATGTACATGATTAAATTGACATTCCAACCAGTATAAGGTAATACGTTTATGTATTTTTCCACACTTTCGATTGTTGTTTTTTGTATTCTCCTAAGCGCGGAGTAACGATCTTTGATGAAGTTTGTCAGAAGCAGATAATTTCGCATCTCAATGCGAAGCTCTAGGAGTGGACGGTAATTTCTATTCGTTCTAGCAGTATTTTTCCACTTAAACCGGTTTACACAACCCGTAATTGTCATACTTTTTTGCTGTGAGCACCATCAATATGCTAGTGCTGTGGGACTAGCAAAAAAAATAAAAAGAAGCGCAAAACGCGGAACAAATAGAAGCAAAATTAAATAAATAGAAGAACGATGCAAACAGCATGGATTTAGAGAAAACAATTGGTAGAATAGTAGAAACGTACCGAAAAAGATCGAATGCAGCTGAAGAAAGAAAGTCGATAAAGAATAAAGCGAGAATCTATATTCAATGCGGAAAACAGCGAGTGGTCTAATCGAATACCGAAGCGAAAAAAGAAGAAACAACGTGATTTAAAAAAACGGGAAAAAGTGAAAAACGGAAAAAAAAAAAAAGTAATAAGAAAGTGAAATGGGTGGTGCAAGAAGTACAGAAAAAAAGGCAGAAAAGATGGTCCTGTAGGCATGGGGCGAAAGATGAATTTAAGAGAATTGAAAAATGCGGAAGAAAAGAAGCAATGTGAAAGAAACGGCAGAAAAGAAAGAAGTAAAAATAATGAACAAAAGATGAACGCAGAAGATAGGAATTCGATGAGAGATATAGCGAGGATGTAGAAATAGCAATGCGGAAAAGAAAGTGGCACAAAGGAAGACCGACGGAAGAGCAAAAGAACAAGAAATTAAGCGGTTTGAGAAAAGCGAGTAGAAGTGACAAAGAGAAAATATGTAATAGGAAAGTAGAATTGGCGGAGCAAGAAGGGCAAAAAAAAGAATAAAAAATGATAAAATGTTCCTGTAGCGAGCAAGGGAAAAGAATTGAAGAAAAAATGCTTAAGAAAAACATCAAAAAAATGAAACTACAGAAAAAAATAGTGCAGGAGTAAAAGCAAAAATTAAATAATGCAGAGAAAAAAAAGAAGCGAAGTGGATTAATTAATATAGAAGATAAGACAGTGAGAAACGATAGAAGAAATTAAAATAAAGAAGGAAAGCAACAGGATCAGAAAAGAAAGAAATGAAAGAAGAAAAAAAAAGGATGAGGAGGAGGAACAGAAACACAAAGCAGGAAAATAAATACAAGAGTGTATACTGAAGGAACAAAACAGAGGGATAGAAGCAGGCGACAAGTATTAGATGACTAGAAGTGGAAGAAGAGAAATAAAAGAGCAGAAACGAAATCAATTAATGCAGCTGATGAAAAGAAGCGAAGCGAATTAATAAATGTAGAAGACGAGATAGTGTGAAATAGAAGCAGAAATAGAAAAAAAGAAGAGAAACAGCAGGGTTGAGACAGCAAAAGGAATCGAAGATAAGTACAAGAATCATAAGTTTGAACTGTCAAAAATCAAATGTACAAACTGACACGAATTCAGCTTGGTGTAAGAGATGATGTATTTAATTTTTTTTTTATTGTATTTTATATCGAATTAATTGATGTTCCTTTGTCTTTTTTATCGAGCTGATTGTTGTTATGTTCAGAGCTGCCAGATATTTTATTTAAAACGTCTGAATTCAACAGTGCTGCTAGTTCTACAGCTAAGGTTCTAGTATTTTGATTTTTTACTCGGCATTTTTTTCAGTTAACGTTGACTTTGGTCCACATTAACTATACGGAGCCGATATTTTTTGTTGCTTATAATTCAGAAATAATACCATAATGCTTAGTGCACTATTAATCCTACAAATTTTTCGTGGATCACTTGATGTTTCAAAGGATAATATTTTTGGAGGAAATGTGAAAACTCAGGCTTTTCAGATTCTGACTATTTTATTGCTGCTCCTTGTAAAAGCACTAACAAATCCGAAGAGCATGTATAGCCGAAGAGTGATTTCAACTTGACCATAGGATGTTCAGACTTTGTGAGACCATTCCATTTTATTTATTTGTTTTACATGTTCAAGCTTATGTCGGTCAACAATTGTTGTTGCCAGTTTTTTTATATTTCTGTATGCTAGACCATACTAAAACGCGCACGAATATTTACTTCCATTTTTGTAAAATATGTTAGTTTAGTGAACAAACGAGAGAGCATCATGTGAGGTAGAATAGCATATATTTAATAGGCTTTAATGTATGTCACTAATGTAAGCACACTTAGAATTTATAAATTTATACGAGACGTATTTCAAATTTGATTTCCGCCAAGGAACGTAAAAATTATTTTATATAAAATTAAGTGTCCCTTAACAGAAACAGACACAACTCGACAAAAGGTGTGCTAGATTGAATTGGTTTACTCGTTTCTTTTGATCAATTATTATGTCTTAAAAGCCGCTCGCATGTGTCGGTCCAAGGGCACTGAAATTTACATGACTTCTTGGTAATGTTTACCTTTCGCCGAATTTTTCTATTGAAAATTTAAATAAGCTTCAACATAGAGTTTTGCTTTGGCAGTTTATGTTCGATGGTGTACACGTGCTGGTTGAGGCATATTCATTATTATTTTTTTCGGTTTTTAGGAAGATATTAAAGTTTGGTGAAATAACCGAACAAGCATCTATACGAACGATCAGATAAATCTTATCTACAATCCACAATCTTTAGCAGATCAGGCTGCTTCTTGGCTATAGAATTTTCTAGCCTGTGAGTTTCTGTTTTTTCGTCAATATTTGAGTAGAGCGCATACATATTCTAGTTGGATTTAAATCTCTTTCAATGTTTCAAATTTACCTTCGATTGTTCATGGTCCGAACATGTTTATATGTCGTATCACATCAAACCATCAATAATTTCTAATAGCAAGTCTAGCCGAAGAAATATAGGAAGTGCTGCATTCACAGCTCAGCCTTCTAATTAAAAGTCCCATTTTTTTCCTCGACATTTAAAAAAATATTTTTAAAAAAAACATATTTACGTGATTCAGCCTGAGGCTGATTCGTAGCACCAGGGAGACGGCCTGCATATCGAACCCATCAACACGTGAAGAGCAACTACACTTACCACAGCATCGGCGCCGTCATAAAACGTCGTTTTATAGAAGTTAAACTACATCGAATACCTAGAATGGTGAGACCATCCCAATTGAGAAAAACTTGTTCGTGCTCATTTTGACTCACAACTTAGTTTTCGTTGTCAATTTCTGAATCTTCGCAGGGCGACTAAAGTATGATGAACTTGTAATCTAATAAACTTATATTTTTTTATTTGCTATCCTTTGAGCGTTGGGAACATTTTTACATCAAACGATCTTCTTTTTCTCTATTACTTCCTGTGATACTAGCTGCAAAATGGTTCGATATTGAATACATCTCAAAGATACCTGTATCCCAAGTATATTGTAAACATCAAAGCAAACAACAACCGGCGGTTTTCTTCTAGCGATATTGAACACTTTACGGTTGATGACATGTTAAGATGCATCTTATTTCTAAAGGAATCTGACTGCACCTGTCATCGAACAACAGGATTACCGCTAGGATAGACGCTACTGTCATTTTCAACAATTTCGTGATTTTCGGACCTACATCGAGTTATCGATGTCGAGATCCAAAATTAATGTGAATCATTTGGGTTTCAGCTAGAACAACTTTCATAAAACAAAATCAATCGTCCTGAATATTTGAGCATTTACAAGAAGAACATTTAGAATGAACTGAAGTCATAACATTCCATACCTACATACTGAGAGCAAGGACTAAAATCAATGCGTCCAGAGCTTAAGCGACTTTATCTTCAAGTAGATAATTTTTGGAGGTGCATTTAAAAGAATAGTTCATGAGAATATCTGGAAAAACCTCCCAAACATACTTCAAGACTAGGTTCAAGATCACCCTAGAAAATATCAGGATTTCTCTTGATGTTTTTGTTCACAAATTCAATTTTAATGTTCTTCAAACCACCTCATGGATCTCTTATATAAATGGATGCGATGTCGCCCCTTTACTAATACAAGCTCTTTAATTATTCTGTGCTGAAAATTTTCCTTTTTCTTAAAATTGAACGTCACGAACTGTGATTTCCGACAGAAGCACGATTCAACACGTCAAACACGTCGTACTGCAGTCAGATGTATATCGAATTCGTTTTCGAACCTAGGTTGGAGCTAGTTCCGACCTGCGATTCCCGAACTTTGTGCCAGGGCAAACCTCAATTCCACACGAGTTACAAATAAAACCGTACACTCTGACGTTTAACACACAACAAACCGATCCAATTTCGATACCCGATCCAATTTGAAACTAAATCGAAAACGAATTCACCAGTAGAATGGTGACGGTGTGAGTGTCGCTCTTTTCCTTTTCCTTATCCTTAACAACCGTTCAGATGCATTATCCTTAACAACCGTTCAGATGTGATTGGTTTATTCTTGTTGTGACGGCGCTTCACATTTATAAATTTTTAAATAGGAAAATGTTTAAAATCAATAATTTTCAATATTGTTATCGACGCTTCCCCAATTGAATACTCCGATGTATTGGTGCAAAATTTTTTGGGAGTCGATCGTGACTGAGTCCAATCTAACCATATTCAGGGTTGTTAAGGCAGCGCGGATTCCGCGAATTTCGTAAATTCGGGATTTTCTCGGAGTTGTTCATAGAATACGTTCTGGCGTGGATTCGTTCAACACCACTTTGATATATAAAAAATGAGTTAAATGAATTAACAAAAAGAGTGTCCGGTTCCTTTTAAAACATTCTCTGAAATGAGCACCTTGCTTAACATTGTAACTTGCGTAACTCATTGTAATGCGAGGTCTAAAGAAAATTTTCACTACCTATGAACTAGGCTCAGTAAACAGCATCTCAAAAATCGTATTTGTGAATGATATAAGGGCCTGTTCATAAACCACGTAGACTCATTTTTGAACATCTCAACCCCCCCCCCCCCCCCCCTTCGTAAACTTTCCTCCATACATTTTTTTAAATATTTGTATGGAGCGTAGACTTTGTCGAGGTGCGTGTGCAAAATGTTCTCGCGCACTTGCTGTTTCTTCGACTCCACTTTAGAAACTACGATACATTTCACAATGAAACTCACGCAGTGTGAACAATACACGCTGTGGTCATTTCACCCAAAATTTCGTTAAAATCCAAAGGGCAAAATGTTAGAGCTTAGTGAAAGTGATGCAATTTAACTGTGAACACCCTTTATTTTATATTACCGTACGGTGTATTGAATATACTTGAACATGTTTTAACATACCCGTAATAACGCAAAGAGAATGTCGACGAAGGATATGTTTCCCTCTTTACAGATTTTATTTCACACTGAAGTTTCTAGTCAAATCACTGTTTTGAACAATGCATAAGATTGGCCCAAAACCGTAGATAATCTTATGGTGGGGAATGGCTTCAGCCCCCCTCAGAACCCTTTTCATATCGCGGGGTTTTTCAAAAGAAAATTAATCAAAAATTTACTTTTATTATTTGAACCATCACACTGCCAAAACTGAGAGTGTGCGTGTTATTTTTTTACCCCTTGTTTGAAATAGGTTCTCCCACTGATAAAGCCATTCCACTGTGGGACGAAACGCCAAAAACATGAAATTTTTACAATAACTCGTAAAAACGTGTTTTTAACATTTTGGTGTCTTCAGATGCATTTTTTTTTAAAATATAGCGCATTTAAAGGTGATAAATCTTAGTTCGCAGCTTCACCACAGGCGCCGCTGCAAACCTGATTTTTTTTTTTAAATGATGAGATAGAGAGTTAGTGTCTTCGGCAAAGTTGTAGATAATTTTAATACAAACAACATTGCTGAAAACACTAACCTTCTATCTGGTCACTGTGCCGAGATACGTGTTTTTTAAAATGGCGGGCCTTGGAAACTAGTTTTTTGTGATTATTTAATAAATGTGCAGTTTTAGGTCAAAATAATGTTCTACAAAGTTGTACAAATAATCAAAATATAAATTTTCTCTATACTCACCTTACGTCTAAAACCTTTATGGGAGAAGTTATAGTAGTTTTATTGTGAAAAATATACGTTTTTCATAGCTCTTTAGCTGGCGGGGATGCAAGTGGATGCACATGAAACCTCATAGGGTTCAAAATATAGGATGTATTATGGCATATTATGTTGGTTTCATGTGTATCCATGATAATCCCCAAGGGTGAACCTGTGTTCTATGAAGTAGCGAATATACCATTAAAACTATCATAAATGCTAATATTCCCAATTGAGAACCCTATTATCGTGTAAAAACTTGTATGTTTTGTATATTTTTATAATTTTATGCATAACTGTTGCTATTGAGTTTTGCATATACCAGGGCCCACGCGCTCTTATGACAATACACTTAAAAATTCAATATATTTCACACACACACACACACACACACACACACATATATTTTAAGGAAATCCTTTCACCCCTCACTTCATCCTCTCTTACTTCTATCCATACCCTTGCACTCACACAAACACACACACATACGCACCTGTCAAATGTTTTCATTACCTGTTATGTCAGCCATTTTCTGTACTTGAAACGCAATTTTATCAACACACGGTTTGCACTTTTTCACCTCATGATCTGCGATCCACAATCCACAGAGAAGTAAACTTTCTCGGCTGTAGAATAAAAAACATTTGACAGGTGCGTATGTGTGTGTGTTTGTATGAGTGCAAGTGCATGGATAGAAGTAAGAGAGGATGAAGTGAGGGGTGAAAGGATTTCCTTAAAATATGTGTGTGTGTGTGAGTGTGTGAAATATATTGAATTTTTAAGAGTATTGTCATAAGAGCGCGTGGGCCCTGGTATATGCAAAACTCAATAGCAACAGTTATGCATAAAATTATAAAAATATACAAAACATACAAGTTTTTACACGATAATAGGGTTCTCAATTGGGAATACTAGCATTTTTGATAGTTTTAATGGTATATTCGCTACTTCATAGAACACAGGTTCACCCTTGGGGATAATCATGGATACACATGAAACCAACATAATATGCCATAATACATCCTATATTTTGAACCCTATGAGGTTTCATGTGCATCCACTTGCATCCCCGCCAGCTAAAGAGCTATGAAAAACGTATATTTTTCACAATAAAACTACTATAACTTCTCCCATAAAGGTTTTAGACGTAAGGTGAGTATAGAGAAAATTTATATTTTGATTATTTGTACAACTTTGTTGAACATTATTTTGACCTAAAACTGCACATTTATTAAATAATCACAAAAAACTAGTTTCCAAGGCCCGCCATTTTAAAAAACACGTATCTCGGCACAGTGACCAGATAGAAGGTTAGTGTTTTCAGCAATGTTGTTTGTATTAAAATTATCTACAACTTTGCCGAAGACACTAACTCTCTATCTCATCATTTAAAAAAAATCAAGTTTGCAGCGGCGCCTGTGGTGAAGCTGCGAACTAAGATTTATCACCTTTAAATGCGTTATATTTTTAAAAAAAAATCATCTGAAGACACCAAAATGTTAAAAAACAAGTTATTGTAAAAAGTTCATGTTTTTGGCGTTTCGTCCCACAGTGCATTCCCCTCTATATATTTGATGCAAGTCTCCGAAAGTGTGTGGATTAGATTTTGAACTTGCGCGGATTTATTTTCAGATTTCTCGTAACAACCCTGCATATTCCGTGACGCTCCAACTTTTCGCTTTCAGAACGTGTACCCCAGTATTGAAAAGACAGACGTAGCTGTTTGTTAAAAAAAATTGTTTGATGCATTATCTGAATGGAACATAGGTTATATTAGCATAAAACATGCTTATTCTGGATCACTTTTGATTTTGAAGTACAACTACCTGAACCATTCTCTCGATAAGTATATTTTCCATAATCGAATATAAGTCTTCTTTGCTTCCAAAACCTTTTGTTTACAAGCTACCTACTATACAGGGATCGTCTATGAAAAGTTATAATGAAAACATACAGAAAACTACAATTCGTAAATTGGTCAAAGATTGCTTGAAAATATCATCCGGAACAGGAGTGAACTGTCCCTTGAAAAGCAGACTGAAGCAAGATGGTACATATCGAGCTTTCGTTTCCTTTGATTAAACAGAACCAATTTATCATCTCGTTTAACAAAGAGAAACAATTACCCTACATTTCAGTCTTTATATCGAGAACAAAAAAAAAGTGTTTGTCCCATAAGAGCAGTTTTTGTTCTTCTCTATTCCTACACTTGCGAAATTTGTTCAGTTCCGGTATTAATCACAACATAGAGCGAAGTCGATTCTAAGTCATATGTACGGTTTCGCAACACTATCCTCATCAATATCGTTCACACCCATCGCACACCAAATTACTGCCAAAATCAATATTTACTTACCGACTGATCCGTGACTTCAAATGACGTTATGTTGCGATCTTTCATAGACACCAGCGCCGGTGAGGTGTAAGCTGACGAGAATCCTACAACCATGGACCCAAGCGATACCGATAGAGCTGCCAAGACCTTAACGTTTCAACGATAAAGAAAAAAAAGAAGAGGATACCATCGGTTAGTTACAGTCATCACTGTTTGGACACTTTTCACCGCCATCTGAGTTGTGATACCAAAGTAAACCAAGAGAAAAAAAATTGAGTATAAACCTGCGAAAATGTGCACTTGGCAACCGGTTCTTCCGCTGGTACGACAAAGGACACGTGCGTGTCCGCACGCATCAACAGCTTCACCATCTTGGAGGCTGAGGGCTACACAAGCCACGGATTAAGCTAGCTGAGATTCAACTCCTTGTCAACTATCTTGCACACTGGGTGCCTTCGGTTCCGAATCTCAAAAGCTGCAAAGAGTTAATTCAATTCGTTGTTGAACGTTTCTAGTTTGATCACTTTAAACCCAATCCAAATTCGATCGCACAGCTATGTTGAGGTAGTTTGCGTGCCGGATCGAATCCTCCAGAAAGGAACCGTACCGTCGTTTTGTTCAAGACCATTCAAATGTTATCAGCGCGCGCGCCCGAGTACTAACTATCAACTGAAGTTGTTTAAACTTTGATAGACAGTTTTATACAGTTCCTAAGTAGCAAACGGCGACGACAGATCGACGGTGATCGGTCAGAACTTCCGAACGATGATTGCATATTGAATATATCAGTACTTTTTTGTTTTGTTTTGAAGAATGGATGATGATGCGAGATATGTGCGACCGTACAGCATAAACTCGTGCTCGCAATTGTCCAGCGCTAGACGAGGCAATGAGTGCGACGCGTATTTTGCTGTTCGTCCAGCGTGCCAGTTATTCAGTGCGGAGGAAATTAAATACAGTATGCGTCCAATTTGAGCGGGGGAGTGGCGTGGTCTGAATTAGTTATGTATTGAACAAACATGTTATTATGATTTATGTCAGGTGGTTGTACGCTGACTTGGAATACGAAATCTTCAAGTGATCAAAATTAGTTGCCAGTGGTCGAAACTTGGATACCGACTGTACAGCGTATTATGATTGTTTATTGTTACGCTGTCCTTCTGTTCTCTCGCATCATACATTGGCCGAATCTCTCTGTGCGTACTAATTCAAAATAGTCTTATGACTTGCCGGAATATGAAAGACGCATACGCGTAATATAATTTAGATGGAGGATGGGTATTGCTTTCCTCCCAACATAACATATATTAGTATACACATGTCACCATGATGATCCTTTTGACTGTAAGTCGCAGCTTCGGGAATTGAGAGCAGTGGGAGCGAAAATAACAGTAGCACCATCATCAGCGTTAAATCAGTTGACAATCAATCGATTTGAGAAGCACACAAATCGGACAAACATACATACAGACATGATGTAATCCAATTCGGTGCATGGCTGATTGCGGGGTGAATAAGGCAACTACGAATTTGTCGATTGTAGTAATCCGGGACACGTAATTAAGAATTTTTAATGCATTTGAAGTAATTATTAGTGAGATTATGAACATGATTTTTTTAATTCACGTCGTAGAATGAGCGCGCATAAATCAACTCCCTTCTATTACACGCCATTAACGAAAGTATTAGTATAATCCTTCGGTAAGTGTTCTTCTTGCATAACACATATTTAACAAGTTGATTAAAAGTGATCTGAAACTTCATTGCGCCTCAATATTGTCAAACAAACGTACACCTCGCCATAGTTTGAACTGGCGTACATTTTGAGACTTCAGATTCCTAGGCACATACCATAAAACCATTAATAAAAACCTGATCCTGAGAACCATAAAACCATTCATAAAAATTACTTTTGTCTTAGCTTTTTTGCCTTTTGCAAGATAATCTTGTAGTTCTTCAGTTGGTGGTTTATCCATATTTTAACCTAGCTGAAAATTGGATTATTGAAATCGATTATTTCCTCGAAAACAAAAACTAGGAATTTTGTTTTGCAAACAGGTTCTTTCCGATTTTGAAGAAAAATTCAATGTAATTGCATTATTTATAGACCAGGAAATAGTCCATCTCAAGTGGACTGTTCCAATGAGCCTACATTTTTTAAATTAATTCCAGTACCATAAAAACATTAGCTGAAAAGCATTGAAAAGTTTTGTTGAGCTATTTTTACAATTAGTCCTTACGATATAAAATAAACCCTGTGTTCAGAGCTATTGCTAATCCCCATTTTGGATCATGTTTCGCTTTTTACCTCATTGACAAATTTGCTCATATCAGCAGATATCCGATGTCATGCAATATACTGCTGTACATTCCCGATTGATGCGAGAACATCTGTTCCGCATATTCACAAACTAGCTACTCCCTAGGAACTCTGTTTGAAAAACCATCAACATCCTAACTACCAATATCAAATCACAAATTTCGCTTAATCACCGATCATCTAGTTGTTGAATACCTCATAGCACTCGGGAATCTCAATCCACATTTTCTACCGCTATCAAGATCAAGTCTGCGTATGGCTACCAACTGTCCGGCGAAATGAGAGCAGTTTCCTCATCCTCTTCACCAGCGATAGTAAATCACACCAAACCACCGCACATAATCATCACTATGTTGTACCCACTACTGCTTTTCTACACAGTGCCACACAAAACAGAAATCGAATAAAACTTTCCACGATCTTCTTCTTGCTTGTGGTATTCTTGCTTTCTTTTCGTACTTCTAGGACGGAATGCCAACTTCAACTTATTTTAGCTCAACTTTAAACCCGAAAAAGCTCGATTACAATGTTTCAAGGCACGCACCATTCCAACTGTTGCCATATGTGGACAAGTTGACCAAATTTTCGGCGATGACTGGTTTCCCGTAAATTTTCCACTTTTCTTCCAATATTTGACGAACTACACCACAAGAAAATCACACTCGAAGATCCCAAACCACACCGGATGACGTCGGTTGCACGTTTCCTGATGAACCGAAATTCCACCGTAAGTCGTTTATTTTCACACCCGGCAAATTGCACTTGGTCCTAAGCCAGCCAATCCGATGATGCTGCCGAAATCTCCAAAAAATGGCAATTCGCAAAGGGAAAAGTTTTCCTTGTCTGGTCAGCATGTAAAAGTCACACAATCTCGTCGTTCGCAAGCCAAAGGACAATTGAGAGCGAGAGGATACCCCGTCAACTGGTCAGGCTGTCCATCCATCAGCTGGAAAATTCAAATATCCCCACCCTTCTCGCATCTCCGAGACGAAAGGATTCAATCGTTCGAAGATAAAAATATATTCGCGTTCAAAACAATCGAACCAAACAAACGGGTTCGTTTCCGTTTGATATGTGTAGGTGCCGTTGCCCAACTAATGACGCATGAGAAGCACCATGCGCCCACATTGAAAGGCCAGCGTCTGTCGATGCCAACTCGTTTATTGAAATCCTACAATTGCTTCAATTGGCCATGTGTGGATAATTGGTACTTAGCGCCACCCTACTGACGAGTGCGGAGTGCAAATCAAGTCGCGTGCTGCAGTTAAGTGTGAACGATAACTCTTATGTGAACGTGAATTGGATAAATATTCGATTGGCATTGACTGATTCAAATGTACCGTTCTTATGAGGAATAGAGGGGCTCGTTCGTCGAACTGAAAGACGAGCCTCCGGTTCATAGCTCTGAATATTAAATTACTCAACTGACGGTGGCTGGTGGCGCAAAGGTGAGCGTTCTTCAATTACGAATTTTTAGGATCAAATGATTCATCTGGGCTTGAGGCAATTTATTTTTATTATTGTACAGGGTTGGGTCAAAGGGTCTCAGATTGTTACGAAACTTTGTCCACTCTTAGGGTTCATGGATATATCTTAAGGTCTTAGTCAAAAGGTCGAAAGTAACATTTGTAAACAATGACTTCTAGCGTAGTTTTCTGGGATCTGCTTACTCCCACGAACCAAATAGCACCAGAAATAGATGCAAGGAGTTATTACCTTCCCGTTGGTAGTGGATGTAGATGTTAGCAACCTGGCATTTCCATTTCCCCGCATTATTCACAGAGGAGAAAGTCGTTGAAGAGAGTCTTTTTTCTAATGCAACGCGAGATATCATAGATAAGTTTTTTTTATTTACATTATCTTCTTAGAGTAACACTGCAGCAAAAGCGTTTCCTATTAAGTATGTTGTTAAAAATATAAGCGAACAATTTATTTTGTCAATCGGAGGCTGCCAGCAAAGCTACAAATTTGTTTGTTTTGCTATGAAAAGTCAAAAATATAATTGGACAATAAATCGACCAAATATCATTGGGCCTATTTCAGTCACGCAGGGTTCTACCATGCCGGAAATCTTTTTTGATAGTTATTTTTTGCCTCATAAAAGATCTATTAGCATCAAACAAATTGATCAGTGCAACATTTGAAAATGGCATATTTCCGTTGATCGATTCTCTTTATCGACTTACTCTTCAAATTATTCCGGGTAAACAATGGATTTTGAGTTCGAGTGAAAACGTTGTTAATTTACACATTGAACAATAAATGCTGTGAAAAATACTTCATCTGTTGCGTTATTCACAGAAGAGAAAATCAATGAAGAGAATCGATCAACGAGGAAAGGCCCTTTTGAAATTAAACGCGAAATGTCGACACAGAAGGATCTCAATTAATAGGTTTGGATGTTCCTCTCAAGCATAACATAGCCATGATAAAGGTAGCAGGCTTGCTCAAATGGATCTCCAAGAAGTAAACTCAACAGAATTATGGTTGATGTACCACCAAGAAATGATTGTGAAATAGTAATATGAGCACTGCCTGTTTGTTCTCATATAATCTGAAATTTTTTAAAAGTATTGAACATCTAATAGTTGGGACTTTAAGACAGACAAGTAAATTATTGCTTAGCTTAATAACTTCCCTACGGCGGCTCTCGACATAGCGTTCACTGGGCGCTTCTGTTTCTTACTTCTTGCCATTTAAATTTTATGATAGACTGTACTCGAAAAAAAAGAAACATAATGATTAGCTTGTAAGTTTTTAGCGTGTGGGTAAAAATTGATGAAATTTTTACTAAAACTGGCTAAAAGTGTACTAAGAATGCCATTACAATCTGTCTTGTGGTTTTTGAGATAAGATCGGAACAAGAGAAGATGCGCCAAATAAATATGTGCCACGAGGGATGTCATGAATAGTCAAATTGACTAAGACGAGTGCCTCCAGAAGCGCCTACTGCCCTTTTCGCAGTCATTGGGAGACGCTATTCTGGCTGGATTTGGCATTTGCCACCTCGTGCGGCTATTGTTAGAGTGGTACAAAGATCCTCAAAAATTTATTCTGAATTTTTCTTTGTGATGTAAATATACGAGCATATAAAATTGTATTTCATTGCACGCAAAGCAGCAGCAGCTTGCATGAAATAGTTCAAACAAAGACGAGATATTGCATACAACATTATCGACAATGAATGGAATGCTCGCTAACTTATTTATAATGTAAATTTGTATGTTTTGTGACACTCCTTTTATGTGCATGGTATTGAACAAAACTTCACTATACTTTTTCGTGCTATATAAAATTGTTCATTTTGTCGTTTAGCCAAAAGGTTTCAGCCCATCTAACTTCCCGGAACTTCGTCCGATTGAAAAGTTTTGGATCATCATGAAGGCCAAACTTCGTAAAACACCTAAAGTATTTGACAACGAGCTGGCTTTGATGAAACAGTGGGTAAATGTATCAAAAAAGACGGCCCACTATTGCCCAAAACTTTATGAGTGGCGTCAAGGGCAAAGTGGGGACATTCGGTCATAGATAGGAGTTTCAATCAACCAATGAAGTTCTGTTTCGAGTAAAGTATTTTTACCTATATTATAGTTGCGTTCAATATCATAGCACCGCAAATCGATTTCATTCAACAATACAGGGTTGCTATAAAAACGCTGATTTGCATAGAAATTCGGAATAGGTGTCGATAGATTTGATCTTAACGGCAATTCCGGCATACCATTTCAATTTCCGGCAGAATACCTTGAAACTCCATGGGGACTTCTTCTGCAGTTGGCTGTAGGTGAGAAAAATGGTTTCGTTTGGTGTAATTGTTTTGTCAGCCACCTCACACATGGTGTTGCTTTGTAGCCGCGCCTTTGCCGACTGAGCTAAGAAAGGACCCCGTCTAACCAACTTCCAACAAAAGATTTAAGTTCTTCCGAAAAGGGCTACTAGAGCCCTTTGAGATCTGGAGAACAGACTGGGGATCTCTTCTGGGGAACGGTACTGCACTTTATTCGGTGTATTATACCGACCTGGGACAATTCTTTAGGTATTTATTGGCATTCTGGAGCAGTTCGCACGCGAACAATAGCCTTTCTTTCGGTGCCTCGTCCTTTCAATTCATTGGCAAACTCAAACGAAGTACGCCTAATTCTCACCGCAGTTGCTGGTTTGTAATTGTTTTTCATTCAAATTATTTGTTTAAACATTAAACAAAACTGATACTATATGAGGTATGTGTCCCTGTATCAGTCTCATCACTTCACGGTTAATCCTATTATATAACAAAGGATTGACGCACGAGAGGATTAGTTTGTTATGCTTGTGTCGGTTATTAAACAAAAAAAAACATCAATATGAAAATAAACCAACTTCTGTGGAAATAATAACATAGCTACAAACTGATATTTTTTAATAAGTTGATGTTGCAACGAAAGTTATGTTTAAATGATGTTTATTTTAAGTCAGGATTCGTGTAAGCAGGCGATGCAACCAAAGTAAAGCTCTTCTTTACGAAGGAATTTTTAAAATACATGTTCATGATTAAATAGAGTGCTATAATAATAATATAACAATTTTAAAAATAGACGTTTTTCAACTTTTCGTAACATTGCCAAAAAACATCCAGCTTAATTAAGTTTTATTTGAGTTTTATGATCGCCAATGGAAATCAATTTGGTTTTATTATGAAGCCAAGAGGTGCCACTAGATTTTATATTTTTATGTCAGGTCTATGAGAACCTACACAGCTGAAGCCTTGTCTTCTAAAATTCCTTTGACTCTTATCAAAGCTTTTATTTTGACTTTATGAACTCGTAAAATGCTGTTTTGAAATGCCGATTTAGGATTCATTCGTTTTACCTTATTATGGTCAGTTGAAAAAGCATTTTGAAACCATATTGTCTCCAGTAAATGCATTAAACGGCGAATTAGCATTGAGGGAAGTCACCAAATGACCAAATAGTTTTATAGTAGCCATTCCGACGATAAATTGGCTTTTTGGAAAAACTGTGATTTTTTTCAATCACCATATTGAAATGTAAGAAATCATTGAAATGTGGAAAATTAAATACACCAAATATTAAATTTTATGCAAATGAACTGTAGATCGGAAATCAATTTCGGCATTCTTTAAGATAACTTGATTGAATTCCATCAATTTTCAGGAAATTCATGATTAATTTATCGAATATATTTGTTTCAATTTTGTTTTTGTTGTTGTAAACTCGCATAATTTCCGAGGCGCATTAATTTTCAGCTTTTGTCGTGCCAATATTCACCATAAAATTAAATGCGCCTATGATTTGAAGCATGATACGCTAAATAAAACTCAATTTGTTTTGGATATTTTGCTGTCAAACGAAATGTCCAACCACACTAGAACGTTTTTCTTAGATATTATTTACTGTTCGATGAATCAAAAGATCACAGAATCGATCAAAGCAGAACAACAAAACCCAACCACGATATCACAGCAAAGTTTGACAGCTGTGGCCATTTGGCCCTATGCTGGTTTTGATAGCAGCCAAAAGGTTTTATGAAGGTTCTAAAGTGGTCATAACATCTTTCCCTAGAACATTTTTCAAAATCTTCATGGTCTTATAAAGGTTTTGTTATTTTTTTTCACAACCGTTTATAGAGTGGGCCACTTTGTACACATTTCGGCTTTGAAGATGCATAGAGGATGTGTTGGTGGAACAGTTTTGAATCTAGTTTTATCAACAAAGCCGGGAGGAGTGCTGTACGGCTGGAATAAAACTAAAATTGTTACTTGGGATAATGGGGTTTTGAACCAGTGTTGCAGCCACTCATTTTGATTCACTTATATTTGTTTGCAAACAGCTTTTTCTAATAGCTGATTTTTTATAAAATAATTTAGGGTGCAGCACTATTTCGTCAGTTAACAAATTTCCTCGAGTTATTACTATTACACAGCCGTATTCAAACCAAACGACTTGATTTTTTGTACATGATTAATATATTTATGTAAAATTCTTTTGTAACTCTTAAAATCTACCTGCCAGTTCAATTGAACCCGATTAATCCTGCCACTTTTTTTTAACACTACATCACTTTTAAGCGCAGATACCTATCAGGTAGTAAAATATGTCTGACAGCTGTTATCTACCTATGCCAAATATTCGGATATCTATGCCGTGAAAACATATATTCCCGATGAAAATTCTTCGGATTCTAATAAAATGACCTAAATTGAAAAGTGGATTCTCGAACCTTATATTAAGTCGTTTATCCACCGCTAGTCCCTATCCACCATGAATTTAAAAAAAACGTGATTCAAACCATCGGAAAAATCTCGTAAATTGTACTTAAATTCCAGGATTCCGAGAAACATTTGAGCACAAAATCAAAAAAGAGACCCATCTGTTTCAGCTATTTCAATCCGGTGCTTTTCATCGGTAATTACGGCTATTCCAAAAAAAAAAATCATTCCAGTTTTACTACACACATGACTTATGAGAAAGATTATTATAACTGCTCGAAGTGTTAAATACAGAAAAACAAAAAAAAACACATTATAAAACATTTGGGAACATTTTGACCCGAATATTAAAAACAATATATTCTGTTGGCGTATAGCTAGTTATTTCTATTCTTCAGTAGTCGCAACAATTCAATGTGACATTGTTGGATATTGAAAGTTTAAACTTTCTGTTTAGCTATTTCAAAAATGTTACTAAGGTAGTATACATTTCGAGAAGTGTTCAAACGTAACATAAAAGAAGTAAATGATGATCAGTTTCGTTCCAACTACACTTAAAACTAATAATGCCGATTTCCGAAAAATAGGTTTTCTAATATATTCACTGATTGACTGTTGATTGTTGCCTGTTTTTATTTTTCACAGTTCGTTCAAACTATTTAAGCCGTAAGCGATCTATTTCAAACTGCTATAGCAGAATTCGAAATCCTTCTTTAATTCTTTCTATTATAGTTTTTTAGTTGATTAGGTTTTGTTAAATTAGTTAGAAGTTTGGTTCATTCAACAAACATGCTTTATTGATTAATATTATTATTATGAACATAAACTACTTTTTTTCTTTTTGTTAGTCAAACGATTTCACTTATAACTCTGTCTCTTTGTACGGGTTGAAAAAAAACAACAACTAGTCGAAATTCTGTTAACACTAAATGGCGCCTCGTTACGTGACTATGAAAAGCACTTGGTTAGGATCTCGACTACAGCAGCTAACTGAGAAACCTCTGCTAAAGTTTATTCATTCACAAAAAGAAACCCATCTGCCGACTCGCATCATCCCATTTGTACAGAAAATTCTATGCTCAACATTTCCAAATCCAGTCCCTTATCAACGCACATGTCGCAAAGGCCTCGACCTAGTTTTGTACAGAAAAAAAAATACTAGATTCCTCGAACTCTGTAGGTCAACTGTTTAGGGATTAACAACGCTTGTTACGAAACACTCCAACGAAGCGGATAATCCATGTTTCCGATCCCAGCATGAGACAAATGGTAGAAGTCTTTAAACGTGGCAAATGTCACAGGCACGTGTCGCATTAGGAAGCGCATTAATCACAATTAAACTGATTTCTCACTTGGAACAATTTACAACAACTGGCACTGGTAATATAATATTTCACTTTGCATGCTTGCTTTTGATACTTAAATGATCTCACTAGTGCACCACATAATATTGCTGGATCTAGGTGTGCAGCATTTCGAATCCCTAATGATTTGTTCTGGAAGATGGCTTTCTGCTACGACCTTCAAATGTCTCGCCACTACGTTCACGTAAGTCATAAACTGCCTAGATGCTGTTTGTCCCGATTCAAATCACTTGCGTAAATATTATCAATTGCATTTTCTTAGAAACGATCGTTTCTTTAACCGTCATGAAACCTGCACATAAACGTGATCTTCGGAAGTTACAAACTGAGCTATTTACACTCAATTTGAATGATCTTGAACAAACGCAGTACGGTGAATCTGGAGTTGGAAAAACTATCTCACTTGGCGAATATCTTGGTGTCTCACAGAGTCAACCGATCTGGAGGAGAACTCGCGAACTCGAAACAGCCTGCTTCGAAATCTCACTTCGAAACGAGAATAATCGATTTCAGCTTAGCGACCGAACGAAGACTGAGCCGGCCTGCCAATTGATGATTGTTTTTATACAACTGATAGTGGCAGATTTAAAAATGCTACTCAACGGCACAGGAGTGAGATGGAAAATATGACCACTAAGTTGGTTCCTATCAACCATCTTTTAACAACTGAAAGAAGAGCTGGCTCATATATAGTTCTTCCTTTTCCCGCCACCTTATCGACGCAGTTCAAGATGTTCAGTTGTGGAAAAGCGCGAAAAAGCCATAACAATAAATGAACTTATTGATGGATCCATGCAAGTGCAACCAGGAATTGCATTCAGTTTACTGTTTAGCCTGTGGTATCACACAAAGGATCTGCCGTCCTTGGCGGAATGTCGTTTGATGCGATAACCACACGAGGCAGCAATTGAAATAATTCAGCGGAGGCACTCCTTCGATAGGACTTGTGCCAAAACGTTTACGTAGTCGAGTGTACAATGTCAAGGTGCATGCACGTTGGAGCTGCGTTCCTGACATCAAACATCACATATATGTTCAATCGTCATTGAAAATTTGACACGTGGACGCTGATATCAGGATAGCTTAGCAAAAACGAAAATAACCATAGGACCACTCCTCTAGCACAAGCCCGTCAATCATGCAATTTATAGTTTGATTAATGTTTATTTGAGCGTAGTGGGAAGCACGAGCCTGCATCCTACATCAACTTGTCAAGAATAAGCGATGCAGAATGTTTATTGCCCACAATGCAGTATATTCCGGGATCAGCAGGTTGTATTTTACTTGTCGAAGTATT
Source organism: Aedes japonicus (assembly GCA_034211315.2). Lineage (NCBI taxonomy): Eukaryota > Metazoa > Arthropoda > Insecta > Diptera > Culicidae > Aedes > Aedes japonicus. The sequence continues at coordinate 595,313 of JASCZW010001175.1, forward strand.
TATAATCTCTATATCTAGCACCTCATCGCCTCCTTAATCCTGGATCGAAATCGAAGTTATTCAGTTAGAAGATGACCAAGTTAATTTATTGGGCTTTCAATCTACTGAGGCCTCATTCCGGATACTCCATTTTATTTATATAGGAACATGAGTCTCTGAATGATGGGTTCGATTCCCGATCCAAGTATAATAAACCGGGAAGAGGTATCGAGAAAAAACGCTGTTTTCAATAAACGGCATGGATTACAAGTGCTCACGATTGCGTTGAATTCACAGAAAGAGTCCACTAAACAGTCAGCATGCTCTTATCGCTGTTCATTTTATCTACGGTTAGGTCACGCATCGCCGAGGAAGAATCTATACAGGAAAGTACATTCCTACCGGTTAGGAAGCGATGCTCTCACCTAAACCCAAGGCACCTTAATCACAAACAACATGAGCATAAATAATACGGGGAGGCACAATCACGTCGTGGAGAGATGCCCCGAATGATGACGCAAGTTTTGAACCGTAGTGGAATCTGGTTCTCCCTTGATTTATGTTGCTTTGATTTTTTTTTCAAATAACATACAATCGCGTTAAAAAAGAGGTTAAGGTTGCCAGGACTCATTGGCTTGACGCTATCAGGCAGAGAATCCCCACCGAGGATCATTTTCCGTGACTAAGCAATGGTGAATTTAAATTAGTATATTTCCAGAAAAAATAGCAGACTTTGGTTTCTCAGCGATTGTTTGACGCCATGATTGCACATTTTCGTAGGATGTATTAGGTATTATTTACTGTATGAATCGACATGAAACATTCTCCGGTTGAACTCTAGGACGAGTGGCCACTGATGTGGTGACGATGTTGCGCCGTAAAACAAATAGTGTGTCCCCCACATCAATGGTCACTTTGCTTAAAACTATGATTTGTATGAAAGCCAGTTTCTATTCTTACCTGAGTCCAAATATAGATCGGATTGGTAGTAGGCCGGTAGACCTCGAGCTTCGGCTTGCCATCCTCCGTGATTTGTCGCACGAAGGGAACAGCAGTCCGAATGTTTTCTTCCTTTGTGCCCATTTCCATCTCGAAAAAGCGTACGCTTCTACGAGAGTCAGTACTCATTGACTTTGACTGTTGGAAATGTTTTCGCGAGGTAAGGTAATCTTCGTCCTCGCTTGAATCTAGATCCTGAAAATGGGCGAGATTTTTTTGAAATTGCGTCAAAGCTTGATCGGACTGCGCTCGGTTTACTTTCAAATCGATGACAACGGGCTTCGTGATATCGGCGTCTATCTTGAGCAACGAGGTCGACGGTTCGAAGTCTTCTTCACTGCTGGACGGCGTCGGCTCCTTCTCGAACTTGAACGAAATATGACGAGCGTCGAGGCTTTTGTGTTTGCGCTCCTGGAACTGCTTACGTTGGTGTTCGAAGTCATCCTCGGAGGACGAAGCCTTCAGCAGCTCTTCGAGCACCTTGGAGCTTTGGATATCCAACGAAACATGCTTCTTGCCCTGAAACTGTCGACGGTTGTCGGTTGCGAGCAGATGCCGGAGCTCCTAGAAGGGAAAATGGAAAGTAATGGTTATTATTGTATTTTTTTAAAAGATTTCTTATGGGTAAATTATCATCATCTAGCTAGGACACCTTAATGAATACATTCTATCCTCCCCCTGACCTACCTCGAACTGGGGTAGCCTGGCAAAAGATTGGATACCGCCTTTTAAAAAAAATAGCCCACCGCTCAGCTTCAACTACTTCTATTCAATTTCACAGCCTGCCGTACTCTAACGGACCTGTCAATACTTTCTCTTCACATCGTTGGTTCTAGCAAAAATTGCTGTCCACTCCTATGGTCTCATGTTGATGAGCAGATATTCACATTTTCAAAGCCTTAATGAAGTTTTTTCCGATAAGAAAAGCCAATATCAGCTAAAAAAAGGAGCATTTGTAAGGCATATCAGCGTGCGACGGTGTGGGCATCATCTCCCTTAAGTATTAGCTTTGTAGAGCATTTAGTAGAAGTCATCGGGTCAGTAATCTGTGCAAAAGAGCCGTAGCGGAAAACTTGAAGTTAATCACGTGGTGAACTTCGTTGAACCTTGCCGACATGTATCGGATGGGGTCATGTTGACCATACTCAGCGCGGCGGGCATCAAGATAGCACAAATTTCGCTGTCGTAATATCCTCTCAAGTAGGATTATAGTTGTGCTAGAATTTACGCAGTTTCATCAGTTTCACCTAAAAGGATTTTCGCCAAGAACAACACTTCAGCAGAGAATATCCTGCTATTCAGAGTTCAAGTCCAGTTAGCCAGAGCGCAATTGAGAGACCGAACGCAATAAGGATCAAGGAATTCAATAGCATAGCATAACTAGCATTTCAAATTACACAATATCGTAGGTGGGGAAGACTAAATCTACTGTTAAGAGAACTATCACATCCGGATCCGTTGTCATTCGGTAAGAAACCTGGTGATGATTTCGAACTCTTAGATAGCAAACATGAATTCTCCAGTCAACCCATACAACTGTAAGGGGTGGGATCTTAATGTTAGTCCAACTTAAGATCCAACTCAATATTTAAGAGTGATGCAGCGAACTCTACATAATGATCACGGAATTCATTAGCCACTTTAAACATGAACCCAAGTTTTCTATTGGTCAATGATGCCACTGTAATGAAGCCGAAATGTACGACCTGTATCAACGATTACGCCTAAGTCACGTATGTTATCGACACGATCCAGAAGTTGGTTGCGAATATTGTAGTTTTCCGATGAAATTTTGTTAAAGTTCTGTCCACTTAGTATCCGGGATCACTTATTGTGTTGCAGCGGCACGGAAAGTGAATTCTTTTACAGCGGTTTGTTGACCTAAGCGCCCACTTTCCATGGTATAAAATTCACAGTGTTTCGTGCAGTGAGTCGAAAGTTATTCCAGATGGAAGCCGAGAGAAGAGAAAAAAATCTGCACGTTGATAATCCAACATGGTAAAAATCGCAAAAACGTTGAAAATCGCCAAATCAACCGTGTATGATGTGCTCAAACGTTTCAGGGAGCGAAAGAGCGTGGATCGAGTGCCTCAAGGTAAGCGTCGTAGTGGAACATATGACCACAAACTGAACCAGAAGGTGTTGAGAACCGTCAGAGCAAACCCTGGACTATCAGATAATCAAAAATACGCTGCTGCTCGCAGTACCGTTCGAAGAACTCGTTTGCGAGCAGGATATCGTTCTTATCGAGCCAGCAAGCAACCAAACAGAACGGTGAGGCAAAGTTTCGTCACCAAAACTCGAGCTCGGAAATTGTACCAGCAGGTTTTGACGAAGTACCAAGGATGCCTGCTCATCGACGATGAAACCTACGTCAAAATGGATTACGAACAGCTTCCTGGCCAAAAATTCTACATGGCGACGGCACGAGGAGATGATCCTGTGAAGTTTTAGTTTACTTTTATGGACAAATTTGCTAAAAAAAACTGATGATTTGGCAAGGGATATGCAGCTGCGGAGCAGAGACCAAAGCGTTGGTGACGAATTAGACGATGGACTGGAAGCTGTATTAGGAAGAATTTCTCAAAAACCGCGTATTACCTTTAATTAAAGCCCATAAAGGTCCCGTAAAGTTTTGGCCAGTTTTGGCGAGTTGCCACTACAGCCGGGAAGTCATCCATTGGTACCGCGATAATAACGTAGATTTCATCGATAAAAACATAAATCCACCCAACTGCCCGCAGTTCCGGCCTATCGAGAGATTTTGGGCAATAATGAAGCGGAAGCTTAAGAAAAGTGGAAAAACGGCTCGGGACGCGACTCAGATGACCAAAATGTGTAATCATTGATGACTATCTCAAACACCTTGGAACAAGTACTCAAGGAAGTAATGCCTCGATAGTTTTCCATAAACTGTTCAGGATTTCTCCGGAGATGGTCTTGTGTACGTAGACAGTAACATTTGTACATGCACCGGTTATAAAAACGATAGTCATTGCTGGTACATGTGAATTGTTCCCTGGAGAATTTTCAACGGGTTTTGAGATAGCTTCGAAGTGTTCTCGAGCTAATCCGTTTGAGATGCCGCCGGCAAGCTTTCCCCCAAAGTGGTTTTGAAACAGGTCTGCGTGTTAGGACATGATCCACTAAGGCATTTTTAATAATATGGGAAAAAACTCGATAAAATATTGTAATCAACGTCTCATAGTTAGCTTTATTGTAGTCTAGCTCTGCTTCGTTTGAAAACTGTTGGAAAAAGGATATTTTGGCATTTCAAATTCCAGCGGAGTGATCAGTTTCCATAGGAGTAGTGGTTCAACAGTCTCACGTAACTTGCATTGTCCTATTCGCTCCAACTATCCCATTTCCGTCGTAATTTGATATCTTCTGAAGGCTGTGTGGGTCCCCTGCGTCTTCTTACGTTAGATAACAAATCCTTCCTGTCCTCAACGATTACATAGACGTTGCCAGGTAGGCGATTTAGGAGTGCCTTCGGCGAGATTAGTGCATGGGGAACGGAAAGGGTGGAACCGTCAAAAATTGGTCAAACATGATTAAGTGCACACTAATAAGTTTAGTATATAATTGATCAATGTTTATTTCTTTTTGAAGTTGATCGTCTATAAAACACAGGAAAATTATTTGACTAGGCTTCCGATTGTGCAAATGCAAACTGTCGGGCTTTACGTTTCACAACTACCATCAAGTTT